>CM055267.1:67444341-68077068 GCA_029237695.1 Conchocele bisecta
TTTAATGCAAATATTTCAAAACATTTAACACAATTTGACCTTGACCTTGGGCATGAAAGTCACATGCGTGGGCTATAAAATGAAAATATGGATGTTGATTGTTGATAGACAAATATATGTTTACTTAAAACTTTAACGCATATATTTCAAAACATTTAACGCAAGTTTCAAAGTAATTTCACCTTCACCGTGTGCAGAAACCGTATAGTGTTTGTTTAATGGTGTTTAACGGTATCAACAGAAAGGCCTAATATCATAAAGGTATAATGTGGAGACCAAAATGCCAAAGTTGTTTGTTTGTTTAATTGGTGTTTAACGGCCTATCAACAGCTCAGGTCATATAAGGCTGGGCAAACGGTTTTTCGATCCTGTATTAAGGCCTGCATCGCATTGGGGGAAAATCCCAAAATCCCAAAATCAGAAACGGAATAATTTCATCGAGAAAAATATAGTCAGCCCTGAAATTAGAATAACCTGACCTGATGCCAGGTCCATACCACACCAAAGTCACTTGCCTCTTTCCCTAAAAAAAGGATTACGAATAATCGTAGTACTCACACAAGAGATATAACCAGATTCAACTGTCACTACAAAATGCCAAAGACGTATGTGAGGGCCAAACCAGGTCTCCAGTCGGATTTCCGGTAAGGATGAATCGCGATTGTTAAATTACCCACATCACATGCACCCACCAGGGCTATAGAAAGAAAATATTGATCTTCTAACTTCATAAAGAAGTATATATATGAAGTTTTCAAGTCAACCCGACTTGCGGTTGCAGAGACTATTGTGTACTTAAAAACTTTGACATGTTTGATGCAAATATTTCAAAACTTTAAGTAATTTGACCTTGTGCAGGAAAGCCACATCGGTGTGCTACAGTATAAAAAATATGGATGACGATAAAGAAGTATATAAAGATTCAACTCAATGCGATTTACGGTTGCAGATATAATGGGTACCCAAAAAACCGTTAACGCAAATCTTACGGATGGACGAAAATACAAAAACTATATACACCTCGACATACTTTGTATGCCTGGGTATGAATCATGATTGAAGGCACTGTGTTACAGATGATGCCTCAATATGTTGTTTGTCACATCATGCACTGCAAATGACCAATATCAACCAATTGCACCATTTCATTCGAAGACAAATTTCGAAGTCGAAATTTATTGTACATATGTAATTTGTTACAAGTTTGACCATTGGGCATTGATTTCAATTATAATCATGATAATAGCACAAAAATACATCATTAATTCGTAAATTTTCGTTTTCCCTTCGAAAGTCTACAAAGTTTGTCTTTGGTCTATTCTGGATGTTTCAAGTAAAATCCTTTATTGCGAAGATATCTGAAACAATGTGAAACCAACCAAATATAGACTTTATAGACTGTGGACGTTAAACAGAAATTTTTATGAATCAAAGATTGAATTAATGCAATACCTTAAATGCTAATCACTCTAGGTTGGCTGTAGGATTTTTAAATTTGCTCAAATATGTGTCTGTGACTGGAGAAATGGGGCTTATGGGATTTGCGACCAGTGTAGATACACTATCCGCACAGGATCTGCACTGTTCACCATTGCATCAATGAAATCTCCATCATGCTTCTAACAAGCCACATCATTATCAGGCTACAGGAGTGTACTATTTGATCAGGAGCTACACTGGTCACAAATCCCATAAACCACATTCTCCAGTCACAGCCACCGGTTAAAGTAACGGACCAATACTATAAATACATTAAATATACCTAAAAGCATCAATAAGTAAAATAAAATAGGCTAAACAAATTATTTACTCCCATATATCACACATGGAGTAAATACATTTTGTTTAGCTTATTTTTCTCTCACTTATTGATGCTCTTAGGTGTATTTAATGTATTTATAGGCCATGGTCCGTTACTTCAAACTGAGGTCACAGCCACATATGTGTAAAAGCATAGTAAATATATTTCTGACCATTTCAATATCTAGTCCTTCGAGTGTCACATAATCAGAAATGTACAAATGCCATTCTGTCCACCACAAGAATAAGTCACCGATTCAAAAAAAATATTGACAAATCTTAAAACTGCACAAGTCAGATTTGTGTGAATAAGATTCATTCTCAATTCCATCAACACAAGAAGTAACATGTCTTCACGACACATCCTTTCAACAGGTTGATTAGATGATTAGAGCAGAAATCAGAGTTAAGAACCACACAAACACTGCCACTGGCATGGATGGTACTCCGGTTAAATGGTTAATTTTTTGTAACTGAACTTGTCTTTCTCAAGCTCTTCCTCGAGCGTTATATTTTCAGATGTCGCTGATCTTAAGATGATGACAGTCTGTCATGGCGACACTATATTTTGCTTCGTGTACGTCAGGAACTGGATCAGTTCCCATTTCGCGAGTGTTTGGCAACTTGTTGCCCAGGTGGAGTAGTGTTTTCAGGCAGCGATTCTTCTGGTGGCCTTTGTCCTTCAACAGCAGAATGAGAAAACAATTTCCGCCTTATCTGCTTCTTCTGAAACCGCCCATATACTATCTCAATAGCCCTGCTGGTGTCTGCCTCGACTGCAGGGTGAAGTTGAAGAGGCTCGACGAATAATCCAGATGGCTAAGATCTGTAGACGGCTTCCCTGAAAGCAAACAATCAAACACTATTATGTACATGGTTAGCCTTTTATTGAATTTCTTACCAGTATTAACCATTACTCAGCAAATGACTCCGCAACTTTCCAACATGAAACAGTGCTTAGAGAACTACATCCCACCCGGGCATCAAACTCACAACACTTGGATAAATGTGGTAAGCGAGTAAGCCACATTGTTCATAGTTGTGAACAGTAACTCTTGAAATCTACAACCGTACTGTCCGTAGCAGTGAGTGAGTGAGTGAATAGGGTTTAACGTCCGCTTTTCTAACATAGAGGTACAAGCCTCAGGGAGTCTAGACGCAGACGGGTCAACGGGGTCGTGTCCCGTATCCACCTGTCCGAGGGGGGTAAATCCCAACTTCAGAACTCAATATTTACAATCAAAATATATATTCAGTCCTGAAATTAGAACAACCTGATCTGGTGCCAGGCCCTCGCCACACCAGCATCATTTATCCCATCCCCTAAAAGTAATAGGATTAGCACTAATCTTATTTTTATATATGGGGCATAGCCCGACTCAACTCTCACTACAAGAAAGCCAAAATGTACATGAGGGCCAAATCCGGTATAGTGGGTTCCGGAAAGTATGAACCCAATCGTTAAGCCAGTTTAGTCGCCTTTTACGACAAGCAATGGCTACTGCAGCACTATTCTCAGGATCAGTTGATCCCGCCCGGTGCCTGCACGGGGCTGTCCGTAGCAGAGTTACGTTTCCATTCATAGTCTTCCTCTGCAGAATAGTGAATAAGAGATTTCTGGTTTCGCAAATTAAATGTAGCAGCTAAAGTTGGGGGTCCCATCCACAGGTTGAAGTAACGGACCGAGGTTATATGTGTGTGTTATAGAGGGAGTAACAAATTTTTTTTACTTTTTTTTTAATTTTTTTTTCGTTTATGGACGCTTTTAGGCATATTTAATGTATTTATAGACCTCGGTCCGTTACAATGTACTTCAACTGTGGTCCATCTAGTAGGCATAACAGTTTGCCTATAAGAATTAAATAAGTGTATAATTGTGTAACCTACGGTACATGTATTCCACCAGTTTTAAAAATTACGAGTGCAGGCCCACTATACACATATAATCATTTAGTAATATTGATTTTACTGATAGTGACTCGCGGTGGTATCAGGCTATTTTGATATGCAAATGAGACATGACATTTTTAAATTATTTATTCCAATTAAATGTGTCACCCGAACAAATATTTTTATTGACACATTATAAAGTACGATCATAGTGCACATAACAAAACTAAGCAGACAGAATATAGTTTCCATTAACCTTTAATGGAAACACAGTTATCGCCCCTGATATCAGTGACGAAATTCACGTTTCATATAAAAAGAAAAAGTACATGTATATTTTCACGTACATGTACAAATGGGGGGAAAATCCCAAAATCAGAACTGAATATTTACAATAACAATATTCAGCGCTGAAATCAGAATAATCCTGGTCTGATACCAGGTCCTCACCACACCAGAATCACTTGGCCCCTCCCAAAAGCAGTAGGATAAGTAATAATCTTACTACTTTTATAATGGGCAATAACCCAATTCAACTCCCAGGTAACAAAAGAGCCAAAGATAAAAATGTACTGAAGGGTCAAACCAGGCAAATAGTGATTCCTATATAGAGGAACTACTACCGTTAATTTACGTCATCTCGTTCTCTCGACCACCACCCACGTAAAGTTTTGTATTACTTTTATAATAGTTTTTTTTTCAGATGGAAAATATACAAATTAGGTCACAATTAACAACTAAAGTGTAAATCAGATCTGATTAGCTATTCTGTAGAGGAAGCCTACGTATATCATTTATTTGTTTGTTGGGGTCTAACGGCCTATCAACAGATGCGGTCATTTAAGGCCGGGTCAATGGGTTTAGTAATAAATCCCATATATTACCTGTACAAGTACATGTTCAAGTACATGTACAAATGGGGGGAAAATAAAACCTAAAATCAGAAATGAATATTTACAATAAAAGAACTGTAAATACTCAGCCCTTGAAATCATGGATGATACCCTAAATCTGATTGGCCAGGGTCCTCGCCCACACCCAAAAGAATCAACATGACCCCTCCCAAAAGCAGTAGGATCAGTAATAATCTTACATACTTACTATAATGGGCAATAACCCAATTTCAACTGCCAGGTAACCAGAAAAGAACGTAGTTACCTTTTATTCAATATTTTTTTTATTTTTCAGATGGAAAATATACAAATTGTGTCACAATTAACAACTAAAGTGTAAATCCGATCTGATTAGCTATTATGTAGAGGAAGCCTACATGTATGAATGGAATAGTAACTCTGCTACAGACGGTACAGGAGTAGATTGTAAGAGTTATTGTTCGCAACTACAATAACATGGTTCAATAATAATGAGACATCAGTGATTCTATATTTTATGTACATATTGGTGTCGTTTTTCTAAGTTTCGATGTAGAACCAATAATTCATTAAACTGTGTTAATTCCATTGGGTGACAGTCCAGTTGTTACATTTATAATAGTATAGCCAATTGTTCTCGTCATTTTTTAAATTTTATTTCCACTTCAAGGGACATGACGTAAATATAGCTTTACATTTACATTTTTTTCTTTTCAACGGCATAAAACATCAACTGAAGGGGCATCTATTTAGAAAAGTGTCAAGAATATTTGAATATGCTGTACAATATAACTTCAAGTTAGTGTTTACTTTTAATGTGATTGCCAATAGAAACCCACACTCCTTGCAAGCTGTGTCTGTTTTTTGTTGTTTCAGAGCTTTTACTAATTAAATCCTGATATATAAATGTTGTAGGTCTGAATAAATGTGTCATTACTGACCGACAACTGATGGGACCTGGTTTATATCTAATTGACGCATCAACTGACTGGTTAGTATGGTAATTTATCATTGCCGTTACACGATCGTCATTACCGTTACACAATTTTGTAACGGAAATGACCGTAACGGTAATGATTTTTCTTTAAAAACTCCCATTTTTCACCCCTCTGTATACAACGCATTATGAAGGAGGTAGAATATGCAGACAACGTTGTAAGTGTGTCTATCTACCAATTTTGGTTTCAGTCGACCTACATACATATGGACGTGTATAAACTGTGAACGGTAATGATGCATGTAATGTGTAACCTTAACATTCAGAATACAGACCGGTCTCGTTCTCGGCAATGACTTAAGTTGTGTTACCACCGTGTTTATTTATAAATCGGGCGCCCATAAACAGTGTTCATTGCATTAGTAGCTGAGAGTAGGAAAGGGAGGTTACTCTGATTTTACTCCTTTTTTTTCAGCGTAACGGTAATGATTCGATTTCGCGGGACAGATACATTAACGTCAGTATTTTTGACAACAAAAGGCAAATTATTGCAGAATAAGTTTAATCAATGTTAACTATTTGTAATTCAGATGCAATGTATAGTAAAGTACAAATTGACAAGATTTGAGAATTACGGGCTTGTGAACTGTGCTGATTGATGATCGGGACATGCCCATTTGGTGCACCATATATGCCAAACAACAGAAAATAATAACTAAACACACATAACAAGAATTGTAAATACTGTTTTCTTAATGGATTGGTATTATACATAGTTTCTTTACTGAAAAAAACAAATTTCCTTATAAATTAAAATTGTGTGATTTGTCAGTAAATTACACCGGGACACCAGATGTACATAAAATATAGAATCACTGACATACATATCTGTACATGTATCAAACCAATGAAAACTGACATTCTGATCTGCATATAAAAAATGTCATTTCGGCTAATTCTGCGCACCGGCTAATGCACAATTCACGTAATGTTTTGCCAGCTTACGTCAGAATAAATTATGTTGATTTTGGAATAAAGCTGATTAACGGTATACTAAGTCACAATTTTATCCCATTCCGATAGTTTGGTAAAAAGTTATTCAGAACATGGTCAAAATGATTAGTGGTCCTGCTTACTAAATGAATAGATCAACAACAGATCTGTTAAAGAAAGCTTCATAAACCAATAATACACATGCAAATATACCGACATTGGTTATCATTTTATTCCCGTATTATTCGCAAAACACAAGGACAAAATGGACTGATATTTTGATAAAATTTGGCTGGGTCTCCGCTAGGCGGATACAGATAATAGACGACAGATGAAATAGTAAAAGCCATCTGTTTAGCCGTGATTATCTCGACTAAGAACTGCCTTGAATGTTCAGGGAATTTAGACGGAATATGGACATTTTCACGAAAATTATTATTAGGTGCGCAGAATTAACAGACACGATTGTAATCCCAACAAACATACAGTCTCCACCCCTGCCCATATTTTGTGAGGTCACCCCCAATGAAGCAAAGAAGTCCCTCATCACCACCCCAGACCAAACATGGGTACCCTGTGTACAAATAAATTTTAGGAAGCCCACCCACTGCAATACAAATACTTAATACAAATACTGCACTTCAATTTTTGTACTTGTTTGGTCACTGTTGTTATAGTTTTCTAAATCATGTAAACACGTGACTTTCTGAAAACACTTGTCTTAAGAAACAACATGAATAATCAGACAGTTAAAATATTGGTGTGTGCAAAGCCACATACACGGTGCGAAGCCGGGTACATCACTTACTTAATAGAAATACTGCACCGGCCTATATTCATGATATTTCGGGGAAAAGTCACCGCTGTGCAAATGCATGCAGTGTACCTGGATTCGCACACCTCAATTTTTTACTTATTTCATCACTGTTGTTACAGTTTTTTTAAACACATTTGACTCTCGGAAGGAGGGGAGGGGGGGGGGGGGGGGGGGGGGGGGGGGGGGGGGGGAATGAAAGTAGTGTCTTTTTTAAGTGGCTAAAAGCCTATATAGACGATAGTGAATAGATAACAGATAATAGCCTAAATATATAATGATTTGACTTGTTGGACTGAAAACATATATTCAAAGTGAATCTACAAGTATCGAGGTGCCACAAACACACAGAGTCCGAGATGCACCATAAATTAGAAATTAAGCTATTTAAACAACAATTGTGGAAACAACATTGGTCGCGAAAACCAATGACTCGGCACATGCACAGGCAATGTTGAATATCCCCCACCCACTTGATTTCATGTTAGATTGAATACAATGGAATTTTTTTAGTAGCCCTGTGGTTAAAAGTGCTGTCGAAGTCAGCACGATTCAAATATTGGTCAACAGTAATAAAGAAATAATTCTTACCTGAAATGAATGTTTCGTGTCTGGAAGCCTAGTAGACTTATGTAAAATGTAGGTCAATTATTGATCCGTCTTGGGCCATGGCTGTCGCCGTATTGTCCTCTCAACTTTAGCAAATTTGCAGAAATGTACGTCTGTAGCATTCACAAATCGTCGAGTACACAATGAGTATCTGTATTTCCGTATTTAGAGCTTATCAACAATGAAGACAGCAATAATTTCAAGATGTCAACCAGTACGTGTAATGGCAGGACACGAAATATAGTATGACGTCACAATGAAAATACAATCGCATTTAACAACAAATAGCTGACTTTTTAAACATAAATTTGTTATTGGTTGGTATATTACATTAAAAAAAAAGTGTCCTGTGTCCAATAAATTGGACACATGACACTATGGCGTTTAGTAAAAAGGTTCAAATATTGACTCTTTATGTACCAGACGTTCTAAATGAGGCTCCATACGGGATAATCTATTTAAACTAAATTTCATTGGGAAGCTATTTTTTTGCAAATTACATGCGTATTATTATTTTAATATAACCTATCAATGTTTACAGGTGTTAGCATGTTTCAATATTGAACTAACATATAGCTTGTTGGTATTGGCACACTTTCATGTTACGAAGTTTCCCGCAGCGAACCCCATTCGGCCCATCGACCGATTGTAATTATAGAACGCCTGAAACTATTCACGAGAATATAGGCGTTCTATGAAAAATAACGAACCATCCCATGTTTTCTTTCGCCAATAGGTATTAATAAATAATTATAATTTGCACACCATTTGTATGTTGTATAGGAAACTGATGAGTATATATACGTTTGTTGACCTTACAACAATTGGTCTCATCTCGTGCATGCCATGTTGTTGATCCGGTATGACGTCCGCCTCGTCTGTTTAATGGTAGCAGTTTATAAATATGTGTGTATTTGGTGATGTAATTGCGTAGCTCAAAGGTGCCGGCCTAAAAGATTTTTGCCTAAGAGCTTTGCAATTTCGGAAACCAAATTCACACATAGGCTCGCCTTAATTCGCTGGTTTCTCTTAATTAGAGGAATTGGCAATGGGGTTCAAGGCGACCTGTAAAACTAAACTGTGAGCCAACAGATGCGTGGGCTTAAGGAAAGGTCAACACCCCACCCCAGTGGCTGGGTGCCGGCTAGAAATCTGCCCAGTCGCTGGGGGTGTTGTGCACGAGTGGAGGCTTTTGCTATTTTTTGTTCAAAATATCTTTATAAGCGATATCGTAGAAATGTATATTCGTAAACGAATCGTTGGGTTTTAACAATTTTATATAATACACCTTAGTTTCATATCCGATACGCATTATCCGTCTTAATGTTTGTATTTGCCTCTTGTATATCCGTTATATGCGCTTGGATCCGGCCACTCAATCAGCTATGTATTCTATCCATATGACGTGGATAGAAACATCGGTGATTGCCTGGTGAACCACGTAAAAACAGACCAGAATGAGCTGATGCGCAGTCTGATCTGTAGTTACAGTGGTAAGAAATACCGCATGGTCGGTTGTGTCAGCGGAACACAACATGTAATATACTAAGTTCTTGCTCTATTTATAGATGTATATAAATTATGTTTAGTGTTTAAAGTGACATATAGGCCCATCGGGCCGGGTGTACTTTACGTCAGAATTACTATTGTTAACTGTTTATTGGTTACACATGTCACTATAATAAATAATTTACTTACTTACTTACTTACTTACTTGTATAGTTGACATAATTGCCGGTATAATATTGTAAATGCAACGTTTTTATCGGAGCGTAATAAATTACGCTGGTATTTCATGTATTCGATATCGCCTAGTGTTCTCATTTTATAGAATTTATATATAGGATTATAACCCACGTAAGCTTCGTAAACTTCTTCAACACAGTCATTAAAAATTTTCAATTCCAATTGTATTGTATTATCCATTTTCTCTAATAATATTGGTAGTTGTTTTTTTCTGTTCAATTTCCAATTTCTTCTAATAATTTTCCAATTTCTTCGTTAAAAGTGATATTGTAGAAACGCATATCCGTAAACGAATCTTTGATTTTAAACTGTTTTATAAAATTAGTTTGATAATGTTTCGGTAGTGTTTCTCCGATCCTATTTAGTCGCTTCATTACACAAATTTGATCCTTATACCGGCGACATAATTGCCGGTTTAATATTGTAAATGCAACGTTTTTATCGCAGCGTAATAAATTACGCTGATATTTCATGTATTCGATACCACATAGTGTTGTCATTTTACAGTGTTTTAATACTGTAGAAACAGCGTAAAATTCTTCATCAAAGTCATTACAAAATTCCAATTCGTTGCGTATTTTATTATCCATTCCATTTTGTTATAATATTTTATTATAACCTATTCAATTTATCTGTTCAATTCGACGCGAAAAAAACATGATGTATTTATGACACCAATATAATTGGGACTCCCTCTTTCAAAATTATTTTCTCCAAAATTCATAAATTTGCTGTAGGGAGACAATTTCATCGTTAACCAATCTTTGGATTTTTCGGGGGTGGTGGGGGACAATTTCCTCGTTAACCAATTTTTGATTTTTTCGGGGGTGGTGGGGGTATTATAGAGGGTTATAAATGATATCACGGTAGGTGGTATCATTTTGACTCCCTATATACTACTGGAGAAATGGGGCTTATGTGATTTAGTTCCTGACCAAATAACACACCCATGTAGCCTGATAAAGATATATATTGCATGACGGCTGTTTAGTTGATTGAATGGCGAACAGTGCAGGTCCTGATCAAACTGTGCGGATGCGGATATGCAGTCCATGAAACAAATACACAGCTAATTTAATTACACACTTATTTGTATATCAAAATAATTGCTACCTATCGTTCATTGCAGTTACTTGTATGAACCAATGTGTTAGTATATATATCACCGTGGTGGACATATTGAACATAATTATATATTGACAATTTAAATTGGAGGAGACTGTCACCAAGTCAGCACGTAAATCCGAGAAACCATATTTACGTAAGTGTGCTACATTTCCGTGATTATGCGATTTCACTTGCCAAAGAATCACTGACAGTAGGCCACCAACTGTTATGTGTGCTTTGACTGAATTGGTCTAATAGCCAGAGCTCCCAGAGATCTGGATCTACACTGGCTGCAAAACCCATAAACCCCATTTCTTCAATCACAACCACATTTGAATGGCTATCCCGTGTTGAGCATAGCATATAATTGTTATACATTTTATCTAGATGGGATTCACGTTTGGCGATGGGACGTCGGACGTCATTATCAGACTATATTAGTAATAGCAATTTCTGTTTGACTTAGATGCAACCACCTAGTCGTTTACGTGACAGTTGTGTAACTCATACCGGCCATATAATACGTGATGTGATTCACTACTTTAACATACATCCTAGATATATGTATAAGGCTTAAACAATGCGGATCCCCTCTAAAGTAATATTGTACACATTTGTCAGCCCGATGTTGTGCTTTACCAACGTTTTCAGCTGTAAAGTACAATGTATAGTTTATTCATTGTCTATTATCGGCTTCCAATCAAGATTCCAAGCAAGGCAATGTCAGGTTAGCACGTAACATGGCTTGTAGTAACCAATGATACCTGACCACACTAGTATATACTGGACCATTATCAGATGGCAATGGCATAATCACAGATCGTGGCCTTTCCTTTCAGTCATTTCGCCATGACAAACAGACTGCTGTTTACATATAGTTACCACCAACCGATAGCATTCAGCCAAAGACGAGGCTGTGTATCCTTGGAAGTCTGATCCCGGCCCACATTGTTTGCCCAAGTTGTTGCTGAAATATACATATTGCCATACTATACTCTCCAATGTCAGATCCTGCTATCACTTTGGGATTTGTGTATTGTTGAGCCGACTATTGTTCATCCAAGACTCTCAGTCATGTTAGAAAGAAGCCGGGACGAATGACTATTTCTGAAGCTATTTCAACCTTACCGTGGACCGCTGAACAACTTAGAATATATTGAAGATGTTTCACTATCGATGAACATTAGTCGTCGGGTCGACGACTAATGTTCACCGATAGTGAATTTTCTTCAAACGTATCTAATTTGTTCAGCGGCCCACATTAAAGGTAAACTAGCTCCAGAAATGATTAATGGCGACGTTATTCGCTTGTTTATTCATGCACGCGAACAACAGTCGCAGTGAACAATAGTCAACGATAGTGAAACGTCTTCAAAATTGTGTTCATCACATGAACGAATGTTTTATTTCCATAATATAGGCCACCGGCCCACAATACAACACGGTAGTATACACATTGGAAAAGGAGTGATGCACCATATCACATTACATCAACAAGCATATATAATGAAATGAGCGTTACTATACGTTTTACCAGCAAGCACATATATAAGAGTGCGCGTCGTGAGAAAAGACATCCATACATATTTCGACCACTGTAGAACTAGAGTATTCTGCTCATGCGCACAATCGGATACATGAATTTACAGTGTACTATTGCGATAACAATATGTATGAGATACGTATATCAATATACATGTATATACACATATATATTTTTAATCAGCTTGTGTAATGTATTGTCTTTTCTCAAACGCTAGAAATATGAACGTAGCAATATTGTGTAGATCAGTGATATGTAAACTCGCCATCATTCTATTAACTGAATCATGATTTATGTTTTTAATAGTTTCGTGTACTGTGTAAGTAGATGTTCATAAGCACTACATTCAAGTACAAAATGGTATTCTGTCTCTTGGACAATTCATAAGCTATGCCTCGAGCATTTGAACTTTTCGGGTGTTAGTGCGGTCTTGAAACCACTACATATATCAGCTTTACCAGCTGTCTCCTACGTCTTGTGAAATCCAAATATAACCCAATCCAAAGGACTAAATAAGTAATCTAATACACATGTTTTGCGACCACTGTCGTCCAACTGCTAGAGCATAGTATAACATTGACGTGGATATATGTCGCGACGCATACGTATTGCAAGATAGTTAACCACTATCTCAGGCAACGCGGCATATAACTATGTTGTACACATGGGTAGACGGCCATATTGGCCGTATGCAAATACGTATGCAGTCTGCTGGGGGTAAACAGTAGTGTTTACAAAAGTTTATGTGGACCACATTAAGGTTAAAATAGCTTCTGTAGCCTATTTCACCAAAATTGCAAAGCATTCTTATGTAGCAAAGTGTACTTTGAGGTAGTAGTCGTTTATTTTCCCCGAAATTCACTATTTCATATAGAGCTATCGGCTGCATATATTTGATGATTAAAAGTATGCAGAATTATTATTATACTGAATGTATTACATTATCACAGCCAATATGGCTGTGATAATGTAATAAATTCAGTATAATAAAAATTAATAAAAACATTTTCCTTAAAGTATACTTAGCAAGATATAGGCTATACTTTGCAATGTTGGTGAAATAGGCTACTGAAATGGCTAATATAATTTTCTTGGCGTAATCATACATGTACACGTGAAAGACACTCGTCAATGAAAAATTGTCGGCTCTACAGTGCATGCCGATTAGGATTTTGTTTTATTTCGTAGGTCCTAATTTCTCAACGAACGCTCCATTTATCTTCGTATGTAATGAGTGAAATTAATGCATGTTTCAGACAAATCGGGGCTTGTCTAGACACTCTGCTATTACAGTCATATCTAGTTAAATTTATTCCAGCAACATTGTGTGATAATCCCGCCAATTGATATCAGTTTGGACTTTCCTGTCCGTCTATGTTACATGTACAATGGCAGTTCTGTCTGATCATGTTCAATTTGTTAACACATCGAGTAGGTTGATCTAGATGTATGGTTTCTTAATGTGTCGAGGTCAGCGGACGTTAAGGCGAATATTCAGTCAACCGACAAAGGAAAGTATAAACATCAGTTTAAACACAACATTATTCAAATAGCCTATTCATATATACGCCAAAATACAATTACAGTAATTGTGAAGGATTTGACAACAGGTTTGGGAACTCTGGGACGTGTAGTAGAGACATCTACACTAAACATTGGGTTGATGTTGGCATATTTAAGTATTACCTGTCGGCACGTGCTGTTGCTGCTGTATTACATGTTACAGTGGGGTCAGCGTGTAAGTGCACACACGAACGAACACGACAGGTTGGAAACAACCTGTCGTGTTCGTTCGTGTGTGCACTTACACACTGATCCCACTGTAATTTCAATTATCATTTTGTCATTATACCCCCCGCAACGAGTTGTGGGGGGGGGGGGGCTGGAGTCAGGTCGTCCGTCCGTCCGTCCGTCCGTCCGTGCGTAAACTTACTTAACATCAGAGACATATTGTTATAACTTTTATTTCCTGCATCTAAATTGCTTAATATTTCACACATGCATTCCTGCTGTAAGGCTCTACTACCATGCTGTGCCAAATCCACGACCGTCCAACCCCCGCTGATCCCAAGGTCAAGGTCAAATACTTAGTCTCTTTACAAAACTTAACATCAGAGAAATATTGTTATAACTTCTATTTCCTTCATTTGCAATGCTTAATATTTCACACATGCATTCCTGTAAGGCTCTACTACCATGCTGTGCCAAATCCACGACCGTCCAACTCCCGCTGATCCCAAGGTCAAGGTCAAGTACTTAGTCTCTTTACAAAACTTAACATCAGAGAAATATGTTATAACTTCTACTTCCTTCATCTAAAATGCTTAATATTTCACACATGCATTCCTGTAAGGCTCTACTACCATGCTGTGCCAAATTCACGACCGTCCAATCCCCGCTGATCCCAAGGTCAAGGTCAAATACTTAGTCTCTTTACAAAACTTAACATCAGAGAAATAAGTTATAACTTGTATTTCCTTCATTGAAATTCTTAATATTTCAATTGTGCATTCCTCTAAGGTTGTACTATCATGCTGTGACAAATTTACGACCCTCCAACCCCCGCTGATCCCAAGGTCAATGTCACATACTTAGTCTCTTTACAAAACTTAACATCAGAGAAATATGTTATAACTTATATTTCCTTGCTCTGACCTGCTTCACATTTCACACACGCATTGCTCCAATGGACCTCTACCACCCTTTGACAAATTCACGTTCATGCCCTCCCGCTAAGCCCAGAGTCAAGGTCACAAGCCCACACACTTGTAAATTGCTACATATTTTAGGGGTACCTGGGCCCACGCGGGGGTATTCCGTAAGCCGCGCTTACTAACCAATCTAGTTTTTTCTGACAGACCCTGCAATTCGTTGGTAATTTGTGGGAACCTTGTTGTGATTGTTCAGTTTAATACATTGGCACGTATGTACGTATCACTAACATCCAAGATGGTGGACTTATTAATCACAATGGGATGAACGTTTAGACTGTATAATGATATATGTATTGATACATTGCACATTACGAATTTCTTATAGCCAGTATTGACACAGAGATACAAGATGGCCGCTATTGCCCAGTTGGGTATGAAATATTGTTTTTGTATATTGGTGATAACATAATGTATAGTATATGGATGCCTAGATGGGATATACTATTTAAATACGTTCACAAGTACTATACGATGACATTCATGTACATAACCAGCATGGGCGCCGATTATGCGAGTCTATTCCGTCATATTTAGACACAATTATCGCCATATTGGTTGACAGAAGCAGTGTATCGGAGTAGAAACACGTACATGTACTCAGATTTTATATTTTATACGACCGTTATTATGTTTTACCGCGGGGCGGGCGGGCGCCGGACCGAAACACTGCTTAGTTTGTGTACACAACTCCTCTGAAACCGTTCAGTCAATCGATCTGAAACTATACACAGGTCTTCTACACATATTGAAGATGTGCACCTTCGTGTTTTATCACCTTTTTAACTTAACCATATTTTCTACATGTTTGTATACAATTCTATACAGGGTACAGAGTTTGTGTACACAACTCCTCTGAAACCGTTAGGTTAATCGATCTGAAACTATACACACGTCTTCTACACATATTGAGGATGTAAACCTTTGTGTATTGATGCCGAAAACATATATTTTAACAAATATATCAGCTTTTTAACTTAGCCATGTTTTCTACATTTGTGTATACAATTCTATATAGGGTACATAGTTTGTGTACACAACTCCTCTGAAACCGTTCCGTCAATCGATCTGAAACTATGCACACATCATATTGAAGATGTGCCCCTTGGTGTTTTATACAGAAAACTTATTGTTTTAACAAAAATATCACTTTGTTTAACTGAGCCATTTTTTCTATATTTGTTTATACAATTATATATAGGGTATGTGTATACAACTCCTCTGAAAAACGGTTCCATCATTCGATCTGAAACTATACACACATGTTCTACACATATTGAAGATGTGCACCTTCGTGTATTTATGCCGAAACAATATTTTTTAACACAAATATCACCTTTTAAACTAGTATAAATTAGTTTACCTGTTTATCACAATAAGACGAAGAAATAATGCTATAGATTTTCAAATTCTCATTATTTTTTCTTGCCTCGGTGACAGCTTCACATTTCTGCATCTTCGCTGTCTGGCCAATCTTCGACGCGCGTATTTTGTGACTTACGACACCCTTGTTCGATATGGGGCTGCAAATTGTATGTTTATTATGCTAGCCCATGCTACATGTATGCAATAAACGCTATTTAAACGTATATTTAACATCAGCACTTGTTTCAGCTAAGATGCGGCAAACGATTTTAAATTAGTAGAACCTCGAACATTAGTGTAAGTCAATACATACAGTTGTAATACAGAACTACTGTCTGTTCCACGTTTTTCTGCCTACGAACGTTTCGCTATTAAACACATTAAATATAAAAAAATATTTAAAAGTAGGTACTTTTTCATCAATAACAAAAAAGTCACCCTCCCCAAAAAAAATTATTTCATTAAATTCCATCAAATATTGATTTTATTGCGAAAAAACGATTTTCCTATGGGAATTTAACATGGAGAGTCAATTTCCCAAACTTTTCGTTTTTTGATCCTGAAGGATCAAAAAACGAAAACTTTTGGAAATCGACTCCGAAACCTGGCGAGATAGCTTCAAAATGATGTAACTAAGAAAACAAAAGTTAGATTTTGAAAATCGGTCCACAAATAAAAAAAATATTTTTTAAAAATCTATGTTTAGCCCCCATGTTAAATTCCCATAGGAAAATCGTTCTTTCGCAATAAAATTTATTTGATGGAATTTCATCAAACAATTTTTTTTGGGGACGGTGAATTTTTTATCATTGATAAAAAAGTACTTTTACATATTTTTTAGATTTAATGTGTTTAATAGCCAAAAGATCGTCGGCAGCAAAACGTGGAACAGACAGTGGTTTTGTTTTATATTGCAATTATGGTACATACTGAAGTGTTATATGTGATAGCTATTGCAATACTTGCCAGAAGGTGATACTATCCAAGGATTACAGAAGAAACTAGTGTCAACTGCAAAAGAGGTTGGAGGAAGAAACACACGGAAATACAGTAGCACCTCCCTGAACCGGAACTATCGGGGACCCCATTGTGTTTAACTTAGATGGGGTTCAATGCAATGTATTTCAATGTCGTGTCTGCTCATGATTGAAAATGAAATTGACAAGCAAAAATGTTACAGTGTAACCTCTCTTAACTGGACACCCTGGGAGGTCCCAGGGTGTTCTAGTCTGTTTCACGAAAGCTGCCCAAATTGTACGGCTATATAGACAATTAAAAAACAATACTATTTTCGATAATATTAAATTAAAGGAAAATTTAAGAATGAGCCTTCTTTTTTTTTCGTGAAATTCGGTCAAATATTGATTTTATTACGAAAAATTGATTTGTCTGGGAATTTAACATGGGGGAAAAAGTGGTAAGGAAGTGTGGGGGGAGTCAAAAAACGAAATATTTTGGAAATTGACTCCGAAACATGACTAGATAGCTTGGAAATGATCTAACTAAGAAAACAAAAGTTAAATTTAAAAAATCGGTCCAGTATTTCTGAAATTCAAAAAAAATTCCCCATGTTAAATCCCCATAGACATCTTCACTCCGTGAAGATGTCTATGGGGATTTAACATGGGGAAACAAAATTGGCAATAAAATCAATATTTGACCAAATTTCACGAAATAAAAAGAAGGCTCTGTAGAACCCGCTTTTGTCCATCTACCACTTTTGTTCACGTGTACTATTAAGCCAGGGAAAATAACTTAGTCGTTTTTTTAAATTAAATTAAACCTTATGGGGCGTCGTTGAATAACTTAGACACTTTCGAAGACCTTTTGATATCGGTGAACTTTAGTGGGCGACAAAAGTGGTTGATGTTAGAACCCACTTTTGTCCATCTACCACTTTTGTTCACGTGTACGATTAAGCCGGGGAAAATAACTTAGTCGTTTTTG
Source organism: Conchocele bisecta (assembly GCA_029237695.1). Lineage (NCBI taxonomy): Eukaryota > Metazoa > Mollusca > Bivalvia > Lucinida > Thyasiridae > Conchocele > Conchocele bisecta. Next base: position 67,462,676 of record CM055267.1, read on the forward strand.
AATCAAATTAAACCTTACAGGGCGTCGTTGAATAACTTAGACACTTTTGAAGACCTTTTGATATCGGTGAACTTTAGTGGGCGACAAAAGTGGTTGATGTTAGAACCCGCTTTTATCCATCTACCACTTTTGTTCACGTGTACGATTAAGCCGGGGAAAATAACTTAGTCGTTTTTGAATTAAATTAAACCTTATAGGGCGTCGTTGAATAACTTAGACACTTTTGAAGACCTATTGATATCGGTGAACTTTAGTGGGCGACAAAAGTGGTTGATGTTAGAACCCGCGTTTGTCCATCTACCACTTTTGTTCACGTGTACGATTAAGCCGGGGAAAATAACTTAGTCGTTTTAAATCAAATTAAACCTTACAGTGTGTCGTTGAACAACTTAGACAATTTTGAAGACGTTTTGATATCGGTGAACATTGGTGGGCGACAGAAGTGGTGGATGTTAGAGCCGACTATCGTTCATCAACCACTATTGTTCACGTGCAAGATTAGGCCTGGGTAAATAATTGGTCATTTTTTTAATCCAATTAAACCTGACACATTTGATAGTACTTTTGCAAGTTCGTCGGTCACGGAACGATCGCCTTCACCTACTCTGGCCGCCAGGAACACCTCCAAACACGAACGCCGCAGACACCACGTGCAGATATATGCCACTGTATGTATGTTTTATACATGTATGTTAGTATACATCTGCATGTCAAAAATACTAATTTAAAGGTGTATTTTTCTCTTGATTGTGTTCGGTTGTTGGATAATTAAAGTCGTCGTGTTCTGTGATTAACGTGATTAACGTGGATTTCTTGACATTGTCCCTGTTCTGGCTTGTCCGATGAAATTGATTGGAGGACACCACCCGTATGCATGTATCATGTCGGAGTAAACATGTGCAATTAATTACCGACATGTCCACATGCATTAACTGGGGGCCTGTTCCTCTGTATACATTTAAAGATTTGTCGATATACACTGAATGAAAGGCTGTTCCCCTGTATGCAGAGCAGAAGTGGTTATTTAATGACTTGTCAACGAACATTGAATGGAGGCTTGTCCCCCCGTATGCATGTGGACAGTCTCCAGGAGAGTATGGTACACCAAGTTACCTAGTAATACGGACGAAGGTAAAACAGGACATGGGCGGAGTCTGAACAAATTCTATCTTACCAGTATGCATGGGGGCCAAGTGTATTATTGCAACATATATTTAGTAAATACACGAATAAAACGTGGCATGTCATCATCTCTATGTCTGATCGGCTGGTGGTAATCAATTACACATGGTTCATGACCATATCCTAACTGAATTCTGCAAAAAATGCTTGTTCAGCAGTTTTCAATTTAGTATAAATCTGCATGTCAAACCTACTAATTTAAAAGTCTATTTTTCTCATGATCGTGTTCGGTTCTTGGACAATTAAAGTCGTCGTGTTCGGTGATTAACATGGATCTCTTGACGCTGGCCTGTTCTGATTACAAGCAAGTTGTATTGTCCAGCAGGTACAGGCTTTCTGCTTTACAATGCATTTTGAATGGTACATTCTAAACAATGACATATGGCATAAGTATACGTGTATAACAATATGTTCAATTGATGTAGCTTATATCATATATATTTCAGATGACAATCAAACAACTACAGACAAATAACCATGCGAACGGACGAAAGGTCGCTGATACCGTTTTCTGACGAGAAATACCAAACAATTATCAGTTTACTAAATGGAACATTCAATGTTCCTCCAAATAAGAGAACTGCAGATCAAAAGAGTGGTATTTTGAAGTTCAGACGATCGCAGAATGACTTTACTATAAACAATGATGGAACACTTCTATTTAAAAACAAAGCTGTTATTCGTATAACCGTTCTCCGCAGAATTGTGCATAAGGAATTCAAAAGTGCCAAGGGATGTGGTGCCAGGACGCTTTCCAAAAGAATACATGTTGGCACATCTGGATTAAGTGAAAGGCTAGTCCAGGCAGCTTTTAAAAAAAGCAAACTACATCAGCAAACATTTACACAATTTACTAACAAACCAATACCAAAGCCAGTAACGGCTTCTGACGTCGGTGAAAGATGGCAAATCGACTTAATCGATATGACAGCCGAACGTGTGAAATACAACGGAACATTATACAAATACATTCTACAAGTTATAGATGTATATTCCCGATTTATATTTCCGCGCCCTCTCAAGAGCAAGAGATCGTCAGATGTAGCCGACGCACTAAAATCAATAATCATGGAACACGGGCAGCCGCGCCTCATCCAGTGCAATAATGGCCGAGAATTTGAAGGCGTAGTCAAAGAATTGGCTATGGGGATTAAATTGATTCATGGGCGTCCCTACCACCCACAGAGTCAAGGCAAATGTGAACGAAGAAACAGGACGCTGAAGCAGAAGATACGTTTTGTGACAAGGCAGAAAAAGCTCTTCAATTGGGCGCGTTCATTGTTGGAGGTATCTCACGCGGTCAACACGACATCCAAAAGAGTGCTAGGTAATCAAACGCCATTCACAATATATCACGGACGGGCCCATGGCAGCAGATTTAACAACAATTTACAGGACCGACGCAAACAATGCAGAAAGTCATTAGCAAAGGCAAACCAAAGATACGCTGCTCGCCTGGCACAGGGGTCTAAAGCACCATCTGTTTATGATGTTAATGAAACAGTGTTGATGCGGTATCCGCTGAAATCCAGCCGGGTACCTAACAAGCGGCACGTTATTAGGGCAACGATCCTCGAAAGAAACATTGAGCTCCATCGTTACAAGGTACACTATACGCGACCATCAGATAACCGGGACGAAGTTAAGTGGATTGGAGTTGACAGTATTACTTCGCTAACAAAAGAAAAAGAAGAGAAAAAACAGGCGCAGACCATCAGCATGAAAAGAAAGCATCGCGCCAAGTTCTTGATTCCTCTGTCATATGTCACACAGAGGGCAAATCAGATAAAAAGACATCGTCTCAAATATTACATACCCTTAACGCACAATGAACGTGCAAACGATTTCGACATATTCGGCGATGGATCGATCCTAACTACGCGTGATCCACCAGGAAATGGCAACTGTCAGTTCGACGCATTTGCGCATCAATTGGCGAGTAAAGGGATATATCGGCACGCTTCCAATCTCCGCCGCGAAGCGGTTGACCATATTGCGGCGAAGGCTAACACATATGCGCCTTATGTGTGTCAGATTACACAACGTATACGGCGGCCATGCGCCAAGACGGAGCATACGGGGACCATATTACCTTGAATGCATTATCTGCAGTTTACAATACGCAGGTATTGGTAATCTCATCTCATGGCATTGCACATTCCAGAATTGTGGGCTGCGACGTATATGATCCTGCGCTTCCCATCATCTCCGTGGGTTATTTCCAGGAAAATAGAGGAGAGCACTATGTTAGTGTTTCAGTTTCAGAGAGTGCATTGAAGCGCTTGGTGGCTTACAATATCCATGTCGCCAGTAGCGGCGTACCGGTCGCTGGCAACAATCCGATCCATAATACTGATGATGATGATATCAATGGAGCTGAGGGCATGGCTACTGTGACAGGTATTGACGACCCTACCGACATGACCTCCACCGATAGCACTGATAATTCCATCGTCAACGCACTTAATGCTTTAAGAGAACAGGTTGCACGGCAGCGCGAACAGCGCGATATATCCCTAGGTGGCAAGACGCGTGGCTATCTTTGAGAGGGTTGGACCATAGGTGGTTTGCCATCTATGGGATTATGAAGAGAAGGCCTTAGTGTGTACGAGGAGCTTATGCTTATGACGTCACGTCGGAAGCTGTACAAAGCGACACACTCAATATAATAAAAACAAAATAATAATAATAATGTATACGATAACGTCACGTCATACACAGAATAACTTTAGACGTCATTCTGGTTCGAGTCAAAGTGTAAACTTTACCATGCTATGCATATTTGTTTAGCACAAACCATCATTTATTTGGATATTTTTCTGAAAGTGAAATTACCAATACGAGCTGAACGCGACTGTGATTTAAATGATCAACACGAGTAAGTGATCACTGGTGCATTGTGTAATTTGGAGCGAGAATTTGTTCTCAACTTCAATTGCCAGAAGTGGTCGATGAACGATAGTCCAACGCGTGTATTTATATGTTGGGTGTTTCTACAGATGATCAATAAAAAAGACTTAGTTATTTTCCCCGGCTTAATTGTACACGTGAACAAAAGTGGTCGATGAACAAAAGTGGGTTATAACATCAACCACTTTTGTCGCCCACTAAAGTTCACCGATATCAAAACGTCTTCAAAAGTGTCTAAGTTATTCAACGACACACTAAGGTTTAATTTGATTCAAAAACGACTAAGTTATTTTCCCCAGCTTAATCGTACACGTGAACAAAAGTGGTAGATGGACAAAAGTGGGTTCTAACATCAACCACTTTTGTCGCTCACTAAAGTTCACCGATATCAAAAGGTCTTCAAAAGTGTCTAAGTTATTCAGCGACGCCCTATAAGGTTTAATTTGATTAAAAAACGACTAAGTTATTTTCCCCGGCTTAATCGTACACGTGAACAAAAGTGGTCGATGGACAAAAGTGGGTTCTAACATCAACCACTTTTGTTGCCCACTAAAGTTCACCGATATCAAAACGTCTTCAAAAGTGTCTAAGTTATTCAACGACGCCCCATAAGGTTTAATTTAATTAAAAAAACGACTAAGTTATTTTCCCTGGCTTAATCGTACACGTGAACAAAAGTGGTAGATGGACAAAAGCGGGTTCTAACATCAACCACTTTTGTCGCCCACTAAAGTTCACCGATATCAAAAGGTCTTCAAAAGTGTCTAAGTTATTCAACGACACCCTATAAGATTTAATTTGATTACAAAACGACTGAGTTATTTTCCCCAGCTTAATCGTACACGTGAACAACAGTGGTAGATGGACAAAAGTGGGTTCTAACATCAACCACTTTTGTCGCCCATTAAAGTTCACCGATATCAAAAGGTCTTCAAAAGTGTCTAAGTTATTCAACGACACCCTATAAGGTTGAATTTGATTAAAAAACGACTAAGTTATTTTCCCCGGCTTAATCGTACACGTGAACAAAAGTGGTAGATGGACAAAAGTGGTTTCTACAAGGCTCATTCTTAAATTTTGATAACATTTAATATTATCGAAAACAATATTGTTTTCGAATTGTTTATATGGGCGTAAAATTTGGGCAGCTTTCTTGAAACAGACAGTCGGTTTAGAGAGGTTCCACTGTTGCATTGCCTCCAGTGCCGGGGGTATTCGTCATCCGTGTGGGCGTGTACACGTAACTCTGATGGGATTCCGCCATAATTAATGATTTAATCAAAGAAGAAACAATTTGCAGAATCGTTTTTTTAATTAGCTCAACTCCACAATGCATTTAACTAGTTGAATGAACGCACAGTATGCATTTGTCACTCACTCATCATTACAAAGTGTGGAAATGCTTTAGCGGACTGTCGAACCCAGATAATCGAATGAGCATAGTCTAAACATGATTTACATGTACGCATTACGATAGCTTTCCAGTATGACGTCAACAGTTTAATTTTCTTATTCCCCATTGAAGCTGTAATAGATGGTGTTGCCAAAGCCTGTTTGTATATCTTGTAAAGGAGAGCAAATTGTATATACATATAAAGTGCACATGTATATAATTGTATGCTGATACATGTATGGTTTGTAAATAATTCATATTATTTTCTTTACACGTTGTTACATCCCGAGTATATCGGGCAGCTAGTGTAAACCAGTTTACTAGTATCTCAAATCTGATTTGAGGTGATATATTTAAAAAATACCTAGTATTCTGCCTTTGTACATAAACTATCGTACATATATGTGGTTTGTGAAATACATCATAACACTCTTAGATAGGTGGTAAACAATTATAGTTTTCAACACTCTGCATAGATTGATGATACATGCACGTATAATTCCAGCACAAAAATATTTACACAATTCCCTAACATTTCATTGGCCCGTGCAAGTCTCTGTCCAAAATGTTTATCCCAGTAAACTCCCACGCTGAACTACTTTCCGTAACCGTGAGGCGCAGTTAAAATAATTCTTAAGAAAACGGAAAATAAACACATTTCTTGATGAATTTATTTGAAATGCTGGAATTATAAGGAATGAATGGTCTTTTTGTGGATTTTATCGGGGATATAAACTTGGAAAAGTCGCGGGAATACTGGACGAAGGCCGGAAGGCCTCGTCCAGTATTCCCGCGACTTTTCCAAGTTTATATCCCCGATAAATTCCACAAAAAGGCCATTCATTCCTATAATGAATGTCGATAAGCCAAACAACAAGTCTAACGTAGGGGTTCGTTGTCACTGACGTTTGAACCACACTGAGCGCAGTGACACAGGTGACTGGTTATGTACATGTACATGCATGATGTCCCGTTAGTCTGCGTTATACATGTACATGCATGATGTCCCGTTAGTCTGTGTTATACATGTACATGCATGATGTCCCGTTAGTCTGTGTTATACATGTACAGGTGATTTTAAACGTGTTATAATATAATATGCTATTTATGAAATCACTCAACACAAATTTAAAATACTCGTGCATTAAAGTTGTCCATCAGGGACTTAGCCCTCTTAGATGTATACCACTGACCCGTTAAACCCACAACATATGTCCTCTGAGTTACCAATTTGTATCACGCCCGTTTGCGGTCGGCGTGATTGGCGTGCGTCCGTGCGTCCGTGCGTCCGTGCGTCCGGCATTTTCATTAAAGTTTCTTAATTACCAAATATCTCCACAACCCTAAGTTTATTTATATAGGCCACCCATGCGATCCCATGCCAAACGTCAAGGCAAAATTACTTTGAAATTCGCGTTTACTTAACGTCGTAAAATCTGCGTTTACGTTTTTTTCAGTACCAAATATCTCCACAACCCTAACTGCGATTGACTTAAAACTTCACACAATTCTTTGTAATCATCCATATTTTCATTCTATAGCCGACCCATGCGGCTCCCATGCCAAAGGTCAAGGTCAAATTACTTAGAAATGTTCGTTATCATTTTTTTTAAATCTGTGATAAAGTTTTTAATTGCCAAATACCTCTACAACCCTAACTCCAATTGACTGGAGCATTCACTTACCTCATTTTCATCATCCATATTTCCATCATATTGCCCCCATACCCAAGGTCAAGGTCAAATTGCTTTGAAATTTGCGTTAAATTCTTTGTTTTAAATCTGCGTTAAAGTTGTTAAGCACGCAATATCTATCTTCGCAATCCTATCATTCTATAGGCCACCCATGCGTCCCCCATGCCCAAGGTTAAATTACTTCAAGATTTGCATTATTTCTCTTTTTGGAAAATCTGTGTCAGGCTTCAAGTGACTTGGAACTTCACATACCTCTTTATCCTCATCTATAATTTCATTCTATAGCCCATCCATGTGACCCCCATGCCCAAGGTCAATGTCAAATTACTTATTACTCCCAAATATCTCCACAACCCTAACTCCACTAGACGTGAACCTTCATATATTTCTTCATCACCATTCATATTTTCATTCTACAGCCCACCCTTGCAGCCCCCATACACAAGGGCAAGGCCAAATTATTCGGACATCTGCGTGAAAGTGTTTAAGTACTAAATGTCTCCCATATGTGATAGCTCTAACCAGTAGCCTATTTCACCAACATTGCAAAGTATACTTATCTAGCAAAGTATACTTTGAGGGAGAACATTTCAATTTTAGGATAAATTTATTAATGGCTGTGATAAAGTAATAAATTCAGTATAATAATTCTGCATAGTTTTAATCATCAAATATATGCAATCATTAGTTCTGTATGAAATAATGAATTTCGGTGAAAATAAATGATTACTCAAAGTATACTTTGCTAGAAAAGTATACTTTGCGATTTTGATGCAATCTGCTACAGATACATACTGGAACCATCAAATACCTCGACGGGCGTGATATGCTGGCCGCGGCCATCTAGTCATGAACGTAAACAGACTCCCATCAAGCAGCAATGTTTATTAAGTAATTTCCGCACCTCACCACATCCATCTGTATTAATTGTCTAAACAAGTGCTACGTGTACTACTGAACGTATAAATGCCACTAGTCTAACGTCTACGAAAAACGCAAGTCTTTATACCCCAAATACATGTAAACAGTGGTGATGTCGCGTTATGAATGACTCCCATTCTATATTATAACCGCAAGGGGAGGGGGACGGGGGCGATGACACTTCAGCACTTACCCTGGTCAAAAATGGAATTTCGCTCGTTTTCCCGGACCGTTGCTCTTCTACAACGCGATGGCACTTGTACGGTGTAACTGAAACCTCCAAATAACCTAACGAGTGTGAGATTATGTAGTAAAAGCTCTCGTAATAGCAGCATAACAATAAGTTCATGGCTAAAATTCAATTGTCCCGCAATTACTCTATGCAGTAATACAAATAACCTAATGTAGTGGAAGTACATGTGTGCCAGTGTGAACAAGCTATATTATATAAAACGTGTTATCAGAACGCATACACTGTGGGTACCGCATTGGGACTTTTATCAAATATATGTTAGCAGCGATAAGTAGTTATTCTTGTATTCAAAGGTCGTGAAGTTAATAATTACATCGTGTTAATCTGGTGGTTTCATTGGCATAGTGTTTCTGGGGCCCGTTTCACTAAGCTTCGTAAGACTAAGATGTTCGTAAGTGCAAATTTAGGACCGTCTAGAAATATCAATTGATGGATTTACATTTATTGAGCATAGGCTGCATATGCAGCCTATGTTCAATAAATGTAAATCCAATAATTGCTTACAAGAAAACATACATAATGTGAAATGTATAAGTTTGCGCTTACGAAGGTTAGTGAAACGGCCTCTGATGCTACAGCTAGGAAGCGTTCGTGTCTATGATGTAGAGAATACTAGGCTTGTGTCATTTGATATCAAGTTTCTCAGGCGAGGCTAGGAAACGCGTAGTGATTCCGATTATACTAAACAATAAACACAGATGACGTCGTTATCTATGGACAGAACGCGGGTTTGTTTACATTGCGTTGCGTTAGGTTGCGTCATTACACTGACGCTATTCGGTAACATCCGACCAATTGAACGTCAGTTTTCACTTCATTCTAACCCTGATGTTTGTATCTGGTCAATGCCTGATATAACAATATGTGTTATGCCCTCCGCCATCGAATGGTGAGGGGGATAGTGTTACCGGCGTCCGTACGCCCCGTACGTACGCACGTCCGTCCCGAAAACTTAACATCTACAGCCATGCGACAAATCCACGATCGTCTGCTAAGCACAGGGTCAAGGTCACATATTTGGTGCATTTGAAACCTTAACGCTCGGGTAAATGTCTTGTGTCTGTTTCCTTGATTGGAACTGCCTGACATTTCACACATGCATTGCTTTAATGGTCTTCTACCACCCTGTGACAAATCCACGATCGTCCCGCCCCCGCTAAGCCCAGGGTCACGGTCACATTCTTGGTGCGTTCGAAAGCCTAACGTTCGGATAAATGTCTTATAATTTATGTTTACTTGCACGGATCTGCTTGATATTTCACTCACGCATTGCTCTAATAGTCCTCTACTGCCCTGTGAAAAAACCACGATCGTCCTGCCCCCGTTAAGCCCAGGGTCAAGGTCACGATCTTTGCGCGTTCGAAACTCGGGTAAGTGCCTTGTTATGTCTATTTCCTTGCATGGATCTGCTTGATATTTCACACACCCCATTGCTCTGGGTGTTTGGCATTAGTCTTCTTTTTCAATCATAATTATGTACATTTTGTTTTATGTCATAGAAATGGTAATGTTTTGTGCCTTGAGTCTTTCTTAGAGGTTTGTTTCATATACATGCATACTATTGTTACTTATATTAGTTTGTCAGTTCAGCTTATTTTCCCTCCACGGTAATCGTGTTTTATAGAATAATATCCTTGTACGATATGATGGTCAGGTCAGCGGTCGCTTTGTCAATCTACGACCCCAGTTTTGTAACTGAGCGTTCCAAGCCAGCACCTTGGTTGTCATATCTTTCTGTACTGTATTTCAATGTGGCAGTTGCTGAAGAAATGATCAGAATTTGCACTGTTTTCACATCATGCGTCTAACAAGCAATATAGGTCGTTATCATGCTACGGGGTCGTAATATGTTTAATCTGGAGCTAAACTGGTCACAAACGAAATAAGCCCTATTTCTCCAGTCACAGCCACGACTGTGCGTGGGTTTCACTGAGACTATTGATTTTACCGTGGTTCATTGAGGATTGTTTCTTATGTGGCGTTCGTTGCATTTGTTTTATTTTTTAAATACATGTATTAAATGTTGAAGGCTCATCCATCACCACTGGTCGTGTTACTGGCTGTGTGCATTGCGTGTTATTTTTTTGTTTCCGTGGATTCGTTTGTCTCCGTTTGGGTATGCTAGTCTCTCTGGTGTCTAGTAATTAGGGCCCCGCCGAGAATCGGCGGTGCCTATAAGTTTCGCCCGTCGTCCGTCCGTCCGTCCGTCCGTCCGTCCGTGCGGTCGGTCGGTCGGTCGGTCGGTCGGTCGGTCTATACCTGAGCATCATTTGATTCAAAGATACTTGATTTGTAAATGTGATGAAATATATGTATAGCAAGAAACAATATAAATATAACATATGATATCATGTAACTTATGGCTAGAACTCGCAAAGATGGCCGACTTGGCCATTCAATGTGCCGTATAGGTGGCGATATAATGTAGAATATAGCTGATAGCTGGAACACACAAAGATGGCCGACTTGGCCACTCAATGTGCTGTATAGGATACAATGACGATATAATGTAGAATATAGCCGATAGCTGGAACACACAAAGATGGCCGACTTGGCCACTCAATGTGCCGTATAGGATACAGTGACGATATAATGTAGAATATAGCTGATAGCTGGAACACACAAAGATGGCCGACTTAGCCACTCAACGTTACGTACAGTAACGAGGCAGTGTTCACATATAAGTAAAACATATTAGTACACTCTTGCACATTATTTACAAGGGTTTCACCGTGAGAGAAAACCCGTAATCAACTCCTTACATATAATACACAGTGAAGAGAGACACTAGAAATTTGGCCTGTTTTCTTGGAAACCACGAGCTACCGTGCAAAATGTTTATTTAAAATTTGGGTCTCGACTAATCTAGAATGTTAATGTGATTGAACACATTCCAAACATGCTCTCAAATATATCTGGTTCATAGAAACAGCTGCGTAATTTGGATTTCAAAAAGTGTACTTGACGTCACACAAGATAACGACAAAACACGGGAAAACACGTCATTGTATAACTATTCATGCGCATATCACAATTCCTTGATTATAATCTCAAAACTAGACTAAATGTGCATATTTATCCGCCGTGGAAGTGTAATAAACAGGATATTCCATCGTACATGTTTGTAATTGCAAAACTGTGATTTCTATAAAGTTCACATTAACAATGTTTTCTTGTAGACAATTATTGGATTTACATTTATTGAGCATATACTGTAAATCCATTGATTGAAATTTCCAGACGATCCTAAATTTGCACTTACGAACATTTTTGTCTAACGAAGCTTAGTGAAACGGGCCCCATGTTCGGCCCTCACGTACGTCTTTGGCATTGTTTATGTGACAGTTGAATCTGGTTATACCCCTTTTGTGAGTATTACGATTATTCGTAATCCTATTACTTTTAGGCGAAAGGGGCAAGTGACTTTGGTTAGCAGGTTACATATGCGGGACCGAACCTGTTGGCCCGGCCTTAAATGGCCTTAGCTGTTGATAGGCCGGTAAACATAATCAATCAATCAATAAATAGTTTTCGGCCGCCGGGTAATGTACGGCGTGTTGACCACCATAGCCCCATATCAGCCTGCGCATCCGCACAGTCTCATCAGTACATATTATATGTATATATACAAAAGTACATTTACATATACTACTTACAGGGAACATGGATTTTTGTTATTAATTCGTTCCAAGGAAATAACAATTCGTTCCCTCAATTTAACAATTCTGTGTGAAACCATTTCTATATTTAAGTGACATTTATTATTTCCTCGAAAGGTCTGTGTACATGTAGATCTATCTGATATATTCATGATAGACAGGTACATTCTATTAATATCTCAGTAGAACATTCTATAACATGACGTACGTATAATGAACCGTTGAGAACAATGTACTAACATATATTAGTGCATTATATTGTAGATTTTATTTGTGAAAAAGTGGATTTACACATTCTGCGATTTATTTCTTACTTCTAAATGTGTGGAACCATGCTTTTGTTCAGTAAGAAGACAACATATGAATCACAGCAGACGACAATTTATATTTCCGCGGTCTAATTCCGCTTTACCGAATTGCACTGCCGACATCTGGGGGCCGCTCCACTACACTTCGTACGACTAAAATGTTAGTAAGTGCAAAATTATGATAGTCTGTAAATTTCACATTAACAATATTTTCTTGTAAATAATTAATGGATTTACATTTATTGAGCATAGGCTGCATATGCAGCCTATGCTCAATAAATGTAAATCCATCAATTGAAATTTACAGACTATCTTAAATTTGCACTTATGCACATTTTAGTAGTAAGAAGTTTAGTGAAACGGGCCCCAGAAGTTGCTTAATACTGAATATTCGATGGAAGGATGGATACTGTACATGACAAGATGGACAATAGCCGTCGAGGTGTGACCAAATGTGTAATGTTGGACGGTTCCGAAAAATAGCGGTGTGGATAGAAAATAAAACCGTTATTTATTAACTTTTTACCTACAAAAACATCAACTAAACTAATACAAACACACATTTAATGAATATTATATAAAAAATAACATTTCTGTCAGATGGGAGGCTCGAACTCGCAACCTTCCAGTTAACGCCACGCCCTAACCTTGGACTCGGCCATCCCGTGGCAATCTTTGAACATTCAGGCTTTGTTGTCCATCTATACTACTACGTAAATGTAGGAGTTTGAAAATCCGCGTTTATGTGCATTAATCATTTCACCCTAAGTAACTGGAACCCTAAGCCGTCTCATCAGGATCTGCACTTTTCGCAAATACTTTTCATATTTTTAATAACAAAAACGCCCCCTTTTCATAAATGAACTAGTCTGAAAATCATTTTATGATGATTGGATCGGTCGGAAAAATAGCATATCAACATCATTCCAGTTACGTAGGGATGAACGTATTAAACCGGTCCGTGGAATACGTGTTCAGAATGATTTATAACCATGACATTGGTGGTCATTTTCTCAACATGTACACACATTGCGTAAATGACAATCTCATTATTATATGATTAATGGTTTACAAATGTATCTCTAATCTCCCAAACATTAATTATTAACCACCGATTCATCGTGAATATGTATTAACTTCGATATAAACAGCGATTTGCAATAATTGTTGAAATTGCGACGTGTTGACTTGACGCAAAACAATGCAATGGATTGTTATGCTCTGTTTCAACCCGTATTTCGAGGTACATGTAGGTCCACTATACAACGGTCTCGTATCGTAACGAATTCAGCACTGTAAGCTAACGCTTTCGTGGAAAGTCCACATGCCCATTTGATAAGTATTGTTATAGTGTTGTAATGCACAGAATCTACGTACAATGATTGAGAAAAGCATGTCGTATGTACACAGTAAGAGTTCGTATCATATATGAGCTGAGCTGAGATAACAAAAGCAAGCCGAATCAGTGTGCCAGTATACATGTACCCCGTGCTCAATCGAGAGACCAGTGGGTATATTCTGATCAGATATAATTCTTATACATCCATTAATAGGTAATAATTCCAGCACAAAAATATTTACACAATTCCCTAACATTTGATTGGCCCGTAGCAAGTCTCTGTCCAAACTGTATATACCAGTAAACTCCCACGCCGAACTACTTTCCGCGTAACCGTGAGGCGCAGTTAAAATAATTCTTAAGAAAACGGAAAATAAACAAATTTTCTTGATGAATTTATTTCAAATGCTGGAATTATAAGGAATGAATGGCCATTTTGTGGAATTTATCGGGGATATAAACTTGGAAAAGCCGCGTGAATACTGGACGAGGCCTTCCGGCATTCATTCCTATAATGGTACACACGTCGCATACTAACCCGAATGTTCTGTCTGTAACGCTGGGTGACATACGACTCACTGCGTTACAGACAGAAAAGTCGGATTAGTCACATACATGTACGCTGTATATTTTCAACATATACACCCGTTTCCATTTGCACATTCATATTCCGATCAAATGTCGTCGAAAGTGGACGAAATTTCAGCGGAAATTCGGAAATTCGGAAATTCGGAATAGAAAACATTACGGTTGCGGTAAGAATTTTTCACAAAATATCGCACATCTTTTGAGGTACGACATCATCACATGACTACTGTCTGTTTCACGAAACCTGTCCAAATTTTACGGCCATATAAACAATTCAAAAACAATTTTTTTTTCGATAATATTAAATTAAACGAACATTTAAGAATGAGCCTCCTTTATTTCGTGAAATTTGGTCAAATATTGATTTTATTGCGAAAAAACAATTTCCCCATGTTAAATCCCCGTAGACATCTTCACAGAGTGAAGATGTCTATGGGGATTTAACATGGGGAAATTGTTTAGAATTTCAGACCGATTTTTAAAAAGTTAACTTTTGTTTTCTTAGTTAGATCATTTCCAAACTATCTAGCTAGGTTTCGGAGTCAATTTCCAAAATGTTTCGTTTTTTGACTCCTCCCACAACTCCTCTACCTCTTTTTCCCGCATGTTATTCGTAATAAAACCAATGTTTGACCAAATTTCACGAAATAAAAAGAAGGCTCATTCTTAAATGTTCCTTTAATTTAATATTATCGAAAACAATATTGTTTTTAATTATTTATATGGCCGTAAAATTTGGGCAGCTTTCGCGAAACAGACTATAGTCTCATATGTGGTACATGTATTTACTTTCGGCTAACAATTTGTTGGATTACCGTAATTTGCAATTACCGTGGAACTTCTCCAAACCGGACACCCTGGGAGGTCCCCAGGGTGTCCGGTTTGGAGATGTTCCACTGAAAATGAGACATGTGAGCACTTCATGCCACATTCTAGTGTTTTGCAATCATGAAAAGTTATTGTAATCAGAGATGCATAACAGCGAAACACACCAAAGGTAAACATCTGTATTTTCCGAGTTTCCGGGTTAGAGGGGCTCCACTGTATGCAATAGCATAATGACAAAATTGAACGTGCGGAACTTGTGATAATTATTATTTTCTTATCATAATGCGCAAATGAATGAAATGTCATAACATTGCTGACAGTTGTAATCTTAGTATCGTGACTGAAAGTCGAATTGCTTAGGCCTTTGAAGTACATGATGACATGGACACAAATAACAAATAGCCCTGCCGCCGGCTGAGTAAATGGACCAGACGAGATCTACGAGTTTCTCCATTGTGCCATGGAAGTAGACTGATTGTATACCATTACGACAGGTTGAAGTAACGGACCAAGGTATATAAATACATTAAATATACCTACAAGTATCAATAAGTGAAAAAAAGACAAACCTTTGTTTACGGTACTCCCTGTTATAGCACATTACAGTAACGCTTTTCTGCAGGTCAACTATACGTACTATACCAATACTATACGTATACTATACCAATACGATATGTTTTCTATACGATATGCATATAATATAAACGTATGGTATGTTTGTACCGTACATACCAACCAATATCGTATAGATATACCATTCAAATCGTACGTTTATACGATTGTTATACATGTGTATAATTCTGGTACGTTTGTATCGTACAAACATACCAGATTTGTGTACGGTATAAATGTACCAGAATACCGTAAATGTTTACGATATATTAACGGTGTTGCTGTGTACTATTTGCCCTAATATTTGGTCCGCCCCTAATAGTTGGTCCTCTTTGGAGTCGAGAATTTCTTTAAAATGAGAGGTGTTTTCAGTACAATGAAAAGCCACACTTCGGGTATGGTATATTCATACCATATCCGTACGGATATATCGTATATACGAACGGATATCGTATGATTGTATTATATTCGTATAGTACGTTTGTATAATGTAAACAAACTGTACTATACGATGATACGGTACAAACATACCAATATTATATGATCATACGATATGCTCATTAAATATACCAATACTATACGATTACGATATGTATACGATATTAGTATATACAAATAGGTAAGGAGCAGAAAACCGCTACTGTACCATGTTTCCTATGTATTTTATGGGCCGTACTCGAACGGCCTCGATACAACGGACTCTAACGAAACAATTAACCGATTTATATCATGTTCGCCTATTGTAGAAATTAGGCAAATGTTAGCCCTCCGCAGTGATGTATTCCCCGATGCGCTATACCAACGCGTTTTCGAGCGATATAGATTATTTTGTTCCAAAATGTTCCACATTTGTCTCTAATAAGAAGACATCAGGCACATTCCTTTTCTTTGACTTTCCCGATGACGCGTCAGCTGGTACCGTTTCATAGCTTCGCTTACGAGGTAAACAGGTGACCGGCTGGTAGCCAGTCAGTGTAACACGACGCTTACGCGTGAGACTCCACGAATATCAACCAATAATAAGCTTAGCGATGACGTCATCGGGAAAACCCATCAACAATTACACAATATGGCTTCCCGAGAAATGATAGAATTGTTTGTGCAATTGAATTGTATGTTGTGACGCATTGGACGGGTATAAATATAGGTTTGATAGAAAGTTCGATTACAAACAATGTTGTTTCGATGCAACTGACTGTTTCTCAACGGGCCCGGACGACGACAAAATGTAGTTTGAAGCAGATGTTTGCGCTGTTATATAGTAGTATTCGTCCGAGAAATGATACCGAAGTATTACGACTAAAGATAATTGCTGAATTGTGTTGAACAAAATAATCTCTCGCTCGAAAAGTGTTGACATAGCGCATCGGGGAATATATCGTTGCGGAGGTCTAACATTTGCTTAACTTCTGGCATTGGCGGACAATATGTAAATCGGTTGACTGTTTCGTGAGAGTCCGTTACTGTCGGCCGTCTGAGTACGGACCATTAAAAACATAGGCACGCTGGTAATGTGTTCTAACAGGGAGTACACATTTGTTTTTCAACTTATTTGTTTCCCTCTTATTGATAATTTTAGGTATATTTAATGTATTTATAGGCCTTGGTCCGTTACTCCAACCTGTGTTCTTACAGGGAGTAAACATTTGTTTTTCAACTTATGTTTTCCCACTTATTGATACTTTTAGGTATATTTAATGTTTCCCCATTAAATGGTGGCACATGCATAGTATTACGTACACAAGGACGTGTATAAATGTTTCCCCACTAACTACATAACTACAATCATGTAACGGGGCCTACACTGATCGCGGTGAGATACATGTAATATATGCACACGTTGGTCTGTGTCATTTCTGAGTACTGCCTCCAAATTCTTATTTGAAATAATGCCGTTTGTTTGACCGAGCGTGAATAGGCCTGCATCTCTACTGATACATCAGAGCTCCAGATAAGCTGTGCATTTGCGTAAATACCAAATTAAAATTGTCAAAAACCCAATTGAAATCAGAAGTAGCGTGTATCAAAAAGCAATACATATTCTCTGGTACCTTTCTCATGCTGCAGAAAACAAATAAACAGATCACAAATATAACATATTATTCTTATTTTCCATGAAAACACATCTTGGTATTTCATTAGAATTGTCTCCAAGGAGACAATTATAATGAAATTCCAATACATCTTTTCATTTCGAAGCAAACTATTCAATAAATGCTGTCTGTTGATGTGTAAACAGTAGTGATTGTATGTTACCAAATTACAATTTTGAAATACCTAGGGTGTCCGGTTTGGGGATGTTCCACTGTAAATGAGACATGTGTGCGCTTCATGCCATATTCTAATGTTTTGCAATCATGAAAAGTTAGTGTAATCAGAGATACATAACAGCGAAACACACCAAAGATAAACATCTATATTTTCCGAGTTTCCTGTTTAGGGGGGCTCCACTGTACACAATAGCACAATGACAAAATTGAACGTGCGGTAATTATTATTTTCTAATCCTCTTGCGCAAATGAATGAAATGTCATAACATTGCTGACAGTTGTAATCTTAGTATCGTGACTGAAGACCGAATTGCGTCGGCCTTGAAGTACATTATGACATGGACACGGATAAAAAATAGCCCTGCCGCCAGCTGAGTAAATGGACCTGACGAGATCTACGAGTTTCTCCATCGTGCCATGCAAGTAGACTGATTGTATACCATTACAACAGGTTGAAGTAACGGACCAAGGTCTATAAATACATAGATAAACCTTTGTTTACGGTACTCCCTGTTATAGCACATTACCACGTTTCCTATGTATTTTATAGGCCGTACTCGAACGGCCTCGATACAACGGACTCTAACGAAACAATTAACCGATTTATATCATGTTCGCCTATTGTAGAAGTTAGGCAAATGTTAGCCCTCCGCAATGATGTATTCCCCGATGCGCTATACCAACGCGTTTTCAAGCGATATAGATTATTTTGTTCCAAAATGTTCCACTTTTGTCTCTAGTAAGAAGACATCGGGCACATTTATTTTCTTTGACTTTCCCGGTGACGCGTCAGCTAGTACCGTTTCATAGCTTCGCTTACAAGGTAAACAGGTGGCCGGCTGGTAACCAGTCAGTGTAACACAACGCTTACGCGTGACACTCCGCGAATATCAACCAATCATAAGCTTAGCGATGACGTCATCGGGCAAACCCATCAACAATTAGACAATATAGCTTCCCGAGAAATGATAGATATGTTTGTGCGATTGAATTGTATGTCGTGACGCATTGGACGGGTATAAATATAGGTTTGATCAAATGTTCGATTACAAACAATGTTGTTTCGATGCAACTGACTGTTTCTTAACGGGCCCGGAAGACGCAAAAGTGTAGTTTCAAGCAGATGTCTGCGCTGTTATATAATAGTATTGGCCCGAAAAATGTTACCGAAGTATTACGACTAAAGATAATTGCTGAATTGCGTTGAACAAAATAATCTCTCGCTCGAAAAAGTGTCTGAGACTGTTTCTTGAGAGTCCGTTGTCTCGAGGCCGTCTGAGTATGGGCCATTAAAACATAGGCACCTTAGTAATGTGTTCTAACAGGGAGTACACATTTGTTTTACAACTTATGTTTTTCCCAATTATTGATACTTTTAGGTATATTTAATGTATTTATAGGCCTTGGTCCGTTACTCCAACCTGTGTTCTCACACGGAGTAAACATTTGTTTTTCAACTTATTTTTTTCCACTTATTGATACGTTTAGGTATATTTAATGTTTATCCATTAACTAGTGGCACTTGCATAGTATTACGTACACAAGGACGTGTATAAATGTTTCCCCACTAACTACATAACTACAATCATGTAACGGGGCCTACACTGATCGCGGTGAGATACATGTAATATATGCACACGTTGGTCTGTGTCATTTCTGAGTACTGCCTCCAAATTCTTATTTGAAATAATTCCGTTTGTTTGACCGAGCGTGAATAGGCCTGCATCTCTACTGATACATCAGAGCTCCAGATAAGCTGTGCATTTGCGTAAATACCCAATTAAAATTGTCAAAAACCCAATTGAAATCAGAAATAGCGTGTTTCAAAAAGCAATAAATATTTTCTGGTACCTTTCTCATGCTGCAGAAAACAATAAACAGACCACACATATAGCATATTATTCTTATTTTCCATGAAAACACATCTTGGTATTTCATTAGGAGACAATTCTAATGAAATGCCAATACAAGTTTTCATTTCGAAGCAAACTATTCAATAAATGCTGTCTGTTGATGTGTAAACAGTAGTGATTTTATGTTACCCAATTACAATTTTGAAATACCCAATTGCTTCAGAAATGATGGAGTGACGATACTCAATGTTAAGCATGAGAACGGAGAATGAGGCAGAGTATGTGCCCAGAGTGTTATAAACATGTTCCCTGTAGCTGTATTGAGCATACACGTCACAAGGTAATTTGTTAATTATCATATATCCGACCCATGCGGCAATTCGAACGACACCTCGTAATGAGTATACATGGGCTAACGAAATGGACCTCACGACTTATACGACCAGCGTAGCCCCGGATCAGCCTACGCTCATCGACAGAAAATCACTAGACTGTAGTTGGTGTCGCAGCAAAACTATGTTGTGGCTTTGCAAGAGGAATAATAATGTCGACGGTTTTAAGTGCCATGAGGTACATTTTGTCCCCCGGCGTATCACATGTTATGTCTCTGCGTGAGGCGGACAGCGTAATTCCCGTATCTACAAGCTGTCAAAACAAATCCATTCCAAGCAGCTTTGTACAAATCATTCGGTC
The DNA here is from genome assembly GCA_029237695.1 of Conchocele bisecta. NCBI lineage: Eukaryota > Metazoa > Mollusca > Bivalvia > Lucinida > Thyasiridae > Conchocele > Conchocele bisecta. The sequence continues at coordinate 67,483,179 of CM055267.1, forward strand.
AACATCTACTTAGTGACCATATTAGATAAAAATCCGTCGGTGTATTTGAATGAGATTGAGAATTACACTGTATGCAGAAAGCTGGTACATCAGCATTCGACCATTTCCAAGCGAAGCTCCATTGACATGATAAATCTACAATACTACAAGGTCAGATCCGTGAAACACGGTGCCGTGAAACGTTTTTGATATCCTGTCAATACGACCTAATCACTGCGAATGAATGTGTGTGATTGTCATACTAGTCGATTCTCCGATTTTGAGAATGCGGCTGGAGTTATGGTTTGCATTTGAAGGATATTTGTAGATGTTGACGGGATAAATAGAATAGTAGGTTAGTGCAGCGATGTGAAAACAATATCTGGCCCGGCACGGAAACGGGATGTGCTCGGTAGAGCCTCGCCCGTCCCGTTTCCTAAGCCTTGCCATGTATGTTTTTCCATTCACGGCACTAACATACTATTCTCTATATTCATGGTCAGTCAAGTTGAAAGATCACGTGATACTTTTTTTTTTTTTTTTTTGCTTATATTTAACGGCGGCACTGGCTCTAGGACCTTGCATGCCGTCTCCCAAGAATGGGAGAAAGAACGGAGGTAGAGATTTTTGAGAGAAGCCGGTAATTCGTATTTACAGAGCAACTACGAATTATCGGTACCCATTTACAGCTGGGTGAACTGGAGCAGTGTGGATAATGTGTCTTGCTCAAGGACACAACGCACGCCGCTAGTCAGGCTCGAACCCACGACCCTTGGATCAGTAGTCCGACACACTAACCATTACGCCACGGCGCTCCACCACGTGATACTAACAACAACAACAAGTACCGATTCAAAGTACGTACATGTATTCGCTTATAGTGTCCTTATTACGAAATCATTTTTATGAAATATGGCGCAGCAAACGCGTCTTCATCAGCTGCATTTGGTGGTCTAGGGATTTGGCACAGACTTATGTCGTTTTTACGAAGATCCGACAAAATCGATTCTTCACAAAAACGACAGAAGTTTGGGCGAATATACAGAGACCACCAAATGCAGCTCATGAAGACACGTTTGCTGCGCCATATTTCATAAAAATTCGTTGGATATTAAGAACAATATCAAACTAGAGCAGCTTGAGCTGCATCAACGGTTTGAGCCTCAAACATTGATTTCATGTGTAACTAAGCTTTAGCCCAAGGTGTAAACTATCGGTTACAAAAAGAATTTCTGAAGTTTTAGAATGAACAGTCCAACATTATTGTGTTCGCATCATCACACCGATGTGGGGCCGGTTAGCTTAGAGGTAGAGCGATGGACTCGGAGCGAGGGATACCGGGTTCGATCCTCAGCCAAAGTTTTAGCTAAAGGACTGAAATATCGACTACAGCAAAAACAATTGAAATCGAATGATAAATAACGAAGCTGACGTCACATCCGTTTGCTCTATTTTGAAAACTTGAAAAAATACTTTCATCTTTGACATCGAATAGAGCCGTAAGTAGTCAAGATATAGCTCTGAAAATTATCATCTTTTATGCGCCTGACACTCCCCTATCACGTTGGCAAGAAATTATGTTGCTGACATTACTGTACAAATTGGAAAACGTTTGTAAAGACCACCCGTTATCAGCCAAAATTTGTCAGCAAGGATGAGATAGAGAATTTTGTCAGCTTTCCAATGCAAAAGGAATTTTTGAAATCGGTTTGAAAATAAGGAAGTTATAGAAAGTTATAGAAAATATGACGTCACTTCCGGTTTCGTGGAAAGTGGCATTAAGATATTTCTGAAAATCTCTGAGTCTCTGCTCACACTTGATCCGAATCGGCATGCAAAATTTGAAGTCGATCCGACCAGCGGTTTGGGCTGTAGACTGAACGGCTGAAAAAAAAACAAAAAAAAAAACAAAAAAAAACCCAACGAATACAATAGGTTTTCGGCGCAGCTGAAAGCCGCCTCAAACCTAATAATACTTACTTTGGAGTGGGCGACGTTGTTGTTGTTGTAACCACGTGATCATGCACATTGTCAGTGCTGGAGAAAGAAAACGACAATGCAATCCATTCAAAACGACGTGTTGTTCTACATGTATTTTTCGGTTGATTGCATAAAGTACATGTCTGTTGTTGGTGCCCAAATTGCGGCAAATTGGACAAAATTGTTAACCATTTCAACACCACAGACCTCTGTAGCAGTGTTCGCAAACAGTGTAGATCCAGATGAGCCAGCTCGTAACGAGCCGTCTCCAGGATCTGCCATTTTGCAAGCAATGTTCGAATTTCTTAGATATAAATGGACTACTGTCTGTTCCACGTTTTGCTGCCGACGAACTTTTGGCCATTATACACATTCAATCCAAAACGTATTTAAATGTAAGTATTTTTTCATCAATAACAAAAAAGTTACCTTCCCCCAAATTTTTTTTTTGGATGAAATTCCATCGAATATTGATTTAATTGCTAAAACCGATTTGCCTATGGGAATTTATCATGGCAAAACAAAAGACATTTTTTTAGACTTTTTTATTTGTTGGCCGATTTTCAAAATCTAACAATTGTTTTCTTAGTTACATCATTGTGAAGCTATCTAGCCTGGTTTCGGAGTCAATTTCCAAAATGTTTCGTGTTTTTTTAATCCTCTCCCACCTCTTCCGCCTCTTTTTCCCCCATGTTAAATTCCCATAGGAAAATTATTTTGTTTCGCTATTAAATCAATATGCGATGGAATTTCATCAAACACATTTGTTTTGGGAGGGTGACTTTTTGTCATTGGTGAAAAGGTACTTACATTTAAATATGTTTTAGATTTAATGTGTGTAATAGCCAAAAGTTCATTGGCAGGAAAACGTGTATGTGCACCATTTGCCGTGATTAACCCTTCAACCCTAAATAACTGGAATGGAATGTGGTATGTTAATTTAACGACCAATCCAATCATCACTGGCTGTGTTCAGCGACCGCTAACGTCATAAGTTGCAATACGTTACCACAGGTCTACTTCTGGAATAGACGAGCATCGGCTTCTGACTCCAGCTCTTCATTGTGCCTGCTATCACGTTCGGTCACTACACAACCGCCTGTCTTAATCTTGCCATCGTTTCTAAACACCTGTCGGCATGGAAATCTCGACTCGCAATCAAGCGGTTTGATTGAATGAGTCTGAGCTGTAGCACAACTCAGGCTCAGTCAAACAAGCTGCTTGATTTCAATCACAATGGTCAAATATATTCAAATACAGTGGAACCTCTCTAAACCGGACAGAGAGAGATTAATTGTGCTTAATTTTGATATGCTTATTGCCATTTACTAAACTATACTTGCTACGGGCCAATCAAATGTTAGGGAATTGTGTAAATATTTTTGTGCTGGAATTATTGTATTGTATTATTCCAGCACAAAAATATTTACACAATTCCCTAACATTTGATTGGTCCGTTGCAAGTTTCCGTCCAAAATTTATATCCCAGTAAACTCCATGCCGAACTACTTTCCGTAACCGTCAGGCGCAGTTAAAATAATTCTTAAGAAAACGGAAAATAAACACATTTTCTTGATGAATGTATTTCAAATGCTGGAATTATAAGGAATGAATTGCCTTTTTGTTGAATTTATCGGGGATATAAACTTGTAAAAGTGGCGGGAATACTGGACGAGGCCTTCCGGCCTTCGTCCAGAATTCCCGCGACTTTTCCAAGTTTATACCCCGATAAATTCCACAAAAAGGCCATTAATTCCTATAATGTATCAATTCGTCGTCAAACAGAGGGAACTGGGTGCCGTTTCACTAAACTTCGTACGACTAAAATGTTCGTAAGTGCATAATTATTATAGACCGTACATTTCAAATTAGCAATGTGTTCTTGTAACAATTATTGAATTTACATTTATTGAGCATAGGCTGCATATTGAACATACGAACATTTTAGTCGTACGAAGTTTAGTGAAACGCCCCCCTGTTTCCTCAATTTTGTATCTGGAAGGAATTTTCGTGTTCGTGAGAACGAAATAATTGATATCGTTAGAACGAATTTGAATGCCTTAGAACGAATTTTAATGCGTCAGAACGAACTAATTTAAATCGTTAGAACGAATGGGAATGCGTTAGAACAAATTCGAATTCGTTAGAACGAAATAATTTAAATCGTTAGAACGAATTGGAATGCGTCAGAATGAATGGAAATTTGTTAGAACGAATTGGAATTCGTTAAAACGAAATAGTTGAAATCGTTAGAACGAATTCAAATGCGTAAGAACGAAATAATTGACATCGTTAAAAACGAATTCGAATGCGTTAAAACGAATTAGAATGCGTTAGAACGAATTGGAATTCGTTAGAACCAATTATAATGCGTTAGAACGAAATGATTGAAAAACGTTACAACGAATTTGAATGCGTTAGAACGAAATGAATTAGTACATATATTTGTCTTGTCATATCCCATATAAGGCTCCGTATGTATTGCCCTTAACATGTAGCAAGAACATTCGTAAACGCATAGGCTGGTGGTGGTTCCATGTCATATATACGATTCTAGACGCCATAAAAATTCAGGCACACATGCATGAAATTGAACCAAATGTCATTAAAGCGTAGTGCAAGCACAGTAATTGGTTTGTCGATACGCAGTGATAAACGGCTGGGAATTCATCTCATTGTATTTTTATGATTTACACTAATCAGAATACGGGTGCGATTCAGGAAAATGTATGGCGGGAAAAAGTGCCAGTCATCCAGAATACCTGGCATAAAGGGGCTACCAATTACAAAAATAATACTGAATACCAGGCTACTATAGGAATGAATGGCCTTTTTGTGGAATTTATCGGGGTATAAGCTTGGAAAAGTCGCGGGAATACTGGACGAAGGCCGGAAGGCCTCGTCCAGTATTCCCGCGACTTTTCCAAGTTTATATCCCCGATAAATTCCACAAAAAGGCCATTCATTCCTTATAATTCCAGCATTTGAAATAAATTCATCAAGAAAATGTGTTTATTTTCCGTTTTCTTATGAATTATTTTAACTGCGCCTCACGGTTACGGAAAGTGGGAGTTTATTGGGATACAAATTTTGGACAGAGACTTGCTACGAGCCAATCAAATGTTAGGGAATTGTGTAAATATTTTTGTGCTGGAATTATTGTGCGATATTTTCCGACAATGACGTCCACAGTTGATGAATAGTTTAGAGTAAATACGGACTAGAATTCTGCATTTGTTCTGAAAATTGTGTTACTGTCGACGTCATTTAAATAAAATATCATCACAGTTTCTGTAAATATTTGTTTTATTAAAAGTTGCACATCTTCGTAATGTAGGTATGAAATCGCATGACTTGTGTCGTTTATCATTTATCAGGTAAGGCTCGGAAACTTATGAATTCCAAGTCTTACTGATGAATGCCTACTAATTTGGAACCTCTCTAAACCGGACACCCTGGGAGGTCCCCAAGGTCTCCGGCTTAGAGAGGTTTCACTGTAAATCAGGCATGTTATCATTCTGAGCCATAGCTGTATGCTCTGCGATCACGAACATACATTATCACTGCAGAATGGACATACAGTGGGGTCAATTTACATGGTTTTGTTAGTGAACTCTATCTGTTTACGTTGTGTCACTACGCTGATCTCTTACGGTAACGTCACGAGATGTCGTCAACTAATGAAACAGTTAGCGAAGCCATTGTCACCAATGTGTGGTATCTAGTCATTCAGGATACGACACTTTATCATCAGTCACTATGAATCAGGCCAAAACGAAGCCCATTACCTGATAAAGTGTTACAATCATTGCACATATGGACTGATGGATGTTATTGTTGACTTGTATTTAATAATTTTCGCGAATAAATATATCATCGTCCGTGCGTACACCGTTCGTACAGTCTAGTCGGTATTCGCACGTTTTAACCATCTACTGACAACATGCAGTTTTGTTTTGGGATTTGAGCTAGAGGGATGGAAACTATGTATGGCAATCATCAGTGGAGAGACATTATGCTTTGTATTGGAAATGGTTATATGTTAAACATGTGTCATATATATTACACTGTATGTATTTTATTCAAAGCGATCACCTAAATATATGATATACAATCAACTATAGTTGCACGTAGCTCGGCAAAATCTGCGTCCGTAGTAGACGAGTGGTATGGGAGGAATTGTAGGGTTACGGCCCGCAAGTATTGTAACTATAACTCGACCTGTAGTGTGACTGGACAAACGGAGCGTATGGCGTTCGTGGCCTGGCCAGCCTATTATGTATCTGTGTAACGATATGGTCTGTTCCTCAGGTTTTAAATAAAATACTAGTATTACTGGGTGCGTAATAATATTTAGACAAACCACAACAACGTGCTCACTAGTGCTATACACTCAGTTGGGGTGGTTGGAAGGTCGGACCCACTCTGGGTCGCCTTGGGGCGCCGTTTGACAGTCTGGTCCCGGTTGCTCAAAGCTTATGTTAGCTTAAGAGACTGTTAAATCCTTAGCATTGCTAAGTATTTAACAGCCTGTTAAGCTAGCAGAGGTTTTCAGCAACCGGGCCCTGGACACGGGTGTTAACCCCGGACGCTGAGATCTATGTTAATTTCGAATAAATCCACTATACGATCGATTGCCTGTTTTAAAAGTATCATGTTAATAAGTATGTATTACTATACTGTGTTGCAATATCATAAATCTTCGAAGGCCATTTTTGTAGTAAATATTATTTAAAATGTTCATAGATATTGAGAACCTTTGTTAGTAACCGGCTTTTATTGCTCTCACGTGATTGAAAACAATCCTGTTGACGTCACAGGTCGTGTAAATGTGCGACGATCATTGAAGATCAGAGACAGGAAAGCGATGCTGTCAACAGCTCTTACGGAGACGCCGGTTTGAGTTTTCATTACACTAGGTTGTCAATGTCCTCGGTATATATAGCATGTAGGAATTGGGTAGTACTAAGACCAGTGTAGACCCAGATTTATGTGGTAATAACAGTGTGTATTGAACATCATACTGTATTACATACATACAGATGGACTTGTAATTATAGCCATGTAAATGAGACCACTTCAGAAAACATATGGAGTCTCATCCGAGTGAGCAGTTGCATTGATATATAATGAAAGGACTTAGAAATCGGTGAACCCGTTTAATATATACATCAAGGTGCATGGTCACGTGGTTACAACAACAATAACAATGGCTCAAAGTGTTGAAAGCGCGCCAACTCCAAAGTAAGCATTATTGGATATATTGATGAAATATGGCGCAGCAAACGCGTCTTCATGAGCTGCATTTGGTGGTCCTGGGAGTTCGGTACAGACTTATGTCGTTTTTGCGAAGAATCGATTTCCGTGTCAGTAGACACGGAAATCGATTCTTCGCAAATACGACAGAAGCATGGGCCACAGTGCCGATACCACCAAATGCTGCTTAACAAGACGCGTTTGATGCCCCATATTTCATCAAAATCCGTTACATAATAAGGACAAAATAAAAGAATACGTACTTTCAATCGGAGGGCTTCTGGAAGTTTCAGTGCTTGTTGTTGTTGTTGTAACCACGTGATCATACACCCTGTACATGTACTACACTCGTAAAACATGATCAGGGGCACATTTCACTAACTTCGTACAACTAAGAAGCTCGTAAGTGTAAATTAAAATTTACATTACCATTTGTACTAATTTCCAAAAACATGTTTTGCCTGAATTTTAGATTCTAAAATGCTGATAAACCATGTTTTTACTTAGAGAAGAGACTATTACACAGCAGAAGACGACTGTTTTCGGTTCCCGCATTATAAGGGTTAATGATTCATTCATTCGAGAAACGCGGATAAATCTAGTTTCGTACATACATTATTGGCTTTTATTGCGGTAGTGATTGTTCACAAGTTTACATTACATGTATTGAATTGTTATTTTCATGTATGAATCACTCTAATCAAAGTATGAAATTGTTTGCCCCTTGAGGGCACTTAATTGGAAATAAAATATTGTATCTTGTATCTTGTACACATAGGTGAAAATGGTACCATTAGTGACACACATTAATGTGAGAAACCAATTCATAAACATATTCGTAAGAACATTTGTTATCGTACACAGTTTAGTGAAACGGGCCCCAGATGGATTATTGTCGCCTGGTATGGAATGTTCAGCCTGCATGTTCATTCACTGAGGAACCGATTTATCATTCAAGACAGTTTTCCATGTGTGCTTGTGAATGGAGTGACATGGCTAGTGACGCTTACGATCATTGTAGACCCAGTTCAGCATGCACATCAGCACTGTCTGATCCGGGACTTCTCTCCTCGCCATTCAATCTGTAAAACATCCGTCATGCTTTTAACAAATAATGTAGCTTATCGGACAGTATGTTTATGGCACAGGGAGATAAACAATGCTAGATTGACTAACATGCTATCACCGTAGACCCTGATCAGTCTACGCTATAGTGCAGGCTGATCAGGGGCTATGATGCTCGCATATGTTATAATACTCCTTTCCTCAGCCTGTGAGGTATGTATACATAAGTCAATTGCCGAATGACGAAGCAGATGGCACTAAGTGGATATACTGCTGGTTGCAAATCTCAATTTTATCTAGGTCTCGTTTATCACGCGCCTTCTTCAATCTAAAATAACGACAAAGATAGATTTAGATTGAAATTGCCTTCCCTCTCGAGTTTTAAATAGCTATCATCGTCGCCGTTATCGGATGATGATTGTTTGTTATTCGATATAGTTTAGCCCAACCCTTGGTTGACAAAGGAAGCTTTGTGAGATATACGACGTATGTTGTCCCGCCAAGATGAGCATATGCATTCGCACTTATATTGCATCAAATTCGTACTTAACGTACATACATATGTGCGCTCACGGTGACACGACTTCCATGGTGAAATTTGTCTGCATTGATTGCAATGTCCATACTATGTATAACCGTTTCGTCAGTCGTTTTAAACTGGCAAAATATGATCACGAATCTGTAGTCCCTGGTTGATTAACGTACTGTCTGATATTACATAGTAAGTTCATATATCCGGGCGTGGGAAGTGATTGGGGAGTCTCGACTATAAGGTTCGACCATGTTATTGTTACATTTCCGTCGGAAATATTGTGTAATTTGAGCATCTATGCAGTACTTTCGGTGCTTTGATAACCGGTTCCATTCAAGCAGCTGATTTACAAATACTTATTCCGGGGACGCACTACATGTCGCGTAATGCAGGTGCCCCGTCCTCCGCATCAATTTCAAATTTTCAGTGCGACCATTCTGAACTGGTCTGGTGACGTAATGGCGCGTTCTAGTAATGTCATGAGACACATGCATTACGTAGGTGTTGGCTTGGTCCCGGAATGAGCAGTGTCCACCTCCATGGTCAAACAGCACACGCTTGAACACGGCTGTGAGCGGTGTCGAACAACGTCATGTAACAATTATACATTCTGCACAGTCTGTGCCCGGTTGTACCTGTTAAATCCTTAACTGAATGGTCAAAATCTCTGTTAAAACAAACAGAGATTTTAACCATTCAGTTAAGGATTTAACAGTCCGTTAAGCTAACTGATGTTTTGAACAACCGGGCCCTGGCATATTACATTGTACAATGTACTTGATTCACCCTAGTAGTCCTAGTCTACGACGACATGAGTGGGTTGTCCCGCCGGCTGAAGGTACAGACTACGACACTGCATACTTGTAGTTTAACTTTATCTGATTGTATTGGCTGATTCAGCCAATACAATCAGATAAAGTTAAACTAACAGTGATTCATTCGCACCCTTCGAATTACAGCGTTTCCTGTACATTGATTGGTTTCTTTGTGTACGATCTGATGGATCGGTTGTTGCTACCGTGTCTGGATCAGATGGAATCCCTCATTGGGCTGGTCCAACTGCACGCGGAGTAGAGTCACTAGAACAGAGTATGATCAAGACGCAAACCAGTATCACTTATCAATGGGTCCATCCCAGTGTCGAATGGTGAAAGTACGGACACTATGTTGTTCCTAAAGGTTAATGTCTCATTCCTGTGGTCCCATGTAAAGTTTCCGGAAACCTACTAAAAGTACCTACTCATAAAACGATAGCCACATACACCTAAAGACAACTGGTTCTGCCAGGCAACATGACGCTACACTTAATAGCTGTACTGTATTTGGAAAACAAGAATAATGTATAATTATGCTTCTGCATGTAGACACATGTGAATAGACGTACATGTAAAAAATATACATGTCCTACACCAACTACATTACTTACAGATTACATTAGACTAAGTATGGATTATTGTGTTTTTTATTATGCCCCCTTTTGCGTCGCTCTTGAGGTTCCGTCAACAAGTGTGTAAGGGTTTCTCCAATATGTAATATCTTCAATATTACGCGAATTATTGCTTTGATACTTGGACACTTGAATCACCTGTACATTTGTCACACACTCGCGCCACCATTAACACGATCTTGATCCTTGTCACCTTTGAAAATCGCTGAAATACTTAGCCTGTTTGTTGCGCCGAACAGTCAGTTACTCCAGTTACAGTCCAGTATGCCACGGGGGCATATCCATCGCGCGATGTGTACACTTATGTCGTTTTTGCGAAGAATCGATTTCCGTGTCGGAGACATCATTTGCAAATAGTTTTCAATATTTGTCGCAAGTGCCTCATTAAATGATTGCGAGAGGCGGTGATTTTTATTTATCCCGTCAACACAGTGCGTATGTGCCGTGAAACACGGTGCCGTGAAACATTTTTGATATCCTGTCAATACGACCTACTCACTGCGTATGATTATGTGCGGTTGTCATACTAGTCGATTTACCGATTTTGAGGGTGCCGCTGGTGTTATATTTTGCATTTTAAAGCTATTTGTAGATTTTGACGGGATAAATAGTATAGTAGGTTAGTGCCGTGAATGGGAAAACATATCTGGCGCGGCACGGAAACGGGATGTGCTCGGCAAGCCTCGCCCATCCCGTTTCCTAAGCCTTGTCAGATATTTGTTTTCCCATTCACGGCACTAACATACTATTCTCTATAAGTCACCCACCGCCACCCCTTGCCAAAGACTAACTACGGAACAGCTGAAGTCCCCTTAGTGACTTATTTAGTGGAGCGGAATGAGTCCCACTGTAAATCATTTATACGGACACGCCATGATAGCTTCCGAGGTTTATGATAACCGATTTACATTCCCGGTAGACATACGTGTAACGTGTATATGTATATTGTGGCTGTGGCTGGAGTAATCGGGCTTATGTGTTATGTGACCAGTGTAGATCCTGATTAGATTGAGCACTTCCACATTTACTCTAAAGAATTCAACTTTTGACTTAATTTATGAAAAATATTGTAAATTTTGTAAACGTATTTAATAAAATTACGCAGATGTCCGAAGGTACACAATCCCATGGCGTGTCTCATATCTCTGTTGAAATAGTGATATGGATTCCGTACATGAATTTAGATGTAATCTCTGCTCATACGTGTCACTCATTACGCTGGGCCACTCATACATACATACTCATACATATACACACGTAGTTCTTGATGAAAGTCCACATAATTTGCTGAATGACACGTTGGGCTGACCAAACAGCATTTTAAAGCCATTTGTAGGTGTTGACGGAATAAATATAATAGTAGGTTAGTGCCGTGAATGGGAAACAATATCTGGCGCGGCACGGAAACGGGATGTGCTCGGCAGAGCCTCGCCCATCCCGTTTCCTAAGCCTTGCCAGATATTTTTCCCATTCACGGCACTAACCTACTATTCTCTATATCTACATTGGCCGCAACTGTAATAAGCCCGGGTTTGTCAGGTCGTGGAATATTTAATCTCGGCGGCGCAGATTAAACGAGGGTTTCTATGGCCGCAATAAATGCTATAGAGCAATTTGTCTGCGTTCTACAGGAAAATAACAGGAACAGAGAAAATAGATAATGCATTTTACGCTTTATCTGCATGAAATAAAATATGAGTACAACAGTAACCAGTTAGGCTTTAGATTTCTATCAAGATATAATTGTCTGGACAATAGCCGTACGCCATTTCGGATATAGTTCATCATTTAGATAAGGAAAATGTTGTAGCGTATGTCATTGAGTGATATGTATGAATTGAGATATCTATGTTTGTCGCTGCTCATGAATACGTGCAAAAATGTATGTTTTGTCTGCTGATATGATAGGAAAATACAGACTCGGATGCGGTTCATCATTTCAGATTGTGGTAGTTTTTGAATTTACGAGATAAGATATGTCTTTGTGTTTGTATGTAGATACGTATTGTGTGGGCGATAGAATGGTGCTGTGTCCCTTATGTGAGCGCATCAGATATATCTGTTCATTTAAATTTAACTATTGTTTATTAGCGGGAAGCTCATACTGGCGCATTTTGTTTTTAAATATTATTTTCGCTCACCTGGACGAAATGCTGGAAGACTTACTGTCTGTTTCACGAAAACTGCCCAAATGTTACGGCCATGTTAGCAATGCAAAAACACTATTTTTTTCGATAATATTAAATTTTACAAAAATTTAATAACGAGCCTTATTTTTATTTCGTGAAATTTGGTCAAATATTGATTTTATTACGAAAAAATGAGTTCAACATGGGGGAAAAAAGCGGTGGAGAACCTGGAGGAGGAGTCGAAAAACTAAAAACGAAAACATTTGGAAATTGATTCTGAAATCAAGCTAGATAGCTTGGAAATGATCTAACTAAGAAAACAAGTTACATTTTGAAAATCGGTCCACTATTTCTGAAATTAGAAAAAATTCCCAGGTTAAATCCCCATAGACATCTTCACTCTGTATGGAGATTTAACATGTGGAAATTGCTTTTTTTTTTGCAATGAAGTCAATATTGGACAAAATTTCACGAAATAAAAAGTAGGTTAATTCTTAAATTTTGCTATAATTTAATATTATCGAAAAATATTGCTTTTGCATTATTTAAATAGCCGTAAAATTTGGGCAGGTTTCGTGAAACATACAGTAATCATGCGTTAATGGCGGCGTCTTCCTGCGCCATCGTCAACAAACATAACGTTGTCGGGGTAGGTGGGGTGGGATTCTTATAACATTCTCTTACGGGACTTATTGATGTTTCACACGTACATGTATTCGACGTGACGACCTTCACATCCCAACACGACTTTGCGTAGCATAATATCAGCTCCAGATGGAAATCCCAAGCCGTCGCTGATATGTGGCTGTGGCTGGATAAATGTGGCTGATGGGTTTTGAGACAAGTGTAGAATCAGATTAGACTGTATATCCGCACAGTCTGATCAGGGTTTGTACAGTTCACCCTTCCATTAACGAAACACCGGCCATGACTCGATGACATTGCTGTTCACAAATGACGGTGTATCATAACGAGCACCAAACTGTACTGAACATCACACATTAATGTTTGCTTTTCTTTATTTACGTCTCATCAACTGTACAACATAACATACATAACAATTATACAATATGCATGCACAGTTTACATTCAATATAGATTTATAAGAGACGAATCACTTCCACAATACTGTTCAAAATAACCTAAATAATGTTGTTACAGAACTGCTACGCCCCAATCGACACATTTCACAGGATCGGAATTAACTGCGATGTCATTCGACAACACGTCCGTGACGCGTGACTATGTATCCGACACAGTCACTAGATCCATAGTAAATGTCAAACACGACTATAAGACAACAATATACACTGCAAGTGCGGTGTTAATGTGCATGTTAACTTGTGTCAAGCAATGTGACACTGTTATAACAATCCATAAATCAAACACATCCTAGCACATCCTAACCTGACTTTGATGTATGTAACGCAGGGCGTAGGTCGCCCTGCGGTACAGATAGAAAATTCGGGTTACATGTAAGCACATCCATGGGTTGAAAATCACAAGACAAACTCAAGAAATCCATGGTAATCTAGGATCAGGGCTACCAGAATAGCTATGTCTTGCGTATATGTAAATAATGTACACACGGACGGACAACACGTCAACCGCACACTACGGTCAATGTCCACACCATGACAAAGCAAACTGGGGCAACCTAGCGCAAAGTGACAACACCGGTCGCAAAGTATCACACGTAAGCATTATTTCCCATGATTCGCCAATAATTGTGCGCGGAATATGTATGACAAAGACAGCTAGCTGTGACACAATGAAAATGAAATTTCTCGGTCAATTTACTGAAATGTTTTGATTTATAGGCAAATAGATCGAAGTGTGTGGTTCTATTTGCGATTGACATGAAGCAGAAACAAACGTAATTTGATTGGCTAGCGCATGGTTTCCAAAATACGTCCATAGGGTAATTGTACTAGAAAGCTAACATCCATCTATTTCCAATATCTCTCGTTATATTATCTATTAAATATATTACACATAACCATCGACTATAACGACTATTGTATAGTTTATGTTTTGCTATAGTTTATAACAATTACGGATATACCAAACTATACAATTTTGTCAACCGATTAAGCAGACTAAGTTGATGTTCTCAATAATCGGGCCCCAATGTTGTTATATGTAGATGCATGATCAAACCAGTGCAGCATATGCTTTAGTTAATTCCATCACTGTGAGTTTGCGATTACGTTTCAGAAGGCACCGTGGAAATCCGTATGAAACCAGGCGATTTAAGTTAATTTGTCTATTGTATAATACGAATACATTTGAATAATATAATTATCGTGGTTAATCTCCCGATAAAGTCAATGTACATTGTATTATTTCATCACCACTACAATGAATGATGTGACGAGATGTGACGTGTTTTGCCACCAGTGTAGATCCAGATCAGCCTGTGCATCCGCACAGTCTGATCAGGATCTGCACTGCTCGCCATTCCATCAATAAAACACCAATCATGCTTCCAACAATCGATATAGACCGTTATCAGGATACAGGAGTGCATTATTGGATCAGTAGCTACACTGGTCACAGATCCCATAAGACCCATTTCGCCTGCCATGTGTATGTATAATTTTCTTTTATTTTGTTGTTGAAAATTATCCTGGATTTCTTGACTGTCTTCTAATGCGTTACCTTTGTCAGTAAAACGAATAGACAAGACAAAGCGACTGGGCAAGAGGAGCGTGGTATCCACCTTATGAAAGTTAACTTTCCCCGGCTCACGTGTATTACCAATAGCCTATTTCACGAACATTGCAGAGTAATCATTTATTTTTCGCGAAATGCATTATTTCATATAGAACTAACGACTGCATATATTTGATGATTAAAAGTATGCAGAATTATTATACTGAATTTATTACATTATCACACCAAAATGGCTGTGATAATGTAATAAATTCAGTATAATAAAAATTAAGAAATTTATCCGAAAATTTCTCCCTTAAAGTATACTTTGCTTGATAAGCATACTTTGCAATGTTAGTGAAATAGGCTACATATTATAGCACAGTCCACCAGTTGGCAATATAACCATTGTGGTATTATAAATAAATAGTGTCTATGTGGATCATAACGCACATTCGGACAATAGATATGCATGCAGTATCCGGATTATTGTACCATTTAAATTACTGGCGATTTCCATACTTCCGTGACTGAATGGTGATCTGTGGAGGTCCCGAGTTAACTGCGCCGATGAAACTGTCACAGAGTTGTCGTTGATAGCGTCGGTCAGACAACAGTGTAACATTTGTGGGCGGGAAATGCCAATCAATATGACTTTATGGCAATCTTCGTCATCAAGTAGTATTTTCACGCCTTTTACGACATCACATATGGGATTAATAACGCTACTTTATATTCTGCACCGGAAATGAATTTTACCAAAATGGCTGTGATAATGTAATAAATTCAGTATAATAAAAATTAAGAAATTTATCCGAAAATTTCTCCCTCAAAGTATACTTTGCTTGATAAGCATACTTTGCAATGTTAGTGAAATAGGCTACATATTATAGCACAGTCCACCAGTTGGCAATATAACCATTGTGGTATTATAAATAAATAGTGTCTATGTGGATCATAACGCACATTCGGACAATAGATATGCATGCAGTATCCGGATTATTGTACCATTTAAATTACTGGCGATTTCCATACTTCCGTGACTGAATGGTGATCTGTGGAGGTCCCGAGTTAACTGCGCCGATGAAACTGTCACAGAGTTGTCGTTGATAGCGTCGGTCAGACAACAGTGTAACATTTGTGGGCGGGAAATGCCAATCAATATGACTTTATGGCAATCTTCGTCATCAAGTAGTATTTTCCCGCCTTTTACGACATCGCATATGGGATTAATAACGTTACTTTATATTCTGCACCGGAAATGAATTTTACGACATCGTCAGTATCTCTGCAGAATGGAAAGTTGCCTGATAAGCATGCCGTTCTCGGGGTTAAAACCAGTGTAGTTCCAGTAGCCTATTTCACCAACATTGCAAAGTATACTTTTCTAGCAAAGTATACTTTGAGGGAGAAATTTTCAATTTTGGGATGTGTGACCAGCGTTGCTCCTGTAGCCTATTTCATCAACATCGCAAAGTATACTTATCTAGCAAAGTATACTTTGAGGGAGAAATTTTCAATTTAAGAATAAATTTATTATTTTGTATTATACTGAATTTATTACATTATCACAGCAATTTTGGCTGTGATAATGTAATAAATTCAGTATAATAATTCTGCATACTTTGCTAGATAAGTATACTTTGCAATTTTGATGAAATCGGCTACTGATCAAATAGCTCACTCGTGTAGCCCGACAACCACCTATATTGCTTGTAACAAGCATGCCATGTGTTTCATTGATGGAATGGCGAACAGTGCAGATCCTGATCAGACTGTGCGGATGCACAGGCTGATCTGGATCTACAATGGTCGCAAAACCCATATGCCCCATTTCTCCATTCACAGACTTCTGCGTGTTCCCCCAGCCATCAACACAGAGCAGCATGCCTGGACGGTATTCACATTGACTTGAGCATATTCCTTCATATTTGTAGTCACGAAATCAAGTTTGCAAGCACGAAGGTATCAAGTTAGAGAATAATAAATGGTGTCAAAACCGCAAAAGAAGTCCGGTATAAAAATAGTTCGAGTGTTTTGAGGTCACATACACTGGCTGCTTGCAAGTCTTGAGCCATTACTACCCGTTTTCACTTGAGGAACATTTTTGCATGGTTTTAACATCAGAGTTACTTATTGATTAATTCATGCAGAACCGGTACTGACGGGTTGCAGGTCATGTACAAGTAGGTCCCACAACATGCATAAGAATAGTGCATTCTTAACAGAATCCCTCAAACATGGCCAGTCTCACCTAAGTTATATAGTAAAGCAATTTGGAGATTTCTAACCTCTAAGGTATGCCTAGTCCCTCTCTATAGCCTATTTCATCAACATTGCAAAGTATACTTATGCAGCAAAGTATACTTTGATGGAGAAATTTTAAATTTTAGCATAAATTTATAAATTTTTATTATACTGAATTTATGACATTATCACAGCCATTTTGGCTGTGATAATGTAATAAATTCAGTATAATAATTCTACATACTTTTAATATGACATAACACATTTCGGGAAAAATAAATGATTACTCCTTCAAAGTATACTTTGCTAGAAAAGTATACTTTGCAATGTTGGTGAAATAGGCTACTGAGATATTGTTTTCTGTGGAACTGAAGTTAAAATTGTATGTTTATTGTGGCTATGACTACGCGAACTCCGCGATGCAACACATTTAGTTATTTTAGTCTCACAGACTCAAAATGTTGTAAAATCTTAATTTTCCAGCTTTATTTTCAAATAGTATAGTACAGTGTCTATACATGTCCTGTAGGCGATTTGGTTTGGAATTTGCCAGTCTTATAGTCCTAAAGAGTCATTATAATGTGTGTTTCAGCTTTTTCAGTCAATATGGCTTTTTATTTGGACAATCAAGAAGTTCAGGAAAATTTTACTGTTCCATCATTTGCAAAAATTAAGCGTATGTGTATTGCTTTCACGTATCGGTACACTACCAGTACACTAGCACTCAGAAAACAATGTCCCACAACATCCTTACGAATAGTGAAAGTTTGAGAGACTGGCCACATTTGGAGGATTCTCACCTATCATGTAACGCATAGTGATATACAACTACTCTAGTTGGATAAAACTGCTATCTACCCTACCTGTAGCCGATTGCATCAAAATTGCAAAGTATACTTATCTAGCAAAGTATACTTTGAGGGAGTAATCATTTATTTTCCCTGAAATGCATTATGCCATATAGAACTGACGACTGCATATATTTATTATACTGAATAATGCTCAATAAATGTAAATTCAATAATTGTTTACAATGAAACATTGTTAATGTGAAATTTACAGACTATCATAATTTTGTACTTACGAACATTTTAGTCTTACGGAGCTTAGTGAAACGGGCCCCAGATTTCTGCAGATAACAAGCAATGCTCCTTGGAAATAACTCAGACTTGTTTACGTTGCACTAATATTATGGTGTAATGTCATGTGAGGCCGTTCAACGAAACTTCAGCGAAAGTAGTTGTTATACATTGTGACCCGGATATGCGTACGGTAGGTCTCACGTCAATACAGGATACGGCAGTTTGTTATCAGTCAGTATAATGTATTACCTGGCAAATGCTGCGATCGTATGCATGTGAAGGTTGTTTGATTTGCATGTGGATAATATGCACGAGTTCCGCAGCATGCGATATTGCGCGACATTAGGAGCGGCGGAACGAGTGGCATACATCCACATACAGATAAAATATCCTTTTTTATTTTGGACGTATACCGAAATTTATATGCGCTTTAAAGTATAAAATACGTATTTAAAATAAACACAATAGTGGCGATTGCGAGGTGAAACGTAGTTCCAGCACTGATCAATACAAATGTATAATTCCAGCACAAAAATATTTACACAATTCCCTAACATTTGATTGGCCCGTAGCAAGTCTCTGTCCAAAATTTATATCCCAGTAAACTCCCACGCCCAACTACTTTCCGTAACCGTGAGGCGCAGTTAAAATAATTCTTAAGAAAACGGAAAATAAACACATTTTCTTGATGAATTTATTTCAAATGCTGGAATTATAAGGAATGAATGACCTTTTTGTTGAATTTATCGGGGATATAAACTTGGAAAATTCGTGGGAATACTGGACGAGGCCTTCCGGCCTTCGTCCAGTATTCTCGCGACTTTTCCAAGTTTATACCCCGATAAATTCCACAAAAAAGGCCATTCATTCCTATAATGAACTGACGAGATGTCAATATGGAAAACAACTGACGGCTTTCGTTGCATTGGGTTTCAATGGGAAACGAAAGTACATATATAATACTCAATAGTATGTCATGATCTATTGTTATATTGCCAGTAGGCGGCACATTTACACGTAGGTGTGTCATTGATCACGTGAATGCCTTTCATCACTTCATGGAAACATTAACCTTGAAATAAAGTCAGTATCTGATTACAGAAGGTAAACGTAAAGTGTTGCTCCAACACTGCTCAGGTTATACCGGATGTAATTAACGGGTCATTTCCGGCTTTGATTATGACCATGTCTAGACAGGACGCATAATCATTAGAGCAGAATTATGACAAAACAGGTTTAATGACATTAATATGCAGACTTCGAGAAAGAACAAGTAGGTCAAATGTGGCTGTGATTGGAGAAATGTGGTTTATGGGTTTTCCACACCGTCTGATCAGGACCTGCACTGTTCACCATTACATCATTATTATGGCAAAACAGGTTTAATGTCATTAAGGCTAGAGTATGCAGATTTCGAGAAAGAAAAAGAGACATGATTCTCATGTGCATCTAAACCATAGTTTTATTGAGAAAATGTCGAAAATATAAAACACTAGAAAATATGTGCATATAACACGGATGCCCCACCTGCAGTCTTACTAGTAAAAGGGCATCGTTATTATGAAGCTCATCCATAGACATACAATTGTGGGAAAGTATTATTGATTTTGGTGAAGGGGTCAAGGAGTTAGCAATTGAGAAAACTTTGCAAACTTTAACGCATTTGCCTTACATACAAGGTGAACATATAATAAGGAGTGTTAACGCATTTGCCAAACGGACGCACATACGCACGCACGGACGGACAGCGGTAATACATAATACCCCCCCCCATAAATATGTCGGGGCATAATAAACCGCATTGGAAGGGTCAATGTCGCATACCACGAACAAGCAGGCAGAACTAATCACGCAATTACAGTAGGCACCAATGTACTGGTGGTGTACGAGAAAGAAAAGGTGCAAGAAAATCCATGCAGGTACATGTACAGGTAGCACAAGTATACTCCAGTAAAACATACAGTGAACGAACGCTCTGAGCAGATGGAAACATAATACATGTATACATAGGTAGCATGCAGCAATATATCATTGGCTGGAAAAGTAAACAATGAAATGCTAGTGTTAATGCCGATATATACATACAATAACATGATATTGGTTTCTTGAAATTGCAGTTGGTGAATTTTCCATTTTTATACGCCCGTTTGAAAAAAAACGGGACGTATTATGTATTCATCTTGTACGGGCGGGCACAGCTTGTCCACGCAATAACTAGTGCTACTTGACGGATTGTAACCAACTTTGGTATACATATTTATCACGGCAAGCCGATGAAGCCCATTGATTTTAAATTTTCCGATGATTTATCTCCCCTTGGCGGCCATTTTTATTTTTCGCACTCTGTATCCTTGTCCACGCAATAACTCAAGTTCTACTTCACCGATCGAAACCAAATTCGGTATATATGTTTATCATGGTAAGAAAAAGAAGCCTATTGATTTTGAAATAAATCCGATACTTATCTCCCCTTGGCAGCGATTTTTAATTTTCGCACTCTGTATCGTTCACACAATAACTCAAGTTCTACTTGACCGATCCTAACCAAATTTGGTTTACATGTTTATCACGTCAAGATGAGTTATCTCCCCTTGTTGACTGGCCTTGCCTCGACGGGCGTATATTGTGACCTTCGGCACTCTTGTTATTAGCTCGCCTGCACGAAGTGCAGAAGAGCTTATGGCATACCCCCGGCGTCGTCGGCTTCGGCGTCTGCGTCCACAAACTTAACGTTGGGGTAAATGTCTTATAACTTCTGTTTCCTTTCATGGAACGCATTGATGTGTCATACATGCATTCCTCTGATGATACCTCATGACTCACCCCCACCCCTTTCCCCAAGGTCAATGTCACAAACTTAGCACATTCATTAACTTAACGTCGGGGTAAATGTCTTATAACATCCGTTTCCTTTCATGGAACGCCTTGATATTTCACACATGCAATCATCTGATGATACACTATCGTGCTATAGCAAATGCATGACCCACCACTCACCCCTTACCCCAAGGTCAATGCCACAAACTTAGCATGTTCATAAACTTAACGTTGGGGTAAATGGTGTGTAACTTATGTTCCTTTACAGGGAACGCTTTGATATTTCATACATGTATTCACCTGATGATCCTCTATTGTGCTACAGCAAATCCATGACCCACCCCCACCACAATTGTGTATGACTTCTGTTTTCAGGGAGCGCATTGATATTTCATACATGCATTCTTCTTAATAGGCTACATCATGTTATAGCAAATCCACGACCCACCTTCCACCACTGACCCCAATGTCAAGGTCCACCGCACACCCCTTAACCTAAGGTCAAGTTATATAATATTCATGTTTTTTATACAACTGTGCCAAGTTTGAGTGAAGGCTGCCAACAGGCGAGCTTTTTTGTCTTCTCACAACTCTTGTTTATTGCTAAATAGGGTCCATGTGCATGTACAATGTACACTCGTCACAGACGATATCCAGTCGGAAGCAAAACCTAATTACAATAAACTTCAACTTGCCTTGACCGTTTGGATGAGACATTTTGTGATCTTGTAGATAACCTAGTTTAGTTTGGACATTTATGGCATATACATACAATGTGCTTGGGCTACAAGTTCTCATAACATTAGTCAATACAGCCCTTAACCGAGTATTACAACAATACAGCAATTTAACAGCAATGCCGATAAATAGAGAATAGTAGGTTAGTGCCGTGAATGGGAAAAAATATCCGGCAAGGCTCAAGAATTTCTTTATTTCTCAACAGAAGTATATGTTGTGACCACTCATTTGAACCGTCTCGCCGACACGGTTCAAATGAGTGGTCACAACATATACTTTGGTTCAGAAATAAGGAAAATAGATAGAGAATAGTAGGTTAGTGCCGTGAATGGGAAACAATATCTGGCAAGGCTCAGGAAACGGGATGGGCGAGGCTCTGCCGAGCACATCCCGTTTCCGTGCCGCGCCAGATATTTTTTCCCATTCACGGCACTAACCTACTATTCTATTTATCCCGCCAACACCTACAAATGGCATTAAAATGGAAAAATTGTATTGACTGGATATCAAAAATGTTTCCCGGCACCGTGTTTCACGGCACATACGCAGTGTGTTGACAGGATAAATATACGGTATATGTACATGAGTATAGACAGTATGCTTATAACCTGAATGAGAATCACAGCAATGATTCCACCCTTCAAATAATAGCATCGTCGTTCTTGATCAGAATGCGCAGATGATGGCTTTAGAACAAACAATCCGCATTTGTGTCACATGACAAAACGCTTCAGTCTACACGTGTACATGTATGTATGTAGCATATTCGTGGACACACATCCTTGTGTATACGTCACTATATTACACATAAAGTCACATGTATAACTGAATTGTAAATAAGGTAACTTATAATCATTCAACATAAATCAGTGTTGAACAAAACAATCAGCAAAATCGCAAATGTATATGTCTTGATGTTCACCCAATTTCGTTTGAGACATGGAATATGTACGTGCAAATATGAAATTGAACACCTACATGTACCTGTACATTATGTAAAACCGATACACCGTAGGCAGTAAATAAAATACTGATAAATGTTAAATCCTTAATATTATCGGTTTCATTGACGTATATTTATGATGATAATGCCTGTTCAAGTTCGCAAAGCACAGCCGCATACCTTGTCAGTGTTATATGTCCGGTTTACAGTGGAACATCTCTAAAGTGGACACCCTGGGGACCTCCCAGGGTGTCCGATTTAGAGAGGTTCCACTGTACATGTAAATACAGGCAACAGGGCATTTGTTCACTAGTATACGAGACTCGGTGTAATACATTTACACTGTCCGCAATTCGACAGTGAATCTGAAGAGGCTAGCGTTGAATAACGTGAACCATTATCTTTATGACAAGTGGGTGGCAGGTGGGAGCATGTGATGGGTAATTTAACGATCGGGGTTCATCCTTACCGGAATCCCGACTGGAGACCTGGGGCCCGTTTCACTAAACTTCGTAAGACTAAAATGTTCGTAAGTGCAAAATTATGATAGTCTGTAAATTTCACATTAACAATGTTTTCTTGTAAACAATTATTGAATTTACATTTATTGAGCATAGGCTGCATATGCAGCCTATGCTCAATAAATGTAAATCCATAAATTGAAATTTACAGACGATCTTAAATTTGCACTTACGAATATTTTAGTCTTAAGAAGTTTAGTGAAACTGGCCCCTGGTTTGGCCCTCACATACGTCTTTGGCATTTTGTATGTGACAGTTGAATCTGGTTATACCCCTTATGTGAGTATTACGATATTCGTAATTCTATCTTAAAGGAAGGGGTCAAGTGACTTGGTGTGGTATGGACCTGGCACCAGGTCAGGTTATTCTAATTTCAGGGCTGAATATATTTGTTCTCGATGTAAATATTCCGTTCTGATTTTGGGAATTTCACCCCCCAATGCAGCAGGTTAAAATGGGATCGAACCCGTTTGCCCGGCCTTACATGACCTTAGCTGTTGATAGGCCGTTAAACACTAATAATAAATAAATATATCTTTATGACTACATTCGTCTAAACAGGATCCACCTAATTATCAGCGGCCGAAATATGACTGAAATTTCACTAAACTTCAGTGCAAATTTAGGATCGTCTGGAAATATCAATTCATTGATTTAGATTTATTGAACATATGCCGCGTATGCTCAATAAATGTAAATCCAATAAGTTTACACTTACGAACATTTTAGTCGTAAGAAGTTCGTAAGAGCAAAATTAAAAATTACGTCAAAATTCGCATTAGAAGCCTATTTTGAGATATAATTGGAGGATTTGTTTTCAGCTTGAATGACATATCATATAGGCAGTACATGATAATAGCGGTGAACCACATTAATAAACTTGGAAAAGTCGCGGGAATACTGGACGAAGGTAGGTTGGTTCGCTACCCACCCAAAGTGTATGTTGTTACCACTCAGTTGAACCGTCTCACCGAGACAGTTCAACTGAATGGTAACAACATACACTTTTGATGCGAAATGAGAAAAAATGCAGAACATTTTTTACATTTTTTTTATACATGAAATACAGTGGGGTCAGCGTTCCAACCTGTCGTGTTCGTTCGTGTGTGCACTTACACGCTGACCCCACTGTATCGTATGCAGGACACATGTCGTGGATAGTCAGTAAGTCGATGTGTAAGTCAGTTACGGTTCTAATTCAGGTGTTTAGTATTGGAATGAATGGCCTTTTTGTGCAATTTATCGGGGTATAAACTTGGAAAAGTCGCGGGAATACTGGACGAAGGCCGGAAGGCCTCGTCCAGTATTCCCGCGAATTTTCCAAGTTTATAATATCCGAAGGTCAGTGAAACAGGCCCCAGGAACCGAACGTTTTACAAATAGTACAAGACTCCATTTCTACAGTGATAGCGACATTGGCGCGGTGACAGACACGGCTGTGACAATGCCTAGTTTCACACGCAATTATCACAGATTGATGAGACAATTTTCTTCAAGCAAATTCTGTGTTAATATTGTCAATATCGGGAAAGCTCCAGAAATGATATACGACACCAAGGTCGCTGCTCTGACCCATAATCGCTACATTCTAAATGATGTTGAATCGGACTCACACATGTATAAATGACGATTCCGCGACGTTTTAGCGCCTTCCATCAATAATACAATACTTTTCTTGACGCATCATTTTTGTCGCGCCCGCTTGCGGACAGCGCGATATAGTCGGCACATTGATGTACTTACGTCCGCACGTCCGCTAATGTGCCAACTATATAGAGAATACCAGGTTACTGTTTTTCGATATCAAGTTTATCAGGCAAGGCTAGGAAACGCGTAGGAATTCCGAGCCTGATAAACTTGATATCGAAAGACAGTAGCCTGGTATTCTATTTATCAGGTAACGTTTAATACTCGAAAATGACCAAAGATGACGTCGTTATCTATGGACAGAACGCGGACTTGTTTACGTTGCGTCATTACACTGACGTCATTCGGTAACGTCACGTGACGTCATCCGACCAATGGAACGTCAATTTTCACTTCGTTGTAACCCGGATGTTTGTATCAGGTCAACGCCTGATACAACACTATGTTATGAGTCAGTACGTATTCGGTCACTACAGGGCAGGTTACCTGATAAATTTTCGCTATACTATCAAAGGCTCGGCGGGTGCGACATGCGGGCCGCGGCCATATAGTTTTAAAGTAGGGGTGGGATGTGTAGGTTGGTTGCGGGTCGAAATACTTTTTGACAACTGGATGCGGTAACCACAGTAACCTCCAGTGCATTATTATGCCATTTCAAATATCGTCAGTTGTGTTCCGTGTTCGTATGGCCTTTAATATGTCTGTCTGTGTGAGACATGATGGTGAGATATGCGGGGAAGTGTATGGTACCGCGATAACCATATCCAAGCGCCCAATGAGGGATCGTAGCTAGTTATATCCCTTTGCAAATATATTTATAGAGATCCGGTCCTATGCTGTATTTCAGCGTTTATATCTTACTGACTAGCAGAAAAAAAGAGTTTTGCGAACAGAGTAGACCCAGATCAGACTGTACATGTGCAGTCTGATCTGAGTCTACACTGATGACAATAACATTAATAAGTGTTAAAAATTAATATGAATCTGGTAAATAATGTCGTCCCAGATCAGTAGCCGATTTCATCAAAATTGTAAAGTATACTTTTCTAGCAAAGTATAATTTGAGGGAGCAATCATTTATTTCCCCCGAAATTCATTATGTCATATAGAACTAACAACTGCATTTGATGATTAAAAGTATGCAGAATTATTATACTGAATTTATTACATTATCACAGCCAAAATGGCTGTGATAATGTAGTAAATTCAGTATAATAAAAAATAATAAATGTATCTTTGAACATTTCTCCCTCAAAGTATACTTTGCTAGATACAGTAGCGCTTTTCTGCAGGTCAACTATACGTACTATACCAATACTATACGTATACTGTACCAATACGATATGTTTTCTATACGATATGCATATAATATAAACGTACGGTATGTTTGTACCGTACTTACCAACCAATATCGTATAGATATACCATTCAAATCGTACGTTTATACGATTTTATACATGTGTATAATTCTGGTACGTTTGTATCGTACAAACATACCAGATTATGGTATATTCATACCATATCCGTACGGATATATCGTATATACGAACGGATATCGTATGTTTGTATAATATTCGTATAGTACGTTTGTACTATACGATGATACGGTACAAACATACCAATATTATATGATCATACGATATGCTCTTTAAATATACCAATACTATACGATTACGATATGTATACGATATTAGTATATACAAATAGGTAAGGAGCAGAAAAGCGCTATTGTAAGCATACTTTGCAATGTTGGTGAAATAGGCTACTGATAACGTAGATATGTAGGATGATTTAGGTCATATATGACCGTCCATGGCGGAACCCTTACTGTATGTGTTATTGTACTGTACATGCGTGTGTATCGTAATAAAACGGCACATACAATACATACATATACATTTTAGGAGGCGTGTTCAGTCAGCGTTTATCATTAAGCTCTTGACTTCGTCTTATACATGTAAGTTTAAATGCGTATACATGTTTGTATTTTCCAGCACAAAAATATTTACACAATTCCCTAACATTTGATTGGCCCGTAGCAAGTCTCTGTCCAAAATTTATATCCCAGTAAAGGCCCACGCCGAACTACTGTCCGTAACCGTGAGGCGCAGTTAAAATAATTCTTAAGAAAACGGAAAATAAACACATTTTCTTGATGAATTTATTTCAAATGCTGGAATTATAAGGAATGAATGGCCTTTTTGTGGAATTTATCGGGGATATAAACTTGGAAAAGTCGCGGGAATACTGGACGAGGCCTTCCGGCCTTCGTCCAGTATTCCCGCGCCTTTTCCAAGTTTATACCCCGATAAATTCCACAAAAAGGCCATTCATTCCTATATTCGCTGACAGTGTGTCGGCAGGCTCGATATTCTGGCCGCTGCCTTCTCATACAGGTTCATGCTACAACAGTTATATTCTATATTTTGAGCAACGTAACCTACGAGACGATACATGTACGTAGATTATGGACAATGGGGGATCGTAGCTAGTTATTTCCCTTTGCAAATATATTGATAGAGATCCGGTCTTTTGGTTTGTTTTAGCTTTTATTTCTAACTGAATGCCTTGCAAAATAAAGACAGCAAGCAGGGAAGACCCAGATCAGAGTGCACATGTGTGCAGTCTGATCTGGGTCTACACTGATTGCAATACAACTAATAAGTGTGAACATATTAATCTGGCAACTAATGCAGTTCCGGATCAGATTGCGCAGATACATGCATGTAGGAAGATCTGTATCAACATTTAGGCAATAAGGCCATAAACCACACAATTTGGACAGAATTTGTATAAACAAATTCAACGGGAGATAACTAGCTACGATCCCTCATTTGCATGCAATATATAATTCTATAGATGTATAAGTGACTACCTTGACTACAGTATGTCATGTCGTATATATGTAGATAGCTCAGCCGGAAGGCTGTAGAAAGTCTCATCGGGTGTTACTTTTAGTATCAATCCTTGATGGTCGTCTATTGCCACGATCATTTTGACATTTGTGTAAGAGAGCTGTATATGGGATTGCATCTTTCAGAATGTTAAACTACATGTATCGATGCATTGCCCGCATAGAGTAGACTTTTATCATCTAGTTTTATGAGTTGTGGGGGTATACTGAAGTCAGGTTGTCCGTGCGTGCGTGAGTTATGTTTTAAAAGAGACTAACGTAACATCGGAGAAATATGTTGTAACTTCCATTTTATTCATCGACAATTCTTAATATTTCACGCATGCATTCCTCTAAGGGTCTACTATCATATTGTGACATATCCATGACCGTCCGACCCCCGCTGATCCCAAGGTCAAGGTGTCAGTCCCACAGACTTGGAAAACAATATACATACTTAGGAGTACCTTGGCCAACGCGGGAGTATTCCGTAAGCCTCGCTTACTGACAAATCTAGTTGTACATTTATATATATGTAATTGTAAGTCCATTGATTGTTCATAAAATATATAGCAGAGTATGTAGATGACTAGCTAACTGCTTAGCTCCTTGATTCCAAGAAATATTTCTATTTATACGAACATGGGATGGCGAATTGCAGTGTCTGCGAATCATGTCATACCTATTTCATGCAACCTTCTGGTATTGCTTTCAATAATTTAGTTGTATATGAGCATTGTTACAGAGATTCACATCTGTAACAACTCTCACAGTGGACAACAAAATGTTATGGAGAACATAAACAAAACAGATGATTTTACGTTATGCGACATCAGTAGCCTATTTCACCAACATTGCAAAGTATACTTTTATTTCACAATTATACTTGCCCGATACGGAAAGTACATTAGGATATATTGTCCGTGTTACGTTCTCAACCCGACCGAATGTAATGAGCGTCTAACCGACTTCCGGTTGATCATCTATATATACTCGGTAATCAGTCTGCTTCCTCAGTTATTTTTCCGTCGACACGAAGTTCGCACGTGTTCACGTTGTCACGAAGAATTTAAAACAGAATGACTGACGTACATATAAAAGCGTTTTCGGATACAGGCTCCGACAAGGGGAAGCAGACTCCATCGTCTGTAAAGAAAATATCGGCTACGAAACAAACCGCAAAGTCGCGAAAGAAGAAAGAGAGTGGCTGTGACCAGTACTCGGACGAATGGAAAAAAATGGACGAACTACATAAAGCGGTAAAATCGTCTATAGAAAACAATATTGACAAGAAATTAGATGGCTTCTGGAATAAGTTAGGAGATTTAATGTCTACAAAACAAACTGAACCAGAACACATGTTACACAAGTCAGTGCAGGACCCCGTTTCTGTCGGTGGTGAAGCCAGTACTTAGAGTTTGCAAACAGGGAAGACACCGATTCTATTCCTCTCAAATTCATTGAACCAGCAATTTGGGGTGTCAGACCCTATAGATCACTGTGATTGGGTATCCCTACAACCTGGCCAGCAGGACAGGTGGGATTTGTTGTCAGAGGATCAGCAGTATGTACTGACAGTAACAAGTGAAAATGAAAAGGGGTTTTCAAAATACAAATGTTCCGCAGAGGAAGGTGACAAACAGGACATTTTATTATAAATGTTTGGAGAAGCTGCACAGACAGTGCAACCAAAGGAGACTAGCTGTTTGAAACTGGAACGGAGTCAGATTGATGTATTAACTACATCCTGGAGAATCAGTAATCCAGAGAAATTGACAGCCTATAAGGACACATACAGGGAGTCATTCCCAGTCCAGGACTGTTCTATGGACATTCTGAATGTACCTGCACTGGAGGATACAGTTGAACATTTGTTGGTGCTACGACATGGATCAAAGGCAGCTTTTGGCAAGACCAACTAATTGTTCTCTCAGCCGATGAAAATGATTGAAATGACAACCTATCAGGGTCAGATGGCCGCCCGTATGGGTCTGGTTATAAATTTATACATACAACAAGGACTCAATTGTTTACTGCAAGTGCTGAAGTCGGGACTCCCCAAATCTGAATGCGGCAATCCAGATGGTACGCGACATATTTGCAATGACAACAAAATCACTGGATCAGACGGCTAGGGCTGGAGCTCTGCACCACAAAGTGAGGCGATGTGTTGCCATCACTGACACGGGATTGTTTTAATTCAAGGACTTGAAGGACACTGCCAATTCAGCACCACTGTCGGGTAATGGAATATTTGGCGTGGAATTTGAGAAGTTATTAAAATCCAGACAGGAAAAGAAAAAACAGCTACATGAAGCATTGCCGGAATTGGGCAATAAATACAAACGCAAATCAACTTCAACACAAGACAGATATTTCAAAAAGCCTAAACTGAGCAAAGCACAGTATTAAACAGGTCTTATGGCTACACGCAACGGAAGGTCAATTGGTCTTGCCAGACTAGAAAGGGGTATTGTAATGCCTACACTAGACAGAATAGACAAATTAAAACGGAAGTCGAATGGCAAGAGACTTTCTACATATGTTGGGTCTAATGGCATCATACATTCAATTAGTGCCAAATTCTCGTCTGCACATGAGGCCGATTCAGCTGCATATGCTGTATTTTTGGAAAGAGGCGTCACAAGACCTAAATCACATAACATTTAAACGGTTATATGGATTGGTGGCTGGAACAAAGAAATATGCTAAAATGCCTGTATATAGAACAGTGGGCGGGCACAAAAACAATAACCACAGTGGTCATGTGGGAAATGAAATCTTGCAAGGTCAGTGGTCAGTAGACGATCAAATATTGCACATAAACGCCTTAGAAATGAAGGCAGTACATTTGACAATACAACACTTTCTTACTCTGTTGAGAAACCACAAGGTGTTAATACGTTGCGACAACACAACAAACCAAAATCAAAAATCCATCATCCAAATCCAGAAGTGTTCAGTTTGGCTGCATGGATGTTGTCGTAAGAAGAAAAGGATGTTCAAAGGCAGCAAGAAAGTTGCTCACCGCATCATGGCGTGAGGGAACTAGAAAAGAAAATTCTGTCAAATTCAAAAAGTTTGTTTGCTGGTGTTGTGAACGGAAAATTGATCCATATGCAGCAACTGTAGCTCAGGGTGCAGATTTTCTAGCATATCCGTTCAATCAAGGTCTACAATATCGCACAATAGTTGGGTATAGATCGATGTTATCTTCAGTCTTAGAGCCGGTAGACAAAATTCCTGTGGGACAACACCCATATATCATAAGGCTGGTGAAAAGGGTATTTAATTCAAGACCTCCGGTAACACAGATATTGCCTGAATGGGATTGACCAACGGTCTTGTCATGTTTACAAGAATACCCGTTTGAACCTATGCAGAAAATGTCATTAAAATATGTCACTTGGAAAACATGTTTTCTGGTAGCTATTACAACATTTAGACGGTGTAGTGATTTACAGGCTCTAAGATTGTGAGAAGTTACTTTTGTTAGACATGGTTTGTTTAAATAAGATAGACCAAATCATACAAGTAGTAATATATGTGTTCCTTCTTTTACAGAGAACAAGAGACTGTGCCCAAAGAAGGCGTTAGCCATTTATCTGCGAAGGACAGAACAGTTAAGGACAAGAGATGACAAAGATGAAGTCAGATTATTCATTAGTGTTAATGAACCACATTGTGCTGTGACAAGGCAAACAATTGCCAAATTGATTACGAATACTATAATACATGCTTATGGTGATTACAAGAAGAAAGTTAAAGCTAATACGACAAGAGGAATTGGACCCGCATGTGCTTTATTTAATGGAGCCACTATACAGTCTATTTTAGAAGCAACAGATTGGAGATCCTCCCCACTAATATTTGGTGATCGAACTTCGGTCGCCGGATATTACTGAGGAAGTAGACTGATTACCGAGTATATATAGATGATCAACCGGAAGTCGGTTAAACGCTTATTAAATTCGGTCGGGTTACGAACGTAACACGGACAATATATCCTAATGTGATATCCGTATCGGGTAAGTATAATTATTCATAAATTTTATACTTGTAACCAAATTTTACAATTGTCTAGCAAAGTATACTTTGAGGGAGTAATCATTTATTTTTCCCGAAATTGCTTATGTCATATAGAACTAACGACTGCATATATTTTATGATTAAAAATATGCAGAATTATTATACTGAATTTATTAAATTATCACAGCCAAAATGGCTGTGATAATGGAATAAATTCATTCAGTATAATAACAATTAATAAATGTATCATTAAATTGAACATATCTCCCTCAAAGTATACTTTGCTAGATAAGTATACTTTGCAATGTTGGTGACATAGGCTACTGGTAATATGCATTAAGATAACGGACAGAGTGTGTAACATGATGTTAGTTAGTAACGATGAACATACACTGTATGTGCTAAATGGTAAAATATGATACACCGTGCATGTACATATTGTCATTGGAATGAACAATATACAATTATCACCCCCTAAGAACTAGGTTACAATGGAAATCAAGTCTCAACGACAGCTCATTGTGAGACTGTATCATTTGGTTATATAAAACAAAATTCGATTTACGAAAGTGTAATACTAGGAAATGTGCATTATACTTCAAACTCGTTTGCAATATACATGATATGTGACTAGCGGCTAGTAAAAGCAAGCGTTGGCATGTTATACTCCCGACTACAGACTAACAATAACACATTTTCTACTTTCGGTTGCAAACACAACCTTACTTCCCATATTTGACCCAGTCAAGTCAGCATAGCCTTTACAAAGTATTGATAGAAATATAATATGATAAATGACAAACATCTTACCACAAGCTGACGAACGGAGCTTGGCCAGAAATACAGAAATATACTGTCTGTTGACTTGGATCTGTTTACATGGTCACTCGCTGTATCTGCCCGAGCGAGTTTGTAACGAGCTGTCGTGTTTATTTTGTAACGAGCTGTCGTTGAGACTTGATTTCCACTGTAACCTAGTTCTTAGGGGGTGATTATTGTCTTTTGAGGAGGTGTAAATGAGATTTACGGACCTGAGAAAAGTGATGTTCACCGACGCCGAAGGCGGAGGTGAACATCACTTTTCGAAGGTCCGTAAATTTCATGTACACCGACTCAACAGACTATAATTGTTTTATTATATGACACTTTTTGATATTAAAATATTTCTGGCCAAAAAAATGTTTTTTAATTCTTCGGCGTCGGTGAACATCACTTTTCTCAGGTCCGTAAATCTCATGTACACCTCCTCAAAAGACAATAATTGTATAATGTTTAGTTAATAATATGAGTTTTCCACTGTAAGCAATCACCAGCTCTCAGGCCCACAGCATGGGCCTGTTGGAAGAGCTGGGCTTTGATGTACACGAGTTGTACAGTTCAACCTCTCTATACCGAACACGCCGATGGTACCCGTAGTGTTTGGTATAGTGAGATTCAACTGTATGAAAATAATTGAACTAAAGTGGACTCGTGCCCTGCTGTCATGCACACTCCGGTGTACACATGCATATATTTCATAGTATGTAACATGTATGTATGTAACTAAAATGAAAATAAATATAAAAAAAAGAAAATATAATGTTTAGAAGAGCTGGAAAATAAAATTGTTTATAACCTCATAATCACGAAACATAGTAGAACTTACTTATAACTGTATATGCACGACTGTAACAGTTGCTGCTCTTTTATTCTCTTTTCTGTCTCTCAGATGAGCCTGTAGTACATGTAGTGAGGAACTCGCTCTAAGTGATCGTAGTACGCAGCCTTTTTCTCTCGGGGCTCCGTCTCGTGATTGCCGTATGGTCGGGAACGAGGTGATTCTTGGTGAACTCGCCTCGATGAGAGCGATACCGGAAACGACCATTCTCAACCATTTGTAAAATATTTCACAAAGATGCAAAGTATACTTATCTTGCTAAGTACACTTTGAGGGAGAAATTTTCAATTTAAGGATAGATGTAATCATTTTTATTATACTGAATTTATTATAGGAATGAATGGCCTTTTTGTGGAATTTATCGGGGTATAAACTTGGAAAAGTCGCAGGAATACTGGACGAAGGCCGGAAGGCCTTCGTCCAGTATTCCCGCGACTTTTCCAAGTTTATATATAGAAAATGTGTTTATTTTTCGTTTTCTTAAGAATTATTTTAACTGCACCTCACGGTTACGGAAAATAGTTTAGCGTGGGAGTTTATTGGTATATAAGTTTTGGACAGAGACTTGCTACGGACCAATCAAATGTTAGGGAATTGTGTAAATACTTTTGTGCTGGAATTATTACATTATCACAGCCATTTTGGCTGTCATAATGTAATAAATTCAGTATAATAATTATGCATACTTTTAATCATACGCAGTTGTTAGTCCTATATGAAATAATACATTTCGGGAAAAATAAATGATTATTCCCTCAAAGTATACTTAGCTAGAAAAGTATGCTTAGCAATTTTGATGAAATCCGTTTCTGGTATTACTGTACTAATCAGTAGTTGAAATTCCGAGACGTAATGCGACTGCTTTGGAACTCGAATGTACGAGTGTGCTGTATTGTATTCGATTCTAAAGTTTGTGTAGACCACCATGGGCAAGAACATTTCAAGACTGTTTAACATCATCCACTTTTCTACAAACATGGGATGACGAATTGCAGTAACTGCGACAGTGCGCGTTCAAAAATACTGAACTGTCAATATATACCTGTTTGGTTTATCGCGTTCGGCGATTATTATGATTATCTTGATTTATTACACTCTTGCAAATTATGTGCACCGGTTTCGCTGTGAGAGAAAACCCGTTATCAACTCCTTAAAAATAATACATCGTGAGGAGACCACCCGTAATTGCGCGCCTGTTTTCTTGGAAACCATCAGCTACCATACAAAATGTTTAATTTGTATTACAGTCAAAATAAAGTTATTTGACAATTTGGAAAGGGTATCGACTAACACATTCCAAACATGCACTCACATGTATCTGGCTCATAGAAACAGCTGCGTAATTTGGATTCCAAAAAGTTTACATGACGTCACATTTGACGTCACACAACGTAACGTCAAAACGCGGGAAAACACGTCATTGTATAACTGTTCATGCGTACATCACAATTCATTGATAATGATCTCAAAAATAGACTAAATGTGCATATTTATCCGTCGTGGAAGTGTAATAAATAGGATATTCCATCGTACATGTTT
This sequence comes from Conchocele bisecta, assembly GCA_029237695.1. Lineage (NCBI taxonomy): Eukaryota > Metazoa > Mollusca > Bivalvia > Lucinida > Thyasiridae > Conchocele > Conchocele bisecta. The sequence continues at coordinate 67,518,335 of CM055267.1, forward strand.
GAATAGCGGAAATAATACACTCGTGTCCGTCGGCGTCCGTGCAAGCAACTCGGTCGCTACGCTTCGTTATCAGGCTACATGAATGTGCTATTTGATCGGCAGCAACGCTAGTCACACATTCCATAAGCCCCATAAGCCCCATTTCTCCAGACACGGCAACCCGTAGAGTTCCTGATCGCCATACATTTATCATTGTGTTTTATGCCCCCCCCCCCCCGTCTCTGTAGAGGCGGAGGCTATAGAGTTCGGTACTTTAAGAAGTTCGCCGGAGTTTCTCAATTATGTCATAACTTCTATATCCCTTGAATGATTACTTAAATATTTCAACACAGTATACAAATGTCACACATCCATTATGTCCTTAATATGACATTGACATTTTGACCTTCACCACTTTTAACTGTTTCCCACATTAAGAAGTTCGGCGGAGTTTCTCAATATGTCATTACGTCTATATCCCTTGATGGATTACTTTAATATTTCAATACATCAAGCCGGTGGACAAATGCCACACATCCATGATGCCCATAATATGACCATGACATTCTAAACTTCACAACTTTTAGCTTTTTCCGGAGTTTGTCAATTCTGTCATATTTCTATAGCACTTAATGGATTACTTTAATATTTCAATACATCATACTTATGCACAAATGTCACACAATCATGCTGCCCTTAATATGACCTTCACCATTGACCTTCACAACTGTGCTAATGAAAACTTATCACTTTTGGTTAATTTATTTTGCCAAAGTGTCTCCAGTCTGCCACCGGGGGCATTCTTGTGCCGACAGGCCACACTTTCTTGTAGTGTAGTTATATGGTTTTAATTGTTGGTTCATTGGCTAAATTGCGAGGTGGGCATTCCCAGTAGCCTATTTCATCAACATTGCAAAGTATACTTTACTAGCAAAGTATACTTTGAGGGAGAAATCATTTATTTTTCCTGAAATGCTTTATTTCATATAGAACTAACAAATGCATATATTTCATGATTAAAAGTATGCAGAATTATTATACTGAATTTATTACATTATCACAGCCAAAATTGGCTGTGATAATGTAATAAATTCAGTATAATAAAAAATAATAAATTTATCATAAAATTGAAAATTTCTCCCTCAAAGTATACTTTGCTACTAAAGTATACTTTGCAATGTTGATGAAATAGGCTACTGGTGAGTACGTATGGCTGTACTGTATGAATTGTGCCTAAAGTGGAAGAAACTATAATTATTGCCGTTTTGTCACAACTAGATTCATTTCTGTCTCGACGTAATACGCACAAATCAGATAGAATTGCCAATAAACTGTCCCGCATGCACTACATAAACTCATGAACATGAAACCTGAGCACATCTGTCTCATAAATTAATGTTCTAAGGGTTGTTTTAGAAATTGATTAAAGTAACGTAAAGCTTACAATCCCCGATCACGACTGCTTGAAAATATACACGGCAAGTGCGGTTTTAATTTACTTGTTTTAAGGACATACATGTACGTTCGGGACCCCTGGGGGCCGTTTCACTAAACTTCTTACGACTAAAATGTTCGTAAGTGGAAAATTATGATAGTCTGTGGAAAATTATGATAGTCTGTAAATTTCACATTAACGATGTTTTCTTGTAAACAATTATTAGATTTACATTTATTGAGCATAGGCTGCATATGCAGCCTATGCTCAATAAATGTAAATCATTCAATTCATATTTCCAGACGATCCTAAATATGCACTTATGAACATCTTAGTCGTACGAAGTTTAGTGAAACGGCCCCCTGATCATCATATGATTGAAAAATAATTGCTTCATAAACCTATGCCATGACATATTATCTCGTTCCCTCGAGATAGCATTTAGTTCCCACGAAATAGGGTCTCGTTCCCGCGAGATAGGATCTCGTTCCCACGAGTTAGCTATCTCGTTCCCACGACATAGCACCTCGTTCCCTCGAAGTAGCCAATGAAAATGCAGCATAATACCACCATATTTAGTCTACTTGCCAAATGGTGCACCTAAAATATAAATGTCGAGTACCGCAAAGTTTTAAAGTGGAAATGTAATAGTATAGGTCCGAATGACTCAGAAACTGCCGGTTGCCCATTTGCATATGTGTAGCATTTTTCTTAATTGACCTAATTAGCATATTAATTTCGTCAAATTTAACCTAATTAACATGCTAACCTATAGACTGGCCTTGACACCAAATTCTAACTGATTTTCACAGTGGCCATATTGGAATTAATGTAGTTGGAATGCCTCTATATGACTGAAATTGTAAGATATGCTTAACATGCATCTGTTATCATTGCCAAATAATGACGGCCATATTGGATTTGCCGTCATTGAATGGGATTACGCTGTAATTTTGTTAGATTGGTAGTTTCTGAGTCCTTTGCGGTACACGACATTGTCATGTTCACCATTTGGCTGGTATACTAAATATGGCGGTATTATGCTGCATTTTCACTGGCAACCTATGTCGAGGAAACGAGAAGCTATCTCAAGGGAACGAGAAGCTATCTCGAGGGAACGAGATGATATGTCGCGGTAACGAGATGCTATCTCGTGGGAACGACATAGCTAACTCGTGGTAATGAGATCCTCTCTCGTGGTAACGAGATCCTAATTCGTGGGTACGAAATGCTATCTCGAGGGAACGAGATGCTATGTTGTGGGAAAGATACAACTAACTTGTGGTAACGAAATGCTATCTCGTGGGAACGAGATGCTAAGTCGTGGTAACGAGATTCTATGCCATGGGAACGGGATAGAAGAAAAATGTCATGTCCCCTTTAAGACTCACCTTATCATTACTTTCCTAACCGAGCCTGATAAGCTTGATATCAAAATACTTTATATATCACGTTATGGATTATATATATCATGTAATGATCTATGTTACATTTTATCCAGCACAGTGCGTATTTGCCGTGAAACACGGTGCCGTGAAACACGTTGCCGTGAAACATTTTTGATATCCTGTCAGTACGACATAATTACTGCGTATGAATATGTGCGGTTGAAATTCTCTATATATAGGCAAATATATGATATGTTTCATTGAAACGGAGCGCGCACTTGCTTAAATTGCGTCTTTATACGGCAATCATTCGTTATCAAATGAAACGTCTGTGGAAGAAGGCATGTATCCGCTATTACCCGGACTTACATATCCAGTCAATGCACTTTACTACAACTTGCTATCTCTCACTATGTATTAGGTCAATGCAAAGCTCGTTATTTCATAAATGTCTCTCCCGGACTAAAGTCTTCCGTCCGTTTTGTTGCATATTTGTCTCGAACGGTTTATAAAACAATATCTGAGTAGTGTGCTTCATTATGTCAATCATCATTTGAAGACACTGTTTTACACGTACACGTACAAGTATATGCACTCTATACAGAACAATCATTTCAAGATGTTTGCAATGAGTTTGTTTAGCCATTACAACTTTACAGTGCTGACTTAAAATTTGTTGTTTGCTTTTTATTTTTATTTCCCATTTTTGTTTACCAACAAACACATAGTTCGGCAGCACTTTATATATACAGTGGAATCTCTCTAAACCGGACACCAATAACACACCTATGATCTTATGTTTGATGAGTTTCTTGGTGGTTTATCTCAGGTGATAATGTCTGTTCGTGATCGAATAGCACATAGCTATGACTCAGAATGATCAAATACCTGATTTACAGTGAAACCTCTCTAAACCAGACACCCTGGGGACCTCCCAGGGTGTCCGGTTTAGAGAGGTTTCACTGTACACATTTTCTTTGGTGATGCTTATAACGTGCGAGCGACATCAGGGCTGCAATTATAATAATTCACTCGGTTTGGGAGTAGCCGCCTTAATATTGACGTCACATCCATTGACCTATACAATGGATTACTGTCACAATGATTCATGGAGATTCAAATACATCATATGTAACGGCCGAAATGGTACCTACTGTCTGTTCCACGTTTTGCTGCCGACGAACGTTTGGCTATTAAACACATTCATTCTAAAAATTATTTAAATGTAAGTACTTTTTCACTAATAACAAAAAAGTCACCCTCCCAAAAAAACAAAATTGTTTCATGAAAGTCCATCAAATATTGATTTTATTGCGAAAAAAAACGATTTTTCTATGGGAATTTAACGTGGGGGCTAAAAATAGATTTTTTTTAAATATCTTTTTTATTTGTGGACCGATTTTCAAAATATAACTTTTGTTTTCTTAGTTACATAATTGTCAAGCTATCTCGTCAGGTTTCGGAGTCAATTTCCAATTTTTTTCTTTTTTGGATCCTTTAGGATAAAAAAACGAAATATTTTGTAAATTGACTCCTCATGTTTTTTTGAGGAGTGTGACTCTTTTGTTATTGATGAAAACAGTACTTAATTTTAAATATTTTTTAGATTTAATGTGCTTAATGGCCAAATGTTCGTCTGCAGCAAAACGTGGAACAGACAGTAGGTGCATTGTTTCAAGTAGAAGAAAATGTTCATTTCGCGGTAGCGAATCAATCCGATGTGGGCACACACGTATGAGGCAAGCCGTGTGTGCTTGTACATAAGAAGATGTGTGATATTTCATAAACTATATTTACAAAATATACGATATTTTCCATAAATGACGCCGATAGTTTACGAAATGTTGTTATGACAATTTTGTCAAATATCGCGTCATTTTCATAAAATTAGTATATATTGTGACCACTCATTTGAACCGTCTCGTCGAGACGGTTCTAATGGTGGTCGCGACATATACTTCTGAGCGCATATAAGGATACTATTTAGGATTTTCCGCAAACATAATGGAGTATCCTCAGCATGAAAAGGGTTAACTATTTCAACATTACATACCTCTATCGTAATGTTGGCAAACAGTGTTGGTGCAGATGAGCCGGCTCGTGACAAGCCGTCTCTCAGGATCTGCACCAGTTGTGGATATTTTCTTATTTCTAAAAACTTCAACCCTTTCTGATAAATGGACCAGTCTGAAAAATAACATCAGAGTGTCGATTCTTGTTACTTAGTAGTGAAAGGGTTAATGCGGATCGCAAACTGCCAACACAGTTGCACAGTTTCTACGGATTTGCCTAGAATCACGGCGGGACACAGGGGGCAGATACGGCGTCACGTGGCCTTGATTAGACCGGTGTTTAAATTCCTGTAAATCACGAAAATTGCCGACGGCTGTCCGAAGGATCGGAAATTGACAATACCAGAATACGTGCGGTTACTGACTTTTTATTCAGCGTGTTTGTGTTATATGTCCCCATGAGACGTAGGTCATTGGATGTCAATGCCTTTATGTTACATGTATAACGTTTCTTATTTTCAGCCATCAATCATTTGTGATGGGCTTCACTCTTCAGGTAGCCCTTAATTAATAGATGTCTGTTTTAAAAAGTAGTCAACTTCAAGTAATTGATTGTAGGAACCTTTAGTGTAAACACGTGCCTGAAAAAAAACGTAATATCCGTATCGTTCGTACATTTTGGGAGTACTTATCAGTTACGGTCCCTCGTTGGGCGCCAAATGCCACAGCGGCGAGAAAAAATGTGCACCGACAGGGAGCTCGGACCCGGGAACAGTAACACACGTTCTCCCATAGTGAGTTATGTACCGTGACATACTTCCTCGCCAATTGAAATTTGTCTCCGAATTCTATATTTGTTGGTACATTTCTTGGAGAATTCATCAGCGACGGTCCTTCGTTGGACGCCAAATGTCACAGGGCGAGGAAGATGAGCACCGGCCCGGAATCGTACTGGGACCTCTAGTTTACCGTACAATTGCTCTACCTACGGGGCGCCAAGTGGGACATGGCTCAATTTTGTCAACAAAATTCATTTTTGTGCCACAAAATTCAATTCTGTGTCACAAAATTCACTTTTGTGTCACAGAATTCAATTCTGTGTCACAAAATTCAATTCTGTGCCACAGAATTCAATTCTGTCCACAAAATTCAATTCTGTGTCACAAAATTCAATTCTGTCAATTCTGCACACGCATGTAAGAAGGACTACCATTGGTCAGAAACTGCACTGGAGAAATGGGTCACGGTCGCCGATCTACACATTCAATGTCGATGATTTATTTCTCATTCTGCCGATGATTCATTTCTCATTCTGCCATTTTGCTTCAACTATCTCCAAACAGTCAAACGTTGACAAACCCATTCGTATTTAAACTCATTTGCGTTATAATTGTACACATAATTCATGTACATGTAGATCTCCCGCGAGTACTGACGTCATTTAGTGTGTATCGCAAGGTACATTTGCCCCAGTTAAATCAATAATACACGCGCTGTGGCCTGTGTTCTGACTGCTGTCTGTGTTTATAAACAGAATGTGTGTTTTGGGCCATTTGAGAAACCATTTGTAGTATGTGTGTAGATACCATGGATACATGTACTAAGATGGTGTATACTGTAAATAATGCATGTAGACACATAGTTGCGAACACGTAACTTCGCAACTAGTAGACACAGATCCAATACCATTTGTTTCACAAGGTTAGATCTACTGTTAGAATACGACGTCATCTAATGTCATTTTCGAGCATAAAACGTTACCTGATAAATAGAATACCAGGCTAGTGTATTTTAATAGCAAGTTTATCAGGCTCGGCTCGGAAACGGTAGGAATTCTTCGGCAAGCCTCGGAATTCCTACGCGTTTCCTAGCCTTGCCTGATAAACTTGATATCAAAATACACTAGCCTGGTATTCTCTATATATGGGCATGCTCTCAGGTCTAGCTATGTCCCGGCTACTTTATGTTTGACCCTGTTTACATAATTGAGGGAAAATTCTGAATATTTTTCTTATTTCTCCTTCAAAGTATATATGCTTATATGGTGTGACCACTCATTTGTAATCATAATATAACCAAAATAACTGTCCATAAAGAAATATAATATTGATATATTGGGTTATATTTTCGCATTGAAATATTTAAACCTGCAAGTGTACTCCACCATCTAGTGAAATGGACTAAGACCGATCTCAACCAATCAACGTAGAGATGACATACGCAACTAATTTTTGTCTTCACAAAATTGAATTTTGTGACACAGAATTGAATTTTGTGACACAGAATTGACAGAATTGAATTTTGTGACACAGAATTGAATTTTGTGATTTTTAGTGTTACAAAACTCAATTTTGTACACATAATTAACCTGTCCTGCATGGCGCCCCGTACTACCGACTTAGCTACAATGTAACCGGGTACAGATACACGCTTCCACCCTATAGTTAGTACGTACCGTGACATACTCCCCCCGCCAAATTTAAATTCATCTCCGAATTCTATACTTAATTCGTTTCTGAAGTGCATATTGTTGTTACATTTTCGGCAGTATTTATCAGTCACGGCCCGCTTTATGGATATAGTGAGTTATTTACCATGATACTAACAATTATTTCCCCTTGGCGTCATCGATTATTAGGGCCTCGTTGAGAACCGGCAGAGACTTATTGTTTTCACACTGACTGTCCGTCTGTGTGTCCGTCCTAATACGCCCGTCCGTTCGTTCAGATATTCCGTTACGTACGGTATCATTGGTTTCCATTGACCCTTTGCTTCAAGTTTTGTGTATATGTATGGCTATATCTGGACAGCATACAGTCACAGTCAAGTTCGAAACTACTTGTAGCATGTTCGCATTTTCATCTCGTTATCTGATTGCTTATTTTTACATTTATCGCTGTGACTGAAGAAATAGGGATTATCGTTTTTGCGACCAGTGTAGATCCCGATCAGCCTGTGCATCCGCACAGTCTGATCAGGATCTATACTACTCGCCATTCCATCAGTGAAACTCTCGTATTACTTCTAACAAGCAATTTAGAAATGTTATCATGCTACACGAGTGATCAGGAGCTACACTGGTCACAAATCCCATAAATCTGATTTCTCAAGTCACAGCCCCATTTAAGCAGGTAGGAAAATGTTTCTACGCTGTCAGATCAGCGTCTACATGCACATGTTTGCCCATTTCGGCATTCACTTGTCGACAGATACATGCATATTCCTATAAATAACTTAGCCGTTATCCCTTTAGTCTCTATCCTACGGAAGCCCATTAGGGCAACTTCACTTTTTTGTTATCTTTTCTTGAATTTTCGAGATCTTTTCTTGAATTTTCAAGTTCTTTTCTTGAATTTTCAAGATCTTTTCTTGAAAATTCAAGAAAAGATCTTGAAAATTCAAGAAAAGATCTTGAAAATTCAAGAAAGATCTTGAAAATTCAAGAAAACATCTTGAAAATTCCAGAAAATAACTTGAAAATTCAAGAAAACATCTTGTTTTCCAGATGTTTTCTTGAATTTTCAAGTTATTTTCTTGAATTTTCAAGATCTTTTCTTGAAAATTCAAGAAAATATCTTGAAAATTCAAGAAAAGAACTTGAAAATTCAAGAAAACATCTTGAATAAATGGAAATTTAAAAAAAGTGAAGTGACCCTAATGGGCTTCCGTACTATCCCGATGTTTGCAAAGACTATTAATTTCACGCCTTTCGCTAGACTGGTATCAGTCCTTAATGTTTTAGATTTACCCCATAACCTTTAACTTCCTATATACCACATTTCTGAAATATCCCAATCTCTGTGGCCGGCTGGCTGAACATTAAGGACTGTGGAATTGCACACAGTGCCAGTCAGGTTTGCGACTGATGCGTTATCTGCTATTCTGTTATGGGGGTCAGATGGTCTGGTCAAACTCTGCGGGGGGAACCCATTAACAGGGTAACAACATTTCATTTTGTAGAGCCACTGACCAACAGATTCAGTGTGTAATTGCATTATGTACATTGGAGTTAGAGAAATTATAATTGAGAGAACTTGATCCTGAATATTTGCCATTTGTGATATCAGATGGTGTGGTTTAATACATGTATGAAATGATGCACATGATGATGTATAATTTGTGATATTACATGGATAATTGTGTTACTGAAGTGATCTGATATTTAGAATGCACTAGTTTGTGAAACCATATGTACATGTTTATGTAATGTTATACAATGGATGGAGGCACATCAAAAACTCCTACTAAAACTATCATAAGAATAGAGTTGACGCCAACAACAAGACTATGTACGTGTATCATCTGTGGTGAAAACATTGGTGCCAATTATAGGTTGAAATTGTTTCATAAAGACTCCAAAACATCACATTGCCTATTAATTGAAAAACATATTGGTACAAGTATATCAACGAATAGTGCAACGGATCATGTGTGCAGAACGTGCATTCGAAAGCTTGTCACTATAGACAACAAATTAACTGGTATACAAGATAGGTTTCAGACGACTGCCAGTAAATTGTTAGGTTCGCACGGACGGGTGTCAAAAAAGAGACTTTCAAATAATCCAACAATCGGTTCGAAAAGGTCGTTGTTTTCGCCTGATCATCCCGCTACATCGTGTACCAGCGGAGAAGATTCTACAACTGTAAGTATAAATTCCTTCAAGCTCACACACAGAAATTAAATATGTTTTGTATTTCCATTTGTTGGTTCAACTATGATGATATGTGTGAATATACTACAGTATCTTGTTTTTTCTAATTGTCTAAACATGATAGAGTATGTAAGTAACAGTATTCACTAATATGATATATGTGTATTGGTTACAAGACATGCATTGTTGGGATTATGGATTTGGCTGGTCCTCCAGTTGAGACATTATTTCTGCAATATCCGTACCGAGTATGCATGTTTTGCGATAGCTACTATTATTGTTAATTTAGTGGCGAGCAGCGCAGGTCCCCGATCAGACTACGCGGGTGCACAGTCTGATCTCGGCCTACACTGTTATTATATGTCGTAAGGTTCATTTTTCCAACACGGGACTTACTATTATACAGTAGATAATGGTAATTTTAATAGTTTAAAAAAAAAGCGAGCAGTGCAGTTTCCCGATCAGATTATAAATGGTGAACAGCGCATTCCCCGATCAGACTGCGCGAGTGCACAGTCTGATCTCGGCCTATTATATGTCGTAAGGTTCATTTTTCCAACACGGGACTTACTATTATACAGTAGATATGGTAATTTATAGTTTAAAAAGCGAGCAGTGCAGTTCCCGATCAGATTATAAATGGTGAACAGCGCATTCCCCGATCAGACTGCGCGAGTGCACAGTCTGATCTCGGCCTACACTGTTATTATAGTCGTAAGGTCCATCAATATCCAATATGGGACTTCACTGTTGTAAAATGAGATATGTTAATTTAGATAGTTACAAATGGCGAACAGCGCAGTCCCCGATCAGACTGCGCGAGTGCACAGTCTGATCGGCATACACTGTTATTATATGTCGTAAGGTCCATTTTTCCATGAAATACAATATGTTGTTCTATGCTTCAGCATAACAGTTACAACATTATCACACTAGACCATCGATTACCTATGCACATCCACATGCCTGATTGAATATACAAGTACAATAATATGTTAATGGTATAGTACCGTAATGTTCTAAGTTATATGCTTCAGCATAACAGTTACAACATTATCGTACTAGACCATCGATTACTTATGCACATCTACATGTGTGATCATACACATTATTTCTGGCTGCCATATAATCGTGTTACATTATGTTATTTGTACTTGCAGCAGATGACCCATGACGTCTCAGACCTCTGTCAACTTATTTCTTTGGATGTGACATTCCAACCTACTCCAGTTCTTGGCACAGATAAAACACACAAACAACTAATCATCGACGAATTGATTACGGAGGCAACAGATGAAATGCAAAAACTCTGCCAGAGACAATGCAAAACAGTGCTCAAATGTACGGATAAAGAGACATTAAAGATATTTTCACTGAACGGTCTAGCTGACGAGCTCAAAACAAAACATCCCCACATTCAATGAACTAATTACTGGGATTACAACAAACCCACGGCATGAACGCAACAAACATAGGAAAGGCAATGCGTTGTTACCAGAAATAGTGGCAGCGTCAGCACACTTGGCACACATTTACAATAGAGACTTGAATGTGTTTCAATCCATAAACAGCATCATTATGATGCAAGGCGGGTGTAAGAAGTCTGCATTTGACCGACTGAATGTGACAGGCAACTGTTTGAGCTACCGGGCCACACAGAACATGACAGACAAACTAGCCGATGGCTGGGTGAAGCCAATCCTACGATGGAAAGCTGAGCTGGAGATAGGAATAGCTAGAGAAAAGATTCTTGAAAAACAGATCGAGACCATAAACGACACAATTGACTTTCTGGCTGATACAGGTGAGTGTAATGTTACTCTGATGCTAGAATTACGTCAACTAGAAGATTCACTAACACAGCATATAATCAAGATGCACCCAGGATATTATTTTGTGGGGGACAATGTGGACATCAGAACTACTGTGCGACAAATGACAATAAACAATCAAAGTAAAGATCAGCATATGTACAACACTTGTTGCTACCTGAATCGTATCTCCGGCAACCACTTAGACAATACATCGGCCAAAGGTGACATTAATTCAGCTGACTTTACAATGTTCATTCCGGGCGAGGACGACCGACAGAAGCTGATGGACAATTTTGCTTTCCACGTTGCACACGAATGGTGTAATATGATTCGATGGTTACGTCCTTTCACAACCACATTACCACCTTACATTGAACACCCATATATGAAGGATACAGCTAGCAAGACAGAACGGGTAAGTTTATTAATTATATGAATATTAAACTAATTATAATGTTTTTTCTCTTCTCAATGGATATGGACCGTGAATAGCCTCAGAAATGAATTGGGACAATGAACATGCAAGTAAAAACGAATACTTAATGTTACTGTGTAGAAGTTGCCATGCAACCATGTATATTCATCACTATAACAGTCATGGCGCCAACATCATGTCAGGGCTACAACAGTATGCATTATGTCATCCTGATAACGCGCATTATTTTTAATGCACAACACAATTCTCATATTGAAAAGTAGTTCCCATGTAAATACCGGTGGATGTTCTTTACCGTAGGTGAATATGGGAGTCCTGCTCAAGAATGAACAGTATAATGACCAAATGGTTGATATCTGCCAATTCCTCCACAAGTACGTACCAGGACATGATGACGAGGAAGAGAGTAATGGTATTCCATCCAAGGTTCTGACTGGCGGTGATTACCTAAACGTTCGAACGACACAAATCATCACAAGCGAGTATGGCAAATGGAAGGACTGCGAGTAGACGACTGGAAGGATTAGTTCCGAAGATGGAGGAATTTCACAACCAGGTCCAGGCTGAATTATTAAAAGTAACTTTAGCAACTAAAATAAACTATATTTTATCTACCTCACTATTGAAGACCCGAATCCATGTGCACGCACTATTACAACATAAGCAGCAGTTCGCTATTCAGTCAACCTGTTTTCGACCACTTAATTACTGTTGAACATTGTCGAGAAGACTAGAACAGTGATTGGATACAGAGTACGTACAGTCTACAGTTGTTTTGCAGTCATAGGAAAAGCATAGATGAAATAATATTGTTATAATATTTGTCTGATGCAAGATAATGTTTGAATCTAAAATTACTATGTGATATATATTTGCCATCGAGATGTTGTAATAATTTAGCACAACATGACAACTTTAATATCCTGACAATGATAACGTGAAACTATGTCAAGATGTTGAGAACAATTATGTCGACTTGTGGTAACTATAACGTTATGCCTACATGTTGTGATAATAATTGTATGTTGACATGTTGTGATAACTAATTAGTGGTGTTAAGCTATCACATGTTGATATGTCGCGATTTAAGTCGACATGTTGCGGTAAGATATTACAACAGCTCATCATCTCAATGGCAAATACACCATAGTTAACGAATAATATATGTACATGTATGTTGCCTTTATATTACAGGTGATTTGGAAAAAGCTGTATTCTTCCAAATCTGCCAAATCTACCGGAACTCTGTATGCAGCCAGGAACACCGTCAATTCCAGGAATGTTTCCAATGATCCATCGGACAACTTTTATGCCTCCACCGAGCTTTTGAATAAATTTGATTCTGCCTACATCGCTTGCGGGGGAGTACACCATTTTGGATGGCTTCACTGGAATCTGCACCAACTAGGAACGTTTATGAAGGCGATATTGGAGACAAGCAACAAATGTCTCAGTTTGTATTGAGAAATGCCAGATCTTTTGTGGACACTTATGTTGATATTCAGGTTCCAGAACTTCCGAAATATGGACCGCCAAACAACAACATGAGATGTCGTCACTGCAACAAAGGCTTTAAAACATCATGGTCTTTCAGAAAGCATGAGTCAGTTGTGCATGGCCAATATGATCCACAATTCAGTGACATTCGAGATGACCCGACTACAGCAGTACACGATGATACCGATGGAAATGATTGGATTATCAACTATACACGAATGTGCCTTTTACTTGGCCTACTAAGACTGAACCATACAGATGCTATAAATATGGGAGATGGCCAAAGGATTATGCATACAAATATGTATCTCTGTATTCTATACAAACTAAATAAATGTCGAAGTTATGCCTACGGAATGCTCGAAACATTGGCACAGAGCAGAGTGTTGTTAACAGAACGTCTCGCACATCAACTGATATGGAATAGAACAGTCAACCACCGTGGCAAGGCAAAATACTAACCACCCAAATGACCTAGACGTGGAACACCAGAACAAGGCATTCAAGGACCAAATTCACAGCTACCGTGGGTGTTCACGGAAAGACAATTTCACGTGTTAGCAGAAGTGCAATCACTACGAATGCAATTGTGAAAAACTATGACCGTGCAATGAAAGTGTTCCATCCATCTGGAGTACACACTGCTACTAATACTCGAGATGATATCTTGTTATTGGTCAACCAGCTGATGGAAAGGAAGGTGTTTGACAATATTCCTGGTCGGCGTCACTCCGGATTTGAACACATTGATACCAATCCATTCAGAACAATAGATGGTAATTACATTCGAGAATGGATTTCGAACTCCTTGAGAAACTACTCACAAGAACACTTCTACTGATCACCAACCTAATCGGATGAGATATCTGTGTTGTACACAACTGTATTTTTATATGTCATAATCACTTGAAAACCGTACATGTTCTGATTCACTAGATTCCGAGCCTGCCAGATTGATCGCTTCATTGTCTGATTTATAATGGTAACTATTCACAGGATCATTTCTAGTTCTCCTGATCAGAAGAGTCATCGGTTTCATAAACGACTGTGGGTTTTTTGGCGATGTAACCCTCAAAATCAGAATCACTGGAAAATCCAGTATTTTCCGATTCACTGGATTCTGAGCTTGTTAGTGTTGATTGTTTCATGATCCTGTTAATGGTACTTTCCTGGTAATCACACAGCATTCTACAGTCGCAAACGTATGTGTCACATGTACAAAGACATTTGCAAGTGTCTGTACATATATCACAACATAAGTGCTGTGGTGTGGGTGACACTGGTTCACTATCGGAACATGAATGGTCGCATTAGCACCTTCCGACGGCACGTTGTGGCCAAAACATATTGTTTTACAGTTTAGATATGTTTGTACTTCCCAGTGACCGTTTGTATTTAATGATGACACCATGACAGTACTGATCTTTATCCCTGCCAGCTCTCCCAGTTTCTTGTATGTAGTCCTCTAGATCATTAGCTGGGCCGTAATGTACTACCGTATCCACCCCCTTGACATCAAGACCCATGCTGAATGATGTTGTACAGAGTACTACCCTGATGCTTCCAAGAGGGTCTTCGTAAGACTTGCAGATAGCCGTTTTTACAGTGTCGTCAGTTTTCATATGAAACATGTCTATTAGTCTGTTTCTGTCATAATTCTGACCATTTTCGTTGTAATTGACATATGCATTTCTCCCTAAGCTACATATGACATGTTTGAATACCACAGACATGTGTTCAACCCTTCTAAAGAATATAATCATCCGTGGAGAAGCTATACCCTCATTGTTCAAAAGTGTCACCAGCCATTCAAAGTTTTGCCGGACATCATCGCAGTTTATACCATACACACTGTACCTAATATTCGGTTTGTTTGGACTCAGAATAATGTCAACGGCATCATCCATACACAGTTCTTTCTTGATGATAGACTGGGTTTCTGCGGTTGCAGTCGCTGTTAGGGCGATGACTGGTATATCTGGTCCAGCAAGTGATCGCAGTTCGCCGAGTTTCCCATAGCAAGGTCGGAATGCTGGTCTCTTAGCTGCCAATCCTGTTTTGCCGCTACAAAAGGCACAATGAAAATATGTTACATGTACACAGAACAATGTGCCACATATGCAATGCATATGCCAAAAAAATCATATGTATTTCATACATACAGCATAATTATGATATACATATGATTTGCATATGCAACTTATAAGGAAGGAGCACATATCAAATACATATGAGAGGCGCCACGACATATTGTACCTTCGGGTATTTGGAACTTTCGCCATAAATGGTTTTGAAAATTGAACATAATTTCTGTAAATGACGTCAGAATTCGACGCAAATTTCAGAGCAAATGCGGAATTAAATTCCGCATTTGTTCTGAAAGTTTTCGTAAAAGTTGTACATTATTTACAATAATTACGTTCAATTTTCAAAACCATTTACGGCGAAAATTCCAAATACCCGAAGGCATGTTAAGTCGCGGCACGTCTCGTTATGTTTTTAATATGAAATGCAGATATATTCAAAATTTGCATATGTAATTCATATGGATTTGACATGTTTTATTTTTTTAAACATACCATTGACAATATATATATGTTTCTATGCATTAACAAAATTCCTATGAAATTCATGTTTTGCATATGCAATGCATATGCACATTGAATATGAAGTTCATATGTGCTATTTTCTCATTGTTTTTATATGAAATTTGCATATGCAATTCATATGCAAAACATATGAATTTCACATTGGCAAAATGTGTAGTGTATTTACTACAGACTTTAATGAATTAAATGTTTCACTTCCATGATACTTTTCAGACTGGACAATTAAGTATCCCATTATTAAGAACATGAATATTTTGTACCTAAAATAGTCACAAACAACATATATACTGACGAGCCATCCCATCTGGAACTACTGTAAATAATAAACGGACCACACATATAGCATTTTTCATTTTTTCCATGCAATCACATCTTCGTATTTCATTAGAATTTTCTCCAAGTGAAATACTAAGATGTGTTCTCATTTAGAAGCAAACTATTCAATAATCTCTGTCTGCTGATGTGTAAACGTGAGTAGTGTGATTTAATTTTACCCAATTAACATTTTAAAATACCCAATTGCTTCAGAAATGATCGAGTAACATCTCAATTACTATTTGTTTAATACATGTAATTTTTTAAATAAATATTGTTTAAACCAGTTACTATTTTAGTGTCGTAATGGTACCTGCCACCAAATCCGGTGTATTGTAGATTTAGAGATGAATTTGCATACATTTTCTCTCCAATACGTCTGTATTCCCGGCTGTATTAAAGTTAGAAGTCACTGAGCTGTAAAGTCCCATTTCATATCATTATCAATTATTCAGAAAAGGTGTATTTATTTTATTTTTTTAACCCTTTCACCCACATGTAACTGGAATGGACTAGTCCATTTATGAAAGGGGCGGGGGTGTTTTTGTTCTCAAAATATGAAAATTGCTTGCAAAAAGTGCAGATCCTGATGAGACGGCTCGTCACGAACCGGCTCATCTGGATCTACACATTTTGCCAATACAGGCCTATGGATTAAAATGGGTTGAAGTTGTCACAAACAGCGTAGTTCTGATGAAACGGCCCATTAAGACCTTCTTCACCTGAGTCTACGCTGCAATATAGAACTACTTTGCACACGTATTAGTAACTGATCAATTAGCTCAGCATTTACTTACAATTTTCGTATACAATGTGCCTCGTCTATGAAGATGGCCTTCACTTTCTTGCCTTCAGACAACTTGAGTAGGAGTTTTCTGTGGTCGCCTAGTATAGTTTCTGGGCTGCACAACAAAATGTCAAAGCTTCCGTCTTCCACATCTTGAAACGTGGTGTTAGCGACACCATCGAGGTCGGTCTCTTTCGGCATACATGTATCTGGCAAATATACTGCTCTCATGCCCAATTGTCGTAGTTTTGTTACCTGACTCCTCATTAATGCCACTAACGGAGAGATGACAATGCACGCAGCTGACAGCTTCGGAAGGGCCTCATAGTTAAACTTATAGCTTAAAACAAATGGTGCGATTTCGAATGTTAATGATTTTCCACTTCCTGTTGGAGAGCAAAATAAAACATCGTTTCCATTTAAATACGCTTTCACTGCTTCTAGTTGAGTTTCTCTAATACACTGATATCCCAATTTAGTTAATCCATACTGAATGTTTGTTCCTATTTCCATGTTTTCAAGTTCAATAAAAATATATACATGTACATATAGTTTATTTCTTTTCTTTTGCTTAAATTTTACGGCCGCACTGGCTCTAAGACCTTGCACACCGTCTCCCAAGAATGGGAGAAAGAAGATAGTTTATTTCTGATGTATCCAACTATATATACCAGGATCTGCACAAAACTGAAACTGACCACCAACAGTTATTGTGTAGACCATTGTATTACCTGTGTAGTGGTCAACATTGAATTTAGAAGCGGTGGGCAGACAGCAGACATGTTAATTGACCATTTAATTCATTTGAGCAATAAAACTCCCCAGGAACCTCTACAGGGACCATTAATCACCAGACCTGATTGTGGTCAGCCAGTACCAGGTCAGTGGACTTCCCCAGTCCATGAATTCTGGCTGGAGATATAAAATGCATATTTTAAGGATACTAGCTGAAGTTTAAATGTTTTAGGAATAATGTTATACAAATTCATGGACTGACACCAGTCTAGCCTTTCGCTAGTATAGCATGAAATATTTGTCTTCGCGGAGCGTATACACTACAGTGGAACTTTGTATGCGAGGTGTATTCAGTTGTCATGCACGGGCAATACGTGGTGTGTATTGGCTGAATAGCGAACAGGTATATGTACGTCACTCTACCAGACGGTGTCGCACTGACAAGTCGTTTTTAGCTCGACTATTCGAAGAATGCTTATGTTGTCACCCCGGCGTCGGCGTCACCGTCACGCCTTGGTTAAGGTTTTGAGTCAAGCTTGTATATGGAATACTACTGGCCCTACACCCACCATACTTGGACAACTTCATCTCCTAGTGATGTACATCAATAATCCCTGGTCTATATTTGACCTTGACCTACATTTCCTCTTGAATTATTTAACCTTGGTTAAGGTTTTTAGTCAACCTTGGTTAAGGTCTTTAGTCAAGCTTGTACATGGAATACTATTGTGTATACAGACACCATACTTTGACAACCTTTTCTCATAGGGATGTACATCAATAACCCCTGATCTATATTCGACCTTGACCTACATTTCCTCTTGAATTACTTAGTTAATTCCCCTTGGTTAAGGTTTTCAGTCAAGCTTGTATATGGAATACTACTGGCCCTACACCCACAATACTTGGACAACTTCATCTCCAAGTGATGTACATCAAAACCCCTGATCTATATTTGGCCTTGACCTACATTTCCTCTTTAAGTACTTAGTTATTTCCCCTTGGTTAAGGTTTTTAGTCAACCTTGGTTAAGGTTTTTAGTCAAGCTTGTATATGGAATACTATTGTGCATACAGACACCATACTTGGACAACCCTTTATCATGGGGATGTACATCAATAACCCCTGATCTATATTTGACCTTGACCTACATTTCCTCTTGAATTACTTACCTAATTCCCCTTGGTTAAGGTTTTTAGTCAAGCTTGTATATGCAATACTACTGGCACTACACCCACCAGACTTGGACAACTTCATCTCCTAGTGATGTACATCAACAACCCCTGACCTATATTTGACCTTGACCTACATTTAACCTTGAATTACTTAGTTAATTCCCCTTGGTTAAGGTTTTTAGTCAAGCTTGTATATGGAATACTACTGGCCCTACACCCAACATACTTGGACAACTTCATCTCCTAGTGATGTACATCAATAACCCCTGGTCTATATTTCACCTTGACCTACATTTCCTCTGGAATTACTTAATTAATTTCCCTTGGTTAAGGTTTTTAGTCAACCTTGGTTAAGGTTTTTACTGAAGCGTGTACATGGAATACTATTGTGCATACAGACACCATACTTGGATAACTTTTTCTCATAGGGATGTACATCAATAACCCCTGACCTATATTTTACCTTCACCGACATATTAACCTTGAATTACTTACTTATTTCCCCTTGGTTAAGGTTTGTACTCAAACTTGGTTAATGTTTATAGTAAAGCTTGTATATGGAATACTCCTGGGCCTACAGCAACCATACTTGGACAACGTCATCTCCTAGTGATGTACATCAATAATCCCTGACCTATATTTGACCTTGACCTACTTTTATCCTTGGATTACTTACTTATTTCCCCTTGGTTAAGCTTTTTACTCAAGCTTGCATATGGAATACTCCTGGGCCTACAGCAACCATACTTGGAAAACTTCATCTCCTAGTGATGTACATCAGTAACCCCTGACATATATCTGGCATTGACCTACATTTAACCTTGAATTACTTACTTAATTTCCCTTGGTTAAGGTTTTTATGCTGGCCGCGGCCACCTTGTTTGTCAAGCTATGTGTACATCGACAACCCTCGTAGTCGAGCTATGCTGTTCTCCTACAGCTCTTGTTTGTATAAGGAAATCGTTTATACATATGTATTCGTGTATCAGTATATACTTGTACGTGTGTATATATTTATATTTGTGCATATGTTTACGCTAGACATAGATAAATCTTCTCAATTCATAAGGAAAATTGGCTGCTTTTGAGCAATATTTGTTTAAGTCTGATATACTACCACGTATTACACGGTGTTATGTTCTACAGAACAACATGCATCTACACGAATGAGGCCCGGCATTCAGGCGAACTGGCATTGACTTTCGGGACAGGTTTCCAGAGTTTTTCCTAAAAAAAATAGGTTTTTACCTCTGGTTCTTCCTGCGCGAGTCAGATCACAGTGGAAACAGCGTTTTGTACTGAAATTTATCATGTCCACAGTGTATACTACATGTGACCCGGCTGTTCGTTAGCTTGCCAATAAACACGCTTGTCTGGTCCTGCATTAAACACAATGTGTTTGGTTGTATTTGTTTGAGTGAAGTAAAGACTGGGGTTTTTCACGGTACGTCATGCATTTTAGCAATACAAGCCACCACTTCGATGAATACAACAAACTCCACCGGCGTAAATGAAACCCAATGTAAATAGGACACACTTGATATCGCATATAGGAATAATTAATAGATATGTTAAAAATATTTTATTTTAAATCAGCATACTTCAAAAACGTTTCTGTAGCCTATTTCACCAACATTGCAAAGTATACTTTTCTAGCAAAGTATACTTTGAGGGAGTAATTTTCAATTTAAGGATAAATTTTCAATTTAAGGATACATTTATTAATTTTTATTATACCGAATTTATTACATTATCACAGCCATTTTTGCTGTGAAAATGTAATCAATTCAGTATAATAATTCTGCATACTTTTAATCATCAAATATATGCAGTCGTTAGTTCTGTATGAAATAATGCATTTCGAGAAAAATAAATGACTACTCCCTCAAAGTATACTTTGAAATGTTGGTGAAATAGGCTACTGGTCATTGTGGCAAAGCAATTGACAATGCTAGAACGCTCCGTGACAAAAATGAACAAAGTCAATAAACTAGCACTTGCAAAGTATTGTTTCTGGTACATTGTAGTCGTTCTCATTGATTATCATGGATCTGTCGACTTTGTGTTTGTACGTGTGCCATTTTGTAACAGTATTCAGCACATGTGTCTGAACAGAACAGCTGGTCTGGGTCTACAATGGTCGTAGATCCCATACACCCATTCAGTGGATATCGTCGACAATGTCACATAAGGTAAACTAAGTTTTTGATAAGTTGGTGCTTAGTGACAGAATATACCCAGATCAGATTATACATTTGTGTCTAAGCTGGTCTCGGTCTACACTGGTGGTGAATCATGTATGGTTCATTCATCCACTACTTATTCTGTCATGTCACATCATACTTTAATAAACCTGGCTGATGTTCCGTTTTGGTGAGTAACAAACAGAGTATACCCATATCAGATTATACATTCGTGTGTAAGCTGGTCTCGGTCTACACTGGTTGTAAATCATGTACGGTTCATTCATCCACTACTTGCTCTGTCATATCACGTCATACTAAGATACAGTTTGGCTGATGTTCCGGTTTAAGGAGTAACGAACAGAGTATACCCATATCAGATTATACATTTGTGTCTAAGCTGGTCTCGGTCTACACTGGTTGTAAATCATGTATGGTTCATTCATCCACTACTTGTTCTGTCATGTCACACCATATTCTAATAAACGTGCCTGCTGTTCCTTTCTAAGGAGTAACAAGCAGAGTATACCCATATCAGATTATACATTTGTGTCTAAGCTGGTCTCGGTCTACACTGGTTGTAAATCATGTATGGATCATTCATCCACTAATTGTTTTGTCATGTCACGTCATACTAAGATACAACTTGGCTGGTGTTCCTGTTTAAGGAGTAACAAGCAGAGTATACCCATATCAGATTATACATTCGTGTCTACGCTGGTCTCGGTATACACTGGTTGTAAATCATGTATGGTTCATTGGTTCATTCATCCACTTCTTGTTCTGTCATGTCACGCCATACTCTAATACACTTGGCTGGTGTTCCTTTTTAAGAAGTAACAAGCAGAGTATACCCATATCAGATTATACATTCTTGTCTAAACTGGTCTCTGTATCACTGGTTGTAAATCATGTATGGTTCACTTATTCACTACTTGGCAGATGTTACATTTCTCAGGAGTAACGCATAGATCACAGAGTATACACTGATTAGACTATACATTTGTGTGCATACTTGTCTGTGCCTGTAGGTGATGTACGATTCAATCATGCAGTCGTAAGTTTTATAATTTCAAGCTGTACTCAGATGATTCAAGTCTATTACGTTTGATAAACCGAGTATATCCTGCTCAGCATATACTTCGATGTAGGCTGGTCTGTGCCTACGTTGGTTATATTCTGAGCGGTTATTGAAATCAGTCGATATGTTTTCGCACATCACGTCATTGTAACGTACAAGAACCTGATCCGACATTATCACATCGTAACTAATGGAGTATACACTGAGCAGAATATACGTTCGTGTGCAGGCTGGTCTGGATCTGCATTGGTTGTAGAACTGTGCTGTTCACTCACCCAGTTGATACATTCTACCTTGACAGGGTATACTTATTTATAATACTAATATGAGGATTCTACATGTTTGCGTAGTGGAAAACAGAGTAAACCCTGATCAGACTGTACAGTTGTGTCTAGGCTGGTCCGGATCTGCACGGGTTGTATATTATGTAATGGTCACTCATGTAATCGATATCATGCCGTGTCACTTCATACTCTCGAGTTGCATGTAAGTTTAATTTTATAGCGGAATGTGAATCTTGTTCATAATACTGTGACATAATTGTGATCAATAAATGAAAGTAGATCGCTTTTCCCAGTGACACGTGTGAGTGTTATTTAGGTATGTATTATTATAACAATAAAGAAAACATTATGTCACTGGATTACATGCATGAGCCGTTTGGCTAGACATGCGATCTGATCGGGATCTACAGTGTTATTTTGGGATGAAATCATCTGGATTCAAGTTAAGATAAACCGTAAAACGTTCTTGATTGGCACGATTTACCGACCCTCGTCGTCAAATATCGAATTTTGGGAATTACTTAATCGCAATCTAGAACTGGTACCCGATATAACAAATAATATCATTATTGTTGGCGATATAAATGAAGATCAATTAAATGTACAAAACCCAAGTTAAAAGACGTAATGATTATGAATTCATTGAGAAACATAATTACATCCGCAACTCGGGAACAGCTATTACTTCAACCTTACTGGATCCAATTATTGTTAACCACGATCAGATCATTCTCAAAAGCGATGTATTATCTGTGTCGCCAAACATAAGTGATCATAAGGCTACATGTGTCATCATACCAGCTGAAAGTTCATATAATAATTCATATAAACGAACTGTATGGAACTATAAAAGAGCAGACTTTGCTAAATTTAACGAGCTCATGCTTAATACTGATTGGACAATTTTTAATAATGGTAGTGTAGATGATGCATCTGATATATTTACATCTAAGTTCATTGAGCTAGCTAAGCAATGCATTCCATGCAATCGAGTCACAGTGCGGCCTAACGATGAACCATGGTATGATTCCGAAATTCGTCAAACAAGCAAGCTAAGGGACAAGTTACGAAAGAAAGCAATACAATTTGGACGGGTGGACGATTGGAATTGATACAAAAGAACTCGGAATAAAGTTAATAATATGAAAAAACATGCAAGAGAAGCATTTTATAACGACATAGAGTTTAATCTAACAGAATCATTTTCGAATAACAAAATATATTTCTGGAAGCTAGTCCGACACTTTGTGAAAGACAGCAAGTCAAGTGGTACTATTTCTCCTTTAAAAACCAATAACGGTAACAGCAAAAACTTATATTTGTCTGATGCCGAAAAAGCAAACTGTCTTAACAACTTCTTAGAGATATAATACGACTTTTGCAAACTAATAAAGCTTGTGGATACGATTTAATTAGTCATAGAATGTTAAAAGGAACTATTACATCTGTCTCAAAACCTCTGGCGATCCTCTTTAATACATCTGTTAATGAATATCATTTTCCGATGGTGTGGAAATTAGCAAGTGTAATTCCTATATTTAAAAAGGGGTGTCAACAGACGCCTTCAAACTATCGCCCGATATCGTTATTAAGCTGTCTATGTAAGGTAATGGAGAGAATAATGTTTAAACATATTTATAATCACTTGCACTCACAACAATTGACTTATAACCGGCAATCTGGTTTTTTACCAAGCCACTCAACGGTCTATCAACTTATAGACATTCACCATCAGGCATTTGATAAACGACAATCTACATGTATAGTGTTTTGTGATATTTATAAAGCCTTTGATAGAGTATGGCATACGGGGTTAATATTTAAGCTAAGGCAAAATGGATTAAATGGTTGTATTTTACACTGGATCGAAAACTACTTGTCGAACAGGAAACAGTCCGTATCAATACGGTCCACAACCTCAGATACCAAATTTGTTACTGCTGACGTACCACAAGGTTCGGTACTCGGCCCATTACTATTTATAATATATGTCAACGATATAACTGACCATCTATTAAGTATTGTCCGATTATTTGCTGACGACAGCTCTCTGTCCTTTTCTTCAACAAATGTTGATGATCTAGAAGGCATACTAAATCATGACCTGCTAATGATTTCTGATTGGGCTAAACAATGGTTGGTTAGTTTCAATCCGAATAAGACTAAAGCGATGCTTCTAACGTTACGACAACTTGATCGACCCTTAAACTTAATATTTCAGAACACGTCCATAACCTTTGTTGACGATCATAAGCATCTTGGTTTAACACTGAGCAATAACGGAAAATGGCATACACACATACAACATATAATTAATTCGACTACGAGAGTATTGGGAATAATGCGTAGCCTAAAATTTAAGATAAGCAGACAGTCTTTAAACCAAATATATATATCTTTTATGAGACCTATAATAGAATATGCTTCATCAGTCTGGGATGGGTGTACAGAATATAAAAAGGATTCGTTGAAAAAAAAAAAATCAGAATGAAGCCGCGAGAATATTAACAGGATTAACACGGTCAGTATCACTCGACAACTTAAGGCAAGAAGTTGGCAACTTCTATCTGTTCGACGTAGTATTCAAAAGCTTTCGATCATGTACAAAGCCAACAATAATCAAGTACCTAGTTATATTTCTAACCTGATTCCACCCACTGTTAATAATATATCTCGTTGCAATCTTAGAAATCAATTTGATTTAAATGTCCCCACTACACGACTGGAAGTATACATGTATCACTGTGCTAAATATAGTACACATCGGCCAGGGGGTATGCTTTAGTAGTCCGGTATAAAAAAATAGTGCAGACGTTTTGAGGCCACAGACCCAGTTTGCTTGTAAATCCTGATCCATTACAGCCCAATTTTACTTGAGAAACATGTTGGGGTGTTTTTAACACCAGTTTCCAGCATATTTCTAGCATTTAAAAGAAATTACTGAGCCTGCTTGTCACGTGATGTGAACACTACGTCACATGACACTTTGATGATAAACAATATGGCGGACAGGACAATGTTGAAATTTTCTTTCTTAGGAGTAAGTGAACATATTGTTTAATTAGTGAAAATCCGGTGCAGACAGGTTGCAGGTTATGAACAGGTAGGTTCCACAGCATCCATACGAATAGTGAAAGTGTGAGAGAATGGCCATATTTGGAGGAATCGGTTAAGTTGTATAGTAAAACTAATTGGTGGTTGCTAGCCTATAAGCATTTCCGGGTCATCAGTGGATGTCGTCTGCTTTCTTTGAAAACAATTCTAAACGGTTTTAATCATGGCTACAGCAAGTTTTATTAAGAGAACAAAGGACAGAATTGCTGGAAAATCAGTTTTATTTAATGAAAATGGTTGCATCAAGTGGGTCGGGATAACCACAGGTGTACGAGTCAAATATGGAAAGATTAAAGTTAAATTTCCAAATGATGCAAGAACAAAATACTATTATACACATAGAGTAGCATTCATGTTACACCATAATGTGTTTGAAATACCCAGGCACCTTGAAATATCACATTTATGTGGTTGTTCCCTGTGTGTTAACCCGGCCCACCTGAGTGCTGAGTCGACAATTATAAATAATTCTCGAAAGAATTGCCATAGCGAAAAGCGCTGTCTGAGCCATGCACTCGACGGCGTCACATATCCACCCTGTATCTGCTGATAGTTCCTGTTTTATTAATTACGGTAAATTAACTGTATACCTATCTACATTATGTACATGTCTACATACTAATTACACAGATTTGAGATGCATCAGGGAGCCAGATGAGCCTGTTACTGACTAGTTCAGCCATATTAAAGTGGCGCGTCGCTTTAATTGGCACTGTGTATTTGATTACTAACCGGTATCAAGTGTATAGCTCCCCAACAGGTAGCAACGTTTTTCTAAACATTATTTATTGACTCGGTTGATACTTGCAAACATTATGACCAAATTTGGCTGCGCGATCAGGGTCTACGCCAGTACTTCTTGGCTACATTTTTCCAGAAAAAAAATCAAAATTTTAAATTTAGCAGAAATTATACTGTGAACATTGCTTGCCACAGTAACCTTTGAAACACATGACTATTGTGCAAATTATTCCTGGCATTATGCTCTTTATTTGTTCTAAGTTACCATTATGTTTGGCATGTGCTTGCCTCAACTCTGCAATGCACCTGGATCTTACAGAGAGAGCAAATCGGTTTCTCAAGTTTGTTTTCTTGACCCCACGAAACATGTTCGAGCTAAATGGCGCCTTGTTTATTTCTCGTTTCAGGGAGTTACTCAGATGGCGGATATCTTTTAGATGCGTTACCGTTACCCCTGGTTGAGCGCATCTACACCTTTGTGTGATTTACTATCACCGTCCCCGTGTAATGACTAACATGTAAGTCACTATTTATCTGCTTCGTAACTATTTCATTCCATTTCGCTTCATTACCTATTGACTCATTTTCGGGGAGGTTGGCAGTGCAGTGACCATGATGGTTTGGGCAGCTGATATCTCCACCTTGATTTCTTAGCTTACTACCTATTATGCACAGCTTACTGCCAACAAATGCCCCAATGATTAATTTATCTTTGGTATTATTCTCGCACATAGTGGTTGTCACGATTGTACCCGCTTGAAATGGTGTACTGTCGCTATTGAATATTGGGTTATTGTAGCAAGAGTCACCTTCAACTCGAACCGTCTTGCTACGTTTATTGCCACAGAGTTCATTCTCTCTGGCCACAGTTTGTCTGATTTCATGCATACTTTTAGTGTTTAAGCCAACCATAGTCTCTGCTATCCTATTTGACTGCTTTTGCATAGAGTTATACGTCGGCGGAATTATGTTTGCGTTTACCAACAGCCGACAAGCACCATAATTACTGATTGGTGTGCTCATAAGGCCCAGCTGCAAACCCACATTAGCTTTCCCTGATTTCCTACCCTTTTGACTTGACGGAACCTCTTCATATAGTTTATAATATTTACTTTTATATCTACATCGGGTGCATTTTAGCCGCTCAGCCCAACAAATGCCCCATTTTCTTGATGCGGCCGCATCAAATACCATTTCGCCACTACAGTGCGTATTGAAGGCGCGATGACTGTTTATTTCAGTATTAAACATCTTCTGGACCTCATACGGTCGATATAATTTGTTTATCAACAGATCGGGGTGTACGGATGCATTTTGCGGTACGGCGCATTCGTCAATGAGTTTCGGACGCCTCGACAGAGAGCGCAGAACAGTTACATCATTGTCCGTACCATCAACATCTTTACAGGTAAACGTTTTATTTTCATTTACATTAACCCGGGATTCAAATGAGTCTTTGGTTAGCCTGATGTACCTATGATTTGTTCCATTTGGTGAGTGAGAAGAAAGTTTTTTACCTTTACTTTCATTTACCCGCCCCGTTTGAAATCCGCAATTTACCCCGCCTCCTATGCTTATTGGCCGGCATGTTTTCATTAGGTTAACCAAGTTAACTCTGAGCAGTACATATCGGTAGAGAAATATATATGGGATAGCATTGCTCATTTAACAGGCAGTGTCTATACCATAAGGAAACAAGTGTCAACACGGGCACACGTGTTTCAATTTCCTGTGACATTTTTTAACTCTTCCTATTGTCTGAAGAATTCGCTGGCAGCACTCATACACTGGGCTGGTTTCAATTTAATTTGACACGTATCATTCTGGCATGTCACTAAGTTATGCGGACAAATGTTTCTATGCAAATTACAACATGTAGATTGACTAAATACTTCGAAAGTCACTTTTTCGCCTGTTTTTATGATAAAAAAATGACAAAAATACTCCGAAATCACCCGACTTTCGATAAATTTAATCGTTTTAACCCCATAATTGTGGAACAGCCAATATTTTTGACAAGCACCATCTATTTTATAATAATTTTTTACAAGTGCATCAACAATATAGACTTTTCCTAAGAAATATATGAGAAAATAATACTCTGGAAAATTCTGGTGAAAATGAAGTTTCCGCAGCTGGACAGCCATAATTATATGACCATTCTTAAATTGCCACTGTTGAAAAGTTAGTCTTCTAAATAATGTCAAATTACATTTGCTGTCACGAAATAGGTCAGACAAGACAATGGTAGGCAGTTTATTGAGATATTATAGCAAAAAAATGCGCTTATAGGTATCACTGTGCTAAATATAGTACACATCGGCCAGGGGGTTTGCTTTAGTAGTCCGGTATAAAAAAATAGTGCAGACGTTTTGAGGCCACAGACCCAGTTTGCTTGTAAATCCTGATCCATTACAGCCCAATTTTACTTGAGAAACATGTTGGGGTGTTTTTAACACCTGTTTCTAGCATATTTCTATAATTTAAAAGAAATTACTGAGCCTGCTTGTCACGTGATGTGAACACTACGTCACATGACACTTTGATGATAAACAATATGGCGGACAGGACAATGTTGAAATTTTCTTTCTTAGGAGTAAGTGAACATATTGTTTAATTAGTGAAAATCCGGTGCAGACAGGTTGCAGGTTATGAACAGGTAGGTTCCACAGCATCCATACGAATAGTGAAAGTGTGAGAGAATGGCCATATTTGGAGGAATCGGTTAAGTTG
The DNA here is from genome assembly GCA_029237695.1 of Conchocele bisecta. Classification (NCBI taxonomy): domain Eukaryota; kingdom Metazoa; phylum Mollusca; class Bivalvia; order Lucinida; family Thyasiridae; genus Conchocele; species Conchocele bisecta. The sequence continues at coordinate 67,547,307 of CM055267.1, forward strand.
TATAGTAAACCTAATTGGTGGTTGCTAGCCTACACACAATCGTTTATTCCATCTTCGGTACAACTCTGGAATGAAACTGACCCGTTGCTGAGAAATGTAGATAGTCCTAAACACTTCAAAACATCATGCGCCCAACAACTATATACTCAATATAATATACAACCGTAGTATGCAAGAATTCGAAATAAATGTAGCAGTCTTAATTGTGATCTTTGCAAAAACCATATCAGTGAAATTCCCTACTGCGAATGTAGTGAAGTTGTAGAGGATGCTGAACATTACTTCTTTGAATGTATTAAATATCATGCGCAACGTCTAATTTTATGCCAGTCACTGCGACAATTTTATCCCCTAAACGCACATATACTTTTGCATGGCATACCTGAAGAAAGTAATGAGTGCAATACTGTTATTTTTAAAGCTGTACAAGATTATATTACAACTACGAAAAGATTTGAGTCACACACTTGGTGGATGCCTGAGACGCAAGCTCTATCGGAACACTGAAATCAACTGCAGTGCACATCTGTCTATGCATTAGGTTATATATTATATGTACATTGTGACAGATAACTCTTTCATCATTTCTCCCAATCTCCTCTCTCACTTTCTTTACTATCTCTTTTTATCCGATTTTTTCTTTTCGTACATTGTATATATATATACTGCATGATTATTGGTATGTACCTATGTACATATACCTGTATACTTATCGCCATTGCTGTTAAATGTATGTATTGTTGAAATACTTGGGTAAGGGCTGTAATTAATGTTGTGAGAACTTGTAGCCCAAGCCCATTGTACTTATATGCAATAAACTATGTTTAAACTAACAGAACAGTACTTAGCATTGATAAGAATATGCACACTTAGTCTTAAAGGTAATACATGCCCACTCAGTAGGCACAAAAATGTTCTCTATTGGAATTAAATAAGTGTATCATTGTGTCACTATTCCACCAGTTCTAAACATTACGAGTGCCCGCTGTACATATATAATCGTTTATTAATACTTAATTTTAGTGATAGTGAATCGAGGCGATATCAGGCTATTTTCGTATGCAAATGAGGCATGATAGTTTTTAATTAGTTATACTAATTAAATGCGTCACCTGAACAATAATATGTTCGACAGATTATAAAGTATGATCATTGCACATCAAAAAAATAAATACAGAGAATAAATAGTAATGTCCGTTAGCATTTTAAGGAAACACGGTTATTGTCCCTGATATCAGTGTGGAATCTTACGTCTGATATAAAATGTATAATAATACCAATCAATACGTGGTGTAATGGTGACAGAATGCTTATTTTGCCAGAAAATGACACAGATGATGTCTCTGATATAAACAACATATTGTGCATAAGTGGGCATGTACATTTAAGTTGTTTGTATGCTAGTTACGTCCTGAATGTTACAATTATTCATAAGCAGCGCCAGTCTTTGACGTCTGACAAGGGTTTGCTTTCCGGAAAACTTCATTAGATTATCATTTTCAAACCATCGTTGAAATTGTGCCAATTCTGTCAATCAAACATCTCCACAGGTCCACCAAGGAAGCAATAGGGAAAACGGAATAAGCCATTGTAGTGTACAATCTGACTGTAACTGGAGAAATTGGTCGCGGAAGGAGAACCAGTACGACATTGACATAATTACATATATTGGGTATCGTACACGGTCATACCATTTTAAAAAATGTAATCGCTTTGCCGGGGATATAAGGCACCTTCAGTGAGTAAATGATGAACAGTGTTGGCCCTGATCGGACTCCGCTGGTCGAAAACGTAATCATGGTAATAAGGTACATTTTCTCAGTCGTGGGCGCAAATGTGGTTATGCCATAAATATGGTGTAGTCTACTGTCTGTTGCACGTTTTCCTTTCGACGAACTTTTGGCTATTAAACACATTAAAGGTACATGCCCACGCAGTAGGCACAAAATGTTCTTTATAGGAATTAAATAAGTGTATAATTATGTCACTATTCCACCAGTTCTAAAAATTACGAGTGCCCGCTATACAAATATCATTATTTATTAATTATCAATTTACTGTTAGCGACGCGCGGCGGTATCAGTCTATTTTGATAATGTGCGGGGACGACGACTTTCACATCACGGCTTGCGGTGCGCATGCGCAGTATACTACGCGCGCCAGTAGGCTTCCCAATATGTAAACAAGAATATCAACATGTCGAAACGTCCAGGACGGAAATTGTATGAAACGGCGTCGGCCAAAAAGGCGAAATGTCTGAGGGACATGCTGTACAGAGAGAGAGTGGTTACTATTGGCGACCAGATCACCAAATGGAAAGAGTTACGTGGAGATTTATATTTGGACTCGAACAGAGATTTTTCTTCTCAACTTCCGATACTTCACTGCGCATGTCAAAGATGTGATATGATTGACCGTGTCACGTGACGCATATTGGTAAAAATAGCACGAGGTCGGAAAATACCCTTTCTGGTCGCGACATATAAAATGCGATATAACACCAATTAACACGTGCCGTAATTGAAAATAACTCGTTAGTGTGTAGACAAATGGCTCAGATAAGGTATGACAGAAAATTAAAAGTAGTAGTACAGTGTAACCTGCTGTGTGGGCATGTACCTTTAAATGTATATGTAAGTACTTTTTAATGGCCAAAAGTTCGTCGGCATCAAAACGTGGAACAGACAGACTCCTTACATGTACCTGCTGTCGCCCTTATGCAATGTAATTAAGATATAGGTGTCGCTGGAAGAGAGTGTTCTTACGATCTCTGTGACAAGTGTATGTCTTTATTGCTGGCTCAGACAGGCACTGATTGACGAACGCTGTTAAACAGCAACACATTGGTCAATTGACGGAATTGCAGATTCATTGCTATTCTTGTCGTGGACATTGCAACGTACTTGCACATATAATTCCAGCACAAAAATATTTACACAATTCCCTAACATTTGATTGGCCTGTAGCAAGTCTCTGTCCAAAATTTATATCCCAGGAAACTCCCACGCCGAACTACTTTCCATAACCGTGAGGTGCAGTTAAAATAATTCTTAAGAAAACGGAAACTAAACACATTTTCTTGATGAATTTATTTCAAATGCTGGAATTATAAGGAATGAATGGCCTTTTTGTGGAATTTATCGGGGAAATAAACTTGGAAAAGTCGCGGGAATACTGGACGAGGCCTTTTTTTTTTTCGAAAATTGTAATTTTTTATCGCCAATTGTTTATTTTTATCGCCAATTGCGAAAGTGGCTTTTCCAAGTTTATACCCCGATAAATTCCACAAAAAGGCCATTCATTCCTATAGTAAACCCCTATTAGAGTAAACATCCATTGCCACCTTAGCCGAGCAAGTGCTAATAGTATGTAAACCAGCGCTCCAGATAAGGAATTAGTAATCGAGTATTGTCACTCCATCATTTCTGAAGCAATTGGGTATTTCAAAATGTTAATTAGGTAAAATAAAATCACACTACTGTTTACACATCAACAGACCGCAATTATGGAATAGTTTACTTCGAAATGAAAACATGTGTTGGCATTTCATTAGAATTGTCTCCTTGGAGACAATTCTAATGAAATACCAAGATGTGTTTTCATGGAAAATAAGAAACATATTCTATATTTGTGGTCTGTGTATTGTTTTCTGCAGCATGATAAAGGTACCACAAAATTGTTATTGCTTTTTGATACTCGCTACTTCTGATTTCAATGCTTGGCAATTTTAATAGGGTATTTAAGCAGCTTATCTGGAGCCCTGTAAACATATTTAAAGATTCGAGGCGAACACGTTAATGAAAAAGGAACTATTAATCCCATTTATATTCTCAAAAATACCATGTCTATACGAGTATTCTGTCATTCAAATTCGTTTGTAATACATTGAGCAGATCAACATATATTGGTAATTCAAACTGTCGCGATCGTGTACAGACTGTCGACATAGCCACTCCTTGGATATCATACTGCACCTTTTTATTGGCAGGCGTCGTTGAATTTACATTTGTCATCACATACACATGGATGGTACGCCATCCGACAATAAAGCAATCCGAAGTTCTGTCTATAACTCGGGGCGACATGCATGTACAAGTCGCCTTGCGTTAAAACATACAGTGCTGGTTAACAATATAGATGCATTACGACATTGCCAACTACGGCAGATTCTGGACTTAGTGTATAGTCACATTTTTCTAGTGCATGTAAGATATAATTGTAGTCGTTTTACTGAGCGTCATAATGCTGCTGATGTTATTGAGTTGCGAACAACACAGGGCAACAGGGTCGGCAGTACTTGCGGGCTTTAACTCTGCAACACTCATACCGTCCGTAGCATGCAGATGCATGTACTACTCTCCCATACCGTCCGTATCATATTCATGTACAATTCTGCAAAGCTCCTATACCGTTTGTGGCAGATGTAAGTACAACTCAGCAAAACTACAATGCCGTCCGTAGAACATGCTTGTACAACTATGCAAAACTCCCATACTGTCCTTATCATATGCATGCACTACTCATCAATACTCCCATACCGTACGTAGCATATGCATGCACTACTCATCAATACTCCCATACCGTACGTAGCATATGCATGCACTACTCATCGAAACTCCATGTAAAGCTCCCATGCAATTCGTATCATATGCCTGTACAATTCTGCAAAACTCCCATACCGTTCATAACATATGCCTGTACAATTCTGCTGAACTCCCATACCATTCATAACATATGACTGTACAATTCTGCAAAACTCCCATACCGTTCATAACATATGCCTGTACAATTCTGCAGAACTCCCATACCGTTCATAGCATATGCTTGTACAATTCTGCAGAACTCCCATACCATTCATAACATATGCTTGTACAATTCTGCAGAACTCCCATACCGTTCATAGCATATGTATGTACCATTCTGCAGAACTCCTATTCCATTCGTAGCATATGTAAGTACAATTCTGCAGAACTCCCATACCATTCGTAGCATATGTAAGTACAATTCTGCAGAACTCCCATACCATTCGTAGCATATGCTTGTACAATTCTGCAGAACTCCCATACCATTCGTAGCATATGTAAGTACAATTCTGCAGAACTCCCATACCATTCGTAGCATATGCTTGTACAACTCTGCAGAACTCCCATACCATTCGTAGCATATGCTTGTACAATTCTGCAGAACTCCCATACCATTCGTAGCATATGTAAGTACAATTCTGCAGAACTCCCATACCATTCGTAGCATATGCTTGTACAATTCTGCAGAACTCCCATACCATTCGTAGCATATGTAAGTACAATTCTGCAGAACTCCCATACCGTTCGTAGCATATGCTTGTACAATTTTGCAGAACTCCCATACCATTCGTAGCATATGTAAGTACAATTCTGCAGAACTCCCATACCATTCGTAGCATATGGTTGTACAATTTTGCAGAACTCCCATACTATTCGTAGCATATGCTTGTACAATTCTGCAGAACTCCCATAACATTCGTAGCATAGGTAAGTACAATTCCGCAGAACTCCCATACCGTTCGTAGCATGCCATATGTAAGTACAATTCTGCAGACTCTCAAAAACTCCCATATCGTCCGTAGTATATTCATGTACAATTATGCAAAACTCCCATGCCGTCCGTAGTATATTTATGTACAATTCTGCAAAACTCACATGCCGTCCGTAGCATTTGCATTTACAACAGAGTTACTGCCCACAATTATTCAATTGCTGGATATGTGATAGTTGTGCTGTTCCGGTGGTTTTCCAAGAGAAATGTTACGATCTGGGGCTACTCTGGTAACACATGTAGTAATGTCTGCTCCTCAGTACATGGAAAGCACGTGTTGACGCAGGTAGTTATAGTTATGTTTAACCCTTTCAGCCCTAAGTAACTGGACTATGATATATAGAGGATCTCGAGTCTGCATTTCAAATGACATTTATGAAACGAGTCACGGACAATGTATGCACCGAGCCTCTGGCGAGGTGCATACAATTTCTGACAAGTTGAAAATCTCCACAGAGAAAAGTAGTTTAATACTAGCAATAGATTTATTATAAATAATGCCATTTATCCCGTCAACACAGTGCGTATGTGCCGTGAAACATGGTGCCATGAAACATGTTTGATATCCAGTCAATACTATTTTTGCATTTTACAGCCATTTGTAGGTGTTGACGGGATAAATAGAATAGTAGGTTAGTGCCGTGAATGGGAAAACATATCTGGCGCGGCACGGAAACGGGATGTGCTCGGCAGAGCCTCGCCCATCCCGTTTCCTAAGCATTGCCAGATATTTTTTCCCATTCACGGCACTAACCTACTATTCTCTATATCATAGGTTCCCGTTCTTTGTAAGCACCACTTCATTTTATCAAATGTGAGCGCATGTTAACACTTTTAGTGATTTAACTGAATCACCGTCGCTGCTAATGACGTTTAAAGTAGGATGACGTCAACGTCAAAACATCGTTGCTTTGTCGCACCATTAGGGACGTCATTTGGAACGTCTCCGTTTTGTTCGTTTTGACATAACGTTGGCGCACAGTACGAATACGAAATTTTCATGTGATAAGCTAATTCTCCGACCGATACAATCGTCACAAAATGATTTTCATGTTAGTCCATTTATGAAAAGGGGGTGTTTTTGTTCTGAAAGATATTAAAATTACTTGCAAAAAGTGCAGATCCTGATGAGACGACTCGTTACGAGCCGGCTCAGCTGGATCTGCACTGTTTGCAAACCCCGCTATAGCTGCCTTCCGTGTTCAAATGATTAAGGCAGGCTTCTCCCGGTTATCCAATTAGTGAGGGTGTTAAATCTTTACCAACATCGCACACAAATAATTATTATCAATGACTACATGTACATTAAAGTATGAACGATCACAATTAAATATAACTAGATGGAACCTGTTAAACGGTGTTTCTATCCCCTATGATGCGATAGGAAGAGGGACCTATTGATTTACTTGTGAAGTACCGTCCGATTTACGTTAAAGGTGTAGGGTACCTATTATCTCAGATCAGATTGACTTGGAACTTCATAGGCATGTTTATCTTGATCTATATGTTCAGTATATCGCCCACCCATGTGCCATACATGTGCAAGGTCACAGTCAAATTTGCGTCAAAGATTTGGAAAATTTACGGTAACATTTTTTTTGCCTACATGTACCTATTATTTCTGTAACCATGGGTCCAATTGGCCTGAAATTTCATATTCCTGTGTATCACCATCCATAGATTCATTCCGAAGCTCACCCGTGAGGCCTACGTGCTCATATGAAGTGGTCGAACTATTTCTAATATCCCCCCCCCCCCATTATGTCATTTATATTACTTCAATATTACTACATTACTTTAACATTCGCACCCTAAATGTGTGTGGGCATATGCGACTGACGAACATTCCGACCACTATATGCACACTGTATGGTCATATACATGTACATGTATCAATGTGATAAGGAATTATTGTGCATGTGGCTTGCCATAATAACGCCTGTATGAGTCACTACATTTACGATGCTGCTCGTATTTTGACATTAAATAAAAACTATTTCAATGTGTCACACTTAGCACGTTTCAGGAAGGAGCGACCGGATCTATAGCATATTACATTATCACTTTTCAGTATATTAATTCTGCATACTTTTAATCATCAAATATATGCAGTCGTTAGTTCTATATGAAATGAATGCATTTCGGGAAAACTAAATGATTACTCTCTCAAATTATAGTTAGCTAGATAAGTATGCTTAGCAATTTTGGTGAAATCCGCTACTGGTGCTAATGTCAAAGTCACAATGAATCCGTTTTGTCACAGTGGGTCGCATATGTTCTATAAGAAATAATGTAATAAAGTTGCGGATTTGAGATTTCCCCCCGGAGAAGTTACGAAATTTAATCATACATTGCCGAAGCCGTATGACAAAATAGACAACGTGACGATTGTATGTTGCTTCTCATGATATGTATCTATACTTAACCAACTACAACAAGCATAATGAAAACATTAATTGACAACATGGTATAACTACGTATGACATGCACTTGTTCCATAGTACACATAGCCAGATTTTACACAAAAACATTTTTACTGTATATGCAATCACATGTACGTCAGTAATGAACGGAACGTGAGCTGACGGGCAGAGATTTAACTGATTGCTTTCCTCGTGGAAAAACAATAATACTGATATTACATATACCTCAATAAAAATAACTCGCATTAATATCTGCGAGGCGTAAACAACATGAAGACAAACACATTGCACATGGACTTTGTTGCTGTTACTGGAGATGTTGGGCGAGTATCTATCTATCTTCCATTACTCTCAAACCCCTGTTGGGGACTTAGATATGTGGATTATATGTTATTTCATATATACATGTACATACAATTTCCAATACGAGTTGTTACCAGTGTAGCTTCTGATACAGTTGTATACTCCCGTCCCCTGATAACGATCTGTATTGCGTGTTAGAAAGTTAGAATGTTTCATCATTGGTGGTGAAGAACAGTGCAGATCCTGATCAGTCTGCGCATCCGCGCAGACTGATCTGGATCTACACTGGTCACAAAACCCATAAGCCCCATTTATCTAGTCACAGCCACATACTTGTTCTGGCATCCACGATGGTACGTGTCATTATGTCGCTGCGGCGTTTTCACAAGTTCAGTATGCACTCCAAATACAAGTTCGACAAACACAAAATGTTCTTGTCAAGGAAAGTGTGTATTGTTTACTCTGTCAGACCTGAGTACGACAGTACTTGTAATACATTACGTGTATGTTATCTTTTGTCGTTTTCGTGACGATTATTAAATATCGCTTAGCGTTGTCTTGTACGTTTGCATTACTATCGGCAAGACTAGTGCACGCGTGGCGGACGTCAACACTTATAATAATACTTTTGGCTTCATGGTTTCATACCCATTGGGATAATAGATAATAACACACACACGCGCACGCACGCACGTACACACGTACACACACCGCGGTTCCATGACGAGTATGATACTGATTCTGCCCTGTGGACAGCCGCAACGAAGTATTGCTCGTATATGTGGCTGCGGAGAAATGTATCTTGTGGTGATTAAAACCACAACGATGACATGGTCACAAACAAATACATTATATTGTTAAAACTCCGTATCAAGTAAAATATGTGATACTACTTTGATACAATTTAAATGTGCTATCTGGAACTGACATAAATACATGAAGTTTTTGCGCACTCATTGTTCATTTATGAAGTTGATACACACACAATCACAGAAAGAACTTGTGAGGGCATGGATCATCTTTCGAGGAAAGGCTAACCTTGATAAATTGATAAATTGCTAGCGTATATACCGGTAAAATATTAAAGTACTGCTATCATTTTAGATGCTATGTGTTTTCTGTGAACTCAAACACAGTTTTCAGAAGTGCAATCGGGCGCTCTTGCTAACATATTTATTAAGGATATAGTAAAATAACAATCATGTCATGAACCGCACTGGTTGATGATCGGTCGGTATTGGGGAATATACAATGTACGTCGTTGCAGAGGTTAATGAACAACATTGCCAAAACAACATACAAGTTAGAAACCACTGACATAAATCAAACAAGCAATATGAATTATGACAGGCAGGGCCCGGTTGTTCAAAACACCAGTTATCTTAACGGAATGTTAAATCCTTAACGGACTGTTAAATCCTTAACTGAATGGTTAAAATCTCTGTTAAAACAGAGATTTTAACCATTCAGTTAAGGATTTAACAGTCCGTTAAGCTAACGGATGTTTTGAAAAACCGGGCCCAGGTTGTGATGGCATACTGGGATACAGTGTGAGCAAAGGTTGTACGCTTAGCAGAATTGGTAATGGGCACGCTTCACACCAATGCAGCTTGGGTTCGATCCTCGACCTGGGCAGTATCTAATGTTGTATAATGGTCGCCAGATCGGACACGTGGGTATATGTGCGAAATATATACCGTTTATTTAACCAGGTGAGCTGATACTTTACAAGTATAAGCTATGCCCAAGTGTTGTGAGAATTAATTTCCGGTAGTCAAGAGCGACTGTCTCGTGTGATTCAGAGGGTGTGTCCGAAAACATGATTTAATTGAAAGAAGGAAACATGTCATTGCGACGTTACCGACGTCATTACTTCATAAATAATAATTCCAGCACAAAAATATTTACACAATTCCCTAACATTTGATTGGTCCGTAGCAAGTCTCTGTCCAAAATTTATATCCCAGTAAACTCCCATGCCGAACTACTTTCCGTAACCGTCAGGCGCAGTTAAAATAAGTATTAAGAAAACGGAAAATAAACACGTTTTCTTGATAAATTTATTTCAAATGCTGGAATTATAAGGAATGAATGGCCTTTTTGTGGAATTTATCGGGGATATAAACTTGGAAAAGTCGCGGGAATACTGGACGAGGCCTTCGTCCAGTATTCCCGAGACTTTTCCAAGTTTATACCCCGATAAATTCCATAAAAAGGCCATTCATTCCTATATTGAACACGACAGTTGTGTAAAACTACTGCCGTTCTACACTACAGAACCGAGTTGTGTACATGTAATTCACCGTAACTTTTAACGGGGCATATCAGGATTTTTTGAAGACATACTATAAAAAGTAAAAATGTGTTTTCATCATGGCCCTGTGTAAAGATATGTGACGATACTAGGACCTAAAAAACCATAATGCAGGAAATGGCTTCCTCAATTCAAACATTTTCCGGGGGGTCATGCCCCCGGACACCCCTACCCAACTCCCTCGCACCGCTCAGACGACAAATGAGCATATCCCGATTTTAAAAAAAAATTTTTTAAGAAATATTGAGCGTAGAATGCAGGAAATGGCTTCCTCAATTCAAAAAAACAAAAATGTGTTTTTTTATCAGGGGATACAAATGTGTTTGCATCATGGCCCTGTGTAAAGTGGTTTAATTGAAGATATATGACGATACTTGGACTGCTGGGTTGTTTCAATTTTCACCGAGATTTAATATCTTGTTAAACGCAACAAGATAGGATATCCGATAGTTATGTACCTATATGGGCGAAAATAGAAATAACCCAGCAGTCATAGTAGGTCAGATTTCAACAATTTAACCACTTTACATACGGCCATGATGAAACCACGTTTTTATTTTTATAGTATTTTTATTTTTAAAAATCCTCATATGCCTCTTTAGCCCTTAGACCGCTACTTACAACAATTGTCGTCTGCTGTTGCTTTTATATATTACCTTATTTCTCAATAAAAACAAGGGTTAACAGCACTTTAGAATTATTTCCATTGGAATGATTCTAAAGTGCTGTCAAAGCATGTTGTAATTATTCTAAAGTGCTGTCAAAGCATGTTTTGATGATAAAAATGGAAAATAGAAAATAAACAGCAACGACAAAAAAAATAAGATAGCGGAGTAAGGGTTAAACATGTATTAGTGTATACTGCTGGCTGATATGTCTTAAAAAAAGTAACCATCTGGGTCATATACACGTAACCTGATATGACGGTAGTAAACCGTTGTAATATCATATAAACGACGTGCTATTCCTCACGTACGTGGTATACATTTGTATATGTAACAATAAAATGTAAAAATGGCGCAATTATTAAGAGAAATGGTCTTCAAAGTGTATTAAAGTGTCATTATATTTCGCGGCTGGCAGCTGCGCCTTGAATGAAGCATTACATGTTTTGTCATCATGACGGCTGCGATCGGCACAATATGTTTGTCCACGTATATGTGTCCGCCACTGGAAAAGTGACTTTATAGTGTACTGTTATGTCGTTATTTTAGGGTTTGTGATTTTTTTTTGCTACATTGTTTGAACCATCTATAGACCACATACAACAAAACTGGGGTTGGTTCCATTTTGTTCTATAAGCCATAACACCGCCATCTTGAAGTTCGAAATGGCCGCCATTGAAATTTATATTTCTAGGTCAAAGTCATTATGTGTGGTGTTTTTGCAGCGGAAAACACATTATTATGGACAAGAAATATTTACAGAATGAGTTCAATACATTTTAGATACCAGCCATTTTGGTTTCAAAATGGCCGCCATTTAAAAATTGGAAATCCAGTATTTATTTTACATGTTTAGCTCGATTATTCTAAGAATAGTGAGAGCTTATGTAGTCACCCCGGCGTCGGCTTCGGCGTCGGTCGGCGTCGGCGTTACCGTCACGTCTTGGTTAAGGTTTTTAGTCAAGCTTGTATATGCAATACTACTGGCCCTACACCCACCATACTTGGACCACCTCATCTCCTAGTGATGTACATCAACAACGCCTGACCTATATTTGACCTTGACCTACATTTAACCTTGAATTACTTTGTTAATTCCCCTTGGTTAAGGTTTTTAGTGAACCTTGGTTAAGGTTTTTAGTCAAGCTTGTACATGGAATACTATTGTGCATACAGACACCATACTTGGACAACCTTTTCTCATAGGGATGTACATCAATAACCCCTGATCTATATTCGACCTTGACCTACATTTCCTCTTGAATTACTTAGTTAATTCCCCTTGGTTAAGTTTTTAGTCAAGCTTGTAGATGGAATACTCATGGCTCTACACCAACCATACTTGAACAGCATCATCTCCTAGTGATGTAAATCAACAACCCCTGACCTATATTTGACCTTGACCTACATTTAACTTTGAATTACTTAGATAATTCCCCTTGGTTAAGGTGTTTAGTCCACCTTGGTTAAGGTTTTTAGTCAACCTTGTACATGGAATACCATTGTGCATACAGACACCATACTTGGACAACCTTTTCTCATAGGCATGTACATCAATAACCCCCGATCTATATTTTACCTTGACCTACATTTCCTCTTGAATTACTTAGTTAATTCCCCTTGGTTAAGATTTGTATTGGTTAAGGTTTTTAGTCAAGCTTGTAGATGGAATACTATTTTGCATACAGACACCATACTTGGATAACATTTTCTCATATGGATGTACATCATTAACACCTGATCTATATTTGACATTGACCTACATTTCCTCTTGAATTACTTAGTTAATTCCCCTTGGTTAAGGTTTTTAGTCAATCTTGGTTAAGGTTTTTAGTCAAGCTTGTAGATGGAATACTGTTGTGCATACAGACATAACCTTTTCTCATAGGGATGTACATCAATAACCCCTGACCTATATTTTACCTTCACCTACATTTAACCTTGAATTACTTAGTTATTTCCCCTTGGTTAAGAGTTAGTTCACCTTGGTTAAGGTTTGTACTCAAACTTGGTTAAGGTGCATAGTCAAGCTTGTATATGGAATACTCCTGGGCCTACCGCTGCCATACTTGGACAACTTCATCTCCTAGTGATGTACATCAATAATCCCTGACCTATATTTGACCTTGACCTACTTTTACCCTTGTATTACTTAGTTATTTCCCCTTGGTTAAGGTTTTTAGTCAAGCTTGTATATGAAATACTCCTGGGCCTACAGCAACCATACTTGGAAAACTTCATCTCCTAGTCATGTACATCAATAACTCCTGACCTATATCTGACATTGACCTACAGTTAACCTTGAATTACTTACTTAATTTCCCTTGGTTAAGGTTTTTAGTCAATCTTGGTTAAGGTTTTTATGAAGGCCGCGGCCACCTTGTTTGTGAAGCTATGTGAACATCGACAACCATCGTAATCGAGCTATGCTGTTCTCCTACAGCTCTTGTTGAATGTCGTGGTTATATTTTGTATTTTCTTTCTGGTTGTACTCGTATTTCTATTTAACACAGTCTGCTGTGATTATTGCTAACTGGTATTCTGCTACGAGTAATATTTATCTTCAAAATGGCCACCGCAACTAAGTGTGTTATGTACATCGCCACATCAAAGATTTGTTACACATTCTAGTATTTCTGTGGCTGTAGCTCTTTCAAATGATAGTGTGACTGGACCGTGTGTGTCTGCTTGAAATCATGTATATATACAACATATAACAAAACTGAAGTTGGTTCCATTTTTTAAGAGTCGCATGGCCGCCATTTTGAATTTCAAAATAGCCCGCCATTGAAATTAATTTATATTTAACGCCAACGTTATATGTGGTGTTTTATTATTATTAGTTATTATGGATAAGAAATAATGGCATACTGTTTTAGTAAATGTTAACTTGACAATCTAATATTTATTATACACGTTTAATGCAGTGGTTATATTTTATATGTTCCTGCTGCTTATACTCATAATACAATGAACACAAACTGTTAAGATTATTGCTAGCTAATAATGTGGTACCATACACCATCTTTAAAATGGCCGCTGGAAATAAGTGTGTCCATACATTGCCACTTCAAGGATTTACATGTATTACGTATTGTTGTATTACGTATTTACATGTATTACGTATTGTTGTGCCTTGTATTTATGTTTGTTCAAATGATATCTTGGTCAGCCCATGTGTTTTCCTTTAAAATAAGAAGATGAAAATATGGCTAATCATCCATTTTATCCAATAAAGTGTATATTATGGTATTGTATATTGTTTTGCAAAGGCAAATACTCATATTCTCCATTGTTTCATGAGAAAGCGTTGTTACGGCGATATGATGCACACTCTGCAGTCTGTAAGATCTAGCATTGTGCTAGCAGACTGCAGCTGGTCTCAACAGTTTGCTGTCTTTATGGAGTCCAACTTGGTTGTCATGTTTGGCTATTTTAATTGTAAAGCTACTATGCTTTTGTCTTAGCGTTTCTTGCTCTTTTGTTGTCTGGATCTGATCGTGTCACATATCGAAACCTGTAATGGAAATACCTGCTTACAAGTCGTCAGTAAACTGGATAGAAGCCGATGTCCCAGCAATAACTGTGCAGGTGACCATTCCGTGTCGGTTATGGGAATTTCGATATTCCTGTATACCCAAATATAGGTATGTACATTCACCTTTTGTTTTTACGAAACTGTGTTTCACAATGATTACTGTTCGCTCAGCTAACCCACTGGACATTGGCTACATAGAGCACGTGACAATAAGGAAATCCATTCTTTTGGCAAAATCAGCAAATTCCTGGTAGGCAAATTGCAGAGTTCATCTGACACAGTGTACTTAGTACACTATGCTTACTGTAAATCCCTTTCAACTGTCCAATAGCCAATTTCTTTTCATTCCATGTGGAAATATTTGTAGCAACAGTTTGTCATGGGTGGCTGGTACATAGTGTGATATCAGAGTTTATTCGGCATTTCACTTTCATATCTGAATACCGATATGGCCATTGTGCACGGCTTTCAACATTTCTGAATTATGTGTTTAGATCCTTTCAAATTATTTATGTAATCCCATAACGCCACTATTTTCTGCGGACATTGCGTTCTGAATTTTTTCTAGCAGAATCAATTGTGCATATTACTCAGACAAGTTTGCAATTCCTTGCAGCTCGTGTTCACTGACAGGTAAGTTCACGAATACTACATGTACCTGTGAATTCATACCCTTAATAAAGTTAGAATATATGCCTGTTACTGACTCGTGGGATAGCATATCAGTAACTAGTATATTTTCGCAAGAAACATGTTTCATTCACAGGCCATATTGCTTCAGCAGCAGTAAAATATCCCGTAATATGTGACGACATGAATAGAGTATTTATTTTATGGATATGAGAGGCAGATGATCTTACTCCACTTGAACAGTCAGTCCGTACACATACCGAAACCGTTTCCGGCCAAATAACATGCCTCATTATTCATGTTCAATGAGAGCATATTAGTTTTCTGCGAGAATCAATGATATGGAAGTATCAGCCATTGCCTTTGTAGCAAACCATAATGTAGTGCCCCTGGCGTTGTCAAGTCATAATATGACAACTTTAACAAGTAAAACGCAATTTGGACCATCAAGGCAAAGATCACTTTCATATTGACACACTCTTAAGACCATAATTATGGTAATCGTAAATAATGATAATGACCATGGAACAATACTGCCTTTTCAACGTGGTCATTTTTCTACAGTTTCCTGCATACACTTTTGTATTATGTATAGAGTGTATTCAACCTCTCCAACAGTGTTTTGGCAATCAATCTGACATTTTACACACGTCGTATACACATACTGAACATGCGCACATGGCGTTTTAATGCCGAAAAAGTCATTTAATCACACGAATACTGCATTTTCGACAGTTCTTCTACACTTTCCTGCATACAAGTTTGTATAGGGTATATATTTTATGTAAACAACTCCTTTGACCGCATTTTGAGTGTGATTGTGCGAGCACTGCCTTTCGGGAACACCAACAAGATGGAGACTATAATGCAGATGTTGATGAAACTGATTGAAAGTACTGTATCCATAATTAAGAAAATTCCTGCATAAACACAGTGGCCATTTTGAAATATAACTTGTTTGTCATAAACAGTGACTTGAAATAGACTTTAGTCATATATAATTTACTTTTAATAAATGGGAAAAAATCAGTCCAAATGCTGTATGTATTATTATATCAGAATTATATGATTTTCACGGCAGCCATTTTGAAAATAGGAATACAATAGGAACAACTCATGTTTTCTTTGATGATACAAAGGACGTTTGTTTGTTCCAAGAACGTAGCAAAACAGTCAACACAACCTACTATAAATATACATTACTAATGACAGTACGTAGTGAAGACATAATAAATATTATTTACATATAGGCCATGTTGAAAACAAAAATTTCCGCCATACCAGTTATCAGAAAAAGTGGAACCAACCCCAGTTTTATTATTTAAAGTATGTAGATGGCATAGCCGAATAATAAACACATTATATCTGCATTATAAATGTAGATATGCATATTACAATATATTGTATACGATTTCAGGGCGGCCATGTTTAAATCTAAGATGGCCGCCATGGAGGTAGTTAAAAATGGAAATAACATTGGTGATGTTGTTTGTCGTCAAAAGATGATTATCACCAAAAAAATAATTAATATTCTACCTGTATTAGAAGTGTATATATAATGAATATAGCATGTCAGGGCAGCCATTTTGAAATCCAAGATGGTGGCCAATGGAATTGTCGAACAAAATGGAACCAACCCCAATTGTGTTCGTAGTGCTCTAAATATGACAAGAATGTATACAACAAAATGCAAAACAATATTACAGTTTACATTATTATGCACGAATCATCGTAGTTCGTGGGGCCGTTTAACTAAACTTTATCCCACTAATGTGTTCGTAAGTGCGCAATTTCGCATTAACAATGTTTTCTTGTAAACAATTATTGGATTTACATTTATTGAGCATAGGCTGCACATAGGCAGCATGTAAATCCATCAATTGAAATTTACAGACGATCCTAAAGTTGCACTTACGAACATTTAGTCGTACGAAGTTTAGTGAAACGGGCACCTGGTCAGAGTTGGGCTGTCATGGAACATGTGCCGCCGGTGGGGAAAAGATACAGTGATGTGTGCAACAATTGACATGTACATTACGGTCATCTTGCATCGTTACACATTATGAGTGTGGTATATAAATATTGCTGAAAATAGCATCACAGCTTCAGTTACGGAATGGCGAACAGCGTAGGCCCTGATCAGAATGTGCGGATGCGCAGGCTGATCTGGGCCTATGCTGGTCGCAATACGGTAATGTCCAGTTTGTCAGCTGTCGGCTAAGTTATAGGAGAAAGTCAAGAGAGCAGCGATAATTGCGGAATATGTCTACCCGTACGATTGCAGTATCTCTCGAAACCGGACACCCGAAAACACCTATTTATCCCGTCAACACAGTGCCTATGTGCCGTGAAACACGGTGCCGTGAAACATTTTTGATATCCTGTCAATACGACCTAATCACTGGTTAGTAATATGTGCGGTTGTCATACTAGTCGATTCTCCGATTTTGAGGATGCGGCTGGGGATATTTATTTTTAATTTTAAAGCTATTTGTAGCGTTGACGGGATAAATAAAATAGTAGGTTAGTGCCGTGAATGGGAAAAAGCATCTGGCGCGGCACGGAAACGGGATGGGCTTGGCAAGCCTTGCCAGATATTTTTTCCCGTTCAAGGCACTAACCTACTATTCTCTGTGTATTGAATTCACCGATGTCATTGTTACACTATTAGAATCCATGTCCCATTGACCAAAGCTACTGTTCACCGATTTTAGGACCGAATCATCTTACTGGCAAAAGGAACGTTAGTGAAAGAATAGCGAAGAAACAGGAGGATGTTAATTGCGTTAATTCCAGTTTATTTAAGTTTAATGAATTTCACTGCAATACATATTGGATGGTAATATCTGTTCAGGATTACACAGCGCAAACATAAACAATGTTCATTCACAGTGTCCATTTGTTAATACATGTATGCCTGACTTACTGTGGAATCCATCTAAACACAATGCACTGGATTTCTCCCAGTGTGTCCAGTTTAGAGAGATTCAGCTGAATATTCACAATGCATGGCCAACTAAAGAAAGCAACATCAGCAACCATATGTGACACACCATATGAATTTGTAGCTTCGGACATCTTCGTAATTTCCTGAAATACGTTTAAAAGATTTACAATATTTTCCGTAAATGGTGTAAAAATTTGATAAAACTTTCAGAGTACATGCGAAATTACATTCCGCATGCACTCTAAAAGATTTGTCAACTTTTGACTTTATTTATGAAAAATTTTGTAAATTTTGTAAACGTAGTTAATGAAAATACGCTGATGTCCAAAGGTACGCATGTTCCCGTTTTTGCAGACTAATGCCAACACCTTGTTGCTAGGGAAACCGTTCCCATTTGGGACGGATTATTTAAGCCGGGAAAATTACTGTTTAAAGATTTTTCAAGGAGGCATGAACAAGCATCCACAGACATATAACTTACAACTCTGAGACGGAATAAAACTCACTAATGCCTCCATTAATGGACTGGTTATTCCCTGCCCGACATTTATCTAGATTCAATGAACAGATCAGAGATATGCATACTGATAAAAATGTCGATCTGAGAAATACACACTACTATCTGTTTCACGAAACGTTCACAAATTATACGGCCATATAAACAATGCAAAAACAATATTTGTTTTCGATAAAATTAAATTTTATTAAAATGTAAGAATGAGCCTACTTTTTATTTCGTGAAGCTTTGGTAAATATTGATTTTCGTTTTTAGGGCAACCCACACCAGATAAAAATTGTTATAAAGGCTGTCAGTGGGGACATCATCAGTGTGGGACAGGCACACATTCATTTGTTTTTTTTCTGGTGATACAGTTTCAGTTATTTCAGTACTTTGATTGAGAGTCTGATTTGTTCTTGAAGCCATCTTGGATTTGACAGCAAACTACCTCGCTGGCCGGCCTGCGGACGCTCCCGCGCGCTTCGGTGATTAATGTTGTTCAGAGGCAAAGCGTTCACAGCGCTCTCGAGCGCCAGCGCTGCTGAACATACATCTGGTATATTACAAGTGCTACAATATTACAAAAGGATTGCACGCCTGTAAAATGTCAGCATTGCTTGCGCTCAAATCAGAATTTTCAGGTACATGCATGTTTGACAAAATGGATTAGTAGATTAAACTTACAGATATGTGGCTGTGACTGGAGACTTGGGGTGTATGGGCTATGTGACCAGTTCAGCGCCAGATCAGCCAGCGCATCCGCGCAGTCTGATAAGGATCTGCACTGTTTGCCATTCCACCATCTAAACACCCATCTAGTTGCAGCCTGTAACTCTGTGACCCTGCCGTACCGTACGTATCGTACGGTACGGGAGGGTCACAGAGTTACAGGCTGAAACTAAACATCCATCATGCTTCTACATGCAACAAGCAATAGAGATCATTATCAGTTTACATAAGTGTTATTTGATCAGCAGCCACACTGGTCAAAAATCACATAAGCCCCATTTCTCCAGACACAGCCGCATACAGGTAAATAAAGATACATGACGTCGATGCAGTGATGTCTGTCCTCCGTACCGAGCCATTTTATTCCAAGTCGTACCGGCATGGCTAATGATACCAATGATGTAACTAACCTGTTAATTGTTCAGTCACCAAGTTTTAGAAACATGATTTACAAGTGTTTTCTCGTGCGTCACGCTGTGAGTTCTTGGATTGTCGTTATTATATACATGTATGTACATGCAAGACCCAGATCGGGGGTCAACCCAGAACTGTGGTTTATCTGACAATGGCCGGAAAAGCAGGAAAATTGCACGTATGGGAACTTTGGAAGATACGATCGTCAAGAAACAAAAAGACATACGTTGTTTAATTCACGTCATTAAGTAGAGGTTCAACTGTACAACTCGTGTACCTCAAAGCCCCGCTCTTCCAACAGGTTCATGCCGTGGACCTGACAGCGGGTGATTGATTGCTTAGAGTGGCAAACTTACTATACATGACACCATGGCGGTACCTATGGTGTTCGGCATAGCGAGGTTCCACTGTACTTGCATTTTATTGTAGCTGGCTGTCATGTACACAATATATAACAGTATCATGGTATCTGTCTATACTATCAGTAAATGCTAACACATACTTCAGCCCCTTCAACACCAACCGCTAGTTTTAATAGTTATAACTAACAGTATAGATATATATGTATGAAACAACTCGATCACCCCACCAGAACCCCCACTGTTCGCAATTATTTTATTAGATTAAAATATTACATTAAATGTCTCATTCCGATCGCCAAGTGTGAAATGAGAATGAGTATATCCCAACGTCCCAGCAACAGCTAAGGTCACATAAGGATGGAATTACAGTTTGACGTATCATTCGACAGACCAGTTGGATGGAAATATTATCAAAATATGTACATGCCCTAGGGTAGGTTTTGAACTCAACCTTCAGTAGTGAAGTCCTGTACTCTGTCCCTGAGCCACAGCCCATCCCAGACTAGTGTGACAGTATTATGAGTTGTATGTATGCATGTAACGTTTCTAATAGGAACAAACAAATTGACGAAAACGGGTGTTGTTGTTTTTCCCAGTTTTGGTCGTAAGCCAGGTCGGACAGAGCAGTTCAAGACATTGTGAACAATGAGGGTGGGAGGGGGTATCTACATGTTTCGTTAAGTGATATCAATTTGCTGTGATTCGTGTGCATATAGATTCTCCAATGGCTCCCATATATTGTCAAAATTGTTTAGGTTTGATTCCTTCAGTGCGATTGTTTTTTCAATATCGAATAAATATGTTATATCAAATTTTAACCCATCTATATTTGGATTATTTCTCTCATTTTACACTTATAGATATATAGTTTAGTTCGCATATATTTTATTAAAAACTATTCCATACGTCATTGATCCAAACAAAAAACTTTCAATAGTTAGTTCCACATTGTTTATACCGTTGCAATTATCAGTACTCCATGTTTTAAAAGAAGATATAAATGTTTGTATTATTGGACAGTTCCACAATAGATGTTCGATAGTTTCTACTTCTCCTTGACAAAACGTGGAGGAATTGTTTTGTCAAACGCCGATTTTATGTATGTAAAAATGAGTTTGTGCCTAGTATTCTGTGATTTATTCTATATTGAAAAAATCTCAACTGAGTGTATAATGTGGTTCTAAACGGTAAGCGAAATGCATACGTCCAACTAAACCAACGATCTATATTATGAACAGTGTTCCACTTATCAATAGCAGAGGGCTGAACTCGATTGTTTATGAGTAATTTATATATATCTCTACTCCATTTTGGACTCTTTAGTATATTTGATAGCTGAAAAGGCATATACATGTATGGGCTTATATAACTAGGGACGTCTGTTGGTATTATATTTAATATACGCATTGCAGATCTTATCGCGAGTATTATGCCATTAATATCTATAAAGTTTATGTTTAAAATATTGTATTTAATCAATAAATTCTTCGTATAATAAAAACGATCCATTTTGGTTTAAGCAAGTCCCGTACCAACGATATGTTATTAGAGTGAAACCGTTGGTCAGCAATCGGTTCGTCTCCGACCTGGACTTTTTTTATTGTAACATATAGGTTGTGCAATGAATTCCTCGAAAGTGGTTGGTATTAGTACATATTTCAATATTTTTTTCAGAAAAGGGCAAAAATTTAGGTGCAGATCTAACCATTTAGTATCTTTATTTGAAATTCTTCTTATCCACGTTACATTCATTGCCGATATAAAAGATTTGATTTCGAGCATTTTCAGCCCACCAAGTTGGTACAGTTTAATAACCACATCACGTTTGATCCTGTCTATGGGACCATTCCATAGATAATTAAAAAATAGTTTATTTAGTTGTTTGATTACATTCTCGTTAGGACTTGGTAAGCTTAAAAATAGATGGTTCACTTTAGATATTGCGAGTGTCTTAATGACGGTTATTCGTCCTAATGGTGTTAAACTACGCGTTGACCACTACGCCAAGAGAGCCCTTATTTCTTGAATCTTAGCGGTGTAATTTAGATCAATAAGTCTGCTGAGATCGGTTGAAAAACGTACGCTTAGCAATGTAAAGGTATCTTGGTCTCAACATAATGGTGTCTAATTGCATATCGTATTAGTACTACCAGATTTCGATCCAAACCATATCACTCTAGTTGTATCGACATTGAGTCCAAGGCCGGATATTTTCGCATACAATTTTAACACTAATAAAGTATTTTCTAAAGATCTAGTTGAGCCATCTAAGAATATGGATGTGTCGTCAGCGTATTGTGATAAAAGGAAGGTGTTTCCATGTATACTGATACCTTTAATATTTGGGTTATTCCGTATTTGATGGGCCAGTATTTCGGCGCATATTACAAATATGTATGGTGATAGGGTGTCACCTTGTCGACAGCCTCGTTCAATGGGTAACCAGGATGATATATGTCCATTAACTACTACTCGTGATTTGATATTATTATAGAATATTTTGAACCAGTTCCTTATTGATTGACCAAAATTGTGAAAATCTAAGACGTTGTTTATAAATGACAAACGCTTTCTCAAAGTCAATAAGTAATAGGAGACCTGGTATATCATTATTTGCTGTATAATCGAATACATCATATACCGTTCTTATATTTTCTCCTTTATATCTGCCCGTTATAAACCCAGCCTGGTCTTCGTTTATAATAGATGGTAGGATTGTTTTTATACGGGTAACTATTGTTGCGGAAGCAATTTTATATGCCACATTTAATCGAGAAATCGACCGCCAATTTTTCAAGAGTTGTTTATTTTTATTTCCTTTTGGGATACACGTTATAATTCCTTCTTTTTGAGTTACAGATACTTCTCCAATTTCCATTCTGTTAAATATTGTGTTCAAATTGACATTACTAGTTTCTTTGTCGGAATAAAGTTTGTGGTAAAATGTTCTAGTTTCTTCAATAATGCTACTCTGATCTGTTAGTATAACATCATTACTTGCTTATATGTTTGGCATTGCCTTACTAATGAAATGTCTATTTTCCAGGTTACAAAAATAATTAGTTGCTTTTTCTCCGTCTTCAATCCATCTTGCTCTGGAACGTATTAAGTGACTTTGCATTTTAATACGTCTTATCTCTTGCAATTCGTTTCTCTTTTCCTCAATTGTTACATGGTTTAATACGTGTTCGTTCTCCAGGGCAGACATTTTCGTTCAATATGTTTGTTTCTCTTTTATCTTTCAGTCGTTTTTTGAAGGTCGCATATGATATTGTGTTACCCTTAATTTCCATTAAAAACATTTAAAAAAGAAGCTGGTCATTTATTGTGAAAGTAAGACTATCAATGGGTATGTCATCAATATTAGTTTCACCATCTACATTATTATCTATATATTTTATCTTAGTATCCCTTATTGTCTGTTTAATAATATGGATGTACTCTGAATCTTTTAGTAGTGTATTGTTTAATTTCCAAAGTCCGCTTCCTTTTTTAAATTTTCCAAATTCAAATTTAATCCGGAAAATTGAATGATCTGTTCTAGGCAAAATAGTTGAATCTTGTAGGTCTGTACCAAATCTATCGGATATCAGAAAGAAATATAATCTAACTTGTTCATTGTATTTGTTCTTATGCCATGTGTATGCTCTTTTTTTCCATATTTAGTTCCCTCCATGCATCAAATAAATTCAATTCATTCATTAAATTCAGAACTTCATCTCTGGAGTTCGGGTTATTAACATTGACATAATTAATAGTGTCTATATTTGGGTCCAGTAATAAGTTGAAATCTCCTGCAAGTATTATGTATTCATTGTTTATTTGTTCTATGTCTGATTATAGTTCTTTATAAAAAAACAAACAGGTGAATCATTGTTTGGTCCATATATGGTAATTAAGGTTGTGCGGCGGCCACTTATTGTCACGTCGAGGAGTAATTTATTTCTAATATGATCAATTATTGTATTATGAAGTGTGTATTCGAATGTATTATTAAATAGAATTGCCACGCCACGTGATTGGCTTGTATATGAGCTAAAAAAGCAGTCATATCCCCGCAATTATCTAATATAATTGTGTTCTTTTTTAGTAAAATTAGTGTCTTGCAGGAGATACACTGAGTACTTTTTATCCTTCAAAAAATGTAATACATCTCTTCGTTTTTCTAGTTGAGACATACCCTGACAGTTCACAGAAATAAATGTGATGCTTTCCTCCATAACTATAAGGTTATGTTATCAAACTAGCTGGCGCACAAGTGTGGTGATATTTAGTCATAGTGAAACATGTATACCGTATATATATGGTCTGCAACAGTCCTATCAGAGTTGGGGCTTACTAAATTGTGTTTTTTCCCAGATACTGGCTTAAATGGAACATCACAACATATATACATATCAAAGAAAAAAAAACACGGGAAGTAGCATGGAAAACTGGTACCATAAAAAAATGTCTGGCCATAGCCTAACAAGTCACATGACGGTAATATAGGAATGAATGGCCTTTTTGTGGAATTTGTCGGGGTATAAACTTGGAAAAGTCGCGGGAATACTGGACGAAGGCCGGAAGGCCTCGTCCAGTATTCCCGCGAATTTTCCAAGTTTATATCCCCGATTAATTCCACAAAAAGGCCATTCATTCCTTATAATTCCAGCATTTGAAATAAATTAATCAAGAAAATTTGTTTATTTTCCGTTTTCTTAAGAATTATTTTAACTGCGCCTCACGGTTACGGAAAGTAGTTCGGCATTGGAGTTTACTGGGATATAAATTTTGGACAGAGATTTGCAACGGACCAATCAAATGTTAGGGAATTGTGTAAATATTTTTGAGCTGGAATTATTGCTACGTGCATCAACATAGTAACCAATAAATAATTTAAAAAAAATAGAAAAAAGAAAACACTATAGGCATAGTGAGACATAATCTCTTAACGGTTGGTACACTACGTTTTGTGTCCATGACTAACCCGACGTCTTCAATTATTGCTCCAACTTTGATCTGCACACCTGTGACCGGAGCGTGTACATTACGTCACTAACTTTGACGTACTTTGAACTTGTTCTGGGAGAAATTAGCCCCCGTTCTGGGATTAGCCCATGTTATGAGTCTGACAATTATATAGTGTTGTTCCCTTTGACGTGCATGTGCAATAGTTCCGCGTTCCCGGCTAATAGTTCCGCGTGCCCGGTCAATAGTCAAAACTATTTCACTCCTGAAAACCATGATGTCACAATTTTTGTCGAAGATTACGTCATAAAATTAAACGTAATTTTGATCGATCAACCGATGCACCCCGCCAAATTTCATTGTCATTCCGGGAACAGTCAAAACATATTGCACCTCGCTGTGGACGTCCCGATGACTCCGGCTCCGGCCAAATAGTAACGTTACTTCGGGTCGTCCACTGCAACTCGGCGGGCAATAGTTTTGACTGTTCCCCGAATGAACATAACATAACTGTATATTAATATTTTTAGTGTGATATCGTACATCTTCATTGGTACACCATGACTCTCTCCTTTGTGTGTTACGTAGTTTCAAATCAAACCGCTGATACTTAGCTCCCCCAATGTTAGTCGTAGGAGATGATGTAGGGCCAGACTAGGATTGACGAACATCATGGAACATTTGGACCTATATGAACCAAACAACAAATGCAACTACATCTACATGTGGCAGAGAATGGCCAAATTCGGCGTAAATAGTTAGTTTATATCGCACAAATCAATGGTGGTGGTCGACTTGTAATCGCATTACGTTTTCAAATTCTCTATATTCCGGAGTAGTTTATTACTACTGTTCATGCCCATGCTTGATATACCACATACAACTGTATGTAAAATACGGACTAGACGTTCTTATGCCGTCATTACATAACTGGCTTCATGGATCCTCCGAATACAACTTTTTGAGAACTAGTTGCGAATAGTAATTCTTGAAATCTACTCCCGTACGTGAGTATATTGCAAGAGTTACTGTTCGCAACTATCTGAGAACGTACGCTATTTTCATGTTCGAATGCGGACATTTACAAATACCTACATAGAGCATACCATGCTATACTAACTTTGATGACACAATCGACTGAAAGCTGTATGAGCGGTTTCCCTTGAATAGCAAAATACAACGGATTGT
This sequence comes from Conchocele bisecta, assembly GCA_029237695.1. NCBI lineage: Eukaryota > Metazoa > Mollusca > Bivalvia > Lucinida > Thyasiridae > Conchocele > Conchocele bisecta. The sequence continues at coordinate 67,573,843 of CM055267.1, forward strand.
TTTTGGATCGATACAGGGGCATAGCCCTGGATAGATATAGCGAACAGCGGGTGAATTTGTTTGCTTTGCGTATTTAAGGTGTTTCACGCATATTTATTCAGACGGTGGTAGAATATTTAGAGCACACGCGGAGTTTTTGTAAATTGCTCGTGAGCTCTGAGTGTATTGTCGACTTCTGTCGCCATTCACGGAACATTACAGTATAATATATCTAAACCGGACACCCTGGGAGATCCCCACGGATGGAAGGTCCACAGGGTGTCCGGTTTAGAGAGGTTCCATTGTACTTAAACACGTCAATAACAATATCAAACATGAACATACACGGCATGAAATAAATGATAGTGAAACTCATCTGAAATTAGACACTCTGGGGTTCACAGGGCGTCCGGTTTATAGAGGTTCTTCTGCATGTATTCAATATCAACGGAAAGCGATGATGACATGTGGCTGTGACTGGAGAAATACTTATGGGAGTCATGGTCGGTATAGATACTGACCAAATAGTACATATAGGTTGTTAACAATATGTATTGCTTTTTAGATGAATAACGGGTGTTTCATTGGTGGTATGGCGAACAGGTTGATATGTAATTGCGAAGGTAACTCTTGCAATTTACTCCTCGTACCATCCGTAGGCAGACTACCGACAGTACGGGAGTAGATTGCAAGCGTTACCTTCGCAACTAGTGATCTGGATATACACTGGCCGCAAAACCCATAAGCCAATGTTTTCCAGTCACAGCCACAAATACACATGTAAGGGTGATACTTATAAGTCGGGCGGCTGTAGCACTAGTTAACGGCTTTACTGTGTCGCTACTGGAGAAGTAAATGATTACACAGTTGAACTTAGACTGTTGCTGAAGACGAACTCTCCTCATTGAAAATCAGTCGACAGACTGTGCGGCGCCAATTGCGGCTGCGACTGGAGAAATTGGGTGTATGCGATTTCTGACCAGTGTAGCTTCTGATCAAATATGTGACACATTGATGTAGCATGACAACAATATATGCTGCACCTTCGGACAGTGCAGATGCGGATGCACTGGCTGATGCGGGTCTACACTCGTCATAAACCCATAATATCCGCCACCAGCCACAGCCAGATATTACTCCAAGCGGGGTAATCTTGTGAACGAAATTATTTCAATTATTGCGTTTTTTCCAGAACACTAATCTCGCATGCGCACGCTCTCATCAATTCTAGTTGCGTCAAACCAGATATGATGCAGTGCTGGTCGGTTGCATGTATTACACCCAGGACAATTTAATATTGAACAACATGTATATGAGACACGCCATGTGATTGTGTACGTCTACACAATTTACAATATTTTTCATAAATATATTCCGCATGTACTCATTATTTATGAAAACTATTGTAATTCTTGTCATCGCCATTTACGGAAATTATTGCAAAGTTTGCAACCGTATTTAATGAAATTACGCAGATGTACACAATCACATGACATTATGAAATGTGCAATATTTCTAGATCCCGGTCATTGTTCATAGGCACACATCATGCTTAATCTTATAAATCGCTTTACTGATCACAACACAGATACCTCGGAGATTATACAGTGGAACCTATCTAAACCGAACACCTAGAACAAAAGGTTTGTTTAATTAGAATGGGTTTCACTGTAATTTATATAGACTGCTACTGGATCTGCGTGTTAGCAATTACCACAAGCATGTCTCGGCTACGCTCCTATACCCGGATTGCAGTGGAACATCTCTAAACCGGACACCCTGGGACCTACCATGGTGTCCGGTTTAGAGATATTTCACTGTACTGGAAATAATATAGGCCCTGGTCAGACTGTGTGGAAGTTATTGTGCCAACATAGTCATGGACTAAATGTTACAACGATAAAACTGTTACAAAATGGTGACCATGTTTAAAAGGACTATGTATGTGGGGAATATGTTCGCGTTACAAAATGCACATACACATGTATGCATGACGCCGAACAATCATACTACATAATTTATACATTCCATAAAACATCCACACGTAACGTGAAATGAAAGTCTAAGAAAATGAATTTGTGAATACATACCAGTTGTGGGACTTGTTCTCTATCAGCCGCTTGATTTTCGTCCGAAATACAGTGGGGTCATCGTGTAAGTGCACACACGAACGAACACGACAGGTTGGTTCGCTACCCACCCAAAGTGTATGTTGTTACCACTCAGTTGAACCGTCTCGCCGAGACGGTTCAACTGAGTGGTAACAACATACACTTTTGATGCGAAATGAGAAAAAAATGCAGAAAAATATTTACATTTTTGTTTTATACATGAAATACAGTGGGGTCAGCGTTCCAACCTGTCGTGTTCGTTCGTGTGTGCACTTACACTCTGACCCCACTGTACATGTACAAGACGACCATAGATGGCGCGGTGCATCCTGTAATTTTGACCAGTGACTGCTATGAACCAATTGTCGACATTAACTTCTCCGGTGGTTATTCTGTCAATTCAAGGGGTGCCGAGTGGCGGGTCTGTCAACTTACAATCCAACTTTCACTAAAGTATAATCAGGCCATAGCAAATTCTTTCTCTGTTAAGCGTCCGCGTGCGGGTAGGTTTTGCAAGTGGTTCTGTGAAAAAACAAACACACTATGTACGCTATTTTACACTAATTACTGGTGAAGTAATATGCAAACTGATTGGACGACTTGTCCAAGGATTGCATCCGTTCATGAATGTCAATTTATAAGTTTAATAATAGTATTATCTTCTTCTTTCTTCAAAAGATTTCTGGTGTAAATTTAAATGTATTCTAATAACTTCCTCAACCCGTAGCAAAGGGTTGACGAACATTTTAACATAAATTTACCTTCGTTCTTGGTCAAGGCCTTATTTGTTTTTACCGGATACGTAGGTTTTGGTCAACTGGGTGGACGCTTAACATAGAAAAGATATGGCATGGCCTGACATTCATAAGTAGACATTTATTAGTTTTCAGTACTGAATGCAAGTATTAGGTCAACTCATATTTCTTTCCGTCATACCATTGATAAGAAGCAGTTGCAGGTGGCTCCCAGTTTGGTGGTGGCATGGTATTACCACATGCACCATTTAGTGAATGTGATATGTAGTTTCAAAAGTGTGTATATGTCTCCAGTGGTGGAGAAATACATACATGTTCAATGAAATGTATGTTGTTGCATGAAACTGGCTTTTACAGTTTATTAACACCGTGTATTAAAATCATAAGTATTATACACATACACTAATATAATTCCAGCACAAAAATATTTACACAATTCCGTAACATTTGATTGACCCGTAGCAAGTATTATACACATACACTAATATAATTCCAGCACAAAAATATTTACACAATTCCGTAACATTTGATTGACCCGTAGCAAGCCTCTGTCCAAAATTTATATCCCAGTAAACTCCCACGCCGAACTACTTTCCGTAACCGTGAGGCGCAGTTAAAATAATTCTTAAGAAAACGGAAAATAAACAAATTTCTTGATGAATTTATTTCAAATGCTGGAATTATAAGGAATGAATGGCCTTTTTGTGGAATTTATCGGGGATATAAACTTGGAAAAGTCGCGGAAATACTGGACGAGGCCTTCCGGCCTTCGTCCAGTATTCCCGCGACTTTTCCAAGTTTATATCCCGATAAATTCCACAAAAAGGCCATTCATTCCTATAATAACCAATAGGATAAAAAATAAACAATTGGCGATAATTGTAATTTTCGAAAATTGTAATTTTTTAACGCCAATTGTTTATTTTTATCGCCAATTGCGAAAGTGGCTTTTCCAAGTTTATACCCCGATAAATTCCACAAAAAGGCCAGTTATCACCTGAGAAAATGACAAGAAACTCATCAAAATAAGACCACACGTGCTTACTTGGAGAGGTTCTGCTGTGCATGTAAATCAAACACAACATCCATAAGTTCTAGTTGTAACATGACCCCCTATACATGTATTACTTTTCACAATATGTAATAGTTATAGTTCACATATTGAATTTTTAATTAATTTGTTAATTAAAAATTAATTATGTGAACTATAACTAACTTATTGGTTACCCCGCCCCATCGCGGGCATCTCTCTATTTATCCCGTCAACACAGTGCGTACGTATGTGCCGTGAAACACGGTGCCGTGAAACATTTTTGATATCCAGTCAATGCTATTTTTTGCATTTTACAGCCATTTGTAGGTGTTGACGGGATAACTAGAATAGTAGGTTAGTGCCGTGAATGGGAAAACATATCTGGCGCGGCACGGAAACGGGATGTGCTCGGCATAGCCTCGCCCATCCCGTTTCCTGAGCCTTGCCAGATATTTTTTCCCATTCACGGCACTAACCTACTATTCTCTATTAGAATGGAGCGCTGCCCATAAACATGTGTTCAACAACGATACTAATACGCGATTGGCGGGGCGACACTGAATCGATAGTACACAGTGTGCGCGTCACGGGAAATTACGTCAACAAGGCGGGGCCTGTGGTTCTAAATATAACTACTGAGATATTGCAATATTTAATGATTAATTTAATTTCGATATGACGAACACTGTATTGTTTTTGGAGTGTCTGATTTCCAGTGTACATTACACGAATGTCTACAACGTGTACTTATATGTCTGATGAAAATACACTTTTGGAAACTATCAGGTTGTCTCCAATCGGAAGATAGATCGGATGCTTTGTATTGCCATTCTGGTATTTGCATGTTTATATACGTTTATCCCGTACATTTCACGGTCGGTAAAGTGCGTGAGTGGAACCATTAATGTTTGTCATGCATTTCCCTATTACAATAATGTCACAATTGTGTTCTTCGTTTTATTCTGATATAATGCCAGATTGCAGCATTATTTATGACACAGGCGGCCATGTTTATAGCCGCTCATAACAATAACTAAGGACGGAACCCAGCTCGCGATATTTATCTTCGCAATACATTTGGGCCGTTGACTGACTGTTATATAGATGTACATTGTGCCAAGTGAAAAGCATGATTGAAGGGACCAGTGGAAGAAAGGGCTAAGCCCATTCTTCCACTGATCCCTTCAATTACGCTGCACACCCTCACATACCAAGCGTACACTGTTTCCTCTTCTACCACATATGAGTCTGAAAATAGCAACACTGACATTAACGTTGCATGTGAATATATCCGATTCGTCATTAATAGGAGCCAAATAGTGTGATCGACATCGGCATACATTCGTAAAAGGACTACGTGACTGGGTGTTAGTCATACACTAGTTGGTTGAGAGTTCCTAGTTTAAAGCGTTCAAACATGTCAAAATTATGACAGCGTGCGTCATTTGCGACTGTGATTGGAGAAAGGGGACCTATGGGTTTTACGAGAAGTGTAGATGCAGATCAGACTGTGCATCCGCACTGTTCGCCATTCCATCAATGAAACACCCACACTGCTTCCAACAAGATATATAGATCGCTATCCGACTACAGGAGTGTATTATTTGATCAGGAGCTACACTGATCACAAATCACATAAGCCCCTTTGCTCAATAGGCAAAACGTAATACCATATCAACACATGTTTTAGTAACTATTATTTATGTCTGGGGGCAGACATTAAATTATACAACCACTTTAGGTATCACCTGACCGTGCCGGACGTGACTTGCTGTTTGTAATGCTGATAGCATCTTACATGGCGTGATAATTCTCGGTATAATATTTATAACGTCGTGCAGTCATTTTCTAACGTGTATGGCGACCTACTACTGATCAACGCACGCTCTGCGATACACAATCTCCAGGCATAACAACTGTGTGGCACTAAGTTAGTTTGCATACATGTGATGTTAAAGTGGCTGTGTTTCAGATGGTACATGTACCTCCAAACAAGCATTTCACAAGAAAACATTTGAGACATATCACTGGATATTGTATGAATACAGTCGTTGTTCTTGGTAAAAAACATGCGTTTTGTCGGTTAATTATCTCATTTGCATATTAAGTCGAGGAAATTCCATGTTCAGTTTAACTTGACAGTATCTGGAAAAACCCACTAGTTGTGACGCAATTCTTTCTCCGATCTATCGAAAACAAATACGCCAGCAGTGGCGTAATTCCTCATGTTACCACTGACTACCGCTTCGCTGCAGATAAGACAAAATATAAACTTGTTTGAAATGCTTCAAAAGGTTTATTACAATATATGGTCAGCATTGCACTCTTCTATATAATCGCCATATTAACACTGTAATAGCTTAATATAGGAATGAATGGCCTTTTTGTGGAATTTATCGGGGTATAAACTTGGAAAAGTCGCGGGAATACTGGACGAAGGCCGGAAGGCCTCGTCCAGTATTCCCGCGACTTTTCCAAGTTTATATCCCCGATAAATTCCACAAAAAGGCCATTCATTCCTTATAATTCCAGCATTTCAAAATAAATTCATCAAGAAAATGTGTTTATTTTCCGTTTTCTTAAGAATTATTTTAACTGCGCCTCACGGTTACGGAAAGTAGTTCGGCGTGGGAGTTTACTGGGATATACATTTTGGACAGAGACTTGCTACGGGCCAATCAAATGTTAGGGAATTGTGTAAATATTTTTGTGCTGGAATTATCATACGATGTACGCGCACGGTCATAACAAATAACCGAAATAAAAATGCGAGAACTGAATGTTATTGGTGACGTAGTTGGTGACATAGTGTCTAGTTAAAGCAATGCACGTGGCTACTAAGTGTGAGGACATCAGTCGGAAATATGACATATATTTAGCAAAACGATCGTTAATAACGCTAGTTATTTCGTTGATGATACTATTGTTTTCATATTTTGTTTTAATTTCTCACATCACTCACGTTGACAAATCACAGGTTGAAGTAACATACCAAGGCCTATAAATACATTAAATATACCTAAAAGTATCAATAAGTGAAAAAAGGGTAAGCTAAACTGTTGTTTTACTCCCTGTTATAACACATTACACATAACACATTGTGTTCTAACAGGGAATTTTCGTACTTTTAGGTATATTTAATGTATTTATAGACCTTGGTCGGTTACTTTAACCTGTGGGACAAATACATTAAGGAAACCAATACACACATTCAGTTAAATGCATGTTTCCTAACTGAATACACCACTTTCCAACCTCATCTGAGACACAGTACCTTTAACCCTTAAAAGGCGGGAACCGAAAATTGTAGTCTGCTGTTCTTTCTTATTTTGTCTTTTTTCTCAATAAATACACGGTTTAACAGCAATTTAGAATCGTTTCCAATGGAAACGATTCTAAAGTCCAATGGAAACGATTCTAAAGTGCTGCCAAACCATGTTTTTGATGAGAAAAAAAGGAAAATAACAAAGTAACAGCAGACGACAATATTTAATTCAGCATTGAAAGGGTTAAGGACCCGTTGGACATATGATCATCATGTGATTTAAACATAATTGCTTCCTAAATGTGATGGGATGTATGCCTAACACATATCGATCAAGCATAGCAGTTACGATCTTATGTTACTAGACCATCGATATGTAAACATCGCCTCGTTACTGTATACTATATAACAACACCAAGTGCCAATGTAAATATCATAATGCACATGGTGGTTTTCTTGGTAATTTATCCCAGGTGATCGCATAGCACACACCTATGGGTCGGAATGATCAAATGCCTAATTTACAGTGAAACCTCTTTAAGCCAGACACCCTGGGGACCTCCCAGGAAGTCCGGTTTAGAGAGATTCCACTGTATTTCTGACATGTTAGTCTAACAGTGCATGTATGAAATGCTGGCCATCGTTGATATAATTTGTGTCGAGCCCGCTTGCGGAAAGCGAGACATAGTGATCACAATGACGTCCGGGTGTCCGTGCGTCCGTCCGTCCGAAATCTGCGTTAAAGGTTTTAAAAATACCATCAAATTCCTCGGCGGGCTCGACATGCGGGCCGCGGCCATCTGGTTAGAATGTTGGCAACATTAGACCGATAGCTGACGTATGATACACCTTGATGTAATTGTATTGATAAGAGTATATTGTGCTGGCTGTGTTTAGGTATGACTTCAGTCCGATCAGTGTAGATCCTGACCAACCTACGCATCTCAACTTTCTGATCATTGTTTATACTGGCGGCCATTACATCTGACAAACAACCGTCATGCTTGTAACAAGCAGCATGCGATCCTTGTCGGAATCTGGACGGTTTCGTCATGGTTTGGCTACCCGTAACCGTGCAACGACAAGCATAGACCGTAGACTTGTCAATAACTATCACAGGAGTCCGTTTTAAAATGGATGTTTCGGATCTTCTTCCAAAAATGTAATCAGCCTTCTCACTCGAATTATCTGTCTGTAGCGCAGGGCGACTTGAAGTCGCCCTGCGTTACAGACAGAGAATTCGAGTTACCAGCCTTCCAGCGTCGATACTTATAGTATTACAGCCACGATGTAAATGTAGACACTACCAGTAGGCAGTGGAAGACATGTCAGTAATTATCTGTACCCAATATCTTCCGTCAGTGGTATACATACATCTCGAATCAAAACGAAAGTGTATGATCATGTATTGTTTCATGAAAGCTTTGCTGTTGCACAACTCTGTCAAACAGCCTTTGTATACATTGATGTTTAGACCGCTGTTGCCGCCCGTGTGGTGGGTGATTTATAACAGGGTCCTGTCTCTAATTATCACTCATGCAGCACGGCATACACATAACATCGTCGACATTCCGACCATTTAAATGTTCACACAATTTTAGCATGATAACGCTCACTACCGTTCGCCCCGCTACACACATTCATACCTGCTGGATTGACAGACGAACAGCAAAGGGCCTGTAGCCTATTTCATCAACATTGCAAAGTATACTTTACTAGCAAAGTATACGTTGAGGGAGTAATCATTTATTTTTCCTGAAATTCATTATTTCATATAGAACTAACAAATGCATATATTTCATGATTAAAAGTATGCAGAATTATTATACTGAATTTATTACATTATCACAGCCAAATTGGCTGTGACAATGTAATAAATTCAGTATAATAAAAATTAATAAATTTATCATAAAATTGAAAATTTCTCCCTCAAAGTATACTTTGCTACTAAAGTATACTTTGCGATATTGATGAAATAGGCTACAGAACAGATTGCGCCGGTGCTTATGATGTGAAAAGATATACATGTACCAGGGGCCTGTTTCATTAAACTTCGTACGATTAAAATGTTCGTAAGTGCAATATTATGATAGTCTGTATATTTCACATTAGTAATGTTTTCTTGTAAATACTTATTGAATTTACATTTATTGAACATACGCTGCATATGCAGCGTATGTTCAATAGATGTAAATCCATCAATTGAAATTTCCAGACGATCCTGAATTTGCACTTACGGACATTTTAGTAAGAAAAGAAGTTTAGTGAAACGGCCCCCTGGGTCTCAACATTCCTATTACAAGAGGCGGGCCGCATTACCCCATAATAGCGTGGATATTACAGATAACAATAAATCAAATACGCCCGGCTAACGTATTCCGTTGTACCTTGTTAACCCAATGTCAGTTGCCGGACTACACGTGTAATAGAAGACTTAAAACGCCCACTTACCAATTTTATTTCTCTTAACCAAATATGAGACACACCATTTGGTTTTGTACCTTCGGACATCTCCGTAATTTTCATGAAATACGTTTACAAAATGTTTAATAGTTTTCGTAATTTTGTCAAGTTTTTACTTTATTTATGAAAAATATTGTAAATTTCGTAAACGTATTTAATGAAATTGCGCAGATGTCGGAAGGTATAAAATCGCATGGCATGTTTCATATGCTAGCGAGATATTTGAGGTGATTGGTGAATAATCTTCGAACTTTGTTTTCATCCAGTGTACATGTAGTCCTTTCGCGGTCTGCTATATAGAATCTAATTAATGTCTAAAATATTTGCAAATTAAGTCAGAACGCTATTCGCGACAGTTAAATTAAACTTTCATACTATTTTCAAGATGTATGAGCTGCTGTTTGTCAAACCCTACAGTGGGGTCAGCGTGTAAGTGCACACACGAACGAACACGACAGGTTGGTTCCAACCTGTCGTGTTCGTTCGTGTGTGCACTTACACGCTGACCCCACTGTATACTGGCCATTCTCTCGTCATGCTCTGTTTCATGACGCCACAGACTTGCAGCTGATAGGAGCTTTGGCGTTATCTGTTGGCAATTTTCTAGGCAAGGGAAACTGATCTGACTATTTGCATATACTGCTATATAATAGTATGATGTAACTGGATGAGGTGGATTGTTTGTGTAGTATAGTGAAACCTCTCTAAACAGGAATAGCTCCCCAGGGTGTCCGGCTTAGAGAGGTTTCACTGTAAATCAGGTATTTGATCATTCTGAGCCATAGGTGTGTGCTATGCGATCACGAACAGAATTAGCACCTGATATAAATGACCCAGAAACTCATCAGAAATAAGATCACAGGTGTTTTCTTGGCGACCGGTTTAGAGAGGTTCCACTGCATACACATTATATATACTCGTGGACAAAAGTCCTGTCCCATCCACTTGAATCCATATCCCATGGCATCTATATGTGTCACATTAGCAAAACCTATATTAAATCAGCTTTTAAATTTCATATACGCTTACATGTACCTGTTGAGCAACCAGATTGACTCAAACCGTTTGGGGTCTAAATCAAAATTCACAAAGGATACATGGACGTATTGGCAATGGAAATTTGAATTTATTTAATTCATGTTCATTCAATAAAACCATTAATGTACAAAATAATCACGATGACTGTAATCCGCGTTATTTCAGCGTTTTTCACGTGAAACAAGTGGAGACAACTATGTCATTGACTATCAAATCCGGAATATCAAAATTGCTTAAATAAATAATTGGCAGTTATCGCTGCTGACTAACTGATTTTTAAGGGGAAACGACTTTTGTCCATAAGTATACAGTGGGGTCAGCGTGTAAGTGCACACACGAACGAACACGACAGGTTGGTTCCAACCTGTCGTGTTCGTTCGTGTGTGCACTTACACGCTGACCCCATTGTACATACTGTGTTGACTTGTATATAGACGATTTATGATATATGGAATGCTTAAGCAGTGTCAAAATACTGAATCACTGCTAAGTGTTGTTTATACATGTAATGGGCGCCGAAACTACTTGCACAGTCCTAAACTATATCCATGTAATGAATTGATCCGCAACTGCAATGCATATGTTATGGACATCGTTTCAGGCAATTGTTATAAATGCAGTTATCGTATATGCTGATGTATATACAGTGAAACCCCTCTAAACTAGCAGACACCCTGTGAGGTTTCACTGTAAATTAGGAATTTGATCATTCTGTGTCATAGTTGTGTGCTATGCGATAACGAATATACATTAGCACCTGAGATAAATGACCAAGAAACTCATCAACAACAAGATCACAGGTGTTTCGTCATGTCCGATTTAGAGAGGTTCCACTGTACACATTGATCGCGGCGTACGTTAATATGGTGGTGTACAGACTTCAGACTAATGTGGACATTTAATTACTATCTAGTACGGCTTGGAAACCCTTCCGTGGCAATACATTGGTAACTGGCTTCACCCCTGAAGTATTGAATAGTGTTTAACATAGTGTATTTAAGCTATACGTGGTTACACATAAATAGTGTACAATTTAAAATAGAAAATAAACGTCTGAAAGAAGACTGATCTTCCAAATCCTAAAAAAAAAGAATGAAGCTGTCGCTTTCGTTTAAACATTATATATTCAGCTTTAATGACCATACAATGTAAACCTTATACTTATTAACTGGATTAGAAAACATAGCAGGGTCACATTTGACGTCCAACCAAGTGTAATGTTATGTAATTATAATTCCAGCACAAAAATATTTACACAATTCCCTAACATTTGATTGGCCCGTAGTAAGTCTCCGTCCAAAATGTATATCCCTGTAAACTCCCACGCCGAACTACTTTCTACAGGTGCGCTGTCAGTGCTGTCAATGTAAACAAATGGCTGCCGTCTGTCAAAATAAACACATTTTCTTGATGAATTTATTTCAAATGCTGGAATTATAAGGAATGAATGGCCTTTTTGTGGAATTTATCGGGGATAAAAGTCGCCGGAAGGCCTTCGTCCAGTATTCCCGCGACTTTTCCAAGTTTATACCCCAATAAATTCCACAAAAAGGCCATTCATTCCTATAATATTGGATCAATATAGTCACATAGAGCCATTCATGAGATGGATGTTTGGATAATGCGCATTAGTTTCTGCAATTTATTTTAACATTCGACATAAATACCACTCGAGAAATATTCGATGAGACGGTTCAAATGGTGGTCGCGACATATACTTCTGAGCACATTTAAAGAAAATATTTATGATTTTCTCCAATCAAAATGGCCTATCCTCAGCATCAAATGGGTTAATATGTGCTCAACAGTATTAGACATTTGCGACCAGCGTTGTCCCAAGTAATTCTGATGATCAGTATATAGGTGCCGACCTCTCTGTATTCATTTGGCTATGCGGGATCTTTAGCCTAGTATAGTAGTCTGTTTTGGGTCAGATTATTATTAGTATAATAATAGTAATAACCCGCATTCACATATGCCAGGTTGAGTAAATTGATAATTGTTTGAACATTTCTCATTGATTATCAATTATTAATGTTAATTCATTTTAGTAATCTGTGGACCCCGTCTCGTCGTGGCGCATCGCCTGCCTACATGAGCTTTATAGACGTCACCATGCTTAGTACTTATCATACATGCCTTGTTTGTTTCTTATTCCACCTGCGTGTGGACTGAAAATAAACCATTTGTTCTGTTCAAGTATGGCTACAGTGGGGTCAGCGTGTAAGAGCACACACGAACGAACACGACAGGTTGGTTCCAACCTGTCGTGTTCGTTTGTGTGTGCACTTACACGCTGACCCCACTGTACAGTAGCGCTTTTCTGCAGGTCAACTATACGTACTATACCAATACTATACGTATACTATACCAATACGATATGTTTTCTATACGATATGCATATAATATAAACGTACGGTATGTTTGTACCGTACATACCAACCAATATCGTATATATATACCATTCAAATCGTACGTTTATACGATTTGTATACATGTGTATAATTCTGGTACGTTTGTATCGTACAAACATATACAAACATGGTATATTCATACCATATCCGTACTCATATATCGTATATACGAACGGATATCGTATGTTTGTACACTATTCGTATAGTACGTTTGTACTATACGATGATACGATTCAAACATACCAATAGTATATGATTATACGATATGCTCATTAAATATACCAATACTATACGATTACGATATGTATACGATATTAGTATATACAAATAGGTAAGGAGCAGAAAAGCGCTACTGTACATGCATCATGTACGAGAAGTTATCACAAAGGTCGATTACTATGTTACATCTGTCATTCTTATTCAAGAAAGCTACAGTGATGTAGCATTTGACAATTAGTACACACTCGCACTACTGTCTGTTTCACGAAACATGCCCAAATGTTACGGCTATTATAAACAATGCAAAAACAATATTTGTTTTCGATAATATAAGGTTTGATCATGTCTAGCCGTGTGCAAACGTTTGCTGTGGCCCGAGGGAACTGTTTGAAGCCCAAGGCCGCAGGCCGCGGGTTCAAACAGTTACCGAGGGCCACAGCAAACGTTTGCACACGGCTGGACATGATCAAACGTTATTGTTACATTTCCAACAAAAAACTGATGTAATTTTTGCATTACATTCAGTATTTTCAGTACTTTTATAAAATCGTCTCATTCACGTAGATAATTTTCGGTATGCATATTCCGAGCCGCGTCATAAACGTCATGAACGTCATGAAGTAATGACGTCATGAAGGCACTTCCGCGTAGTGACGTCATGAAGGCACTTCCATTACGCGCGGCCCCGGAATGAGCATTGCCTAATGGCATGTGCAAACAGCACGCGCTATTTGTTTGCGCATATGTGCAAACAACGGAAACCATGTAACAATATTTAATATTATTAAAATTTAAGAATGAGCCTTCTTTTTATTTCGTGAAATTTGGTCAAATGTCGATTTTATTACGGAAAATTTCTCTATGGGAATTTAACATGGGCGAAAAAGAGGTGGACAACATAGAAGAGGAGTAGAAAAATAAAATGGAAATTGACTCTGAAAGTTAAATTTTGAAAATAGGCCCACTTTTTCTGAAATTCTGAAATTTTCCCCGTGTTAAATACCCATAGACATCTTCACAGATGTGATTTAACACGGGTAAATAGTTTGTTTCGCAATAAAATTAATATTGGACCAAATTTCACGAAATAAAAAGAAGGCTCATTCTTAAAGGTTGCTATAATTTAATATTATCGTTTCATTCATTCATTCGGCTTATATTTAAGGGTGGGAATTGGCTCGAACACCTTCCATACCCGGAAATAATATTATCGAAACAAACATTATTTATATACCCGTAATTCTTGGGGCAGGTTTAGTGAAACAGACAGTAGTGTATTGAAAACAAGTTGGTTCATGCATCACGTTGATGACGTTGCAACATTTGTGACGTGACGAGAGAAATTACATCGCATTTGCACATGCCGTCGTTTTGTGAAGTGCCTACTTATGCTTAAAATGATGATCTGTGCAATGCCTTTCATAGCTAAGAGTGATAGAAAATCGTGGCTAAAACAGTATAGAAGTGGGTGGCTTTTGTAATATCAATTATGTGAAAGCGTGTTTCTAAGCTAATGGGCCTTTATGACGTTGGTAATAAACACGCCGGATATTTCTATTTTCAATTTTTATCATCAAAAACATGCTTTTACAGCACTTCTGAATCATTTCCATTGGAAATGATTCTGAAGTGCTGTCAAAGCATGTTTTTATTGAGAAATAAGGCAAGATATAAAGTCAACAGCAGACGACAATTGTTGTGAGTAGCGGTCTAAGGGTTAACATATTAAGTCTGAGTGACTGACTGAATATACTCCTCTTCTAATTATCCTGAGCACTTCACAGAATGCGTCTAGAAAAAGAATACGAAATTGAATCACGCCTACCAGTAATCAGGATCTACGCCAGTCCTTCGATTACTTTGAGCACATTTATCTGTCTGTATTTACCAATCCCATTTTCTCACATCTCGAGAAAGTTGAAAGATAACTCGTTTCCGTGTCACAGCATGGCCGTAAATAGAATTGCACAGATTACGGTGTATCGCTCATCACGTTTTAATTTCTTTCCACAAAAGTAAGGAAATGCGAATTACCTTCTAAAACGCCAGAAGCTATTAACAAATTACGTTGCTATATTGCTCGCATGTCACTACAAACTGATGACAGTTCACTTGTTACAAGTGTACCACCAGATTATTATACTTCTTGCTCAGAATTCCCATGTAGTCGAATAAATCCGGGCCAGACTTAGCGTTTCTGATCTAAGTCTCTGAGCATACCTATTTTATACACTTACACATAGGCTGTTCCGAACCGACTTAAAATGTAAGTTCATTCGTACGCATGTTAATTGTTGGCGTTATTTGCCCTGGCGTGTCATGACGAAACTGTCCTTCGTGAAAGTATTGCGGCTCGTTAGGGATAGCTCGTCTCTTCGTGGCAACGGAACGAAGATTAGCGTGGCGAAGAAATGAAGGTTAGTAATTAAACTTCGTCTTTTTGCCACGCTAATTATCGTCTCTTCGCGCCGATAATTTGCTGTGCGTCAATTTACCTTTCGCAAATTAGCGCCCCTTAATCTTCGTTTCTCCGCCACGCTGTTTTACGCCTACAGGACGCTAATTATCGTTCCTTCGCGCCGAAGAAACGAAGTTTAGTGTCCTTAAACGTCGTTTCTTCGTTCCTTCGTTTCTTCGCCACTAAGAAAAAATATAGTTTCTTCGTCCCTTCGCCCCGTAATATTGAGTTTATCTGACAAAAACTCCTTTACGACTGAACAACAGTCTTTCCCAAGCGGTTCAGGCAACCCCCATATTCAAGGTGTATGATCACGTGGTACTAACAACAAGTACCGATTCAAAGCACGTATTCGTTTATAGTGTCCTTATTACGTAACGGATTTTGATGAAATATGGCGCATCAAACGCGTCTTGTTAAGCTGCATTTGGTGGTCTCTGTATTTTCGCCCAAACTTCTGTCGTTTTTGCGAAGAATCGATTTCCGTGTCGGAGACACGGAAATCGATTCTTGGCAAAAACGACATAAGTCTGTGCCAAACTTCATAGATGCGTTTGCTGCGCCATATTTCATCAAAATCCGTTGCATATTAATGAAAATATCAAATAATACTTACTTTGGAGTGGGCGACGTTGTTGTTGTTGTTGTAACCACGTGATCATGCACCTTGATATTGGTCGTTGGCCAGTTCCAAAATAGACGCTCTATAAGGAGTTGGTATACATCATACTATTCATTAGGTTTCAGACTTGATTTTGGTAGATCAGGCTATGGCAGTTCAAAATCAAAACATTAGCCAAAATTATCGGTGTAGTTTCACCCACTTTTAGGGTCAAATGGGTGCAAAACTCACACCTGTGGTCTGATTATTAAATTAATGTTTACAAGATGATATGAAAATGGGACTTTTTATAAAGTATTAGTTGCAGAAATGATCCTGCTATCAGAATCTGACAAAAGTTATTCCAAATTATACTGCATATTTTGCAAAATTCAAGCGTCCAAAATAGCTGCCATCTTTTTGGGGCAAACATTCATTATACGCTACAGTGGGGTCAGCGTGTAAGTGCACACTCGAACGAACACGACAGGTTGGAACCAACATGTTGTGTTCGTTCGTGTGTGCACTTACACGCTGACCCCACTGTATTAAATCGGTGTACACAATAAGAAATGTAACTAGGTTTTATAACAAATGTTGGTATATTATTTTCAAAATCAATAACAACTAAACACAATCATCAAAAACAAATATTTATTCCGACATACTTTAAAGGTCAAAGAAGTGCGAACATTGGATATTCACTCATATCATACAATTCATACAAATACATTCCAACCTGTGTTGTATCCATCTACAGTGGGGTCAGCGTATAAGTGCACACACGTGTGTGCACTTACTCGCTGACCCCACTGTATGGTGATATATTTTACTTTATGTAGCAGCTGTATTGAACATGCATACTTGTACAACGGGATAGTTGAAACTACATGTTGATGGCTTCCATTTCTTTCGAGCAACTGTGTGATGTATGCACTCAGAATAGTGTAAGTTTCTAGTAGGCCGCTCTATAAGGTGTTGGTAATCAGACAACTTGTTAGGTTTGGGACTTGCTGTTGGTAGATTAGACCATGGCTATAAAATATCAAAACATTAATCGATGTAGTTTGACGAACCCGTGGGTCAGACGGTCAAACAAGTGCAAATACCATACATACAGGTCAAATTGTAAATTTAATGTAAACATATTACATATATTATATTTTGTATCACATGATCATTATGATTAGTGGAGTAGTATTTAGAATCTTGAAATATATTATTTAAAAATGGATATAAATGTATATTCTTTGAAGATGGTGTCAAAACTGGCCGCCATTTTAGAAACATGTGACTTCTACAGTAATTAAAGTTTCATAGATTTTCTGGCAAACAACTTGAGTACGTCATTTTGATTGATGTAGATCAACATATTAATGTGCATTATTATTGCAATAACACGCAGTGTAATACAATTTAACGGAGTATAACTGTTATGTATTCTCTTGCCAAGAACATATACCGATTTTAAAAGTGTTAATGTTATCGTTTATAAAATCCAACAGAAGTTAGTGTGAGTCATGCAATAAGGATAACACGATCAACATAATTGCCATTTTTTCTAAAAATGGAATAACTAAACATGCATTACGCAAACTCGCCTTATCTAGAAATAAAAAATCGGTGAACTACTTTCGGCAAGAGAGATAATCAATACTTCTACTGAAACTATTTAATTGTTTTGCTCATTAGTTCATATAGTTAATATATCTCCGGTGATATATACAATACAATATACAATACAATATATTTTATTCTGGTATATAACATATATTACATGTTTTTACCATAAGAAAATGTAGTACAGTACAGTACAGTACAGTACAGTACAGTACAGTACAGTACAGTACAGTACAGTGCAGTGCAGTGCAGTGCAGTGCAGTGCAGTGCAGTGCAGTGCAGTGCAGTACAGTACAGTACAGTGCAGTGCAGTGCAGTGCAGTGCAGTGCAGTGCAGTGCAGTACAGTACAGTACAGTACAGTACAGTACAGTACAGTACAGTACAGTACAGTACAGTACAGTACAGTACAGTACAGTACAGTGCAGTGCATTGCAGTGCATGCAGTAGTGCAGTACAGTGCACAGTGCATGCAGTACAGTGCAGTGTCAGTACATACAGTACAGTGAGACATTGCAGTCAGTGCAGTGCAGTGCAGTGCAGTGCAGTGCAGTACAGTACAGTACAGTACAGTGAGACATGATAAATTAAATTAATTGTCGTGTTTTAGCAACTTAGAATGTGAAACCTGAATGATGCGTTGAATGATATTGTATATACATTTCTAAATAAATTACTTGTACAAGCGTCAGTGCTTACGGCGATATTGGATAGCAATCACAGTGACGTTCCTGTTTGAATGCCATTGTGTTTGCAGTCCGCGATCGCCCAACCACCACGCGCATTGGACTTTAATTTAGTGTGAGCATTGTGAATGTTCCTCGTGCATATCGCAATAAGGAATGTCAACCACGGAGACTCCTCATGGGTCTCATTGTTTGCCACTCAAGATAGCCATTGCATTAGATCAATTCAGACAATGCATATTTACTATATTCATGTCAATGTAACTTCTGATGAATAATACTGAATAATAATGTACAAAGTCTGTCCTGTCTGGCTGTGTTATTGTACCTGCCAGTTGCAATGGCTAATGTGTGCGAGGAAAGTTTAAACCGGCTTAGCGTAGTTATAATTCCAGCACAAAAATATTTACACAATTCCCTAACATTTGATTGGCCCGTAGCAAGTCTCTGTCCAAAATTTATATCCTAGTAAACTCCCATGCCGAACTACTTTCCATAACCGTGAGTCGCATTTCAAATAATTCTTAAGAAAACGGAAAATAAACACATTTTCTTGATGAATTTATTTCAAATGCTGGAATTATAAGGAATTAATGGCCTTTTTGTGGAATTTATCGGGGATATAAACTTGGAAAAGTCGCGGGAATACTGGACGAGGCCTTCCGGCCTTCGTCCAGTATTCCCGCGACTTTTCCAAGTTTATACCCCGATAAATTCCACAAAAAGGCCATTCATTCCTATATTAAACTTCCTGTTAGCGATATTATCCATGTAAGTCTCTGCATTATTGTTAGATTTGTAACGACAGTACAGTTTCAGTTTGTTTCATTCGTGTATAGATGCATGCCAAGTTTGAGTGTAGTTCTCGAGTAATCGTTGTTTGATCTGGGCGTATGGGATTTCCATTTCGTCTTGATGTATCCATATGTTTGAAAAACCAATTTCCGTTAATGTTTGTTTTATACGGTGAGCCCAGTTTAAACCACTATATGTTACATTGTTATCTGCGGTTTGTTTCAAAATAGTGTAAACATCATGCATAGTTTATCACCTGTTTTTAGAATTGATGACCAGTATTGTACCATTCCAATTTTTCTGAACAAAGAGAGTGGTTTGCTACCGAGCTCACCATATAACCCCGACAAATGTGTCGATTTTTTAACACCTAAATGGTGACGACAACATTTGGTGTGTACTCTTTCTATATCTTTGGCGTCATGCTAACCCCATACCTCAGATCCATACCCTAACACCGAGCCCACTAAGGCATCAAACAGCTTTAATGTATCATGTACGGGTAGCGTAACATTAAATAACACTCGTGTCAGATTGTGTAGTGCGTATGTACCATATTAGTCCATGTGACAGGTGAAATCTGAGTACCAAAAAAGTGGGCAAGTCGGCACTATATTTTTCAATTAGCCCTATATGTCACGACTCGGAACAAAAGTGATGGCCATCTGAGTTCCACAGCTAAACTCGTTTTGGCAGCCTTTTTTCAAAATGGCCGCCAGTATTCTAGGACATTTCTTAATTGTGTCTAACATTTTATTGGTTTGTCTGAGGCACATTTATTCCGAGATAAAAAATGTTCAGAATACAATTTTACATAATAAATTGAAGAAAAAATGGCCATTGCTTTATTTGGTATTGAGCTAATTTTCAAAAATGGCCGCCAGTTTTTTTTCATATTTCTTAAATATGTCTGTAACATTTAATTTGGTTGTCTGAGGCACATTTATTTACAGATAAAAACTGTTCAGAATACAATTTTACATAATATATTGAAGAAAAAATGGCCATTGCTTTATTTGGTAGTGAGATATATTTCAAAATGGCCGCCAGTATTGTAGCATATTTCTTAATTTTATCTGTAACATTTAATTGGTTTGTCTGAGGCACATTTGTTTGGAGATAATAATGTTCATAATACCATATTCCATATTATATTGTATAAAAATAGACATTGCCTCATTTGGTGTCGAGACAATTTTCAAAATGGCCGCCAGTGTTTTAGCATATTTCTTAAGTACTATTTACTAGTAATTGGTTTGTCTGAGACACATTTATTCATTAAACTCAATTGCAATAAGTCAAGTTTTGTCAGACCATCGCCCAGGTTCAAAAACAAAATGGTCTTATTGCATTTGTATGGTGTGAACAATCAATATCATATTGTGGACTTGACCAGAATGTGAGTGGACCAGTGTATGATAATTTTTGCCTTGTCGCATCTCCTTAAATCGCACATGTTCTTCCAAAAAATGTGATACTTTCCGTAAATGGTGTAGAATGTTGACACATTCATTACAAAACCTGTGTGTGCTCTGAGGATTGAGTCAACAATTGACGCCAGTTACAAAATATATCGCAGATATTGAAACAATTTCGAAAAACAACTTCTTATATGCGATTAAAGGCATCTATTTCCATACATAGCTCAAATGGATTCACTTACAAAATGGCAAACAGAAGACCATGATCACATTGGTTAGTGTGGATCGACATCCAGCTGTGGATTAATACTAGTTACAAATGCAATATTACCAATTGTTGAGAGAACATGGCTTATGTATATCCTGTATCTGAGCAATACTGGTTCAATCATCATCACTGTCTGATGAAGCATCTTCATCCTGATGAATTTGTTCGTCATCATTCGCCATGTTGGTGCACGTCAGCAGCTTACATGCTTCTGTAAATTTGAGTCCGTTGATGATGCATGTACAGTTTGGCGATCGACATGCTCTGCTACACTTGTAGGACAGAAGACCTAACACAACTTCTGGAGCTGGGAGGCCCGTCATCCAGTTGATAACTGGAATCCCGGTGTCGCTTACTGTCCATCCGATGTTCTTCACTGGGGATGGGAATGTCCGGACAGTTAATTAAACTACGGCGCCAGATAGCAGCCTGGTAGTTTGCTCGACGTGTGTGTTGACGCAGTGTATCCTCACATGGGGGAAGTTGACCGCTCTCGATTTCCCCACTCCTGCTGCGAAATAGTTGGTATCGTAACTCGTTTACTTCGCTCTTTTTAGTGTTGCGGCAGTACAGCTGGCAGGTGAAATCTTGGATGACACAGAATACTTCGTTGGGGAGGTGCCAATCCATGCCGAGTGACGTAAACGCCTCCCTGTACGTTGAGTGAGTCGGCAGTATTTTCAATTCTTTCAACTTTCCTTGCTCGGCAAGTGCGCTGACCGAGTCACATCCGGTCCACGGATGAAGTCCCATAAGGGCAGTGCAAACATCTGGTCCAACTGCTGCAGCCAGTTTGGTGATGACGACAAGTCTGATCGACGATTTTGTACCACGTCTTATAAATAGCTTGCTGTTGATATCTCCACTCAATGCTAGACATATGATGAATACATCTGTGTCGTCACTCACGAAGACCAGTGATGGGTATGTGTCTGCAGCATGTTTCGCGTGCAGCAGTAAACGTGTATCGGCCTCCTCTTGGTTGGATTTCAGATCGTCAACTATTTCCCAACCTCCGCGTGTGAGCTTCAGACAGACATCACCACAGGTGTCGAACATTGATCTACTTCCAAGTTTCTCTCTCTTCTCTGGCTCTTTCCAGTTATCAGCTAGAAACTCTGTGAGTTTGTTCTTGCTCTCCGTATTTGTCAGGAGTCGTCTCCAGTTATGTATCTTGTGTCCTGCCATTATCTTGTTGAAGGCGACGCCATCTTCTGAACCACGATGAGCTCGTTTTGCGGCTTTGATAGAGTGACTTTGATACACATCAAAAATGACATCAATCCTCTCACTTTCTGCACTGGCATGAATCATCCGTGAGAAAATATTATCAGAAAGTTCGTTGAATGTACGATTCTCACCATGAAATTTGTGGATTAGTGCCATTGCATCGATTAGTGTAGCAGATGGGTGGGGGATTTCCTCAGCCGGCAATACCTTGGTCTCTAGATGTTTCGCCAGAACAGCTTTGTTGGTCTTTTTCATTGTGCCATCGGTGTTTGCTAATGCCCATGGCAATGGACCAAGGGGGTGACATAGGACATCGCGCATCGCTAGCTGCCTGTTTTGTGCAATCAGCACCATGTTTCCGAACAACTTACGATCAGCCTTCAGGACAATTTCTTTGGACGGACCTTTGGCTGTTTTCTTTTTCATGTCGCTGAACGTTTTCACTTTCAGTTTCTTGACTGGCTCATGGAAGCCTTCACCCTTTTCCAAACGTTGATCTTGAAATGCTGTGTAAGCACCCTGTCCCTGTTTCAGAGCTGTAAGTAGGCCGGTGGAAACCGCAGGTGTGGCAACTGTTCCGGTAGATAAACTAACGAGGTCTGATGGATCTCTACCAAAGGGATTCGTCCAGTTGTTGTCCATGAGATCCACTAATAC
The DNA here is from genome assembly GCA_029237695.1 of Conchocele bisecta. Taxonomy (NCBI): domain Eukaryota; kingdom Metazoa; phylum Mollusca; class Bivalvia; order Lucinida; family Thyasiridae; genus Conchocele; species Conchocele bisecta. The sequence goes on from CM055267.1 coordinate 67,596,855, forward strand.
AGCAACGCTCGAGTCGTCCCTCTTTATTCGCGCTTTTCCAAGGTCTTTGTGACTTACTTTTCCTGGAAGTTGCAAAGAGATCTGATGTCGGAGTTCCCGTAACGCTAACGCTCTGTGTTCGGCTGTTAGGTAGTAGCGAGTAACTGCACCGGGATTCAGGCTGAATCCGCGCGTGCCGCCAGCTGTCTGTGTATCCTTATTGACGGTTTCTTCTGTTGTCTGATCTTGAATCCCCCATTCTGGAAGTGATTGTATATATCTGTACTTGTCTCCTGCAACCTGGTAATATCTGCGTAGTAGACAGGCAGGTATCTAGAATAGTTTGTCTTGTCCATAGCGAAACAGTACATAGGTCATCCAAAATGCCGCTAATGGCCCTCTGTCATGTCTCAACTCTTCTAGGTACTTTCCAAATAGGCCAATAATCTGTATGCATGATTTATTGGTCAAAGCAGCTAGTTGTGTCACATGGCTCACATTCTCGCCCAAAGTGTACAGTACATCAACAGTGTCATTCAGCAGCGGGAGATACTCAACGTGAGTGTGCTTGATTGAATCCTCAAAACCCGACCAGGCAAGCCTCATCAAAGCTTCATACGTCAACTTGTGGAGACGGACAGCTCGACTGTACTGCTTTCCTTCAAGGACTTTTGCAATGGATCCTTCCGCAATGACTCAAGACTCAACAGCCAGGTCACGAAACCCAGCGTCACTGAACATCTTGCCGACTATCGACATCAGATTGCAGATGGTATGGAAGTTTCCCATCATCAAGACAATATTTCCAAACCTCTCCGGATACCGCCATGCAATTTCCGTTGCCTTCACAAACAATGCCTGATCAAAGACGACAGCGATCTTTTCAAGATGTAGGGCTGACTTGATGGTGCTGGGTTGTTGCAAAACCTCCTGCACCGTTGAAGCTTCTGTTGCTGGCGCATTCACTGTCGGCAGATACCCGATCGTGTCTGGATTAACTTCTACGTGATCTCTGGTAAGGATATTGAATCCTGTCCACGAACTAACTTGTTCTTCCGTATTATGTGCACGCACCATTATCCATAGTAAGTCCCGTTGACGTGAACTTGAGCTTGCTGCATTACACGTGAGTGTCTTGACTGCCCATGGCAGTAGAATGTGTTTTGGTGTTAACACTTCTCCTTGCGTCACAGTACTAACGATATCTTGTGCAACGGACCAGGTAAGTCTACATGTGCGAATGGATGGTTCATGTTTACCACTGAACAAGGCATTCAGGGATTGAACTAAACAATCTGGTGACGCGTAATATGATGAATCCAATTGTTCAGGATGTGGAAGCCAATGTTGTTCGTGTTTGCCATTTTTAATTTCACACTACGAATATAAAATGCGACACGTTTGATCAATGATTCATATGTCTGATCTTCTTTGTACGTATATATAATGTGTTCTGCATGCGTATGCAATCAATTATGATTAAATTGTCAGTGGTTAAATTGTCTGGCCTAACATAAACACGACGACCTACCGTGATGAAGTGTAAAGAGTCGCCAAATTCTTTTTCAAGAGTTCTACGTATATGTTTCTTTGTTGACTTTGTGCATTTCTCCCTTGTGATAGTTTCCATAAATGAGACAACGTGGTCAATAAGATCGGTCATTGGAACGATTCGCGGGTTGGAAAACAGATCGTCTCTAATATGAGCAAACAGTGAATTAAGAGCAGCATTCTTTACGTCTTTGTACGGATCAACATTCTGTTCATGTACTTCCGGCTGTGGGCGTGTATATGCCCTGGTTGATTTATTCTCGTCTATTATTGTATGTCAGCATTTGGAGTATGTGAAAAGTTGCGATTTGCTTATTTAGGTCTAAAACAAATTCAGCCAAGAGAATGGGGTTTCTGTGGTCTATGGACACCCCACCCACCACACACACGCTCTCTGGGTTAGCTCCTGCTCACCTAAGATTATCTTGTCTCTTAAAATCCTCTTCTAATAGTTATGATATAGGTCATTTATTATATTTATTGTGTATACACCACTATGGCCAATGCGACTAACTTGACTAATAACGCAGCTTCTGTGCATATTTTTCGCAAAACACTGGGAGTGACAGGCCCTCCATTAACACAACAAAGCTTTGCAGTTGATTTGTATATCTTATTAATTTCTCATCCAAATTAACTATTACAGTTTACGACCAATTATATACATAGTTTGCTGCCTGATATGTATGAATTACTGCATGAACAAAATTTGTTTTTTCAATAAAATCATTTTTTAGTGCGAAATTTGTAAATTTCTGACGGATTTTCTCATTTTTTCTCAGAATTTCGCTCTCAGTTTTCAATTAAATGTACATCAGCGTATGTACGATAGCATACTGAACATATTTCATCGGGTGTACACTGGTCTCAGACCATCAGAAAAAAAGTTATAAGCAAATTTAGAATTTTGCTAAAATACGCAGCCATTTTGAAAAATGGTCGCCAAAATATGTTTAGCTGTGGAATTGGGATGGCCATCACCTTTTTTCTGTCAGGTAACAGTTTACACTAAGTGAAAAATATAGTGGCAACTTGCCCACTTTTTTGATACTCAAATTCATTTTTTGGCCAGCTGTCAGAGGGACTATATGCACTGATGCATTTTTGCGCTCGGTTCCAATTGCAGTTTTTATAGAACATTATTCCCAGATATTTAAATTGATGCACCACTTCTAGTTCATTATCGCCATAGTATAATTTTGGATTTGTTGCACGACCTCTTTCAAGCATCATTATTTTTGTCTTTTGTGTGTTCACTTTCAGATTCCACGTATCACTGTATATTTTTAGTCTGTTTAGTAACTGTTGTAGTTGAGTTTCATTGTTAGCGAACAGCACTGCGTCATCGGCATATAATAGCATAAATGTGTTGATGTTGTCCAAGATAAACGTATCTCCGGCAAAACCCTTGCGTAGACTATCTGCCATGTCGTTGAGGAAGAATATGAATACAATTCCGGACATCGGATCCCCCTGCTTGACCCCTTCATTGGACACGAAAAAGTCGGAAAGCTTATTTTTAAGCTTCACACAAAGTTTCACTTCATTGTACATGGCTCGTATAGATTTGACCATGTGTGAGCTTACCCCTTGTGTGTAAAGTTTCTGCCACAGCATCCGCCTGTCAACGCTATCAAACGCATTTTCATAGTCCACAAACGCCGTAAATAGTTTCTGCTTGTAGTTCATAACTTTAGAAATTATTGCATGGAATACAAAAATGCAGTCAATAGTAGATTTATCCTGTCGAAATCCATATTGGCAATTCACACATTTTTCATTCGATTCAGCCCATTTAGCTAGTATGTTGTGTATTATATGTGAGTAGATCTTTGACAATACACTGCTCAGCGCTATTCTCCGGTAGTTGTCCGCATCATCGATATATCCCTTCTTGTGGATTGGTGTTATCATCGATTGGCACCAGATTAATGGATAGTGACCGGATTTATATACCATATTCATAAGTTTCAATATGTAAGGGGAGACGTGTATTTGATTATCTCTGTCACAAGACCGTCAATTCCACAAGACTTATTCAATTTCAAAGAGGAGATAACTCGTTGTAATTCAGCAGGCGTTATTTCATTATCTAATTCCGGTAGCGACCTCAATTCATCAGTGCCGATATCCTCCTCACCAATATCTTCATTACTTTTTCGGATAGTTTACAATCATTTTTCTCATCTTTTTTGTAGAATTTTCGTATGTTTTTTCAAAACGATTTCGGATTGTCATTTGCTAATTTTGATATGCGTGTTCCTTCTTTCGATTTATGTACAGCTTTAGCCCTTCGTTTTGCTTTATTCAACAAATTCCGCTTTTGTACAAAATCCATTTGTACCCGTTCTATCTCGCTCGTACAGTGGTTTCGCCTGGTTCAGTGTTTATTTTGTATTTCTACAATCATCAGTATACCAGTCATGTTTCGTTGTTTGTTTGTTTTGTGTCACATTCTTGTAAATCACTCTTTTGCCGAAATATTTCGAGGCAGTATCATATAATTTGTCACTGAATTGTTGAACAGAGTTGTCGATATTTGTCTATCATTTGTTTCGCTAAATACATCCGTGAACAATTCCGCGTTATTACTCATTGACAGTCGAAATTCATTGTTTTTATCATTATCCCAGACAAGTTTAGTACTTTTAGTACTTTTGTTTTGTGTTTTCTGTTGTACGCGATTTACTTTCAGTCTAAATAATAACGGTGAATGTTCCAAGAATTCGTTCACTTCTCATACTTCAAAATAGTCTATCGTATCAATACTGTCATATTCTATCATTACGTAGTCCACTACGCTCCGCCCATTTTCATTCATAAATGTATGTTCACCTGTGTGTCGATCCGCGCCAAGTCGCCCATTGGCAATTATCATGTCGGACGATTTACATAGATCAAGTAGACAATGCCTCCGTGCGTCAATCACGTGATCCTTGTTTACGCGCCGTGGAATGTCGTAGTAAATAATTTCGCTGTCCGGGCCGGCTTGAATGTATATGTCTGGTTCCAAGATGTTTGTGCTAGTTCTACAGTTCATATCACCACTGACGATTACTTTACCCATATTTTTGTATTTCATTATTCCAGCTTCTAACAATTCATAATAGTCTATTTCCGCGTATCTATGTATCCTTGACTTACTATCACGCATGTAAATATAACATATGTATGTGTCCTCATTATAGTGGTGTAGTAACTTCTTATCAATTTGTATCCATATTAAACCGGTGTCATTTGTTTCAACAACATGTATATAGTTCCGTAGCTCAGCTTTGTAGTATATACTAACAACCCCGTTCGTTCTGCCCTTTCTTGAATTTGGAGATTTCCGTCCATAAACGTGCTGCGATTCAAATCCTAGAATTTCAATGATATATAATGCTACATTACTTGTTTATGTTATATCATGAATGTTAGTACATGCATTTTAAATAGCTTATCGCTGTAACTGTATCGTTGTAGACGGAGTTTCAACTGATTTAATAATTATTGTTACATTCAAAATTTTGCATCACAATACTTCTGTACCGATATTGGCGTCGAGAATGGCACAATAGTCGTGAGGTTAGAGTCGCGGACTATTATCATCGAAGTCCCTTTTCCCGAAAGTGTAGGAGGTTCAAACCTTGACTGAGAAAATATGTTTGTATTTTTATTTCTCACAATTTTATATTTTTTATCAAAATATCTATAAACTGATAGAAACTTTATACCAATAATACAACTGTGCAACGTGTATATACACTGAAATTATGTTACTGTATTTATTTATTTTTTAGCTCGCTTGCACGAAGTGCAGAAAAGCTTATGGCATACCCCCGGCGTCGTCGGCGCGGCGTCGGCGTCGGCGTCGGCGTCGGCTTCTGTAAACCATTTCCCCCCTCAAATAAAACAACAACATGTTCAGACAACTCGACTGTTGTACAATACATAAACAACAGGGAGGGACACATTCCCCAGTATTGTATTATGCAACACAACAGTGGAATTGTGGAACCTGGCAATTGCACATCAGATACATTTAAAAGCAGCTCACATTGCGGGAAAGTTAAATGTATTAGCAGACCAGTTGAGTCGAACTCTGATCAGGGCAACATAATGGTCCCTGAACATTCGGTAGCTCAGAAACTGTTCCACAGGTGGGGACAACCAACAATAGACCTGTTCGCATCTGTGGACAACAGGAAGACGCAAATATTTTGCTCGTGGCTACCACATGCTCAGGCACTAGTTCTGGATGCTCTAACAATTCCTTGGGAAAACATGTACGCATATGCATACCCTCCGATATGTCTGATTCCCAAGGTGTTGATTCAGTTCAATTGTCAAATAATGCTGATTGCACCACATTGGCCTCGCAGACCATGGTACACAGATCTACTTCAACTTCTGATAGCTTGCCCAATAAGGCTACCAGCAGTGGAAAATCTCATAAGTCAACGAAAGACAAACATATTTCATCCAAATCCCGAAATATTCCAGCTGACTGCATGGCTGCTATCGACAGATCTTTCAAAAAGAAAAGTTTTTCGAAACACACTAGATAATTGCTCGCAGCATCATGGAGAACAGAAACGCGGAAAGATTATTCTTCAAAATTCCACAAGTTCTATAGCTGATGTTCTAGACGGGAAATTGATCCCTATACTGCCTCTTGACTAATGCAGCAGATGTTTTCTCTGATCCATATACATGTGGACTGCAATGTAGGACACATTCAAACTACATGTCAATACTGTCATTAGTACTACCACCTGTCGATAATGTACCAGTCGGTCAACATGCACACATCATTAGACTGTTGAAAGGGGTGTTCAACTCACGCCCACCTCAAGTCAAATTTTTGCCTGAATGGGATCTACCATGCATTCTCAAATGTTTGCAGTCAGAATTATTTGAACCTATGATGAATGTGCCATTAAGATATGTAACCTGGAAAACTGTCTTTTTGATGGCCATTACTACTTTCAGGAGATGTAGCGATTTGGCGTCATTACAGTTGGGCGAAGGAGCCATTCGTGTACAGTCAAAAGGGGTAACCTTTATTCGACAGGGAGTGTCTAAACAGGACAGGCCGTCTCATTTTGGAATTAAAATATTTGTGCTGGCATTCCAAAACGAGCACTATTGGTGTATTTGAAAAGGACAGAAGAGTTCAGAAACACTCAAGGCAAGTTGTTCTTGGCATTAACCCACATTTCTCCAGTCACAGATCAGGAGCTAGTCTGTCAACAACAGCTTCTGATCTGTGACTGGAGACATGTGAGTTATGACCGTTGTTGACAGTCTAGCTCCTGATCTGTGACTGGAGACATGTGAGTTATGGCCGTTTTTGACAGTCTAGCTCCTGATATGTGACTGGAGAAATGTGGGTTGTGACCGTTGCTGACAGTCTAGCTCCTGATATGTGACTGGAGAAATGTGGGTTGCTCCACATAAGCCAGTAACCTCACAAACAATGTCTTCATGGATTGTGAACATGATTAAAAGTGATACAACAATCCAGATATGAAAGTGAAGGGACATTCGACACGACCCATAGGCTCCTCATGGGCTCCTTTTAAAGTCGATTTTGGGATCTGCGGATTGGTCGAAAGAGACGACATTCACGTGATTCCACTTGAGACAATTGGATGTTAGTGTGCTGAAGTAAACTATGTGATATAGTGCAGGATATACATCCTATTTCCCGGCGGGTTGCTTTATTATGTGTATTATTGTGTTTTGGGACACAAGCAGTTTTATTTGTTGTACAGTGTACATTATATTTATCCCAAGGAGGGATTTGAATTGTTGTACAGATATTTCCCAGGAAGGGAGCTGATCTGAAGGGCGGACATTAGGGATTACTGATTTTATGAGTAGTAACACTTACCTGAGAAGGTCCCAACCCACCTCCCCTCATAACTTCTTCTCGCCGGGAAGAAGGCTGAAGTGGACTTACTGGTTGGTCTGGTTTATCGGAGCGATTTTTTATCATTGTTTGATCATGTAGACGCTCGTTGACGGGTTAGACACTTTGGTATGGGCTAACATCCGATCGTATATTCTCAGGTACGTGTTACTACTCATAAAATTATAACTTGATGACCAATTCCTCAATTTCAAATGTCTGTTTTCAGATTTCTGCAATTATTAATAAATAAAAATGCCAATTTTCATATTATGTTGTAGACATAAATGTAATATTTAGACTGCAAATGTGAAACTAAACGTAGGTCAGACTACACCGATATTTTTGGTTTAGGTTTTGATTTTGAACTGGCATGGCCCGATCTACCAAAATCATGTCTCAAACATAATGAGTAGTCTGATGAAAACCTAAGCCTAAATTTGAAACCTGGCACCAAGACCATATAATGATATTCTTCCTGCGATTTCTTGCCTCCTGATCAATGGATCTGTATTTCAGTAATTGTATGCGTCGTGTAGCTCTTCAGACATGCGTTGCCGGCCATGTGGAATTTGAGATACAACTTCTATATTTTGATATTCATTCTTGCATGACCCTTAGAAACTTGCATACACTGGAACAAATGCATAAGAAAATAACTTTCATTGAAACTTAGTTAAACTTTGATATCGTTGGCCAAGTTTTTCCAATATAGCCGCTGGCGGCCATCTTGAATAGGAGATACGACTTCCATAGTTTGTTAGTCATTCATCAATCACCATTAGAAACTTGAATACAGCGGAATAAATTTTAATCATGATTTTAATTGAAATTTACATAAACTTATATACATTCGGTCACATTTTTCAAATTGGCGCCGGTGGCCATATTGGATTTGCGATACGACTTCTATATTTGATACTTCTTCCACCATGACGCTTAGAAACGTGCATGCGACAGAAGAAATTTGAATATTACCTTTAATTGAAATTTAACTAAAATGACTTTTTCTATCGCCTGTGCTTATCTTACCAATATGTATTAATTATTTACTTGAAAATACTTGAATATAATTTCACATTAACAACTTTTTCTGGTAAATACTTATTGAATTTATATTTATTGAGCATATATGCAGCCTATGTCCAATAAATGTAAATTCATCACTTGAAATATCCAGACGATCCTTAATTTGCACTTACCAAGGTGTATTATCACGTGGTTACAACAACAACAAGTACTGAAACTTCCAGAAGCCCTCCGATTCAAAGTACGTATTCTTTTATTTTTTCCTTATTATGTAACGGATTTGGTTGAAATATGGCGCATCAAACGCGTATTGTGAAGCTGCATTTGTTGGTCTCGGTACTTTGGCCTAATTTTCTGTCGTTTTTGCGAAGAATCGATGTCCGTGTCTACTGACCCGGAAAAACGCAAAAACGACATACGTATGTGCCGAACTCCCGGGACCACCACATGCAGCACATGAAGACGCGTTTTCTGTGCCATATTTCATCAAAATCCGTTGCCTATTAAGGAAAATATCAAATAATACTTACTTTGGAGTGGGCGCGCTTTCAACACTTTCAGCCATTGTTGTTGTTGTTGTTGTTGTAACCACATGATCATGCACCTTGTTTACGAACATTAGTGAAACGGCCCCCATGACAATAGTAGACACAGTGTGTAACTTCAATCGCAGTTGGATCATCTGAACTTACATGTAGCTGTGGGTATTCTATATTTCAGCAACGTACATACGCTGCTACTGCAGTGTCAAATTAATGTTGTTTAATGCACTGAATCCCTTCAAGCGGTAGTTTTACCAGTCGTGGACAGGCAGCAGCCCACGTCTGTGCATACCACTAAATACGATTGAGAAATGGACCACATTGTGAGAAAATAGACCTTGTACCAATACTTATATAACTGGATCAGGAGAAACACATATTAATTTAATACGTAACAATGTGTTTGCTGTTATGCCAGTAACACTACGTCTGTGGTTGAATCCCGAACGGCATGACGCTGTTCAGATGCAGCGAATGCTACGTATGCTGCGTGCACTTGGCGTAATAACATTTTCCTCAGCCGGAGGCCAAATACACTCCGGGGACAACAAAATCTAACTTAATTACGTCCCAATCAATCTAATATGGCCGCTTTCAGATTAGGACAATACATCATCTAATTGACGGCTCCCTGTTCGTTTCCATCGTCTACTACCTCGAATGACAATCGTCCGTTGGAGTCCTACACACGCAGTCCAGCAGCCGCTGATGAAGCGTGATGAATGTTGTCATGCAATATGTTATTGCTTATCTACGGAGCCCCGGAGCGGACATGGATTTTTTTTATTAATTCGTTCCCACGAATTAACAATTCGTTCCCTCAATTTAACAATTCGTTCCTTCGAATTAACAACTCGATCCCACGATATAACAATTCGTTCCTACGAATTAACAATTTGTTCCCAGTGGGAACAAATTGTTATTTCGTGGGAACGAATTGTTAAATTTAGGGAACGAATTGTTAATTCGTGGGAACGAATTGCTAAATTTAGCTTACGAATTGTTATTTCGTGGGAACGAATTGTTCAGTCGAGGGAACGAATTGTTAATTCGTGGCAACGAATGGTTAAATTGAGGGAACGAATTGTTAATTCGTGGGAACGAATTGTTAATTCGTCGGAACGAATTGTTAAATTGAGGTTACGAATTGTTATTTCGTGAGAACGAATTGTTAATTCGAGGGAACGAATTTTTAATTCGTGACAACGAATTGTTAAATTGAGGGAATTAATTGTTATTTCGTGGTAACGAATTAAGAAACAAATATCCATGTCCGCTGCGGGGCTCCGTCTTATCCGTTATCGGTCCACCTTTATGAACGGAGACAATCCGTGTTGTACAGACTTGTAGAAGTAAATCAATCAAAGAGTCCCGTGCTGTCAAAATGGACCATGCAGCAGTGTAGTTGCGAACAGTAACTCTTGAAATCTACTCCCGTACGGGAGTAGATTTCAAGAGTTACTGTTCGCAACTAGCAGCACTGGCGACAATGACGCATCATAGCTAGTTATTTCTTTTTGCAAATCTATGTATAGATATCTGGTCCTATGTTTTATTTTAGCGCTTGTTTATTACTGGATAGTGCAAACTTAAAGACATATGTGCTGTCTGAACTAGGTCTACACTGTTTGCAATAAACTTAATAAGTGTGAACATATGAATGTGGCAAATAATGCAGGCCCGGATCAGATTTTGTAGTTATATAGAACGACCTGGATCTACGCGAGTCTAAAACACTTTAATGGCTCCTTACACAACAAACCATGCGATATTAGTCCCTTTTACAAGCAATAAGGCCCGAAAATATACAATTTGGACCCGATTTCTATAAATAACTTCAAAGGGAAATAATTATATACGATCCCTTATTGTATAACGTTTCCGTGCCGCGCCAGATATTTTTTCCCATTCACGGCACTAACCTACTACTCTATTTATCCCGTCAACACCTACAAATGGCTGTAAAATGCAAAAAATAGTATTGACTGGATATCAAAAATGTTTCACGGCACCGTGTTTCACGGCACATACGCACTGTGTTGACTGGATAAATACTATACCTACCGTGACCGGGTGCTGTGCAGGGTATACCATTAATCAGTGCTGATGATACGCCAGTTTGTTTGTGGGACATTAAAAATACGAATTGAAAACTGATGTTTCATTAATTGAACGGCGTCACATGACGTTACCAAATAACGTCAGTGGAATTACGTCACGGAAACAAGTCCGCTTCCTTTCCACCGAAAACCACTTAATAATAATTCCAGCACAAAAATATTTACACAATTCCCTAACATTTGATTGGCCCGTAGCAAGTCTCTGTCCACACTTTATATCCCAGTAAACTCCCACGCCGAACTACTTTCCGTAACCGTGAGGCGCAGTTAGAATAATTCTTAAGAAAACGGTAAACAAACACATTTTCGGGATGAATTTATTTCAAATGCTGGAATTATAAGGAATGAATGGCCTTTTTGTGGAATTTATCGGGGATATAGTATTCCCGCGACTTTTCCAAGTTCATACCCCGATAATTTCCACAAAAAGGCCATTCATTCCTATAATGAATAGAGTAACGTTCCAGTTTCTTTCGATATCAAGTTTATCAGGCTCGGCTCGGAAACGCAAACATTAAACAGACCACATGTGTTTCTACGACAGCAAACGCAACTGCCCATGGTTTTATCTTTACAACTGTACACTGTAAATAACCAAATAAGGCGTAAAAAATAGGAATCATATTGCTTTTACGTCATTTTGTCGCAATTCATATAACAGTGACGTTGCTGGTCAATAGCGTGACGTCATGTATGTTAATGAACAAACTTTAACGAATCAACAACGTCACTCGACGTCCCGTGGGGCTAATGTAATGTACTGGGATATAAATGCAATACGTTGGATCTGTGTTTGCCTTATTTAAGGCCAGTGTAAATATTTACATGTAAGTCATGACCTCTCAAAGTACCGCGAGTAGTGAGCGATGGAGATCCAATCCCGAACTTTAACCCATAGAATGCGGGAAACGAAAAGTGTCGGAAACTGTAGCAGTTGTTTTGTATATGGCTGGGACTGGAGGAATGGCGGTTATGAGCTTGGTGACCAGTGTGACACATGTAGCCGATTTCACCAACATTGCAATGTATACTTTTCTAGCAAAGTATACGTTGAGGGAGAAATTTTCAATTTAAGGATAAATTTATTAATTTTTATTATACTGAATTTATTACATTATCACGGCTGTGATAATGTAATAAATTCAGTATAATAATTCTGCATACTTTTAATCATCAAATATATGCAGTCGTTAGTGAAATAATGCATTTCGGGAAAAATAAATGATTACTCCCTCAAAGTATACTTTCCTAGATGCATGTAAGTATACTTTGCAATTTTAATGAAATAGGCTACTGATCAAATAACATACGCATGTATCCAGATAACGATCTGTATTGCTTGTTAGAAGCACGACGGGTGTTTTGTTGATGGAATGGCGAACAGTGCAGATCATGATCAGACTGTGCGGATGCACAGGCTGATCTGGACCTACACTGGTCGTAAAACCCGTAAGCCACATTTTCCAGTCTTTGCCACATATTTTGTTATCTACCTCAAGAAAAACATGATCTGACATCTTTGAAGAATCATTTTCGCTGGAAATGATTCTAAAGTGTTGTCAACGTATATTTGGTTGATAAAAAAAAGGAAACTAGACAACATATGACAAAATATAATTCAGCATTGTAATGGTTAAATATCATAATTCATCTTCAGATGTTGAATATTTTTAAAACGGGTACTGTTTGTTTATATTGCAATAGCCTTCGTCTTATAAACGGGTATGACTGTGTACTGTAATAGCCTTCGTTCTGCACTGCCATTTGTCTTGAGCCAACTCGGTTCTCATTCTCCGATACGATTGGTCGCTGCGTGACTCGGTATATCAACGTGTCCATATTGTGATAAACAATGCAACTGCGCGTGTGTCGTCAGTGTAGACACTGATCACTTCGCGACGATGCTCCACATCACCACTGATCATTTTATCTGTAATAAACACAATACGAAATACTAGACTATTATATTCAGTCAACGCCGCTTGCTAGTATTCCAAAAATACCTCGATTGGTCACGTGGAAGCACAGATGTGCGATGTGAACTGCGCGGGGAAATATGTAGCAACAGTCTGCGGACGACGGTCGGTGAGATTGGTGCTAATCGCTCGGAAAGAAACAATTCTGTCGTCAGCCGCGCCAGTCCGTTTGATTATATCAACACATAGGCTAGTGATTTGAAGTAGGCAAGAGAAGTGCACAAGTATTATTATCGTATACATCAGCAATTTAGTCATCACTATATGGCACGTGTGTTCATGTCTATTGAACTTTATTGACATTCAATGCAGTGGTTTTCTTGGTAAATACTACAGTAACTTTAATTTGTCTAGTAATTGTTGCATATATATTTGTATGTGATAGATAAACTACATGTGTGGACATACAGTTGTACCAAGAATACATGAACTACTTCAGTGATTTACCATTGGATTCACACCGAGGAACCGGACACAGGTAGGTGACGACATCAGACAATGAGTGACATTGTGTACATACAGTGGAACATCTCTAAACCGGACACCCTGGGGGTCCCCAGGGTGTCCGGTTTAGAGATATTCCACTGTAAAGCGTGTTTGCGTGCTTTGCAATCATGAACATACATGCTATTTGGTGTTCGGTTTAGAGAGGTTCCACTGTACATGTAAGACGATGTGCGATTTGTCATGAAAACTATTTAGAAACTGTGATATGTTCTGTACATAATGTCGGTATTGACGAACTTTTCATAGCAAACTCGAACTTCTATTCCTCCTTTGCTCTGAACATTAATTAAAGGTGCCTGTCCACTCAGTAGGCACAACATGCTCTTTATATCAGAGACATCATCTGAGACATTTTCTGGCAAAATAACCATTCATTCACCATTACCCCACGTATTGATTGGCATTCTTATACATTTTATACATTTTATATCGGACGTAAAATTCCACACCGATATCAGGGGCCAGTATTTCCTTAAACTGTTAACGGACATTATAATTTATTTATATATGTCTTTATTTTTTAGTGTGCAATAATCATACTTTATAATCTGTCGAAAATATTATTTTTCCAGGTGACGCAATAGGTAATTTAGTATAAATAATTAAAAAATATCATGGCTCATTTTCATATGAAAATAGCCTGATACCACCGCGCGTCACTATACATTAAATAAGTATACACGTATGTAATTCCTATAAAGAACATGTTGTGCCTGCTGAGTGGACATGTACCTTGAAGTAAATGAGATACCGCACATATTCTTAGGTTCAGAACCACAGTGCTTGTCTCATAGAGAATAGCAGGTTAGTGCCGTGAATGGGAAAAAATATCCGGCAAGGCTCAAGAATTTCTTTATTTCTCATCAGAAGTATATGTTGTGACCACTCATTTGAACCGTCTCGCCGAGACGGTTCAAATGAGTGGTCACAACATATACTTTGGTTCAGAAATAAGGAAAATAGATAGAGAATAGTAGGTTAGTGCCGTGAATGGGAAAAAATATCTGGCAAGGCTCAGGAAACGGGATGGGCGAGGCTCTGCCGAGCACATCCCGTTTCCGTGCCGCGCCAGATATTTTTTCCCATTCACGGCACTAACCTACTATTCTATTTATCCCGTCAACACCTACAAATGGCTGTCAAATGCAAAAATTGTATTGACTGGATATCAAAAATGTTTCACGGCACCGTGTTTCACTGCACATACGCACTGTGTTGACGGGATAAATACGAGTTTACATGATGTAGTGGAACCTCTCTAAACTGGACACCAAGACAAAAACTGTGATCTTGTTTTGCTGAGATTCCTAGTGATTTATATCAGGTAATACTGTCTGTTCGTTATCGCATAGCACGCAACTATGACACAGAATGATAAAATGCCTGATTTACAGTGAACCCTCTCTAAACCGGACACCCTGGGGACCCCCCCCCCCCCCCAGGGTGTCCGGTTTAGAGAGGTTTCACTGTAGCATATTGCATTTGTATGCAAAGTACAATGTACATGTATATCTATACAGTCAAACTATACCCTATTGCATTCAGTATCGTATATTTACGATACAGTACAGTATATATCGCATGCATTTAAGGAGTACATTTAAAGAATAAACTATGGGCCGTAATTTTCAATGCAGTATGAAATATATTTAGTCTGTTTAAACGTCTGTTTAGCATATAATATGGTTGTATTACTTATATATTACATTGCATGTTCTGTTAGTTTAAATACATGTAAATAGCCAAATATGGCGTTAAAATTAAGAATCATCTTGTTTTACATCATATTGTCGCAATTCGTGGAAGCGAAGTTGGTAGTTAATAGCGCGTCGTGTAAGTTAATGACGTCAAACAACTTTAACCAATCAACAACGTATCTTCACGTCACGTGGGGCTTATGTAATGGATTGGGATATTTTACAAACGCAATACGTTGAATGGACGTTTCCATTTAGAATTTTGGAAGGTGTAAATATTTGAATATATAAATACATTGTGAGCTAGTCATGCGAGTGTGCTTCATTCCCTTGGATTTTCTCTGTGTAAAGTGTGGGTGACGGGCGGCAATTACATTAATATAGGAAACGAGGCTATGCAGGACCGCCATACATACTACTGTTTTGCTGCCGCCCAACGTTTATAGGAATGAATGGCCTTTTTGTGGAATTTATCGGGGTATAAACTTGGAAAAGTCGCGGGAATACTGGACGAAGGCCGGAAGGCCTCGTCCAGTATTCCCGCGACTTTTCCAAGTTTATATCCCCGATAAATTCAACAAAAAGGCCATTCATTCCTTATAATTCCAGCATTTTAAATAAATTCATCAAGAAAGTGTGTTTATTTTCCGTTTTCTTAAGAATTATTTTAATTGCGCCTCACGGTTACGGAAGTAGTTCGGCGTGGGAGTTTACTGGGATATAAATTTTGAACAGAAACTTGCTACGAGCCAATCAAATGTTAGGGAATTGTGTAAATATTTTTGTGCTGGAATTATGATTTGATGGACATAGTATTTAGAGACGGCACTGTGTCCTGTTAGGGTCATGTTACAATTTCGCGTTTTCGCGATCTCCACCTACACACAAAGACGCGAGATTCTATTACATTCAATCATGTTTTTTTCGCCTCGCCATCTCGCGTTTTCATGACCTCACCTTGCGATCTCGCGTGTTCGTCTCGCCTCCCAATCTCGCATTTTCGTGACCGCGCCTCTCGATCTCGCGTGTTCGCCTCACGTTTTCGCGATCTCGGGATCTCGCCTTCCACTTTTGGAACTGTGTTTTGTGCATGCGTGTGAATAAAGCATGGAATTGCGTTCTCCAGAGATCGCGAAAACGCGATGCAGAAACACGAGATCACCAGACAGATCGCGAGGGGAAAACACGAAATCGCGATATCGCTAACGTGAAAACGCTGTATTGCCAGAAGAAATCGCGAAAACGCGAGGCGAACACGCGATATTGAATATAATATAATCTCTGGTTTTCGCCTCGCGTTCTTGCATCGCGTCTCGAAAACGCGAGATTGTAACTTGGATACAATACATTCTAGTACCTTTAAGCGACTTCATGGATTCGGTGAATTCAGGAATGCAAACAAATGCATGTATGTTTCTGTACAAGAAACTTATTTGCAAAAAAAGAAAAACGCGCAATTTGTTAATATGACTTTTAAAAGCGAAAACATGTGATATTAATATACAATGTAGTACATTCATATGATCGCAAGTAACTTAGCATGGAGTATCCATGGTGTGCGGTGTCATTAACCACTTCATGAATTTCTGTAATTTTCAATCACTGACACGACAATGAAATAAATCACAGTGAAATTCATTAAAGACAAATAGCTTCCCATGGTGTCCCGGTTCAGGGCGGTGCTACGGTACTAGGTATTTAGCATTTAATATAGTAAATACATGGTTAGTGCCGAATATAAAATATATTCGGTTGAGCCTTAGACAGCAGCCCCTATAAAGTTGTTGGGGCGAAACCGAATATACTTTACATTCGACGGCCCTAATCATGTATTTATTTTCGACGTGGCTATTGACAGACGTCTGTCAGCAGCCAAAAGGCCGGGGTTTTAGATGCTGACAGACGTTTGTCAATAGCAAAAGTGCCGTGCTTTGGCTGCTGACAGACAAATATACAACTTGGGTAGTGGGGAAAGGTCAAACTCAATATTCCGAAAATAAATACGGAATTTGTACTAGATAGAACTACAATAATCGTTTGTTTTACATATGCTGCGGGAAATGGTTTCCTATAAGAATTTCCAAAGTATTTACGGAAATGTTTGAACAGCGATTATACTATGTCAAATTGGCACAAATTGAAGTGTTTTCTTTCATCAAACCGAAGCAAACAATAACAAATTCCTTTAACAATATGTTATGACGACACACCCATATAATGAATAATGTCCTTAAATTAAACGGAAGATCCGCGCAATCTGATCAAGGTTTACAATGTTTGACATCCGCGCAGTCCACATTACTTCAATTCCCGCCATAGAAGGCCAAATGTACCGTAAAGATTCTAATAGACGCCCGGGCGTCTATTAGAATCACCACTGGCTCCGAAGTCCAGGGTGGGCGTTTAATAGAGGCAAGTGTTATTCAGCAAAGGGAAAATGATAAAAAAAATATACGATGTTCTACTATCTGAACAAAAACATAACTAAGGGACGTTACTCTCAAACGCCAGACTTGATTGTACTGTCTGTCAGTTTATAAACATTTGGGCCAAGACGTTTCGGCCCACTCTGGTCATTATGGTACAGTCGGTAGAAATGTTAAATTTAATGGTAATGTATATCAAGACAGCGTCAATCATTAATGCTGATCAGATTTACGCCTACGGACGTTTCGTCAGCGTCAGCGTTTCGGATCTGTCGGGTTTGAGATGCTTTGAAAATGGCGTCTCCGTAACCGTGTAAATTCTGATCACCCTGTGTTCGTGCAAATAGCTACTGCTGATGAGGAATTTACTGTGACACCGGAAACGGTCGAATTTCGCTTCCGCTTTTGAAAGTGAAAGTAGCAATTATGTTTTTTCCCCGATTTTAAAGGAAGTTGCTTTCGAAATAATTGAAAGAAAACAAATCTAATTGGACAATTAGCTCCGATACTGGGCGTTTATTAGAGGCACTAATTTCGTGAAAATCGGCCAAAAAATGTGTCATTTTCAACGTGAAAAGTGGGGGGTGGGCGTCTATTAGAGCATGGGCGTCTATTATAATCTTTACGGTATATACTTTTATAATATTGAGTTCATTATTTTTGACCGAATTTGCGATATATTGATAGATATTTCTTATTATAGAAGAATCTCGGCAGAAAGTGGAGATTACGGCAAACCGGGCCCATGTACATGTATACGCCTATGGTGAATTCGTATGACGTCTGTCAGCAGCCAAAACCCCGGCCTTTTAGCTATTGACAGACGTCAGTCAGCAGCCAAAACGCCGGCCTTTTGGCTATTGACAGTCGTCTGTCAGCAGCCACTCCGATTTATTTTATATCGCATACTATACAGTGGGGTCAGCGTGTAAGTGCACACACGAACGAACACGAACACTATACATACATGTAATTGCTTAAACGTACATGTACGTGACGTCAATTTTGTCGTCATTCCCTCGCCATACGTCACAAACCTAGCTACGTCATTCAAAGCAAATTGGCGGCGTCCACGTAGTTACATAGTTGCATGTCGGTGTGTAGAGACTAATGATATCACAGGAATAACGATCGAGGACTTGCTACAGTTGGGAGAAGTTAGTTTGCTTCTTCTAATGTTACCCGAACTTTCTGTCTGTAACGCAGGGCCACTTTAGCGTTACAGACATAACATTCGGGTTACTTATAATGCAACAATTTCTTTCTAAAGTGAAGAGGTCGGTGGAAGAAGGGGGCTAGCCTCCTTCTTCTACTGACCTCTTTAATTATGGACGAGGATGTGCAAACGTGGGATATATTCATCACGCACACCTGTGGCTGAGGACCGTTTCGGTCTGTGTTTTCCCATATTTTCCTGCCCACGACAGTGCACATCATAGTGTAATTGTTGTTTAAGTCTCGTTCACGTTCAGTGCAGTAAGTGTTACCTTTAGCTCAAACCCCCTGTACGTTAATTGGCAATAGTGACACAGTTTTTGATACTCGAATTTGTACGTTTCTTTTTATTAGCCGATCTATTTATAGATCGGCTAATATATTGGTTATCCATCGAATTCTGAAAAAGTTTGTAGCAACCCTTTTCTCCGCTATTCGGTAATCTACGAACGCTAATTTTTCTGTATCACTTCCAAATTGCATCAACCGATAAAGTTTGCATTTTTGGCAATTATCTCCGTTTAAAACTTTACTTATAGCCAAATAACACAATTTTGAATACGTAATGAGCTGAACGCCGGAAGAGATTTAACCCGGAAGTTATTGTTGTTGAAGTCCATAGTTGGCTCTAATGGCCATATACGCCAACATACGCCGATTATTGGGCTAATTTAAAGCTTTTATTTATTAAACAGAACAAGTTTCAGCCAAGTATAATCGCGTAAAATGTGTTTATTCGGCTAATTTATAATCGACCTCTGCTCAAAATCTCCTTACTAGCAACCCCAGCATTTTCGGGTTTATCCCAGCATCTCGGGTTTATCCCATTGGATCGTGTATGCGCGTCATTTGACGCTAGTTAATATTCACAAAATTTTCCACCAATCAAAACGAAGAATTGCCCTTCATAGCCAACTTTGATTTGTTTACGTATCATGCAGGGATGGCAGGGATGCATCCAGCACTCGCGATTGCGGCAATCCCCCTTAAGTATTGTCAATGTCGCAAATTATTGATTGTCTTGCGCCCGACATCGCGCAAAAAATCACGGATGGGGCACATTAGGCCAATCTGGGCATGTGCCTGAATACGCAGGAGCTTGCGTCTATTTTTAGATAACACTGTAACCGCTAGATATATATAGCCCTGGTAGCTCCGCCCACTCGCGTGCTGCCACAGAATTCGGACAAACACACAGTGACTACAACTTTGTGTATTGCGGAGTGTAATTTGTAGATAAATAGAGCATACAGTACAGATGTTACGCTGGAATATTTCGCAACATAATGGTGACAACAAAACATTGCTGCTATGGCATTGCTGCTATTGGATGGATTTGGGAACGGGTTTCCAAAACCTGCACAAAATCGAGAAAAATGTCAACGCTGGGTACAGAAATGTGGTCGAAAATAGTTTACCATTGACAATGTTACCAGAGACACCTACATATGTTCGATGCACTTTAGCCTGATTTGATCGGCTAATAACATCATGCTCTGCATGACTTTTCATATTACTTATTGTTCTAGAAATCACTCAGAGACGATTACTATTGCGAGACCAGCGTCATATGTATATGATACTGTGCAATTTCCCGGAATAACTGCCTTTTATCACATAATTACCCCCAGCATATGTTTAGAAGTGGTCAGTAGAAGAAGTGTACTAAGTCCTTAATGGGACTAAGGACCATTCTTCCACTAACCCCTGCAATTGTAGGTCAAACCGGGACCAAGTAGAATAAGGGGACTATGTCCCAAATGGACTTAGCCCCCTTTTCCCACTGATCTTGCAATTGTAAGTCGTTGAACGTTGAACTGTAGCCGATTTCATTAACATTGCAAAGTATACTTTTCTATCAAAGTATACTTTGAGGGAGTAATCATTTATTTTTCCCGAAATGCATTATGTCATATAGAACTAACGACTGCATATATTTGATGATTAAAAGTATGCAGAATTATTATACTGAATGTATTACATTATCACAGCCAAAATGACTGTGATAATGTAATAAATTCAGTATAATGACAATTATTAAATTTATCCTTAAATTGAAAATTTCTCCCTCAAAGTATGCTTTGCTAGATAAGTATACTTTGCAATGTTGGTGAAATCGGCTACTGGGCGTACATTTCACATCGTTATGCGTATTGCGAGTTGTCTGAGATAAGTCATTAGGCGACGGCGGGGTAATTGAGTGTGGCTATCTCGATGCAGCCGCAACGTGTGTGACGCCGATAACTGAATAGAGGCAAACACCATTAGCGACGGACCGTTGTTTCTTGTAGATATACACATGGATCGTCTTCAATCACGTGACTTATATATGTATCTATATCAACGCATTCTGTCTGTAATGCCGAGGGGCATGGATTGGACTGGCGATTCCTTTATTTCTCCGTCGGTTGGCCACCCTCCCACCGTTCCCATTCCACCCAATATGTATCATATTAAGAAATAAAACCATGGGATGTTGCGTTTACTGGGGTGTAGAATATATTTGGTATGTTTAAAGTGCGAGGAGTCCGCAATAGCTCATGGTTTTATTACCTATATTTACACTGCATTTTCCAATAGATTCAAAAATGTAAATAAAATAAAATGTAAATAAGCACATATGGCGATCTTGTCTGACGTTGCAACGTTGCCGGTCAATAGCGTGACGTTATTGACAACGACGATGAACGTCATGTATTTTAAACATACTTTCACTAATCTACGTCGCGCGACATAGCGTGGGGCTAGCGTACTGTGATATAAACGCAATACGTTGAATGGGCGTTTCAATTATGAATGTAAGGACAGTGTATATATTGTGCACTACATGCGTGCATGCACAGATGACTGACTGGTGTACAAGTACAAGTGCACGTCAGCGTGTAAATGCACACGACATGTAGTATGATGCTGCATGGAAGATATAGAGAATAGTAGGTTAGTGCCGTGAATGGGAAAACTATCTGGCGCGGCACGGAAACGGGATATGCTCGGCAGAGCCTTGCCCATCCCGTTTCCTAAGCCTTGCCAGATAATAACCTACTATTCTATTTATCCCGTCAACACATACCAATGGCTTTAAAATGCAACAAAATAGCCCCAACAACCGCACATATTCATACGCAGTGATTAGATCGTATTTACAGGATATAAAAAATGTTTCACGGCTCCGTGTTTCACGGCACATACGCACTGTGGTGACGGGATAATATACATTACTGTCTGTTTCACCAACCCTGCCCACATTTTACGGCAATATAAACCCTACAAAACAGTATTGTTTTCGATAATATTAAATGTTATCAAAATTTAAGAATGAGCCTTCTTTTTATTTCGTGACATTTGGTCAAATATTGATTTTATACAAAAAAAATTATTGTCTATGTGAATGTAACACAGGGGAAATGAGGTAGAGGAGCTGGGGAGGAGTCAAAAACGAAAAACATATGTTTTTACATTGCTTATATATCCGTCGTTAAATTTGGACAGGTTTCGTGAAACAGACAGTAGTGTTGATGCGAACTACAGTGGGGTCAGCGTGTAAGTGCACACACGAACGAACACGACAGGTTGGTACCTGACCCCACTGTAATAATAATTAACCGAGATTACTGATTTCATATCAAACGGTGTTATGCCGATTTCTTATGACGTCAGTCATCGCCTTTAATGAATATCATGTTACATGTAATTGGACACAAATTATAGAATCAATTTGTTGCAGAATTAAGGGATCGTGGAGACTTACTGATATGATCATAATATTGAGCCGCGTCGTGAGAAAACATGTCTTCGGGAAATGTTTGGTCAAATTTACATTTTGTTACCATGACAATGATATTTATCTGATGAATTGAATGTCTTTTATTTGATCATGATATCTGCAATATTCATTAAGATCTTACATTTTATACAACACCACTATTCAGGTCGTTTGAGCAAATGTGACGTCACGTAAACGACGTTACAGTAACTACGTATCTACCGGTACACATAGAGTATACGCCAACATTTAGAACAGTTTGCAAGTTGACAAACTAGAAGCATGTTTGGCATTGAATAATGAATGTATAGACGGATGAGCTTGAGTCCTTTAGTAATACATGAAAATGAAAAGCGACAAAGACAAACCAGCAAGTTCATGTACCAGCAGGTATAAACGTGCGCGCGTACGGCGGATTCGGTATGCTGATTTCTTCTTTTTGACGTCCCGTTTACTGAGCGTTTTAATAGTTTTTCTAATGCACTCTATAAATATCACGCAATCTGATTAGCTGATGGTTATACATTACAGGTATATCATTGTTGATGAACGGTCACAAATTATTTCACTATGTATTCCTACGCCAATACTAAGTTTGAGGTCGGTCAATTTACTCTGCCATATAATGACCGACCAAAAAATGGGGTAACTCACATAAAATGTCCTAAGTGGTATTCTGGTATTATTGTGAAAGACACAGCTGGCTTGCATATGAAACGTCCTGGTCCGAAACGTCCTGGTGACCTGGTCCGAAAGTTACATCGTCCGAAGTGTACGGCGAACAAAAATACAAATATCTCACCGTTGACCACGTTTCATATGTTTTGGCAGTAATAGATCGTTCACACAAAGAGAAAGTATGTATACTGTGTAATCTTGCATCTCAAATGGTAGTATATCACGAATGATTAGACGAGTTATCACAATATGTATCAACATCAGGGAAGTTTGACATGGAAATGTTGTTGCTAAGAAATCGCACTGGAGTGACATTAAATGCGAAAAGAAGTAAACAAGGCAATTATAATTCTAACGACGAATTTATTGAACAATAATGAAATCAGCAACATAAACGTATATACATTCATGCTATATCTTGTAATTGTGTTGGAACTATTTTGATAGGTCGGAAAACATGTTTAAGCAGATTTTCCGAGCTATCATTTTCTGATATACGCCGCAAATTTCAAAATTACGATACAGTTAACCCTATAATAATTGTAGAAAACCACCTTTATTTGAATGTGACAAGCCTGAACTTACAATATCGGTATTGCAATAGGCAGATATGTAGACACACTCGACATAAATCTGCATTCATGTATGTATACAACAACGTACATCCATGTATACATGTATACAGCAATGTGTTACGTACATTCATGTATACAACACTGTGTTACATCCTATCTATGCAAGTCTTTGTTTGCAGATGTTGTTCTATGGAAAACGAATTAATTCGTATTGGCAATACTATCTGCACTGTTTGTCGCAAATTTAAAACTCACGGGGAAATGAACTTTCGACACATGTGCAATATAATATATCAACTTAGGTTTAAACGTGTTTACTGATGGGGGGGGGGTGGGGGGGGGTGGGGGGGGGGCGGGGGGGGGTGGGGGGGGGGGGCTGGTTAGTGCCAACGGCCGGTCAGACCCGACCCCGCTCTAATATTTTGCAGACATTTGTTACCGGAATATCAGCTTCGTACACCGCCTTGAGTTTGTTTTGGGAGTGTTACGGTAGCATTTTGTCTTTTGGAGAGTCAACTCGCTGTGCAGTGAGCGAGTGTCGTAGCCTATTGTTCTGAAACAAGCAACAGAACTTCGAAGTCAGAGTGCAAGATGCAAATCTCAGCGGAAATGACGTCAGCTAAGCTCACGACGTCATATCTTGTTACATCGTCAGACAGGTTTTACCTCAATTACATTTATTACCCCAATATACTAATATAAGTTATTGCGATTCTACACAGTCAGTATCGTGTCATATTGCCCGTCTGAACTATAGTCACCCGAGGCGCATATTTATCCAAAATTTAGTTTTATAAGTGTATTGGTACATGTTTAACGTCATATAAATATGGCGTCAAACGTCACGACGTCATGACGTTACACATATTACCTG
The DNA here is from genome assembly GCA_029237695.1 of Conchocele bisecta. NCBI lineage: Eukaryota > Metazoa > Mollusca > Bivalvia > Lucinida > Thyasiridae > Conchocele > Conchocele bisecta. The sequence goes on from CM055267.1 coordinate 67,621,683, forward strand.
ACGTCATCCAGACATAAACGAGTATACATTCGTTAATTTGTTAATGGGCAATTTCTGGACCGATTTTGAAAATCTAACTTTTGAGTTCTTATTTAGGTCGCTACCAATCTATATGACTATGATCCGGAGGTGATAACAATCGTCTTCGACTCAGTCTCGTCGCGCCGTAATTTTTTATTCGAGCCATATTGTCAGGATCGACAGGTAAAATTGTAAGGAAATGATCCTTACAATTTGATCTGATTTATTACCCCCTTTTTGAATGGTAATAGTTTATTAATAAGCACATTCACAGTGATGCATATATTGGTGATGAACTACATAACTGCTAAATAAGCTATACTATTAACATGCTGGTATATGAATCACAACATAATGTAGTGGAATTGCCCTTGTTAACTGTTGACATTTATTGACACTTCTTTTGAGGTCACGTGACCACCTTTATTGAGCCAGTTTGGGCTGGATATTCTTTACCATGGTGTCATACCTACATATGTTGGTAGCAAAACACTGCTCCTAAGCATAGGTGATCATATCTCAGACGGCATCATATCTCCATTACTCTAATTATTTGTTTGGCAGTGCTCACAAAGTGTTGTGGCCGCCATTATTTGACTGTCAACCCTTTCTAATTTCCGGTCACACATTAAATGAATGTTTATTTACACACTTGTACACTTACCTGATGTAGTTTGACATGCAGAATCATCTGGACATCTGACCGTCACGATATCTTATCTAAAATGTAAATGTAAATGCTTGGATATAACGACGGCACTGGCTCGATGACCTTGCATGTCGTCTCCCAAGAAGGGGAGAACGGAATGAGGTGGATACAGGGGAAACCGACCCCAGGGGGACCTAGCTCTTATTCGAATAGTCCTCTCCGGTCATGCACAGTCCCCATCCGAAAGGACTAGTAGAGCATGAAATACAAAGTATCTCAGAAATACTGACGCCCTGGAAATGAACCCTGAATCGAACCCGGTTCGCTAGCGTGATAGTCCGACGGTGTTACCCCTTGGTCACGGTCTGCTCTCTTAGATAGCTTAGCTATCTACGCTGTATGTCTGGTCGAAAGCCTAAACATGTAACTTTACGATCAAAGATGGCTGAAACTTCGCAGTCAATGCTCAATGCTCTAATTTCAACCGATGAAATGGATGACTGTCAGATTTCCTGGCCACCGATTGGCGGGCTCTCAAATCCAGTGTCTATATAAGTAATGACGCAACACAGATTCTCACTTCGGCCACTCCGGTCACAAAGAGCAGATCAACGCTCAAATGCAGAACTTTCACATTCACTCAAACTTCGTTCGGCCATTAGTTGTTGTAGATGCTTCCAGCCTCTAACAGTTTGGCCACTGTTAGTACTACAGTGTAATGCCATACTGACAATCAATGGTGCTAGAAATAATAAAGAAACCGAAAATTGTATCTTGTTTAGTCTACTCTAAACTGCCAAACCAGGGTTCCAGGGTTTAGTTGATAGCCTAACGATATGGGCTCATATTACCCGTCAAGCTGACCAATTAAAACGCGAGAAATTTATCTGCGATATGACAATGATAGTTATTACTCCGTCTTACGGTCTTCGTCCTACTTATTTCCCCGTCACCGAATGCTGCGGGTCGGGGGGATATAGTGTTACCGGCATCCGTACGTCCCGTCAGTCCGCCACAAACTTAACGCTTGGGCAAGTTTCGTATAATATATGTTTCCTTCTACGTATCTGCTTCATATTTCACACATGTATTACAGCAATGGCCCTCTATCATGTTGTGACAGATCGGCGATCATCATGCCCCCGCTAAACCCAGGATCAAGGTCACATACTTAGTGCGTCAAAAAACCTTAACGGGTAATGTTCTTATAATGTATCAATCCATCATGCTGTGACAGATCCACGATCCTCGGGACCCCGCTAAACCCAAGGTCAATGTCACATACTTCGAAACCTTATAATGTCCTTATAGTTTCCATTCACATAACTGTTTCATATTTCGCACATGCATTCCTCCGATGGTCGTTTATTCAGCTTTGACGAATCCAGCATTCTCCGGTACTTTGTCTTTTCAAATCTGCCTTCGTTTTCTTTGGCTGCCAGCGGGGGCATTCGTTTGCCGATAGACCACATTTCTAGTTGTTATGTATAGATTGGCATGTAGAACTAGTGATGGGGCCCGTCATACTACTACAGTTTGGCACTGTCGCCCTTCTTGTTAGTGTCTTGTGTTTTGTATCGGTATATATTTCATCCTTTTCTTATAGTTCTATTTACAGTATTATAGTTTATTTCATATATACTGTGGTTGTTCTTCGTTCTGACTATTTTGTCTGTTTCGTCAAATATTATTAATAATGTTGTATTGCTTTGTATATTTCTGTCCTTTTCATGTACAGTTGTGAGGTACAGCGGGAGCTTTGCGGCGCCGCGCTTACCAGGTACAACCGCCCCAGTGGACTGTTTTGTTCATGGACCGTTGCAAGGTGGCACAAATTGCCATGTCTTCGTGTACTGTACATCATTGTCACTTGTTGCTGTGGGTCTTTCATTGCGTTTGTCTATTTTGTAAATTAAATTAAACAAGGCTAACCATAAACAGAAGAATAATTGACAAAAGCTGTCATCGCTCTTTCCGTCTTCGTCGTCGTTGTCGTCGCCGTTGTCGTCCGCGTCAACAAGGTCAAACAAAATGGTACAAGTTTCTTCATCATGATATAGCTTTAATGTTTCTTTACGGATTGCTTCAATATTGGACACTTGATACATGTGAGCATATGGAACACACTCATACTGCTATTAACATGACCTTAACCTTTTTTACTTTCATATTTTTACGGAAACACTTAGCCATTTTTTTTTTGGCGTCGTCATATAACTTTAATATTTTGTTACGGATTTCTTCAATATTTGAACATTTGATACATGTGAGCATTTCGAACACACTTGAACCCCCAGTAACATGACCTTGACATGTGTGACCTTCACATGGTTGTGTAAACACTTAGCCATTTGTTTACGTCACAAAGTTTAAATTTTTCATCATCATATAACTATAATATTACTTGACGGATTGCTTCAATATTTGGAAACTTGATACATGTAAGCATTTGGAACACACTCATGCCGCCGTTAACGTGACCTTGACTTTTTTCACCTTCACATTGTTGCAGAAACACTTAGCAATGTTTACGTCAAAAAGTTTGTACCAGTTTATTCATCATCATATTCCTTTAATATTACTGGATACGTGATTGCTTCAATATTTAGACACTTGACACATGTAAGCATTTGGAACACACTCGTGCTACCATTAACATGTGATTGACCTTGTTCGTGACCATGATCGTGTTACGGTCAAATGCCTTGGTAGGCGCGACACCGCTTCTCCGGCGGAATTCTTGTATTATATTATCAGACTGTTTTGACGTGGAGCGTATTACGACATATTGTTAACGAAATAACGACGTTGCTTATTTGTGTGGCATTAATCATCAAACGACGCCTTAGTACGGCTTGCAAAGAGCTTCGGGCAAATAGGAATCATTAACGTTCTACGTTCAAAGGCGATGTTACGCGTGTTTGACAAGTACAACACCCTTACACGAAACCTTACATGTAACTGTGTAATAAATAGGCAAACTACCTTCAGTAGTTGAGCTTCATTGACAGGCGTAAGTATTGACATGCATAATTATACAATGTACCACTCTTGGTGTAAAGTTACAGGAATACTCTTAAAAGTTCATGCCAACTCAGTGGGCACACAATGCTCTTTATAGGAATTAAATACGTGTATAATTGTGTCACTATTCTACCTGTTCTAAAAATTACGTGTACTGTTACACCACGTATTGATTGGTATTACTATACATTTTATAACATACGTACATTTTCACACTGATATCAGGGGCGGTAACCGTGTTTCCTTAAAATGCTAACGGACATTACTATTTATTCTCTGTATTTATGTTTTGATGTGCAATGATCATACTTTATAATCTGTCGAAAATATTATTTGTTCAGGTGATGTATTTAATTTGTATAAATAATTAAAAAAATATCATGCCTCATTTGCATATGAAAATAGCCTGATACCACCTCGAGTCACTATCAGTAAAATAAATATTACTAAATTATTATATATAGTGGGCACTTGTGATTTTTAGAACTGGAGGAATAGTGACGCAATTATACACTTATTTAATTCCTATAAAGAACATGTTGTGATTACTGAGCGGGCATGTACCTTTAAAGTTTTCGTACATGTAGTTTTATTTTGTTGAATTATGCATTAGGCCAATGCACATTCTCACTTGATTTGTATACACATATGTCTGATTGAAAACCCAACCTCAACAATTACTAAACACAACTGCACGCCAACAGAATATATGGGCAATGTGGCAGTGACTGGGGCTTATGGGTTTTCCGACCAGTGTAGATCTAGATCCGCACAGTCTGATCAGGATATGCACGGTTCGCCAGTGCATCCATTAAACATTCGTAATGCTTGCAACAGGCAGTAGAGATCGTTATCAGACCACAGGAGTGTCTACACTGTTCCCAAAACCAATAAACTCCATGGAACCGTTTCTCTTCGTACGACTAAAATGTTCGTAAGTGCAAAATTATGATAGTCTGTAAATTTCACATTAACAGTGTTTTCTTGTAAACAATTATTGGATTTACATTTATTGAGCACAGGCTGCATATGCAGCCTATGCTCAATAAATGTAAATCCATCAATTGAAATTACCATCTGATCCTAAATTTGCACTTACGAACCTTTTATTCATACGAAGCTTAGTGAAACGGCCCCCATGTATCCAGCTACAGCCACATCTGAGTGTGTTACTGCATACAACATGTTTCCACAGTGTATAAACACAGCATTTTAAAATCATCATGTACTAGAATAATGAAATTCACGTTTGAACCTCTCTAAACCGGAGGCCTTGTGAGTCCCCATCGCATCCGGTTGAGAGATATTATATTGTAAGTCCTGCACATGACACACTCCAAGACATATATCTGCTTTGCAATCACAAACATGCATTATCTGCAGAGATACATGACAAGGAAATACATTAAATTTATGCACACAACAATCATCTGAGTGGCCGGTTTAGAGACGTTCCATTGTATAAATGAGCTCGCTACAGTCAACACGTTAGGTGATCAGCATGGCTTCAATTTATGATGCTATGTTTATGTAATAAATTGTGTGTACCATTTCTGATGAGTTAACCCTTTCACCCCTAAGTAACTGAATGGGCTGCGATATGTTCGTTATGCAACCAATCAAATCATCGCAAAATGATTTTCAGACTATTCCATTTATAAAAAGGGGGTATTTGTTTTTCTCAAACATATGAAAATTACTTTCAAACAGTGCAGATCCTGATGAGACGGCTCGTTACGAGCCGGCTCATCTGGATCTGCACTGTTTGAATAAACCGATATAGCGGGCTTTCGGGTTCAAAGGGTTAATATGGTATTTGTCGGGCTTGTTGGCGGATTTCACAGGAACTCATAGGTATTGCTTCCTCTGGGAGATAATCTACGATATTCCTCTCAACCAGGGTCAGTATTTATAATTGAGACACGCCATGCGATTTTGTAAACACAAAATGGTTGTTGTTGTACTGAGATGCGTGGGTGGGTTCGTTTATATGCTGGCCCATCATCTCCATTTGTCAAGGCATGCTTTCGTTTCCGGCCATTGAACCGTCTTGATCATTATTACAGTGTTACCGAATGGTCTTGATATGTGATTGTAGTCTCTTGCACATTGTGCGGATTGTCTAATCTATATATTGGTAGGCTTAGACAACCCGCACAATCACATGGACGATGGAACGTGTAACAACATCGATTGATACATACATATACATTGTATATTACCATTATATTATCTGAACATTATTAATGCAAGGAATATACTATGTTATGTAACTAGGAACATGTTATATGTATGTTTAAGTTCCTACCAAATACTTTTTTGAATCTTGAAGTACTGTTTCCCTGTCAAACAAAATGTTGGCATGTAGTTACGATCATTAAGTATTTGTGTTTTAAATGGGTCATCGGTTAATAAAGCACGTTACCACGTTTGCAACCAGCGTACTTAACATACTTAACAACATTTTGGTCGGGGCGATATGGGTTGTAGATGCTTCTAGGTATGTTTATTTGGACTCCTAAGTATCTGTGCGAAACAATATTGAAACCAGTTGAGTGAATTATAATTATATTACTTAGAGGTTAATACGTGGCTTGTTTGATATCGGCCTAGGTACCGGCCCGATGTAACTTGGTATCAGCCTGAGACCGAAGGTCGAAGGCTGATACCAAGTTACCGAGGGACGATACCTAGGCCGATATCAAACAAGACACGTATTAACGTCTTTATTACTTACATTACTTAGATATCAATTACAATATCAATCATCCGGCAGTTGTGATAATCCTATATTAAAATCTATACCGTTATCTATGGAAGCCCTGGAGGGACTTCCGACTTCTTTACTTCCGACTTCCGACTTCATCACTTCTGACTTCATTACTTCCGACTTCATTACTTCTGACTTCCGACTTCATTACTTCCGACTTCATCACTTCCGACTTCATTACTTCAGACTTCATCACTTCATTACTTCATTACTTCCGACTTCATCACTTCTGACTTCATTACTTCAGACTTCATTACTTCCGACTTCCGACTTCATTACTTCATTACTTCCGACTTCCGACTTCATTACTTCCGACTTCCTACTTCATTACTTCATTACTTCCGACTTCCGACTTCATTACTTCCGACTTCCGACTTCATTACTTCATTACTTCCGACTTCATTACTTCAGACTTCATTACTTCCGACTTCATCACTTCTGACTTCATTACTTCCGACTTCATCACTTCTGACTTGGAAGTAATGAAGTCGGAAGTCGGAAGTAATGAAGTCGGAAGTGATGAAGTCAGAAGTGATGGAGTCGGAAGTCAGAAGTAATGAAGTCGGAAGTAATGAAGTCAGAAGTGATGAAGTTAGAAGTCGGAAGTAATGAAGTCGGAAGTCGGAAGTAAAGAAGTCGGAAGTCCCTCCAGGGCTTCCATAGTTATCCATGATTGAATGATGAAATACAGAGCCTACACATTTAAATTCCCGGCATCTGTCAAAATGTACGCAGCCGATAAAGTAAACATACTCAATGCACATACCGAAAGGAACTTGTTTAATACGCGCGCGAGACATGGTATCGGACTGGAAACGGCGGTATCAAACTAGTAACGATGGTATCAGACTAGAAATGGCAGTATCAGACTAGATGGTTCAGTATCAGACTGGAAAACACGCCGTATCAGCCTGGACTGTGTATGTTATTGCTGTAGGCAAATTCAGGCAATTTCTAGGCAAACATTGATATCTAAGTAATAATATCGTGTAACCATTGGAATTCGTATATTAACCCGTTGAACCCGAAAGCTCGCTATAGCGGGGTTTGCAAACAGTGCAGATCCAGATGAGCCGGCTCGTAACGAGCCGTCTCATCAGGATCAACACTTTTTGCAAGTATTTTTTATATTTTTTAGAACAAAAACACCCCCTTTTCATAAATGGACTAATCTGAAAATCATTTTATGACGATTGGATTGGTAAGAAAATTAGTATATCACAGTCCATTTCAGTTACTTAGGGTTGAAATGGTTAGACATAGTTTCAGTGAAGTGAATTGTACATTATAGGAATGAATGGCCTTTTTGTGGAATTTATCGGGGTATAAACTTGGCAAAGTCGCGGGAATACTGGACGAAGGCCGGAAGGCCTCGTCCAGTGTTCCCGCGACTTTTCCAAGTTTCTATCCCCGATAAATTCCACAAAAAGGCCATTCATTCCTTATAATTCCAGCATTTTAAATAAATTCATCAAGAAAATGTGTTTATTTTCCGTTTTCTTCACAATTATTTTAACTGCGCCTCACGGTTACGGAAAGTCGTTCGGCGTGTGAGTTTACTGGGATATAAATTTTGGACAGAGACTTGCTACGAGCCAATCAAATGTTAGGGAATTGTGTAAATATTTTTGTGCTGGAATTATACTATAATTACTAGTACTGCATTAATAACAGAAATGCAGCCATATTATATATATACCATATTCTTGGTAACTGAAGCGTTCTGTCAACATCACCAAATGAACGCATAGGGAATGTTCACATTTTGGCATGGAATATGGCATATATGGTCATCGAGTAGTGTAACACGTCCATATAGGCATTTCACGCGATGCGATGAACTTTTATGTCACATTCGTTGCAAATATACGAATATTATATGTAATACTAATAAGATACATGTACCCCACCAAGCAAACTTGTTTTTTAGATCGGTTACGGTAAGAAATGTGCATACACATTTGCAGCGGGTGTCAGCTTTGGCAAGTGCGCATACAGTGGGATCAGCGTGTAAGTGCACACATGAACGAACACGACAGGTTGGTTCGCTGCCCACCCAAAGTGTATGTTGTTACCACTCAGTTGAACCGTCTCGCCGAGACGGTTCAACCGAGTGGTAACAACATACACTTTTGATGCGAAATGAGAAAAAATGCAGAAAAATATTTACATTTTTGTTATGCATGAAATACAGTGGGGTCAGCGTTCCAACCTGTCGTGTTCGTTCGTGTGTGCACTTACATGTATACAAATATAGATACCGGAACTACTGAAGCTTCACCGTAATATGTTGTTTATTTCATCGTTGTTATCATATGACTTAATTATTTCTAATAGCTATCCATTTCATAGGTAGGCTTTGAATAAATTGTCTTTCCACCCACGTATAATCACTTAATCGTGTTACTCGCAGATGGTGGTTCATCACAACGAATGGCCTTCACGAACATCTTATTTCCAGCAGACAGCTGCAAGGTATATTAAATCATTGTTTCGGAATTGGCTGTGGAAATATTGATCTATGACAAGCTATGCCCTGGTGACTGTGTGTTCGCAAGGCGCCATCTGTTATTAAACTGTTTACGCCGTGTCTCAGAAGACGGTCGAGACCCGTCACGAATTGCAACAGAATAATTCGTAGTGAGACTGTACCTAATTTAAATGAACGATGCATTACTCCTGGCTGCATCGCCTACGTCACGGAGGCACATACATAACATGGATTTACTCCCGTCTGTACGAACGGTAGAGAAGTATAAATCAGTCTTAGCTCTCCGCAAATGTGGGGTATTCTAACTGAGGTGGTCAGTGGAACACTGGGGTTCATACGTGCCACTGACGCATTCGATTGTAATAATCAGCCGTGCATGTATCTTCAATTAACCTGTATTACTAAAACCCATCGGACAATATATAGAAACGAGAACTATGAAGCGAAGGTCTAACGTAATACACCATGTCAGTAATGCGCACTGTAATGATCAACGAGCCAGGCCGTTTCACTAAACTTGTACGCCTAAAATGTTCGTAAGTGCAAACTTATGATAGTCTGTGAATTTCACATTAACACTGTTTTCTTGGTAACACTTATTGGATTTAAATTTGTTGAGCATATGCTGCATATGCAGCCTATGCTCAATAAATGTAAATCCATCAATTGAAATTTCCAGACGATCCTAAAATTTGCACTTACGAACATTTTAGTACGAAGTTTAGTGAAACGGTCCCCAGCATCACAACGAATTTACATGTACAAATATGCGCTGCATAGTCAGCGGTGTACTGTTAGGGCAACCGTGCATATAATAATATATAAATACTATAAAACATATCAATGGACAAAAATCCCATTGAACCACCGAGAACACAGCAGTCCCAGCAGGAACCAAATAAACAAACACAGGTACAGTGTTGGAACGGTCAGTGAATACAACCTAATCTCAACTACTTTCATTGGCGCAGCTTTATCACACCTGAGCGTTACAGACAGATGATGATGCTCTTTGAGATATGCGATGCGCTGTGGATCGCTGTGCCTGCTTCGAATATACTATATCAACCACATACTGATTTTTATTTGAGCAGATTCCACGAAGTTTGTGTTGTATTTAATTGTATTCGGTCAAGCATGTGAGATAATTGGGCTATGTATTTTCGTATGCATATGCAGCCTATTCTCAATAAATGTAAATCCACTAATCGTTTACAAGAAAACACATTGTTAATGTGAAATTTACAGACTATCAAACGTTTGCACTTAACATTTTAGTAGTACGAAGTTTAGTGAAACGGCCCCATTAAAACTAGGTTAAATGTGGAAGTTTATACATTTTCGCAAATTGAGATGACACTGTTTTGTAGTACATGTACTATGTATAACTTTCCTCAGACATTCAGTATATATGTTGTTATCAATCACTTGAACCGTCTCGAGATATACAATGTATGGATACAAACAGTGTTGCTAAATCTTGATACTTTTGAATCTGTCTCAAATGAATAACGGTGTTTCACTCTAAGAGAGAACGGCAACAGTGTATTTTAGTACCACTCAAACGCTGGGGCGGAACATCATAAGCAGAATTTGTTATCTGGGTCAGTTGCTGCCTAATTCCTTTAGTGACGAGACATCGTAAGAATCTCCGCGTGCACGAGTAAACACACAGATTGGCATTTGCTGGCTGATTACATACACGTCGTCGGAATATTCCTCGTCGTTTACTTGTGTTGTTTTTGCCAGAGTGTGCTCCGAGACTTTCTATGATCGTGATTTTATCCACGATCAATGATTCCTAGTTACATCATTTTTCAATTCAGTGTGTCAGTGTAAGAAGGGGACATTATCATACCTGAAGTTCTAAAATCAGGGGGCAGTTTCATTAAACTTCGTACAATAAAAATGTTCGTAAGTACATATTTAGGATCGTCTGAAATTTAATTGATGATTTCCATGTATTGAGCATAGGCTGCTTTTGCTGCCTATGCTCAATAAATGTAAATCCAGTAATTGTTTACAAGAAAACACTGTTACATGTAATGTGAAATTCAGAGACTATCATAATTTTGCACTTACGAACATTTTAGTCCTACGAAGTTTCGTGAAACGGCCCCCTGATGAATTACAGTGTAATATGGCCATTGCAGATTTTGATACGACAACAATAATAACCCATGTATCAAACATGGTGTATACGTTGGTATGATATAATTGATAGCACATTGTAAATAACTACCTTTGGAACATGTTATACAAACGTTTAGTAGTATATCTGCCATATTTGCTGTCTCTGTCAAATGCTGCAAGAAGTGAAACTGACCGATGGCTTGCACATTATCAGATAGCCGAGATCTCAAATCCATGCGCTGTATAGGAATCAGTAACAAATATATGTTCACATGTGTGGTATACAGTGGACCCTCTCTAAACCGGACACCCTGGGGGGATCCCCAGGGTGTCCGGTTTAGAGAGGTTCCACTGTAGAACAGACATATGACTACTTTAAGACACGCGTGGATGCTTGGCGATCATGAACAGACATTATCAATAGAGGTAAATGGCAATGAAACGTATCAAAATGAAGTATAACTAACATGTCTCTATGCCCGGTTTAGAGAGGTTCCATTGTACATATATCACATCACATTTACGAAGCAAACTATGTTTGAATCAACTGATGATTATTACTACAATGGGTCCTTACATCAGTACTCAATGTAAGATCCTCTATATACATGATATACAGCATACATGTGGCATACATTATTGAAGCCCCAGTTTGTACGCTGTTCACAATCTCAAACAGGACACAAGTCCGTACATTTGTATCTACCTGCACGTGTACACTTATTCAGAGGTGAATCGAACTGAATGCTGGTGCATGTTTTGAATATATGAACAGCCAAAACAGGTCAAATTCGCCTCAAATCATGCATCGTTTTTATAACTTTCTTACTTTCTTATTACTCAACCGATTTTCATGAACTACTTCGGAAGCATTTTGACAGTTTCTGAGATATTCGCAAACCAGTTCCGAAGTGTTTGGGTAACTAACCGTAAAGATCAGGAAATGACAAGCAGTCAAGGATTCTACACAAGTTTCCGCCTTCTATGCGCGTTACTTCATCAAAATCAATGGAATATTCTACACAAGTTTCAAAATCAATGAAATCTTCTACACAAGTTTCCACCTTCCATGCGCGTTACTTCATCAGTATCAATGAAATATTCTACACAAGTTTCCGCCTTCCATACGCGTTACTTCATCAAAATCAATGAAATCTTCTACACAAGTTTCCGCCTTCCATACGCGTTACTTCATCAAAATCAATGAAATATTCTACACAAGTTTCCGCCTTCCATACGCGTTACTTCATCAAAAATCAATGAAATCTTCTACACAAGTTTCCGCCTTCCATACGCGTTACTTCATCAAAATCAATGAAATCTTCTACACAAGTTTCCGCCTTCCATACGTGTTACTTCATCAAAATCAATGGAATATTCTACACAAGTTTCAAAATCAAAGAAATCTTCTACACAAGTTTCCGCCTTCCATGCGCGTTACTTCATCAAAATCAATGAAATCTTCTACACAAGTTTCCGCCTTCCATACGCGTTAATACATAAAAATTAATGAAATCTTCTACACAAGTTTCCGCCTTCCATACGCGTTAATTCATCAAAATCAATGGAATAATATTAAGAAAGCTGTAATAAATAATATCTGAGTCGATTTGAAATTAGCCTGTTTTGGCTGTTCGCATATCCAAAAAGGCGCACATGCATTCAATTCGATTCCTTTCTGTATTCTAGTACGTGTATTCCCTGGTAACAATATCAATAAGCATCGTCTTCACGTGACCAGTGACATATCGATGGTCTAGTAACATAAGGTCGTAACTGCTATGCTTTAGCATAGCAGTTACGACCTTCTGTTACTAGACCATCGATATGTGCACGACGTGAAACTGTAGACAGGATGCAATTATGTCAAATAGGAGACGAGCAGAAATTAAATTTGTAGATTTAATTATGGATTTAATAAGCTCGTCCATAAGAAATTATTTGTTGACATGTTCGCAGGAATACTTTTACTATACTTTTTATTTGGGTTTTGCGGCCTGTGTATATCCATCCAGATCAGCCTGTGCATCCGCACTGAATCAACCGAATTGCTTCTAACAAGTAATTTAGATCGTATCAGGCTACATACATGTGTTAGATCAGGATCTACACCGGTCAGAAATCCCATACGCCCCATTTCTCCAGTCACAGCCACATATGTGTATGTGGCCATCACTATGTATGTGATCCTCTCGAAATAGCAGTGATCAACAGACCGGTCTGTGGACATTGTGTATAGACAAAACCATGCGATTTTGTACCTAAGAAGCTGTGTGATTTTTCATGGTTTTAATGAAAATTTAGCGTAGACCTTTGTGCGAATATTCTTCATTTTAAATTGTATAGCTATTGCCAGCTAAGCAAACGGAGCATTTGTGGAGTTGAATCGAACTTCCTAGCGATACGCAAGGGTGTCTGTCACCATATCAGGACAATTAAATGTGTTTAACGTATACATTGCAATTCCAGTGCTTACAGTGGGGTCAGCGTGTAAGTGCACACACGAACGAACACGACAGGTTGGAACCAACCTATCGTGTTCGTTCGTGTGTGCACTTACACGCTGACCCCACTGTAACGTACTGTGCATATTCACACACGCCACACCTGCCCTACACAATGTAAGGAATTGCTTTGAACGGACGTAAAATCTCCTAGATATAAGTGTGCAACCCAGTGCATACAACTTCATAGCGCATGACATACATGTATACATAATGATAGACCCGGCCCGGATGAGACCGTGAATTGTAGTTCCGCCGCAGGTAGTATATTTACGCAGAGACAACATGCGGGCGAACACAAGCAATTTAGAATTGGCATTCACGCGGCAGTTGTGACGAGTACACCGTAAGGTAGATTTAATTATGTTCTAGGTTGGAAGGACACTTGAGCAAATAGACATTTGGAAGCTGGTGAATTCTTGCAGAAACGGATAATTGGATATGGAATTGAAACGTGCCCTCATTCCGCGGTCACCGGTACACTTAATAATTGAAATTTGTTTTCTTTTTTTCGTGCCCATTGTAGGAGCAAATGACATGTGCAAGACTCCGACAAAGAAAATTTCCGCAAATGTCCACATGTATTCTTTCTTACACTAAGCCACGTAAATATCAGTGACGTACCGAAAACACAACACGATAGTGGAAAGCCGAACTTCGAGTAGAACAAATGGTACAGTGGGGTTAGCGTGTAAGTGCACACACGAACGAACACGACAGGTGTATTTCACATTTCAATTGATCGCTATCGGCTGAGACCCATATACAATATACCAGTATATTTATCCGTGTGTGTCCTCCGCAAACTCGAGCATCACAGACGATAGAAGGTGTACCCCATTTTATACCTGTGACAAGGTTATAGAATACTAAAGGGCGCGAAATCGCCCAGTGGGTATACACAAGTAGTCCGATATAAATGTATTGTGGTCGTTTTGAGGTTATACACACAATTTGCTTGCAAATCTTTATCCATTACTACCAAGTTTCACTTGAGGAACATTTTGGGGTGCTTTTAACTCCAGTTTTCGGCATATTTGTAGCATTTAAAAAGGAAACACTGCATAACCTATTGGTCACCTGATGTAAACAGAGTGTCCATGGCCAAACAAATGTAGACACTATTGGGGGTCATGACGAGGTTGGATTTTTCTTTCTTAGGAGTAATTGAACCTATTGCTTAATTCATACAGAACCAGTACAGACTGGCTACAGGTCATGTAGAAGTAAGTGCACATTTGAAATAGACAATAAGTGTAAGTGAAACGTGACGCCCGGTTCTGATGATGGATCATTTTCTATAACGATTGTTAAAGATCTACATTGCTCCAGATAAGGAATTAGTAATTGAGTATTGTCACTCCATCATTTCTGAAGCAATTGGGTATTTCAAAATTTTAATTGGGTAAAACAAAATCACACTACTGTTTACACATCAACAAACAGCAATAATGGAATAGTTTGCTTCGAAATAAAAGCATGTCTTGAAATACCAAGATGTTTTTTCATGGAAAATAAGAAAAAGATGCTATAAATGTGGTCTGTTTATTGTTTTCTGCAGCATGATAAAGGTACCACGAAATTTGTATTGCTTTTTAATACTCACTACTTCTGATTTCAATTGGGTTTTGGCCATTCTAATTGGGTATTTACGCAAATACGCAGCTTATCTGGAGCGCTGGATCTAAACTAAAGAGTGCATAATGTGCATTTGGCAATCACTAATCAAACTCGGCAGATGCGTATGTTTGTCTGACTGAAATAACTCGTAATGTATCGCAGTTGTGCTGTAATGGAAATATGAGAGTGTATGAGCCGTAGATGGTCATACATTACAGGTAGATCATTGTTGATGAACGGTCTTAAATTGTTTCAATATGTATTCATACGCCAGTAGTAAAGGAGTGCATTAGAAATAGGTTAACCGCTTTGTAATTTTGAAATTTGCGGCGTATATCAGAAAATGATAGGTCGGAAAACATGTGTAATGGATCCGCTAGCGCGTCGCCATTAAACAGATTTTCCGACCTATCATTTTCTGATATACGAGAGCGTAGCCATCAAACATGTTTTCCGACCTATCATTTTCTGATATACGCCGCAAATTTGAAAATTACAATACAGTTAACCCTATACCAATTACGAGGCATTCGGCGTAATGGGGTCGCTATATGAAGACTGTTGAAGTTCAGAGCATGTTTCATCCATTCACAATTGACATTCGGGTGCTCGATCTGGCAAGTTTTGAGTCTTATATAGAGCCCGAAGTACATGTACGTATGACATCCATCCACAGGTAGAAACAGTGACGACGTATTACTTCCAGCGTTAGGAACTGTACATATATTTGATAGAATTTGCTCATCGCTTGATGTTGTTTATTTGCCAAGACATGCATTTTGTATGTAGGCGATGTATTCTTGGTAATTCAAGAAATAGTAGTTCATTGCTGTTCTGGGGGCCGTTTCACTAAACTTAGTACGACTAAAATGTAAGTGTAAGTGTAAATTTCACATTAGCAATGTTTCAACTCTTATTGTACATGGATTTACATTTATTGAGCATAGGCTGCATATGCAGCCTATGCTCAATAAATGTAAATCCATCAATTTCAATTTACAGGCGTTTCTAAATTAGGCTGCATATGCTCAATAAATGTAAATAAATCAGTTGAAATTTCCAGACGATCCTAAATTTGTACTTACGAACATCTTAGTCGTACGAAGTTTAGTGAAACGGGCCCCTGTTACATAATATATTATGATTTATGAGCATTATCATAAATACAATCAATTGAACGGTAAAGACAACACAACATACGTTGTAGCATTTGACGCCCGTTGGGACCACGCCTTACCGAAAATAAGCCAGACGCAATTCTTGCATTGAAAGGTTGGTGTAATTGTATCTGGTGGAGACTCGAGTCTGGATTCAACCGTTCAGCTGTCTGGTATTCTAGTCTGGTGTTCTAGTCCTCCAAATATATTCAACATATGATGACTGCTGTGGTTGCAATAATACTCATGACGAAAGCAGACATCTAAGATATATATAATAATATATATTTAACATTTTGCTGCCGGTCACATGCTTATACGACGTTATGGTATTTGTTGTCATTAAGCCGATATTACATAGTTGATATTACATAGTTGATATTACATAGTTGATATTACATAGTTGATATTGTATAATAATACTTATTGCGTCTTGGTTTCATACTGATGGGCCATCTCCGCTCGAATGGCTAGCAATTCTGACCAACAATTATGAGCATGAATTCTTACCAGCATTCTCGTTGATGCAAAGCTGGACCAGTTCTGTAGCCGATGTCACCAAAATTGCAAAGTATACTTATCTTGCTAAGTACGCTTTGAGGGAGAAATTTTCAATCTAAGGATACATTTATTATTTTTTATTATTCTGAATTTATTACATTATCGCAGCCATTTTGGCTATGATAATGTAATACATTCAGTATAATAATTCTGCATACTTTTAATCATCAAATATATGCAGTCATTAGTTCTATATGGAATAATGCATTTTGGGAAAAATAAATTATTAATCCATCACAGTATACTTAGCTAGATAAGTATGCTGAGCAATTTTGGTGAAATCGGCTACTGGTTTGCAGTCAAAGTAGCATTTTCTGACTGACTGATTCCTATAGAAAGCAACTATCTTGTTTGACTGGTCCTTTATATGTGTATATACTTGTGCTCGAGTCCCCGTTTCGTCTAACGTTTGCCAGATTAGAACATAGTTAGCTAAATACGCTGTTCATCGTTGCATAGGTATATATTGCGTTAGTTTCTTCTTTACATGTTTTCATGTCTCTCCATTGTGTGTATCTCGTCCTCTATTGTACATACGAATGGTCAACTTGGTCATCATATACATTCACCTCCAATGACGTACGTGTTCCTGTTAAAGAATCCGCCGTCAAAGTCCTAACTTGCGCCTCGTTGGAGTTGGTTTAATTATGGGTGATCATCTCTCACGTCAGTTGCTTCGATAATCACATTTGCATACTTAATTGGATTCAGTGTGTATATTGGGTCTGGCGGATTTGCAAGCATGGTTCAATTACATGGACGATCTCAGCAAATCCGTCAACAGTACCAGCAAGTACATGACTGTGTTCAATCAACTCCTCTGTGAGTTTAACCCTTTCCCTGATAGAAACGACTTTTCACGCCTCTGCAGAAGATGTCTTTTGAAAACATTGTGGCAAAAGGAGAAAATGCTTGTAACAAGCAAGTTCTCCAATTCCCACAATGTTTTCTACTCTATCAGATAATTTAACCATCATTTCACCCAGCATTTGATTCTTTTATTCAGATGTTTTCGATTTGGAAGAGTCGAAATATCGCAAAACAGGGAAAGTGTTAAAGCTGTGATCTTGGTTCGCAAAGTTGGCTGCCGTATGAATATACGAATACAGTGGTGTCCGGTTTAGAGGTTCCACTGTACACCATACAAATGACTATTTACTTCAAGACACGCGCGGGTGCTTCGTGATCACGAACAGGCATTATCATTTTATTTAAATGGAAATGAACCCGATCAAGATTGAGCAGAACTAACGTTTCTCTGTGTCCTGGTTTAGAGAGGTTCGATTGTGTATATTTGACAACAACAAATGCAAAATTGTATTATAATTATGTGGATACATATTTGCGGCCATCACTGTCATCATATCGCGATTCGCGTGGATACGTTGTTGATCGAGAGAAAAATTGGATTCGCTAAATGTGACCTGCGATTGCATTATATTGTGTGCAATGAAACAGGCTACCAGACATAATTGATCACTTGCCAAATGCCGACCCGAGTATGCGCTGACAAGACTTAAGTTTGCCTATGCTTTTCATGCGATAAGTAATTTAGCAGGGACACGCGATAATTGACTGTAGCATTGTTTGATCTAGCGTCCACAACATGTGCGTGTACATCTGTCACATAATCGATCACACGGCTAGTTAGGAATATCATTCTATGCCATACTTATATGTGTTTCAATGATACAATGCGATGGTATATGTGACACAATGCTGTTTCTTTTTTCGACATACATGTAGTACTACCACAGTGATGTTTGTCATTAGAGTGTTGGCTGACACATCTATCTTTAACCCTTTGAACCCGAAATCCCGCTATAGCGGTTTATGCAAAAAGTGCAGATCCAGATGAGCCGGCTCGTAAAGGAGCCGTCTTATCAGGATCTGCACTTTTTGAAAGTAATTTTAATATTTTTGAAAACAAAAACACCCCCTTTTCATAAATGGACGAATCTGAAAATCATTTTGTGACCATTGTATTGGTCGGAACACAGTCCATTCCAGTTCCTTAGGGTTGAAAAGGTTAATACACATAAAACTATTGTGGTCATGTTTCCCTTTGTAACATCTACATTTATTCACGCACTATGTCAGTTTCTAATCTCCTCTGTACGATTCACGGCTACATGTACTATACACGATGTTGACGTATACTACATAATAATGCAGTATAGTTATCATAATGGCGCGCCACAACAAAGTATTGGGGTGATCTTGCTGTTACCTCGACGATTATCATGTATTGAGATTGGTGGTAACATATTAATGTTATTTCTAGACAAGGGCTGACATATAGACGTTTCTGTCAACGAAGATTGTGTATATTACATATTGGCCAGTATAGAAATCAGCTGACGTGTTACCTGCACTGACTCTGATCAGACTACATGTGTCCATCGGCTCATCTGGCAATTGTGTACCTTGGTATCGAAGTATTTATCATATTACAAATATCTGCAATATACGCGGCCTACATGTAGTTGTTGAATGTCAAACGACCTGCTTCATTACTTCAATTCAGTTCAGGTCGATCAGGTGGATGCTCAATGCACTTGATACCAAGCCATACACGTTTGCAAAAACGAATTGTTGTGATGTTTTTTGTCATCAGTAGGCGTGATTACTGATTCTAGCTGTAGGTGTGGGCTCTCAATTCAGCCGACAGTCTGTGCTGGGCATATGTCACTTCAGTCATTGATGTAGATGTAGATGTATACTTGCTTGTTCACAGCAGTGACACGAATTATAAATAAATACTGTTATTCCTCATGGTATCTACTTAACGTTCTCTAGTACACCATCTACTCCATTGAAATGTTCTTTACCTGTAGCATGTGTACTGAATGGATACATTATGGAAAACAAGCCAAGGGAATGGTCATATGCTTGCATTTGACAAACGTCACTTGTGAAATGGTAGCATTCTTCAACACGGCATGATACCATTACCTGAGTATTTTCATTATAGGAATGAACGGCCTTTTTGTGGAATTTATCGGGGTAATAACTTGGAAAAGTCGCGGGAATACTGAACGAAGCGATAAAAAATTACAATTTTCGAAAAAAAATCAAAAAGAAAAAAATTGTAATTTTTTAAGGCCTCGTCCAGTATTCCCGCGACTTTTCCAAGTTTATATCCCCGATGAATTCCACAAAAAGGCCATTCATTCCTTATAATTCCAGCATTTGAAATAAATTCATCAAGAAAATGTGTTTATTTTCCGTTTTCTTAAGAATTATTTTAACTGCGTCTGACGGTTACCGAAAGTAGTTCGGCATGGAGTTTACTGGGATATAAATTTTGGACGGACACTTGCTACGGGCCAATCAAATGTTAGGGAATTGTGTAAATATTTTTGTGCTGGAATTATTGCTCCTTATTACATTGAATATGGGCCGAGATGAGAACAACCTGCTAGTCCTTCCTTCAATTCATCAGTGTATAACTCTAGCAGGAAATTGCTTACCGAGTGTGTTATGTTAAGAACCCGTTATATAGCTGATCATCGTTTGATTAAAAGATAATTGCTTCGTAAATGTGATGTAATATATTTATAACATGTATGTGAACACTGCCTCGTTACTGTATCGTATACGGCACGTGGAGTGGCCAAGTCGGCCATCTTGTGTTCCAGCCATCAGCACCTGTTCTGCCGTTTGACAAAGAACTCAAAATGTGAAGTAGAACACATTAGTTAATGTAGCTAATTACATGTAGAAAAGCCAGGAAAACTGTAAACTGTGTTAGTTTTCTGGACAGGTTTGTGCCTGTGTTTTTAACAACATAAACCACCGTTACAAATAGCCTCATACACAGACAATCGCACAGTATATTACTTTTACCTGGCCAACCACACAACATATACCATATATACCCACTATTATACTCTGTTATTAGCTATCAAATCCAGCGACATGTAAGCAGTTACCTGCGTGTATTTTTCCTTGTGTCTACTCACCTACTATGCGAGTAAATGTGACTTTACCTATGCATCAGAATTAACAGTTTACACATCAACATTTATTTTGAGATTGATGGGGTAAATGCTCAGATATCTCGTCTTTTGTATAATTTGCTGGCATAATATTGATAGATTGCTATTGTCAATTCATAATATTGATAGCTTGCTGTTGTCATTTCTGTCTATTATGCATTGCACCAATTTTCATTTGGTTTACTGTCATATTATTTGCTGTATGTGTCAAACTGTACAATGGCTTCTACATACAAAGATGGCGGAGATGGCAACAGTAGCAAGACAATATTCATATATGTTACATTCATATATCACATCACTCTTATGAAGCAATTATCATTGAAGTCAAGTGTATTTATCTGTGACCTAATACATTAATATAAATAATGTCGGGAATGTATGCACGACGCAGAGGCTATCCTCAGTACCACAAAGTTTTGTTCGGCATTAGAGATCAAGGTGCATGATCACGTACGTGGTTACAACAACAACAACGTCGCCCACTCCAAAGTAAGTATTATTTGATATTAACGGATTTTGATGAAATATGGCGCAGCAAACGCGTCTTCATGAGCTGCATTTGGTGGTCCAGTGTCGTTTTTGAGAAGAATCAATTTCCGTGTCGGTAGACGCGGAAATCGATTCTTCGCAACAACGACAGAAGTTTGGGCGAACACAGGGTTTGACACTAACTTTTGGGCCAGGGATTCCGCAGCATGGACATCCCTATTATGTTGAATGGGATTTTCTTGAAAATTCAGGGATTCCTCCTACAAAACAGGGATCCTCGGGATCCCGGGACATTGCGAGTGTCGACCCCTGGAACATACAAAGACCACCAAATACGACGCGTTTGATGCGCCATATTTCATCAAAATCCGTCACGTAATAATGACAGTATAAAAGAATACGTACTTTGAATCAGATGGATTCTGGAAGTTTCAGTACTTGTTGTTGTTGTTAGTACCACGTGATCATACACCTTGGAGATGTTTACATGTGAATAGTAAGATGACGTTGATGGATAGATGATTCATAGTACCGCGTTTTTGTTCTGGAACCATCCATGCCGATTGAAATGAAATGTGCAACTTTATACTGGCCACTGCTCATTTATATATCGTGTCACTTTCTGCGTTACCATATCATGTTAACCCTCACACCGCTTTCTTAATATGTTGTCGTCTGCTGTTTATTTTCTATTTTCCATTTGTATCATCAAAAAATACTTTAACAGCACTTTAGAGTAATTTACAACATGCTTTGACAGCACTTCAGAATCATTTCCATTGGAAATGATTCTGAAGTGCTGTCAAACCATGTTGTTATTGAGCAATAATGCAAGATATAAAACCACAGTAGGGTTAAGTAGTGTACGCTCAACAGGTGTGGTGATGCATGTACAGTGGAGTCAGCGTGCAAGTGCTCACACGAACGAACACGACAGGTTGGAACCAACCTGTCGTGTTCGTTCGTGTGTGCACTTACACGCTGACCCCACTGTAGTGCACGTGTTTATTTGTGGCAAGACTAGTGCCAGTATTGTCACAGTACAATGCACCTCTCTAAACCGGACACCGGTGATAATGTATGTTCCTGATCGCGTAGCACACGGATATGGCTCATAATGATCAACTGCCTGATTTACCGTGATACCTCTCTAAGCCGGACACTCTGTGAACCTCCTAGGGTGTCCGGTTGAGAGAAATTCCACGGCATTACACGTATTAATTTGTGGGTGGCAGGTGGGAGCATGCGATGGGTAATTTAACGATCGGGATTCAAGGTAGCCTATTTCACGAACCTCCGTTAGTCGACTAAACTCGGTTAGTCTGCTAAACTTCAGGTCGTTAGTCGACTAACGGGAAAAAACGCATTTCACGAACACGTTAGTCGACTAAGCAAAGTCTACTTTGCTTAGCCTCCTCGTTAGTCGGCTAAACTTTCGGTTAGTCTACTAAGCAAAATAGCTAATCTACATAAACTCAAATATATATTGCCAGCGCTAAATATTTCGAGCTAGCAATATATATTTCGAGCTAGCAATAAAATATTTCGAGCTATCTCCAATTCATTTGAAGATGTCTCTAATTCATTTGGAGCTAGCTCTAAATCAATTAATGATATCTCAAATTGATTTGTAGCGAGCATTTATAACTTTGATTTGGAGATCTCTCTAAATCATTTGGAGCTATTTTGGAATCATTTGGAGAGCTCTCGAAATCATTTGGAGAGCTCTCGAAATCATTTCGAGCTAGCTCTAAATCAATTAATGATAGCTCAAATTGATTTGTAGCGAGCATTATATAACTTTGATTTGGAGAGCTCTCGAAATCATTTGGAGCTACATGTATCTCTAAATCATTTGGAGAGCTCTCGAAATCAATTAATGATATCGCGAAATCATTTAGAGAGCTCTCGAATTGATTTGTAGCGAGCATTATATAACTTTGATTTGGAGAGCTCTCGAAATCATTGGGAGCTATCTCTAAATCATTTTGAGAGCTCTCGAAATCATTTGGAGAGCTCTCGAAATCATTTCGAGCTATCTCTAATTCATTTCGAGCTAGCAATATATATCTTATTTGGAGCTAGCATTAAATCGCTTGAAACTATGAAAACGATGTCTCCCTGAATTATTGAATTACGCATTGAATTACGCAGCACGATTTACCCAAATATACCCAAATCTTCATGAAAAATAACATTTATGATTACATTATATACTTTTTCTACAATATGTCATTAGTATATTATATAATAACAACATTTTGACCGAAACATAGGAAGAATAAAGCACATATTTATGCGGGAAAACGATTAATGATTTCGATATATCATTAATTGATTTCGAGAGCTCTCCAAATGATTTCGACAGCTCTCCAAATGATTTAGAGATAGCTCCAAATCAAATGTTATATAATGCTGGCTCCAAATGATTTTGAGAGCTCTCCAAATGATTTCGAGATATCATTAATTGATTTCGAGAGCTCTCCAAATGATTTAGAGAGCTCTCCAAATATTTATTGCTAGCTCCAAATATTTGTTGCTAGCTCTTAGAGCTAGCAATATATATTTCAGTTTATGTAGATTTGGCGTTCCATAGGAATTCCAAGATGTCGACCATTGCGCTTGTAGCTGTTTGATTTTTCCGCTTTCCGTTCGCATCATCCGAATATACCGGAAGCAGAAGGGATTTCCCCGAGGATTCCCCGACCTTGACCTTCGAATGATGTTAGTCTTCTAAGTTTAGTCGACTAACCATAGTCTGCTAACAAAATCGTTCGTGAAATGCAAACCATGTCAAAAAGTTTAGCAGACTATGGTTAGTCTACTAAACTTAGTTTAGTCTGCTAAAAGTTTAGTCGACTAACGGAGGTTCGTGAAATAGGCTACAGTGTTTGTGCTGTGTGGTTTGGCCCTCATGCACGTCGTTGGCTTTCTTGTATGTGATAGCTGAATCCGGTTATAGCCCTTATATAAGTAATATGATTATTCGTAATCATATTACTTTTAGGGGAAGGGTCCAAATGGTATGGACCTGGCACCAGGTCAGGTTAATCTAATTTCAGGGCTTAATATATTTGTTGTCGATGTATATACTATGTCTGATTTTCCCCGGCCTTAAATGACCTTAGCTGTTGATAGGCCGTTAAGCACCACCAACAACAACACGTATTCATGTGTGGCAATACTAGTGTCAGTATTGTCACAGTACATACCATAAAAACATCCCAGAACCGGCTATCAATAGGAGAGAATCCGAAGATAGAATACGATAAGCAAAACGATACGTCATTGCGCAGTAGGACTAGCAGGCCCAATGTTTGAATGACTGACGCAGCTACACACCTCATAATATGTGCACTGAATATGTGTTTACGTATTGTTTCCGAACAATATAGAATCCATCTGTATGTATATTAATAGTCCGTTGGCAAATAACAGAACCTGATTGCAGAACCTGGCGGCCGTTTCACTAAACTTCGTACGAATAAAATGCTCGTATGCTCAATAAAAGTAAATCCATAAATTGAAATTTACAGACGATCTTAAATGTGCACTTACGAACATTTTAGTCGTAAGAAGTTTAGTGAATCGGGCCCCTGTATCATATTTCATAAAAATTGCAAAGTATAGTTATCTTGCTAAGTAGACTTTGAGGGAGAATTTTTCATTTTAAGATTAAATTTATCAATTTGTATTATACTGAATGTATTACATTTTGGCTGTGGTAATGTAATAAATTCGGTATAATAATTCTGCATACTTTTAATCACCAAATATATGCAGTCGTTAGTTCTATATGAAATAATGCATTTCGGGCCAAATAAATGATTACTCTCTCAAAGTATACTTAAGCTAGTTAAGTATGCTTAGCAACTTTGGTGAAATCGCCTATTGCTCGGTTGTTGTCGATGTAATTTCGACACGCTGTTCAAGTACATGGCATTAGTAACATATCTGGCTTTGCTCCATACGATATTTAGTTAACGTCCACTTGTATTGTGTCAATGTGCAGCTACATGTAGGTACCAGGGGGCCGTATCACTAAACTTCGTACGAATAAAATGTTCGTAAGTGCAAAATCACGATAGTCTGTAGATTTCATGTCAACAACGCTTTCTTGTAAACAATTATTGGATTTACATTTATTGAGCATAGGCTGCATATGCCATCAATTGACATTTCCAGACGATCCTAAAGTTGCACTTACGAACATTTTAGTCGTACGAAGTTTATTGAAACGAGCCCCAGGGGGCCGTTTCACTAAACTTCGTACGACTAAAATGTTCGTTTGTGCAAAATTGTGATAGTCTGTTAATTTCACATTAACATTATTTTCTTGTAAACAATTGTTGGATTCACATGTATTGAGCACAGGCTGCATATACATCCTATGTTCAATGAATGTAAATCCATCAATTGAATTTTCCTGATTATCTTAAATTTGCACTTTGCATATTTAAGTCGTGCACAGTTTAGTGAAACGGCCTACTGTACTGGCAACTTGTAGATTATTGAACGTATGTATGTATATACCTCTACACTGGTCTGTATAGACTTAGGATATATGTAATTGGTTAATTATCTGAGAATCGAATTGAACTGTAACACATGCTATGAATATTGTATGCCCTCCGTATTTGTGATTACAAAGACCTTGTCGAATTACTATTAGAGACATTTTCGTCATGGAATTGATCGCGCCAAATATATGGCACAGTAAATAGTAAATAAGCGCCCGCTAATCACTACACTACCCCCTGCGCTAATCTAGCCTAAATTTGTAAATTTCTTAATTTCTAAACACTTCAGTATTTTACTTCCATTTAAGCAGCTTGATTGTCTGAGCCTGAGCTGTGGCACAGCTCAGGCTCAGACAATCAAGTTGCTTAATTACGAGTTTCCATTGCCACTATACGTTACAATGGAACTGAATGGTACTTAACGGCCCATCAGCACAACAGAGTATCATTTAGGACGTTCGAAACGTTGCTAATGTGGGCACGATTAACGCAGGCCCTTGTGTAGGTTGGCACGGATCACGCATATATCCACTTGTACACACTGCTTGCAAGTTTGTAATGGACTCTCGCCGACATTTGCGTGACATGAAAGGTATTGTGATAGAATGATACCGTCTGTGCAGGGCTCTACGTGATTGATGTCTGTGGTTAGACTATGTGTGATACACGGTGCGTGTTGTGCCATGATAGACATTGTTGCAAATGGGAATTATTAATTAATGTAACGCAAAACACCGGCGAGCAATACGCGTTAGAATATAACCGTCGATAGCGATGACAATATTTTTATTTGCGTATTTCACTCACTAACATTTTACATAAGTGAATGTATAGTTCGCTGGGCAGCATTGTACGGAGCCCCGCAGGGGACGTCGAATTTTATTTTATTAATTCGTTCCCACAAAATAACAATTCGTTCCCACGAAATAACCATTCGTTCCCACGAAATAACCATTCGTTCCCACGAAATAACAATTCGTTCCCACGAAATAACAATTCATTCCCTCAATTTAACAATTCGTTCCCACGAAATAACAATTCGTTCCCACGATATAACAATTGTTATTTCGTGAGAACAGAATTGTTATGTCGTTGGAACGAATTGTTAAATTGAGAGAACGAATTGTTATTTCGTGGGAACGAATTGTCAATTCGAGAGAACGAGTTGTTATTTCGTGGGAACAGAATTGTTATGTCGTTGGAACGAATTGTTAAATTGAGGGAACGAATTGTTATTTCGTGGGAACGAATTGTCAATTCGAGAGAATGAGCTGTTATTTCGTGGGATTTCTGCGGGGCTCCGTAGCATTGTACTCCCCTTATTTCACATATTGTAACGTTTAACTCCAATAAGTTATATATTTCCAGGTTTAATAATTAACTGTTCGACAGGAAATGGAAAATCAATTCTCAGATGGGAAATTGCATTGTACATTTGACTGAACTTATGTTATTGCTCGCATATTTGATTTTTCAGGAACTAAATGCTGCGGTCGCTAGCGCTCCCTCGCATTTAATTCCTTAAACATTCAATATGTGAACACTAACTTATACGTATCGTCCATGATTATACTTCGTGAAAAGCATTTATATACCATTTCTGGCAGTGTAGCAATCCGGACATCGACATTCTGAGAATCTGTTGGCAGTATCAACTCATAATCACATGGAGGCCGTTTCACTAAACTTCGTACGACTACAATGTTCGTAAGTACAACATTATGATAGTCTGTAAAATTCAGATTTTAACAATGTTTTCTTGTACACAATTATTGGATTTACATTTATTGAGCATAGGCTGCATATGCCATCAATTGACATTTCCAGACGATCCTAAAGTTGCACTTACGAACATTTTAGTCGTACGAAGTTTAGTGAAACGGGCCCCAGGGGGCCGTTTCACTAAACTTCGTAGGACTAAAATGTTCGTTAGTTACATTTATTGAGCATATGTTTAGTGAAACGGACCCCTGAGCTGTAGCACAGCTGAGGCTCAGTCACTCATGCCGTTTGCTTTCAAGCAAACTATTCAAGTATTTTGTAATAGACACATTGACAAATATTGGCAAGAATAACACAGGCTGTGGTATATATATAAATGCAGGTATTGTGCATCCGGTCACTTTATATGACTAACTGTAGACATATATAGATCGCCGGCTGTCAGCATTGACATTACTGCAGTGGAAACAATTGTGGATTCACCATGATACACAAGGTGCATGATCACGTGGTTATAACAACAACAACAGTGGCTAAAAGTGTTGAAATCTTGAAAGCATTATTTGATATTTTCCTTAAAATGAAACGGATTTTGATGAAATATGGCGCAGAAAACGCGTCTTCATGAGCTGTATTTGGTGGTCCTGGGAGTTTGGCACAGACTTATGTCGTTTTTGCGAAGAATCGATTTCCGTGTCGGAGACACGGAAATCGATTCTTCGCAAAAACGACAACAGTTTGGGCGAAAATACAGAGACCACCAAATGCAGCTTAACAAGACGCGTTTGATGCGCCATATTTCATCAAAATTCGTTACGTAATAAGGACACTATAAAAGAATACGTACTTTGAATCAGATGGATTCTGGAAAGTTCAGTACTTGTTGTTGTTGTTAGTACCACGTGATCATATACCTTCATACATGTATGCATGCAAAGAAGACGGACAGCTTCATACAGAAAACCAATGGCGTAAAACGGCGAGCGTGTCTGCAATAGCAAAAGTAGTAGAGCCTTCAACAAGACACACGTGTGCATTTTGTACTTGCTCAAACCAGTTGAACTTAATTAACGCTTAGAATGCGGGCAACGAAATTGTCATCTCCTAGGTTTTAAAGATACATGCCCACTCAGTAGGCACAAACTGTTTTTTTGTGAGGATTAAATAAGTGTATACAGTGGGGTCAACGTTTATTTCATGCTATGTATACCATTTCCATGCTGGCATCTGTGTATTCATATGTGGCTGTGACTGGAGAAATGGTGCTTATGCGATCTGTGAATAGTGTAGATCCAGATCAAATAACACAGTTATGTAGCCTGATAATGATATATGTTGCTTGACGGGAGCATATTTATGAACAGTGAACAGTACAGATCCTGATCAGACTGTGCGGATGCACAGGCTGATCTGGATATACACTGGTCGCAATTCCCATAAGCCCCATTTCTCTCACAGCCACATATAATCTTTTAGAACGCTTGTTTTCTAATCACACGTATGTTTTCTTGCGCTAATGCTACGCATGTTTTCATAGAGATGTTAAAATGCATGAAATGAAATATTGTTTAAATCAAATCGTTACAGAAATTTCACGGTTATGGTGTGTGTTTTTTTTAATTATTTATGGTATTGTAAGTATTATGACACAATACAGTGCACGAGATTAGATAAATGTGCGGAGATTACTACAGTGAAACCTCTCTAAACCAGACACACTGGGATGTCCCCAAGGTGTTCGGCTTAGAGAGGTTTCACTGTAAATCAGGCATTTCATCATTCTGAGCTATAGTTGTGTGCTATGCGATCACGAACAGACATTAGCATATGAGATAAATGACCAAGAACCTCATAAAAAATAAGATCACAGGTGTTTTCTTGGTAACCGGCTTAGAGAGGTTTCACTACTCCTGTTTTCGTGTGCGCTCGATAAACCAGATTGACATAGTGTATGTCTTCGTTAACTCCATGTGTGGTGGCAGTCAGAAATTGGCGTAGAAAACTGGATTATGTTTGTCAATATTGCTAGTTTGGTTGCAGGCTGTTTATAGTGTGATTGATGTATTCAACTGCATTGCCTAATGCTCTCTGATTCCAAGTACACCATGCCGCAATGTATGGCAACATAGATGGCGAGAAACAGCGAAACTGCAAACCAGCCTGTACGAAACGTACAGGCTGGTTAGCGTTTTCGCTGTTTGGCGATGAACGATGCTAGAATGGCGGTTTCAGGCTATGCACATATACGTTTTTCTGTGAAATAAGTATTAAATATTCAGCAATATAGAATACGACACATTCAGATTTGCTCGGGTTACTGATTTGCTGATGTGGGCGTACCTGCTGGGAATATGTGATTTCATACTGTGTTAGCTGCCATTTTCTTTATGGAATATCAATATCGCTTCTTGTGATTCTTATAAAAGACAAATACCAGACGGAATACAGAATTAATGTCAGAATGACCTCCATACACTATCTTTGAATAAACTTTGTCCAAATGTTATAGTACAGAAGCCAAGTAAAACTAAATTTGGTTATGTTTCAACTAATGTATCTATGGATGTCATCTGAAATATAAGGCTTAGCATACATTTGCAGTATATGCACTGTATGCGTAAAGATGTAGTCGACATTATTAAGCAATATGACTCCACTATCCTGCAGCCTTAGCTGTTGACAGGCCGTTAAATACCAATAACCAATCAATCAATCAATCAATCCATTTTCCTGCAGAGCTACAATATTTATTACACTCTTGCCAGTTATTTGCATGGGTTTCGCTGTGAGAGAAAACCGGTAATCAACTCCTTACAAATAATACACCGTGAAGAGGACACCCGTAATTGCGCGCCTGTTTTCTTGGAAACCACGAGCTTCCATGCAAAATGTTTACTTTTTATTTCAGTCAAAATAAAGTTATTTGAAAACTTGGAAAGGGTTTCGACTAATCTAGAATGTTAATGTGATTGAACACATTCCAAACATGCAGTCAAATATATCAGTTCATAGAAACAGCTGCGTAATTTGGATTTCAAAAAGTTACATGACGTCACATTTAACGTTACACAACGCAACGTCAAAACGCGGGAAAACACATCATTGTGTAACTATTCATGCGCACATCACAATTCATTGATTTTAATCTCAAAAATAGACTAAATGTGCATATATATCCACCGTGGAAGTGTAATAAATATCTTTCAAGAGAGCTTAATCGGTGACAGCACAAACTTTACACCCGAAACAAAGTACACAGCATTAGTTTAATCCTGTTTAAACACTATAGTTCATACATGTTCCGTCACTTCAAATAAATCCTATATTAGTAAAAAATATATACGACAATTTATCATATGCTCGGCACAAGTTAGCCATTAAAATTTCGGCAAGTGAAATCGTGACTATAGATTATTATTTTCTTTATTTCCTCCTTCAGGAGAGCAATACAAGTCATGTAAATGTAAATGTCATGTGAAATATATAATACAGTTAGCTGCGCAAAAATATATATGTATATAATTTACAATAACTATATACAAATTACTCACTACCTTACGGCAATCGGCGACCGTGACCTCATCCAACACTGATGCATGTTCCCATTGCACATCAAGGTCGGCCCCAAAGGAGCCGATCCTCATGTGATGCGAATGTACATCCTTGCGTAACCTGACGACGAGATTCGGTGGTCGACGATCACCCATGGCAGTCACGGGTGTGGTGATGGCAGTGCAAATGCACATTCAATATTGTCTATCCATGTACACTCATGAGTGCACCAGTTTATGTGTTCACAAAGTAGTAGCATAGCGGTGCCGCCATATAGTGCATAGATCGCAATGCTACTTTGTAACTGTTTACTCTACTGTCATCGCTAATGTCAAATGCTGGAAAACCAGCAAGCATTTCCACCACCTGTAGTTCACTGTTAAGTTTGCACAACTCTTCAAAATGTCTAAATTGGCACACAAATGCTGTTACATTCGTACATCTATTACGATTTCACAGCACCTTTCCCCCAGTCATCTAGACTACAGTGGGGTCAGCGTGTAAGTGCACACACGAACGAACATGACAGGTTGGAACGCTGACCCCACTGTATTTCATGTATGAAAAAAAAGAAGTAAATATTTTTCTGCATTTTTTCTCATTTCGCATCAAAAGTGTATGTTGTTACCACATTTCGCATCAAAAGTCGGCGAGACGGTTCAACTGAGTGGTAACAACATACACTTTGGGTGGGTAGCGAACCAACCTGTCGTGTTCGTTCGCGTGTGCACTTACACGCTGACCCCACTGTACATGTAGTATGCCAAATGTACAGGTCTAGGTGCCGTTTCAATAAACTGTTCGTAAGTGCAAAATTATGATAGTCTCTAAATTTGACATTAAAAATGTTTTCTTGTAAACGGTTATTGGATTTACATGTATTGAGCATATACAGCCTATGCTCAATACTTGGTAATCCATCAATTGAAATTTCCAAACGATCCTAAATTTGCACTTACGAACATTTTAGTCGTACGAAGTTTAGTGAAACGACACCCTGATCTCATTGTAAAATTAACATATTGTGTATGTACAGTGGGTTCAGCGTGTAAGTGCACACACGAACGAACACGACAGGTTGGTTCGCTACCCACCCAAAGTGTATGTTGTTACCACTCAGTTGAACCGTCTCGCCGAGACGGTTCAACTGAGTGGTAACAACATACACTTTTGATGCGAAATGAGAAAAAATGCAGAAAAATATTTACATTTTTTTTATACATGAAATACAGTGGGGTCAGCGTTCCAACCTGTCGTATTCGTTCGTGTGTGCACTTACACGCTGACCCCACTGTACAGACCATACTACTTACATGTAATCCTCTAGTAGGCAAATGGAATAATCCTTAATTTTACAATCAGCATTCGAGGATGCAATCAATTTCACAATGTGTATACATGTAAGGATTAAGTTAGAATGTCTCTGGTACATGCAAGTGCCGCTGGAACGGGTTGTCTGTATACGCTAACCTGGGGCCCGGTTCACTAAATATCGTACGATTAAAATGTTCGTAAGTGCAAATTTAGGATCGTCTGGAAATTTAATTGATGTATTTACATTTATTGAGCATATGCTGCATATACAGCCTATGCTCAATGTATGTAAATCCAATATTTGTTTACAAGAAAACATTGTTAATTATGTGAAATTTACAGACTATCATAAGTTTGCACTTACGAACATTTTAGTCGTACGAACGGGCCCTGACGCTAACCAACAAGACAGTACAGTTACATTAAGGACAAGTATTACATGTACATGTATCACGTGACACGAGATGGAGTTTGCAGGAAACCGGAAATAGGAACCATTAGTGGGACAGAAAAATGATGGATATTGAGTTTGCGACCAGGGTAATCCCAGATTAGCTTGTGCACCCACCCAGTCTCATAAAGCAGTATTATGTTCGCGTATTTGTCAGATAATCATTCAAAATGATTATATAATTATGTAGTAACGACAAATCTTACATCTTATATGTTTATATATATATATATATATAAATGCAATTAGGAGTACACTGGAACCTCTCCAAACCGGACACCCTGTCCGTTTTGGAGATGTTCCACTGTAAATCAGACATGTGAGCACTTTATGACACTGTTTTGCAATCATGAAAAGTCATTGCAATCAGAGATACAAAACAGCGAAACACATCTAATGTAAACATCTATATTTTCCCGAGTTTTCGGTTTAGAGGGGTTCCACTGTATATAAGCGCGAGAATACTTATACACATTATTTCGTTGACACAGCTGGGGGAATAATGGTGCTCCTTCTCCAGAGAGGAAAACGGAGTACCCTCCCTGTGAAATGTTGTCCAGTCTGTGTCGTGTCGTGAAATGTAAATCTACTATTTCAATCGTCGGTTATAAATAGCTTTATTATATTTACCTTAATCCGAATTTACTGGCTGTCATGCAGAGCAATTTACTTACTTAAGTCACCCTGCGTGACCGCCATAATTTCGGGTTAAGCTGACCTGTGCATGTATATCTTGGGGCCGTTTCACTAAACTACGTACGACTAATATATGTCTAAGTGCAAAATTATGATAACCCTCATATTTATAATGCTTAAACCCCATCTTGCTGGGACAATTTATCACGTAACGAGCTATGAATTAGTCGAATGCGCACTGACTGATAACATAATTTCGTATCAAGCATTAACCTCATACGAATATCCGGATTATACGAATTGAATGAAAACTGACGTGTCATTGGTCGAACGGCGTCACATGACGTTATCGAATGGCGTCAGTGTAATGACGCAACATACGTCAACAAGTTCGCGTTCCTTTCAACGAAAACTATTTTATATTTGACCATCGACTAGCATAAAACGTTACCTGATAAATAGAATTCCAACCTATTTCTAGATCAGGTTTAATCAGGCTCGGCTCGGAAATGGAATGAATTCCCCGACAAGCCTCGGAATTCCTACGCATTATCTAACCCTCGCCTGATAAGCTTGCTACCAACAGACACTAGGGGGCGTTTCACTAAACTCCGTACGACTAAAAGTACAAACTTATGATAGTCTGTAATTTTCACATTAGCAATGTTTTCTTGTAAACAAATATTGGATTTACCTTTATTGAGCATAGGCTGCATATGCAGCCTATGCTCAATAAATGTAAATCCATCAATTGAAATTTCCAGACGTTCCTAAATTTGCACTTACGAACATTTTAGTCGTACGAAGTTTAGTGAAACGGGCTCCATGTTGGTAATACATATGTGATGGCTGATATGAAACTACGTAAGATGCAATCATTCAGCGATCTATACTCTATTTAACATTGACTACTGATGTCATTCTGGGTTTCCTTGATATAGTTGTCCCAAGTATAACTGCCAGTTAAGTGTTGTTCATGTTGCTGCTAATACCGACTTCTACGGAACGCCAAAATCTACAAATAAACTCAAATAATTATTGCTAGCTCTAATAGCTCTGATAACATTAAATATTTAGAGCTAGCTCCAAATGATTTAGAGAGCTCTTGAAATGATTTGGAGCTAGCTCTAAATGTTTAATGCTAGCTCTTAATTATTTCGAGCTAGCATTAATTATTTTAGTTTGTGTAGATTTGGCGTTGCTACAACATGAAACCCCGCTACACGTAAAATATTTGAACTATTTGATTTTGTAGTGCCAATATACACCGTTTAGTTAACCAGGTGAACTGAGTATTGTTAAATAATGCACTTGTGATTGGTTCTTACACTAATCAAACGAGTGAGCGTAGTCGAGTTTGTGTAGCGGTAAGACCCAATCAAGATGGCATATTTCAGGATAATCAGCTCACCTGGTTAAAGAAACTTATAACTTACAATTCGCACAGTCTTGACTCTTCATAACAACAAAGCAAATCAAGCGTACAATATGGCTAAGTCTTAAAGAGATATGCGAATTAATTTCTGCAGGCGGGCCGTAGTGGCGGCGACTGTCTCGCGATTCAGAGTTTGTGTCCTAGAACAAGATTTGATTGGCCTAAGGAAATACGTCATTGCGGCGTTACTGTCGTCATTTCTCCATATATGGTTAACACGAGAGCGGAGTAAACTGTTGCTGCCGAGTGGTGTAATTCATCGTTAGATTTCTGAATAAAACAAAACTACTGGCTGAAATGTAAGAAATAGAGGATATTCATATTTTTGCAACGAATATGACATATATGTTCATCTCGTGGTGTGGAATGTCCATATTTCACTCGTGCCTAACCCGAGTGAAATATGGACATTCCACACCACGAAATGAACATATATGTCATATTCGTTATATTCGTTGCAAAAATATGAATATTATATTTATTATATACTGCTCCATGGAAATTAGTAGTTTTTAGACTGTATACGGTAATTAATGTGTATTTGCAGCACGTTATGAAAATAGATAGCGGAAGTAGTCGTATTTTCACCGGAAGTTGTTTATTTCATCGATGAGAACATATGACTTTTATTTACATCGTGTAACTTTGTATTTCATGGGTAGGTATATAAGAAAGTCGTGTATACTCAGCATACAGTTGGTTATATCACCTACACTACCGCCTGCACTATTCTTGCCATAGTTTCCAACGTCTTTATTTCAATATACTTGAATACTGTACTTGACATCAATCAGCTTGATTGGCTGGGCCTGAGCTGTGCTACATATCAGGCTCAGACAATCGAAATGCTTTATTGCGAGTTGGCATTGTCAATAAATGTTCAGAAACGTCGATAATCTGGGGAAGATTAACGCTGGCGGTTGTGTACCAACATGCCTGGTTGCATATATGAGGCACGCATACTGCGTAATTTCATAAGATACGTTTACAAAATTTACAATATTTTTCTGAAATAAAGCCAAATGTTGACAAAATTATCAGAGTACATGCGGAATATAATTCCGCATGTACTCTGAAAATTGCGTCAACTTTTGAAGCCATTGAAGGAAGATATTACAAATTTTGCAAACGTATTTCATGAAATTACGCAGATGTCCGAAGGTACAAAATCACCTGGCGTATATCATATGTGTTCAACAAGTTCGGGTACTGAAATAGTTCTATTCCTACTGTCTGTTTCAGGAAACTTGCCCTGCAAAACATTAGTACCGTAAAGATTCTAATAGACGCCCGGGCGTCTATTAGAATCACCACTGGCTCCGAAGTCCAGGGTGGACGTTTACTTCGGAGCCAGTGGAGATTCTAATAGACGCCCGGGCGTCTATTAGAATCACCACTGGCTCCGAAGTCCAGGGTGGGCGTTTAATAGAGGCAAGTGTTATTCAGCAAAGGGAAAATGATAAACAAAATATACGATGTTCTGCTATCTGAACAAAAACATAACTAAGGGACGTTACTCTCAAACGCCAGACTTGATTGCACTGTCTGTCAGTTTATAAACATTTGGGCCAAGACATTTCGGCCCACTCTGGTCATTATGGTACAGTCGGTAGAAATGTTAGATGTAATGGTAATGTATATCAAGACAGCGTCAATCATTAATGCTGATCAGATTTACGCCTACGGACGTTTCGTCAGCGTCAGCGTTTCGGATCTGTCGGGTTTGAGATGCTTTGAAAATGGCGTCTCCGTAACCGTGTAAATTCTGATCACCCTGTGTCCGTGCAAATAGCTACTGCTGATGAGGAATTTACTGTGACACCGGAAACAGTCGAATTTCGCTTCCGCTTTTGAAAGTGAAAGTAGCAATTATGTTTTTTCCCCGATTTTAAAGAAAGTTGCTCTCGAAATAATGGAAAGAAAAAAAATCTAATTTGACAATTAGCTCCGATTTTGTTTCAAGTCGGTACTGGGCGTTTATTAGAGGCAATAATTTTGTTAAAATCGGCCAAAAAATGTGTCATTTTCAACTTAAAAAGTGGGGGGTGGGCGTCTATTAGAGCATGGGCGTCTGTTAGAATCTTTACGGTATTTGTTTTTGATAATATTAAATATTGTCAAAACTGAAGATTGATCCGTCTTTTTTTATCTTTTTATTTTGTGAAATTTGGTCAACTATTGATTTTATTACGAAAAATAAATTTCCGTGCCAGTCGAACATGGAAACCTGGCTGGACAACTTTGAAATGATGTAACTAATACAACAAATGTTATATTTATGAAAATCGGACCACAAGTTTTGAAATTAGCAAAAAATATGTATTGACATATACAAATTCACATGTTCACTCATGTGAAGACGTCTATGGCGATTTAGAATTGGGATCTGTTTGTCGTATTTGACAAAATTCTCGAAATGAAAAATGGGCTCTGTCTAAAATGTTGTGGAAAAGTAATTGTAGTGAAAAATATTGTTTCTGCAATATTTTATCACCGTAAAAATAGGCAAGTATACGTGAAACAGACAGTACTCCTATCAAAGCGGCAAAATTCACACTTTTCATGTTGCCAGGCAACATTAATCCATCATCGCGCGGCCGAGTTGAATCTTGTCAGTTTCGGAATTACGGAACGTGCGTCTGTGCGATGTATGTTACCTAACTGACAGGCTCAATCAACATACAACAAGCTGGATATATCGCCGTCTGAGAATGCCATAAGATAAACAGGATTTTATAGGTAGCAGCTATTGTGTGTGAAATCAACCTGAAGTAAATGTTTGAACAAAACACAATTGTGGTAGCTTTGTCTGGAGGAGGGGCTTAATGCAGTTGCAGCCAATCCAGTAGCCGATTTCACCAACATTGCAAAGTATACTTATGTAGCAAAGTATACTTTGAGGGAGAAATTTTCAATTTTAAGATAAATTTATTAATTTTTATTATACTGAATTTATTACATTATCACAGCCATTTTGGCTGTGATAATGTAATAAATTCAGTATAATAATTCTGCATACTTTTAATCATCAAATATATGCAGTCGTTAGTTCTATATGAAATAATGCATTTCGGGAAAAATAAATGATTACTCCCTCAAAGTATGCTTTGCTAGAAAAGTATACTTTGCAATGTTGGTGAAATAGGCTACATTTCAGACTGAGCATGCGCAATAGGATCATAATATTCACTGATCGCCATTCAGTAGTTGACACATACACCAAGCTTATAAACGTACAGTGGAACCTCTCTAAACCGGATACTCAGGAAAATCTGGATGCGTAATTGAGATGTGTGTCACTGTTATGTACCTCTGATGATAATGATGTTCCATGATTGCAAATCACAAGAATGTGTCATGAAGTCACATATATGACTTACAGTGGAACCTCTCCAAACCGGACACCCTGGGGACGTCACATGGTGTCCGTTTTCGATAGGTTCCACTGTATATCAGGCATATGACAATTCTGAAATATATTGGCGTGCTTTGCAATCATGAACATACATTAACATCTGAGATAAATGATCAAGACACCCATCAACAATAAGATCACAGAGGTTGCCTTGGTGTCCTGGTGTCCTGTAGTATACACGTTATATTGGTCACAAATGCGAAAAGCCCAATTTGTCCCGACATAAATACATTTCACTCGATATCAATTAGATAAGAGACTACTCTTCTCGTAGATTACGTAGCTAAGCACACACTGTGCACTTAATCGTATGTTTGGAAGAAAGGGGCTAACATCGCGTGGAGTTATCTGCCACTTTACCTAGAACCACCCATGTCGCTCAGATGAAAATGAATTTAATACGCATTGTATATTAGTATCGACGGTAACGCAGAAATAGTCCATATCTATAACAAATGAAAGCAGGTTTACGTCAAAGGCATCCCCTCTAAACCGGACACTGTATAAGTTTACCTTATATGTGTTTCGATGTTATGTATCTCTTATGGCAATGACGACTCATGATTGCAAAGTACTACAATGTGTCATGAAGTGCTCACATGTCTGATTTACAGTGGAACATCGTCAAACCGGACACCCTGGGATCAGGGTGTCCGGTTTGGAGAGGTTCCACTGTTTTATCATTATAAGGCGACTTACAAAATACCTTTAAGGTTGTTAATTGTCATCTGCGTGGGGTGTAGTGCCAAAGAGACGAAATCAACGTCCCTAACGAACCACCATATGGATATTCATTGCGCTTCACGCAAACACACTGTTGGGTTAATTTAACTTGTTGTAGAATCGTGATTTTGTAAACTAATTGTCAGCAAGCGTTCCTGTAGCCTATTTCACCAACATTTCACCAACATTGCAAAGTATACTTTTCTAGCAAAGTATACTTTGAGGGAGATACTTTCAATTTTAGGATAAATTTATTATTTTTTATTCTACTGAATTTATTACATTATCACAGCCATTTTGGCTGTGATAATGTAATACATTCAGTATAATAATTCTGCATACTTGTAATCATCAACTATATAAAGTTGTTAGTTCTATATGAGATAATACATTTCAGGAAAAATAAATGATTACTCCCTCCAAGTATACTTTGCTAGAAAAGTATACTTTGCAATGTTGGTGAAATAGGCTACTGATTACAAGTTGCACTTATTATATTCAGCACACGTAGAAATTCCCAGATACAACACTATTATATATTAGACTTAACTATTTTAGATACCGATTCTTCGACTCTGTTTTGTTTTGTGATTTATCTGAAAGTTTACTGTAAATTATTTTAACGTCAAATAATAATACGGTGGACAGCAACACAAAGGGAAGTTACAAATCATGAACACATTGGTTGCACCCACATGTATCGACCGGCTGCGATACGAACGTATGTCAGGGACGCATATACACATTTACCCTGGGAATTAGCCGTTGACATATAGCCTAATAGTCTCACAAAAAGGACATTGTCCATTTTCCACGCCTGGCGCAAAACCTCGAGCCATATTGTCATGGTTATGTATACTACATCTATTACATAATGAGGTCAAGAGATTGCTCTTGCACACGTCACTGCTCCTCTCAGAAATCAATTGGCATTTATAGAAGATAACGCAAAAACTACACATTAACTCTTTGCATGCTGGGTAATTTGTGGGATATAAATACAGTGGAACCTCTCTAAACCGGACAACAAGAAACATATGTGATACTAATTTTGATATGTTTCTTGGACATTTATCTCAGGTGATAATGCATGTTCGTGATCGCATAGCACACAGCTATGACTCGGAATAATCAAATGCCTCATTTACAGTGAAACCTCGCTAAACCGGACACCCTGGGGACCTCCCAGGGTGTCCGGTTTAGCGAGGTTTCACTGTAGTTAAAAAATAGCAGACGACAATTCATTATATTTTCTTTTATTTCTCACTATCAATATCATGAATATGTCTTGGAATTTCATTAGAATTGCGTCCTCCGGACGCAATTCTAATGCAATTCCAGGACATATTTAGAGAGTAAAATAAGAAACATACTCGTAACTTGTTGGATGTTATTTTCACCGCTAGCATGCAAAGAGTTAATTTAACACTGTGTCATATTCTCGTATTCGTATACCAGCATCTGGCCGGTGACTTTCATGGAAATGGTGTATGTCTGTCCGCAGATGGACCAAAACACGAGGCTATATCGAGTTTGTTATGACAATATTGTAGTGACTAAACATTGCATATATTACAAGCTAATTAAGATTATGGCATTCACTAATTAATATTCATACTTGGGTATTAAAAATATTAAAGACTGTGCCACAGTGCAACAGGTTGCTATGAGGCTATTACATTATGTTGTTGTGCTACAGTTTATAATAAATATGGTAACTGGTGTGTGATGGAACCAGGTCAGATAGGGGCCAACAGACTCGGTGAGTCCCAGAGTTCAAATCTATTTTTATATGACCATGACCGTTGAAGTCAAATTCTAAATTTAACAATGCTGGTTGTTTACAAATATATTCCCAGTGTGTGTTTGTTGTTGGCATTATATATTCAAATATTGCAACAGTGCAAAGACCTAGGAAACTCAGATCTTCACTATAGATGTAAATTATATATTCAATTTATATGCAACCCTCAAGTTGAAGTTAAAACAATGTGGTTTCTGTAGAATCTGAAATTAGTTATTGATGTTCATGTTATGCAACACAAAATGAGTGTATTATGAATAAGACTTGATGTATTTTGATATGCAATTTGATATGTGTTTATGGTTATGTGATGCATTATTACTGTGGAGAAAAGGTTGTATGCATGCAGTTTATGAAAGTTATTGTCATATAAATGCTTTTTAACAAACACAAATCTCACTAAAAGACAGTGGAACATTTTGAAGGTGTTGTCTGCTATAAGCTGATTGGTCGAAATGTTAGGGCCAGTAAGGTGATAGAGGTCAGGTCATAGTAGCGTCAGTTGGAAATTTTAGGTCTTAGATTAAACAGTGAAATTGATTTTGTCTTTATGAATTATATATTAATACTTATTCCCAGAAACACTCGCCTTACTACATATTGGTGGAGAAAGGCCGGGTATCGACAAAGGAAATTGAAATAATATTAGAATTTAATTGAAATTACATGTAGATCCAACTTCAGTTTAAATTTTGTAAAATTAATCAAATAACAGTTCTTTCGGTGAAAATTTTAACTTTAGTGTAATTCCCTAGGACAGTGATTTAGCTTAAAATTCCAAAATGGAGAAAAATTGCGTGGACTGTGGCTGACGCGTTTTCAACTGATGTCGGTGACAAAGGGCTTCAACGATAACAAAGCCAAGGCAACGTTGCCACTTTTGCTAACTGACAATGCCTTGCGCTGGTATATGGCATTGCCACAGGATGACAAGGATGATTTCGCTGCATTGAAAAGAGAGTTTATATCAAGATATGGGCCTGATGAGCGAGTTCGGTGGCAGCGCACCGCCTCCCTGAATCAGACGGCACAAGGGCTGAACGAAAGTGTGGAAGATTACATCGCGGGTGTCACCTCAAAGAGTGCTGAACTTGAGCTGCCGGAGTTACAAATACGTAATATATTGCTAAATGGGCTTCGACCACACATAAGGCAATTTGCGTTGCAGCAAAATCCTGGAACTCTGGAGGAGTTGAGGAAAAGTGCCAAACTAGCAGAGCTGACATTACCAGATGTGTCGAATGAACAACAAGATATTGCAGCAGCCATATCACGTCTCGAACACAAGCTGGAACTGATGTCAGTCGCGCAGGCATCAGCATCAAAGCCAGCTTATCCACCACCAAGAGCCATCTGTGAGGATCGAGATCGATGCAGACCATACTCAGCATCAAAGCCAGCTTATCCACCACCAAGAGCCATCTGTGAGGATCAAGATCGAAGCAGACCATACCAACCGTTTACAGCCTGTCACTGGTGTGGTGGTCCACAGCATTCTCGTGACAGGTGTCCTGCACAAGGAAAGACCTGCCACAAATGTGGGAAAATCAACCACTTTGCTCGGGCATGCCGCTCATTACCTCGTGACCCTCGACAATGACGCCAAGCACGTTCACCGCCAGATTTCAACACCAAGGCTAAGCAAAAGCCAAGTGTAAACATGACAACAGAACTTAAACGAAACATGTTAACTTTGAAAATCAACAGTAAATCAGTAGATGCTCTTGTGGACACTGGTGCTTCGATATCTTGCATCTCACAAAAGATACTTTCAGACGTTAATGGAAATACATGTACTACTTTAATGCCAGCCAAAATTCCATGTATATTTGACGTAAATGGAGGTCAGCAAAAGCCATTAGGGTGTGTTTCGTTGGTAATGTTGATAAATCGCTTAGAAGTTACACATACTTTTCATGTGTTTAAATCACTACATAGTGACATTATTCTAGGTTTGGATTTTCTCGAAGACAAACATGCCAAGTTTGATATTGCAAATCGAACGGTATCCATCTATGATGGAATGACGGAGTCAGCCTTAAAGCAGCCCAGTGACAATAACATTTCATTAGCTAGAACCGTGGCACGCGTATCAATACCAGCACAATCAGAATGCGACATTCCAGGGACAAACAAGAAAATCCCAAATGGCACAGTACTTCTGGAACCTGTTTCCCATTTAATGAGCACAACCAATGTAATTGGCGCTAGATCTTTCGACATCATATCAAAACAGAGAACAACAGTTAGGGTTTTGAATCCGACAAACAAAACTGTAACTTTGAGACCAGGAAAAGTGTTGGCAACTATACAACCTATAAGTGCGGCAGACATTGAGCTAGATAATCAATCAGTCGGGAATACAGACACAAATGAGAATATTTCTGGTGATTCGGTGAACTCGTGTAGCTCTAGTGATGATAAGGGGGATGAATATTACATGAAATTAGCTGAAGAACTCGACTTTAACTTTGAAGGGTCAGATTTGACATCAGTAGAAAAGCGAACATTTTTGGAATTTTTGGGACGAAACCGTGATGTTTTTGCAAAGGATTTATCAGACCTTGGTTGTACGGACTTATATCATCACAAAATAGAAACTGGCAATGCAGCACCAGTTCGTCAACGTTTCTATCGAACAAATCCTAAACAGAAAGCCGAGATTGATCGTCAAGTGCAGGAGATGTTGCAACAAGACATTATTGAACCATCCAAAAGTGAATGGCATAGCCCAGTGGTACTCGTTCGGAAGTCGTCGGGAGAAGCTAGATTTTGTGTGGACTATCGTGGCGTAAATCGTGTTTCACAATTGGAAGTGTTTCCTCTACCACGCCTCGACGACATACTAGATTCCATTGGTGAGTCTTCTGCAACATTCTTCAGTGTATGCGACATGGCTTCGGGATTTTGGCAAATCCCATTGTGTCCGTCAACGGCGCACAAAAGTGCATTCATCGTTCATGACGGAATCTACCAGTTCAAGAGGCTCCCTTTCGGTCTCGCAAATTCTCCGATGTCCTTCCAGATAGTTATGACGCAGGTATTACGCGGTTTAGCATGGACAATTGCAATGTGCTATATTGACGATATTTTGGTATTCAGCAAGAATTTGACTGATCATCTCATACACCTACAAGCAGTGTTCGACAGACTTCGTAGGGCAAATTTGAAATTAAAACCGTCAAAGTGTAAGTTCGCGACAAGGGAAGTCAAATATCTCGGGAATATAGTGACAAAGGAAGGCGTTAAGGTCGACCCTGCAAAAACAAAAGCTGTGACAGACTTCCCGAGACCTAAGAATCAACAGAATCTCAGAAGTTATCTCGGACTAACAAATTATTACAAACGTTATGTGAAAGGTTATAGTAAATTTGCGGCACCATTGTATGACCTGTTGAAAAAGGATGTGGAATTTACGTGGACTGAGACATGTGAGGAATCATTTCAAAATCTGAAGCTGGCTGTGACGACGACGCCCGTTCTCGCATACCCTGACATGAACAAACAATTATTTTTATCATGTGATGCGTCAGGCAGGGCTATTGGTTATATCCTGTCACAGAAAGACACAGAGAATAGAGATCACCCAATTGCCTATGGAGGTCGTGCCTTGCGTGAATCTGAAAGGAAATTCTCTATTACTGAATTGGAATGCCTATCTCTCATTGAGGGTGT
Organism: Conchocele bisecta; assembly: GCA_029237695.1. Taxonomy (NCBI): domain Eukaryota; kingdom Metazoa; phylum Mollusca; class Bivalvia; order Lucinida; family Thyasiridae; genus Conchocele; species Conchocele bisecta. The sequence continues at coordinate 67,666,353 of CM055267.1, forward strand.
CCGCTATTATAGACACTTCCTTGAACATCAGAAGTTCATCATTGTGACCAATCATGCAAAACTCAAATGGTTGCAAGACATTAAACACTCAACAGGACGGCTAAGTCGTTGGAGTATGTTATTACAAGGTTTTCAGTACGAAGTGGTTCACAAACCTGGAATAAAACATCAAAATGCTGACGCCCTTAGCAGAAGAGACTACCCAAATTGTGCTGATCAAACTACAGAGGACTGGGATCTAGGTTCATTGTTTACATCTGAAACTGTGAATCAGTCTGTTATTGTGACCTTCAGCTCTGCCTGTGAATCACAACATTCCACACCTCCCAGTGAACCAGCTACTATTTATAGCACAGATGACAAATACACTGACCACACGAATTTGACCTCATTAATTACCAATAGGCTGCAAGAAATCATGGAATTGCAGTCAGACTGCCCTGAATTGACCCCCATTAAGAAATACCTGGAGTTAGGAGAGCTGCCAGATGACCAGCAAAGAGCTATCAGGATTGTTGCTGAAAGTGAACAATATACTGTCATTGACGGAATACTATATCATTTGTGGGATCAACGCGCGCGCAAAATACCTAAGCCTCTCCGTTTGAGAAAACAGTTAGCAGTACCAACAAAGTTACGCCTAGAAATTCTTCAGAACTGTCATGACTATGTAACTGGTGGTGCACATCAGGGTTTTGATCGAACGTATGCAACTGTGTCATCGAGTTACTACTGGCCGCGAATGTATACCCAAATAAAGGACTATGTACAGTCGTGTATTCCGTGTCAACAAGCAAAACGCCCATCCCAGCTGACCAAAGCACCTCTACATCCATTGCCATCAGTGTCTACATTCGAACGTTGGCATATTTAACATACTTGGGCCATTGACAAAGACGCCAGAGGGTTATCAATATATACTCCTCTGTGTGGACAGTTTCAGTCGTTTTGTCGAGGCATTCCCAATTAAAACGCAGGAAGCTACTGAAATCGCGGACGTGTTGTACAAGGAAATAGTATGTCGATATGGGGCAATGACCAGTTTGTTATCAGATCGTGGAGCAAACTTCATGTCAAAAATCGTGTCAGAACTGTGTAAGGTGATGGACATCAAACGTTATCACACATCTCCATATCACGCGCAAACTAACTCTACCTGTGAGCGATTCAATCGCACTTTGGCTCAATCTATCCGAACTTACATCAACAAAGATCAAGAAAACTGGGCTGATGTGTTGCCAGGTATCTTAATGGCGTATAGGAAAACTGAAAGCACAAATTCCACTGGATATTCTCCATATGAACTGGTGTTTGGACAAACAATGCGCGCTCCCGTGGACATAATGTTCAACCCACAAAGTGTACAGGGTAGGGTTTCTCAAACTGCAAGTAACTATTTCAATAAGCTTCAAAACCGGTTGAAAGTGTACAATGAGGTTGCACGTGACAATGTAACACTCAGCCAAGACCGGTACAAGAAACAATATGACACAAAAGCATCAGAACCTAACTTTATGTTAGGGCAGCGTGTATGGCTGCATAGTTCGCGAGTTCCTGTGGGTAAATCAGCAAAGTTGCAACCAAAATGGACAGGGCCGTATTATATATGTGACATTGGGCCAAACCATACTTACCTGTTGAGGGATTATATTTCACATAAACCACAGCCAACCCTTGTACACGCCAACAGACTTAAACCGTACCACAGTCCAGAGCTGCGAGATGAGGCCCTTATACCACCGCCTGAACCAGGCGCGTCTACAGAACAAGCGACTGAACCTTCGGAACCGACTCCAGGACCGTCAGGACCAACTATGGCAGATCCAGAGTGTGTGAAGGGCCCACCCCACACATTCTGTGATCCAACTCCAGGACCGTCAGGACCAACAATGGCAGATCCAGAGTGTGTGAAGGGCCCACCCCAGGCATTCTGTGATCCCACTCCGGGACCGTCAACTAGACCGTCACCTAAATCGGAATGGGGCATCGTAGATAGACTTCTCGCATGTGCACCACACAAAGGCGGGAAGGTTTACAAAGTTAAATGGAAAAACTTTCGCAAAACCACATGGGAGCCGGCAGAGAACATACCAGAATTCTTAATTCGCGAATTCCATGTGAACAGAACTCAGAAAGGAAAAATACGCAGAACACGGAAAAACGTAAATCGCTAAATCCATACTTTTAATCAGGTTATTTGTGGAATGTAGGGACAGTTCTCATATGCGGGAAACGATTTCGAATGTGGCATTCACATGGCATATTCTGTGGGACTTGATCTTTATACCACGTGGCCACGTGGTCATCTATTTTCTCTCTTCTCTCATCCTTTCCTTCTGAAAAGATCCACAGGATATGGCGTGGGAAGGTGATGTTTGAACTCATATTCCTGAATATGCCACTAGTGTGTGTCTTCTTATTTGTTATTCCCAAAATGATTAGTACAATGGATGATACAGGACATACAAATGGATATTAGATAACAACGTTTTTCAGTAAACAAATTCCGGTGCATTTCTGCCATACAATTGGAATTATGTGTTACTGGTATACCTACAATACAGGTATTTGAACATTGTGGACACGACCATTGACACTATGGGACAGTGTGTAAGTAGCAGAACTGCTGTAGAAATGTGTTTTCAAGAGGGCACTACACTGAAATCATGCTAATGATCAGAGGTAAGAGTGGTCACAAATTTAACTCGACTTATCATGACATCCAGTGTGTGATCTTGTAAGAAAATTGCCTTGCATTTTCTTACTTGGGTCACATTACGAAGGAGCTCAAGTGAATCTCTAAAAATTAATGCAATGTGCTACATTGGGAAATAATATAGTCTTTACAAAAGATGTACATCATAGAAAGAGTTGAATTTGCATAGCCTAGCTACACTCTACATTTGTATACATTGTATTAACAGTAAAGATCCTGTTATAATCATGATACATACGAAACAAGGTACATTGTATACAAACATGGTGCTGAACCATATCAGTTGATTCTGATCGGTATCTACATGTAATGGTTTGTACACATCTACATCATTTGGATCTATGCTGTTGATACTCATCAATATTTACATGAATGTATCTGTATATATGTTTTTAGCTGACCTGACCTCAAGTAATTAATAATTTTAATGTAGTAGGTGATGAATGGGAATAAGAGTGTACTTATGGGATATTGTCATATCAAATGTAATTTCATTTACACAATTCATTGTAGCGACCATTTCATATCGTATAACATTTTATATTTTCTTCTATTAATTTGGAGACCAAATTTTCGAAGCGAGGGGGGACATATTGTAGTGACTAAACATTGCATATATTACAAGCTAATTAAGATTATGGCATTCACTAATTAATATTCATACTTGGGTATTAAAAATATTAAAGACTGTGCCACAGTGCAACAGGTTGCTATGAGGCTATTACATTATGTTGTTGTGCTACAGTTTATAATAAATATGGTAACTGGTGTGTGATGGAACCAGGTCAGATAGGGGCCAACAGACTCGGTGAGTCCCAGAGTTCAAATCTATTTTTATATGACCATGACCGTTGAAGTCAAATTCTAAATTTAACAATGCTGGTTGTTTACAAATATATTCCCAGTGTGTGTTTGTTGTTGGCATTATATATTCAAATATTGCAACAGTGCAAAGACCTAGGAAACTCAGATCTTCACTATAGATGTAAATTATATAATTTCATATAGCAACCCTCAAGTTGAAGTTAAAACAATGTGGTTTCTGTAGAATCTGAAATTAGTTATTGATGTTCATGTTATGCAACACAAAATGAGTGTATTATGAATAAGACTTGATGTATTTTGATATGCAATTTGATATGTGTTTATGGTTATGTGATGCATTATTACTGTGGAGAAAAGGTTGTATGCATGCAGTTTATGAAAGTTATTGTCATATAAATGCTTTTTAACAAACACAAATCTCACTAAAAGACAGTGGAACATTTTGAAGGTGTTGTCTGCTATAAGCTGATTGGTCGAAATGTTAGGACCAGTAAGGTAATAGAGGTCAGGTCATAGTAGCGTCAGTTGGAAATTTTAGGTCTTAGATTAAACAGTGAAATTGATTTTGTCTTTATGAATTATATATTAATACTTATTCCCAGAAACACTCGCCTTACTACAACAACAGTCAACGAGTTTAAACATATCATATTAAACAAAAACAAATTTTAGATTGTATTTATTGCACAGCATCAATTACATATTCGAGACTGATCACGTAGCGCGTCAGTATGTCATCTGATGCGCTAGTATGTGTAAACTCCTGGGGGCCGTTTCACTAAACTTCGTACGACTAAAATGTTCGTAAGTGCAAAAGTATGATAGTCTGTAAATTTTACATTAATACTGTCTTCTTGCAAACAATTATTGGATTTACATTTATTGAGCATAGGCTGCATATGCAGCATATGCTCAATAAATGTAAATCCATCAATTGAAAGTTCCAGACGATCCTAACTTTGCACTTACGAACATTTTAGTCGTACGAAGTTTAGTGAAACGCTCCCCTGACGTCTTTGAAACATATACATGTAGAATGTTGGGAACACCCCATGTATATTCAAGCTACATGTTTTAAATTCATGCACTTAAATGACATACAGTGCAACCTCTCTACAACAGCCACCCATGGGAAGACGCAAAACTGGCTGTTGTAGAGAGGTGGCTGTTGTAGGGAGGTTAATGCTGAATTAAATTGTGTCGTCCGCTGTTTATTTATTTTCTTCGATAATTCTAATCAAAAACATGCTTTGGCAACATTTTGCAATAAAATGCTGTCAAAACATGATTTTATTGAGAAAGACAGCAAAAGCAGACGACAATTTTCGTGCTCAGCTCAGGTTAGATACAGAGGAAATCATCCATTTGGGATATAAAATAGCGGCTGTTATAGAGAGGGTGTTGTTGTAGAGAGGTGGCCGTTCGGGGAGGTTCGACTGTACTTATGTATACATTGGAACCTCTCTAAAACGGACACCAAGGATACATATGTGATCTTGTTTCTCTCATGTGACAATCCCTGTTCATGATCGCAGTGTAAACACAACTATGACTCAGAATGATTAAATGTCTGATTTACAGTGAAACCTCTCTAAACCGGCCACCCTGGGGAGGTCCCCAGGGTGTCCGGTTTAGAGAGGTTTCACTGTATCAACCAAATGTCACATTGTATTTGATTAAATTCGAAGGTGAAAGTGTTGTATCTTATCACGGACTGCCATATACAAGGGAGATAGTTTGCTCATTTCCGCTACTTCTGTAGCAGGAAGTGCAATTCATGAAACAAAACGAGTTTTATTATATACCTATCCATGAAATACATAGTTATACGATGTAAATAAAAGTCATATGTTCTCATCGATGAAATAAACAACTTCCGGTGAAAATACGACTACTTCCGCTATCTATATTCATAACGCGCACCTGAAAGAAAACAGCCCAAATAGGCTGCAAATACACATTCATATTCGTTGCAAAAATATGAATATCCTCTATTTAGTTGTGAATTGACAATACTACATGCATGTTAGACATCTGGAAATATGTTTGCATTCCATATATAATTACATAAAAAAAGAAGATTAAGTTCATTTTAGCCACCATCGACTGCATAAAAATTGGCGCTCTGGCACTTTTAATAAAACCTGTGTTTTTCATAGGTACATGCACAAGTCCAGTTAAGAAATACAATGCAAATTTACATTTGTGTAGAAATCTGTTTCATTACACTCTGCTCAAATTATCTGAGATAAATTAGATGTTTTCTTGGATTATATTATGGACGCCTCGTTTCTCAAGCACACTTGTACAATGCACATACATGCAACGCCACTCTGTCTATTAATAGCCCGGACGGAAGGTGTTTATATTGCGGCTAATCAATTTCCATGGAGACGAATAGCTCAAACAGCGAGAGTGACAGCGGAGTCGATGACGTTAATGTTCGCTCGTAAAGTTAAAAGATCCTGTACGTGCCCATAGGCAGATTTACAGTGGGGTCAGCGTGTAAGTGCACACACGAACGAACACGACAGGTTGGTTCCAACCTGTCGTGTTCGTTCGTGTGTGCATTTACACGCTGACCCCACTGTATCGCCCGCTATGTATACAGTGGAACCTCTCCAGACCGGACACCCTGGGAGATCCCCAGGGTATCCGGTTCAGAGATGATCCACTGTCCATCCGACATGTGAGCACTGCATGACAAACCCCCTAGTGTTTTGCAATCATGAAAACTCATTGTAATCAGAGATACCCCTACATCTGTAGATTAACGGGGGTTACACCAGGGGTGGGTGAACAGTAGGGGGTTTTACACGGCATGTTCCGGCTGTAATTGGAATTTTTGCGAATTATGTAGATCCAGATCATGATCTGATCAGGATCTGCACGGTTCGCCATTTCATCAATTAATGCCAACGATGCTTCTAACAAGCAGTGTAGATCGTTACCAGGCGACATGATATCAGTGTCCTGATCAGAAGCTACACTGATCACAAATCCCATAAGCTCCATTTTTTTCCAGTCATAATCAGATATACATGTATGTACATTACATTTAACTATTTGTCAATGAACGTGAAACTCCATGCAAATGCTGGACGTACAAAACTGACTGCGATAAACTTGCCCAGAGGTTATTGGCAATCTCAACTTGCAAGCAAGCAGTTTGATTGGCTGAGCCTGAGCTGTCATACAGCTCAGGCTCAGTCAATCAAGCTGATTGCTTTCAAACACAATACTCAAGTATTGTTCAACAATGTAATATACAAATGTTGGCAAGATTAGCGCAGGCGGTGGTGTACATGTTTTAGTCTAGATTCCATTCCAAGATACATGTTGCTCATTTATAGTGTTCATCATAGTTTGATTGCCTACCATATATAACATTAACTATTTCACTATTATTTGTGTTCTTCATCGAAATTGCTTGACCCTAAATGGTACTATTTTGTGTTGTTGGGCCGTTAAGCACCATTTCATTCCATTACAAGATTCCACCTTCCTGTGTAGCACACTTGCCGCAATGAGACGGCGATTGTTGCTCCGTATACACGAGGAATAAACTACTCCCACAGCGGCAGGCTCTAATTACCGGGGTTTGACATGAAGCAATTAGAGCGGCAAACAACGTGCATGCTTGATTATTCCCCTGCCCAATTAATCACCTAGCCGGGAATAAACACAACTTGACATGTTTGCACGATAAGAAAATTGGACGATGCATCTGCAACCTGTGTAACCCGATACCAGCATGAGCATACAGTGGGGTCAGCGTGCAAGTGCACACACGAACGAACACGACAGGTTGGTTCCAACCTGTCGTGTTAGTTCGTGTGTGCACTTACACGCTGACCCCACTGTATTTCATGTATAAAAAATAAATGTCAACATTTTTCTGATTTTGTTCTCATTTCGCATCAAAAGTCTATGTTGTTACCACTCAGTTGAACCGTCTCGGCGAGACGGTTCAACTGAGTGGTAACAACATACACTTTGGGTGGGTAGCGAACCAACCTGTCGTATTCGTTCGTGTGTGCACTTACACGCTGATCCCACTATACATGTACAGTGCACGTAGTCGGATTGGCATCTACATCATGTACTTGTATACTGTTAGCTTGTTACCATGGATATACCAGTAGCCGATTTCATCAAAATTGCAAGGTATACTTTGAGGGAGTAATCATTTAGTTTTCCCGAAATGCATTATATCGTATAGAACTAACTAGTGCATATATTTGATGATTAAACGTATGCAGAATTATTGTACTGAATGTATTACATTATCACAGCCATTATTACTGAATGTATTACATTATCAAAGCCATAATGGCTGTGATAATGTAATACATTCAGTATAATAACAATTAATACATTTATTCTTAAATTTCTCCCTCAAAGTATACTTTGCTAGATAAGTATACTTTGAAATGTTGGTGAAATAGGTTACTGGCTGGAGCAGATGGACGTAGTATCATATTTCATATGAGTTTCTTAAACACAGTCTGTTACACATTTAATGCAAATTTTGTCATTTTGAGGCGAAATGCGCAAAAAATTGAAATGCATGTAACACAATTACGAGTAAAACTAATGCGAGAACGTGTCGTCATTCCATTAGCTAATACGACGTATGCCATGTGAAAGTGGGCTGCAATTATGTTTTTGTCAGTGTAACTTCAGTTCAACTAACAGCGTGTCACAGCCTTATTTGGATATGAAACGTCGATTAACGTGGCATGGACACCGGCAATGTGTAGTTAATGGTGCCGCGATTTGTGTAGAACTTGTACAGCGCCCTCTGTAGCTACATTGCTCCAGTCCCAGAGGCATTTTCTCACTTATCCAGCGACGCGTCCCAGAATGCATCTGAATGTGCGCAGAATGTTAAAGCAATTATACGCACTATTATGTTATTTATGAGTATTCTGCTATCTCTTTTTACATTTCCACGGAGACACAATGAGTTGACGCCGCTCTAGACAAACTGGGTGCTCGAGGTGAAGTAAATCTCAAACAATCTACGGGCATTATAGCTTCAGAGCAAACTGGATCAGATAAATCAGTTTTATCATTTCAACCTTTCAAAGCATAATGCCAACATTTGCAAACACTGTATATCCAGATGAGCCGGCTCGTAAGCGAGCCGTCTCATCGGGATCTGCAGTATTTGTCATTATTGTGAACAGTCGAACATTCTGATTACTTTAAACATATTTTATTTGTATATAATATACAAGTAATGCATCAATGGTAGTATATATAGAATTATACAAATGGGATTGGATTGAAAGCAAGCTTATATAAATCACCTCCCTTGATTAACGAAATAGTCCAGTAGCCTATTTCACCAACATTGCACATTATAAGTACCTAGCAAAGTATACATTGAGGGAGAAATTTTCAATTTAAGGATAAATTTATTAATTCAAGTTTTATTATACTGAATTTATTACATTATCACAGCCATTCAATTTTGGCTGTGATAATGTAATAAATTCAGTATAATCAGTTTGCCTACTTTTAAGCATCAAATATATGCAGCGGTTAGTTCTATATGAAATAATGCATATTGGGAAAAATTAATGATTACTCCCTCAAAGTATACGTTGCTACATAAATATACTTTGCAATGTTGATGAAATCGGAATTAACAGAATTAACATGGAACATACCATGTAAGATGTTACTGGTGAAAGAGTGCAATCAATTTAACCCTTACACCGCTATCTTAATTTGTTGTCGTCTGCTGTTTATTTTCTATTTTCCATTTACAACATGATTTGACAGCACATTAGAATCATTTCCATTGGAAATGATTCTGAAGTGCTGTCAAACAATGTTTTTTATTGAGAAATAAGGCAATATGTAAAAGCAACGGCAGACAACGGTTGTTGGGTGTAGCGGTCTAAGGGTTAATATAATATCGACAGTGAACAAGTAGTCTTGTTCACTGTCGATATTATATTAACACAATATACACAACCGCCAAAATGAAATATACACCGCCTGAAATTAATTAAACACGTCTGAAATAAATAAACACAACCGCCTCTGAAATACTACAACCGCCTGAAATAACACAATATACACAACCGCCTGAAATATAACACAACCTGCCTGAAATATACACAACCGCCGCCTGAAATATACACAAACCGCCTGAATATACCACAAACCTGCCTAAAATATACACAACCTGCCTGAAATATAAACACAACACCGCCTGAAATACACGCCTAAAATATACACAACCGCCAAATATAACAAACGCACAACTAAAAGCCTGAAATAGCCTGACACTCAACCGCCGTGAAATATACACAACCGCCGCCTGAAAGACTAATGAACACAACCGCCTGAAACCTGAAATATACACAAACCGCGCCTGAAATATACACAACCGCCTGAAATATACACTGAAACCTGAAATACACAACCGCCTGAAATATACACCTGAAATACCACAACCCGCCTGAAATATACACAACCGCCGCCTGCCTGAAATATACACAACCGCCTGAAATAGCCTGAAATATACACAACCGCCTGAAATATACACAACCGCCGCCTGAAATATACACAACCGCCTGAAATATACACGAAATATACACAACCGCCTGAAATATACACAACCGCCGCCTGAAATATACACAACCGCCGCCTGAAATATACACAACCGCCTGAAATAGCCTGAAATATACACAACCACCTGAAATATACACAACCGCCTGAAATATCTGAAATATACACAACCGCCTGAAATATACACAACCGCCTGAAATATCTGAAATATACACAACCGCCTGAAATATCTGAAATATACACAACCGCCTGAAATATCTGAAATATACACAACCGCCTGAAATATACACAACCGCCTGAAATATCTGAAATATACACAACCGCCTGAAATATACACAACCGCCTGAAATATCTGAAATATACACAACCGCCTGAAATATACACAACCGCCTGAAATATACACAACCGCCTGAAATACACAACCCGCCTGAAATATAAACACAACCGCCTGAAATATCTAAATATACACAACCGCCTGAAATATACACAACACCGCCTGAAATACTGAAATATAAACTCTAAACCTAATATACACAACCGCCTGAAATATACACAACCGCCTGAGCTAATCTTGCCCATATTATCAAAGTTTCTGGCAATCTATTGACAATACCAACTCGTAATCGAGCCGTTTGATTGGCTGATTCTGAGCCGTGAAGAACACTATTCAAGTATTTTCAAATACAGAACTATTGGAAAGATTAGCGCGGTCGGTTGCCTAGCTACATGTACTTGTACCATGCTTATACGTTTTAACGTCATCACCATGTGAGTTGCTACGGAGCCCCGCAGGAGACATGTATTTGTTTTATTAATTCGTTCCCACGAAATAACAATTCGTTCCCTCAATTTAACAATTCGTTCCCTCAATTTTGCAATTCGTTCCCTCGAATTAACAATTCGTTCTCACGAAATAACAATTCGTTCCCTCGAATTAAACATTCGTTCCCACGAAATAACAATTCGTTCCCTCAATTTAACAATTCGTTCCCTCAATTTCCCTCAATTGTTAATTCGAGGTCACGAATTCAACGGTTAATTCGTGGGAACGAATTGTTAAATTGAGGGAACGAATTATTAATTCGTGGGAACGAATTGTTATTTCATGGGAACGAATTAATAAAACAGAATTCTACGTCCCCTGCTGGGCTCCGCATAGTTGCACCTTGTCTCGAACCTCTCTAAGACGAACAACGTAGTAAGCAATCATACTTGAATACTTTAATGGCACGCAATCGGTCGTATAGTGGAATTACATGTAGCCTACATCTCAGAGTCCCGGGTTGGCACCCGTGCCTAGACTACCAAACGGCGCCCCAAGGCCCCAAAAGACGGCCTTTTAATGTTATATTTCACGAATGATATGTAATGCTGTTGCATCAGCATTACCAGATTGAACTGGCTCCCACTGATGTGTGCTCCTAAATATTATAATGCACTCAGTAATACTTGATTTAAAATCTGAGGAACAGGTCATATCGTTACAATTTTTCTGTTTTAGAAATAACTATTACCGTCAAGAATCACAAGGCGTGTCTCATATTAGAGACAGTAATATATATGATTTGTGCAGGTCTGCCGGAAAGAAAATCATAACAAATGCGGAATTCAATTCCGCATTTGCTATGAAAATGTCGTCATCTTTGCACGTCATTTGCAGAAAATTTCGCAGTTTCTGTAAATATATTTCATGCAAAATCGCACACATGGAGTGTCTCATATGTTCTCGGGTAAAGCTGCATGTCTCGTCAAATAAACATGAGTGCGGATAATTGCCATAATAATTGCCATTTGCCAGCAAAAACAATTATAATCTCTACATAATATATAAATCCAATCGGGTCAAGCCATTCGGACATAAGTGACCAGTGTAGATCTTGATCATCGCCATACTCAAAACGTTAATATTGTGTTTAAACACCGTTACACGTGGCTATAAACAAGATTAGATTGACTTTTTTGAGACCAGGGAAAGCCCTGACCAGTCTGTTCTGGGGATACACTGGTTTCACACATAGTAGCGTCCTTTTTTCTGAGCTGAGGGCCATTTACGTCGAACTGTCATAGCACACGATGAAATATAACGAACGATCCGAGATAACGTTTTATGGGCGACGAACTGACGCTATATTCTGTGTGCTGCACATTGTAACAAATTGCACCGGAATTAGGTTATACATTGTATTTTCTGGTCGATGGTTTTATTGGCACTGCTGACAATCGACTGGACAGTATAAATGCGATCTAAATTGTATGTGGACCGTTTGAAACTTGTCTTCAAATCGTTACTTAGTTGCGAACAGTAACTCTTCCATTCTACTCACGTACCGTCCGCTACGGACGGTACGGGAGTAGATTGGAAGAGTTACAGTTCGCAACTAATCGTGTTTCTGCCTCTTCCAGTCTTCGATCCTTCGCCGTAGTGTAGGGATATTAAAATCGCAAAACAGCACCTCTTCAGCAAATTGACATAGCACTAACGTGAGATATTACGGTGCACATGTGTCATGATTGAATGGCCATGAATAAGAGTTGTTTTTTTTGTTAACTAAGGTTGCACAATCATTAATTTGATTAAATAAAAATTATGTTTACAAATTCTCTTCCCGCTTCCAAAAGCTGATATCATGGCCATGCGTCTAATCATTGCAGGGTAGGATTGAGACAAGCCATGTGTGTTGTACCTACGAACAGGCGCGATGTTTGAGGATAAGTATTTACAGAATTTACGGGGTTTTTTTCCGTAAATAAAACACGCCATGGGATTTTGTATCTTCGGACATCTGCGTAATTTCATGAATTACGTTAGAAAAATTACAATATGTTTGCGTAAATGGCGTCAAAAGTTGACATGCGGAATTATGTACTCTGAAAATTTTGTCAACTTTTGACTTTATTTAGGAAAAATACTTTACATTTTGTAAACGTATTTAATGAAATTACGCAGATGTCCGAAGGTACAAAATCACATGGCGTGTCTCATTATTGACATCCAAGGTTGACAAATGAGAAATAGAATTGTCACGTACGTGCCAGTGTCTTCACATACACCATGGCACAAACAAAGTCGCAAATAGGCTTATAGTTTAGGGACACACTGCGTAGTACACGTAGTACACGTAGGGGGGGGGGGGGGGGGGTGGGGGGGGGGGGGGGGGGTTGAACATGACACCCATACCCACCGGGTTTGGAAGGTCTGCGAGCCAATTCCTACCCTTTAACCCTTACTACGCTGAATTAGATTGTGTCGTCTGCTGGAAATGTTTTATTTTCAATATTTTTCGATAAAAACCTGTTTTGACAGCACATGAGAATCGTCTCCACTGGAGACGATTCTCATGTGCTGCCAAACAGGTTTTTTGTTAAGAACTAAGGAAAAAATGAAAAACAGCAGACGACAATTTTCGTCTCCCGCGTAGCGAGTGTATAACTAACTGACGCACATATCGTGTGATCCTGGGCTTGAAAAACCTATGGCAGAATCGTATGGTGACATGTTGTGATTTCAAGACACCGCGCATCGTTTCGTGTTATCGCGCAATCAAATTGTGTCACTGTCGCAACCAGGCCATACGATGTGGATTGATAAAACTACGAAAGATCATTTAGTCACGTCATTGAGAGCACGTACACCTATTTGTCGTACAAGCAAGCGCCCAATGCCGTCGTTTACTGCAATATATCACATCATTCACAATACATAATATGCATCGAATGGAATGGAATGGAATGGTGCTTAACGGCCCATCAACACAAAAGAGTATCATTTAGGGCCAAGCTAATATGCATCGAACGTGTGTTATTGTCTCTTCATGGCCGTTCAAGACATGTACCAATTTGGGGAACGTGTGTGTGTGGAGCGGCGGGGGGGGGGTGTCCTATTTTTCAGCTCCTCCCCCCCCCCCCCCCTAGAATTTGCGGAAATGCACTTTCCCGTGCTTTACGGCATTTAAATTCGGAGTCGAACTGGTGATAAACTGTGGACACCATATGACTTGTTCGTGGCTGAACGGGGGGGGGGGGGGGGGGTGTGCAACCCCTCCAGACCCGTCCTTGGTGTCTGGTTCATTGGGGATATTGCGTTAGTGGTCTGATAGTAGACACATGTTCCCTGTTGAAGACTATGATTTGTGACCGGTTCTGATATCGTCATTTCATACAAACGCAATCCTTTACACATATAATGTCGAATTTGGCGAAACGTTTGCTGAGATCATGTGGAATTCAATTTTAATTTGGTGCCAATTTTCGTTTACTGATATGTGGCTGTGACTCTAGAAATGGCGCTTATGGGTTGTGAGACCAGCGTGGATCCAGATCAGCCTGTGCATCCGCACAGTCTGATCAGGATATACTATGTTCGCCATTCCGTTAATGAAACACCCCTTATGCTTCTAACAAACAATGCAGGTACATGTAATCTTCTCAACCGAAGAATGTATTTTCAAATAATTTGCCACAACTGTTTCCCATGCTGAGATTATATGTCACATCCAATACCCACATGTACATGTATACGGCCAAGGTCACGGTTACGTACATTTGTATAGGTCAACGTTTGTTTCCTCGCTATATTTTCTAAACCGATGAATAGATTTTCAAATAATTTTCCACAAATGTTTGTGATGATGAGACTTTGTGTCATGTTCAATACCCAAATTTCTTGCGCCGGTTACTAGACGAAAATGTGTTTATGCAGTATATTATGCATGTAAATGAATGGGAATTCGTCAGGTGTCTGGCGGCTATTTGGACGTTAAACATTTTACTCTAGCTGTCGATCTGATCTTGGGATACAGTGGGGTCAGCGTGTAAGTGCACACACGAACGAACACGACAGGTTGGAACCAACCTGTCGTGTTCGTTCGTGTGTGCACTTACACGCTGACCCCACTGTATAAGGTAACCGTGATCTAACAGCGAGAATACAGAACTACAAATGTAGTATGGAACCACCCGTAATGTACTTTTACTTTTTATATATTTCATGTAGTGTTGCATTCCATGTCGGACCGCACACGGCTGGTCGTGGCATGCATGTTTGTGCCACGTTGAATGATCTTCGACCACCGCTGTGCGCGGGTGTCAAGGGTTTATCACGACGTGTTGTGGCAGTTTTTCTTTGAGTGGGTTCTCCGTGTATGGAACGCCAACTCTACATAAATTCAAATAATTAATGCCAGCTCTGAATAAATGAATTAGAGCTAGCATTAAATATTTAGAGCTAGCTCTAAATATTTAATGCTAGCTCTAATTATGTAGAGCTAGCAGTAATTTTTTTAGTTTACATGTACATGTATGTAGATTCGGCGTTCCATACCCTTTGTGTATCTTCTTCTCTATTTTGCATTTCCCCAAGTAGGTTATATGTATTTCCTCGTGACATTGTAGTTCGCAGAATCTACAGTTGATTCATGAACCTGTACGGCAATAGACAGAGTTCGGCAATCCAATTTTACCATTGACACAACACTGCACTCAATCTAGATGTATGTAGCGGCAAGTGTGCTAACGTGTTTTATTACGAACGAGTACAATACTGGAGTAGTAACTAGGTCTCTCTACTACGGTAATGTGCATGGATGATACCAGGTTAGTGGCAAAGTAAAAGTATACTTTTGTAGCAAAGTAAACTTTGGGGGAGTAATCATTTATTTTTCCTGAAATGCATTATTTAATATAAGAACTAACAACTGCATATAGTTGATGATTAAAAGTATACAGAATTATTATACTGAATTTATTACATTATCACAGCCAAAATGGCTGTGATAATGTAATAAATTCAGTATAATAAAAATTAATAAATGTATCCTAAAATTGAAAATTTCTCCCTGAAAGTATGCTTTGCTACAAAAGTATACTTTGCAATGTTGGTGAAATAGTCTACTGGTGCTGCACTCCGCGTCGGCGTAAAATGTTTCACGTCGAGATAGGCGTTTTTGGATCCCCATTCAGCTGCATGCAGAAGATACTGCATAAACATATTTTCGTCTAGTAACCGGCGGAAGACCTTTGCACCAGTTACAAGACGAAAATGCGTTTATGCGATATCTCTAAGTAAAGCTGAGTGGTATATCGTCAGGAAACCGGTGCCTTATTTCGAAGTGAATCATTTTAAGCCGGCACGGACTGCGACACCAGTGGTAGTTTTATATCTCGTTTATGACGTCAGATGTGATTGTCCGGTTTGTTGGGGTTCGTATATTATCGTATGATGCTATATAAAATCACTATTGCACATTTACAGATGAACGGACGCTGTGCTATTATTTGCATAGTCAGAAAATGTTCGCTTTCAGTCATTTATATATTCTGCGTTATGTATCTCTACACAATCGATTGCGTTAATCTTGCCCAGATTCTCGACGTTTAAGAACATTTATATGCAATGTCAACTGGCAATCAACCAATATGATTATCCGAGCCTCAGCTGTAGCACATCTCATGCTCAGTCAGTCAAGCTGCTTGATTTCACGCACACTATTCAAGTATTTTGAAATAAAGCAATTGACAAATATTGGCAAGATTAACGAAGGCGGAAGTGTACCTAGATCTGAGTTCGTCGCCCGCCAGGCATGTGTGGAGACCAGGGGCCAGTTTTACTAAACCTCCTACGATAAATATGTTCGTACGTGCAAAATTATGATAGTCTGTAAATTTAACATTATCAATGTTTTCTTGTAAACAATTATTGGATTTACATTTATTAGCATAGGCTGCATATGCAGCCTATGCTCAATAAATGTAAATCCACCAATTGAAATATGCAGACGATTATAAATTTGCACTTACGAACATTTTAGTCGTACGAAGTTTAGTGGAATGGACAGCAGGGGCCAGTTTTACTAAACCTCGTACGATAAAAACGTTCGTACGAACATGAATTTGATGCTCACATTAACGTGGTTCCCTAATGCTACATTTTTCACATACATGTTCACATCAGTAATTGTAAACTCATCCACGAAAGAGTTTCCAATATGGGCTGTTCGGGAAAATGTTAATTTCACTTTTGCAATTACGAACTTCATAGTCGTATGAAGTTTAGTATCGGTCCCAGTTGCTCGGTCTCCAGAATGCATTACAGTGGGGTCAGCGTGTAAGTGCACACACGAACGAACACGACAGGTTGGTTCGCTACCCACCCAAAGTGTATGTTGTTACCACTCAGTTGAACCGTCTCGCCGAGACGGTTCAACTGAGTGGTAACAACATACACTTTTGATGCGAAATGAGAAAATATGCAAACAAATATTTACATTTTTTTTATACATGAAATACAGTGGGGTCAGCGTGTAAGTGCACACACGAACGAACACGACAGGTTGGTTCGCTACCCACCCAAAGTGTATGTTGTTACCACTCAGTTGAACCGTCTCGCCGAGACGGTTCAACTGAGTGGTAACAACATACACTTTTGATGCGAAATGAGAAAATATGCAAACAAATATTTACATTTTTGTTATACATGAAATACAGTGGGGTCAGCGTGTAAGTGCAAACACGAACGAACACGACAGGTTGATTCGCTACCCACCCAAAGTGTATGTTGTTACCACTCAGTTGAACCGTCTCGCCGAGACGGTTCAACTGAGTGGTAACAACACTTTTGATGCGAAATGAGAAAATATGCAAACAAATATTTACATTTTTTTTATACATGAAATACAGTGGGGTCAGCGTGTAAGTGCACACACGAACAAACACGACAGGTTGGTTCCAACCTGTCGTGTTCGTTCGTGTGTGCACTTACACGCTGACCCCACTGTATTTCCCAAAGTCACACAAACGTGGATGTACTACTAGTCTAACGACGTTACGGCCAGCATAGCCATATATATATATCTACTTGCGCATCCATACAGTCTAACCTGTTCAGTATTCGGTCAACGGTTACTAAGCTAGCTTAAATAATAGACCATGTGGGTTTTTTAACCCTAATTTTCTGTCTGTAAAGCAGAGCGACTTACCGTAAGTCGCCCTTCGTTATCAAGGTGCATGATCACGTGGTTACAACAACAACAACGTCGCCCACTCCAAAGTAAGTATTATTTGATAGTTTAATTAATATGCAACGGATTTTTATGAAATATGGCGCAGCAAACGCGTCTTCATGAGCTGCATTTTGGTGGTCTATGGAGTTTGTCACATACTTATGTCGTTTTTGCGAAGAAGTTTGGGCGAAAATACAGAGACCACCAAATGCAGCTTAACAAGACGCGTTTGATGCGCCATATTTCATCGAAATCCGTTACGTAATAAGGACACTATAAAAGAATACGTACTTTGAATCGGTACTTGTTGTTGTTGTTAGTACCACGTGATCATACACTTTGGTTATAGACATATTCGGGTTAAGCTGGTTCGTGTTATATTAAATTACTAGCATATGCTATCACGAAAGATTGTGGTAAACGCGTGAGATAATTTGGTATGCCATTTCCCCTATATCTATATCAGGAAGTGCAATTTAGGAAGGATAAGTATTGGTCTGATGTGAATGCTCGTATTTAGAACAGAATACATGTTGTGTCCTAGTTACATTGATGACTGGAAAGTTGGATCAGGTATTCACGATAATGCGTGCCGATCAACCCCAATTTGACAACTACTTTCGGTGGCATTCAATTGGTTGAATGACGTCTTATGACGTTACTCAATGACGTCAGTGTAGTGTCGCAACGTAATCAAGTCCGAGTTCCATTAAGGAGCAAAACATTACGTGTCATGCTTTTCTTTTATCTGGGGGCCGTTTCACTAAACTTCTTACGACTAAAATGTTCGTAAGCGCAAATTTAGAATCGTCTGTAAATTTCAATTGATGGATTTACATTTATTGAGCATAGGCTGCATATGCAGCCTATGCTCAATCAATGTAAATCCAACAATTATTTACAAGAAAACATTGTTAATGTGAAATTTACAGACTATCATAATTGTGCACTTACGAACATTTTAGTCGTAGGAAGTTTAGTGAAACGGGCCCCTGGTGTGTTAGGTAATGTATTGTTTATATAAAATACACATGTTTGATAGAGAAAAAGAATATCATATTAATGCATTTTGATATTAAGTTTATCCGGCTCGGATTGGAAACGGTACTGAGGAATTCAGAAGCTCGCAGAGGAATTCCAACGCGTTTCCTATCCTTGTCAGATACTTAGTATCAACATACGCTAGCCTGTTATATCAATGTGCGGCTGTGACTGGAGAAATGGGGGTTTTGCGGCCAGTCTATATCCAAACCAGCCTGTGCATCCGCACAGGCTGATTAGGATATGCACTGTTCGCCATTCCGTCAATGAAACACCCATCATGCTTCTTACAAGCGATAAACATCGTGTTCAGGCTACATGAGTTTGCTATATGATCAGGAGCTACACTAGTCACAAACCCCATAAGACCAACTTCTCCATTCACAGCCACTAATCGTGCCGAACCTATTTCGCTTTTTGCCTATATATTTATGTATACCTACGCGTTGGTGCCGGTTCATTGCAAATGATGTTAGAAACAATACGTGAGGCACATCAATATCAGTACCTGTCACGTCATAGGAAAATGGTTCCAGTAAATTTGCAACCGACGAAGCTCGAGAGTAGAGATCACATCCATGGCATCTGCTAAGGCCCTATGTCTTCTTCAATTAGTGTACGAGGCAGTTACGGTATCGAACACGTAATTACCGCTTCACATCTGTATGGGTACTGTAGCTCATACATGTACATGTATGTTCATGAGCAAATATTTCAAATTGCCACTGCGCCTTGCATGTCAAATCCCTATCTCTCCGAGTTCGCTTAAAACTAGTTATGCACGGCTGTGGTACATATCAGAAACCAATGAAGTATCATCAGTGAACTAAATAATGGTACACGATGGCTGTGCATATATATAGTTTGCATTTAATATATGGCGACACAATGACGTAAAACAATACGACTATGGTGGCCGTTTCACTAAACTACATATATACAAATGTTCGTAAGTGCAAAATCAGAATCGTCTGGAAATTTTAATTGATGGATTTACATTTATTGAACACAGGCTGTGCTCAATAAATGTAAATCCAGTAATTGTTTACAAAAAAAACAGCGTTAATGTGAAATGTACAGACTATCACTATTTTGCACTTACGAATAGTTTAGTCGTACAAACGTTAGTGAAACGGCCCCCTGATGTTTACGCCATTTATGGTTAATACATTTCAATGTAAATGAACTATTAAGAAATGCAATGTAAATAATAGTATAGTAATAAAACCATCCACAACATTTGGTGTGTTTAAAGTGCGTGGTAGGCGGAATCTACGGTGCCCCGCAGGGGACATAGACTTTTTATTTTTATTAATTCGTTCCCACGAAATAACAATTCGTTCCCTCAATTTAACAGTTCGTTTACACAAAATAACAATTCGTTCCCACGGGAAATAATTTTTAATTCGTGGGAACGAATTGTTATTTCGTGGGAACGAATTGTTAATTCGAGGAAACGAATTGTTATATATTGGGAACGAATTGTTAATTCGATGGAACGAATTGTTAAATTGAGGGAACGAATTGTTATTTCGTGGGAGCGAATTAATAAAATAAATAATTCTACGTCCCCAGGGCTGTTGGGCTGCGTAGAATCCATACCGGTAACGATATAGAAATGATATGATCGGAAGCGCGACATGTGTGGTGACTCCTACGAAACGAGGCTGAGCTGGGATTTCATGAAACGCGTTTAATAAATATCAAACCACATCAACTTAAATGTTAGAGTATTTGGCATACATAATAAGTACAGCATGATACATTGAAGTTGTACCGATCACCCAACGCAGTATAGCAATCTCCTCTATCTGCGTATTATATTAGTGAATTATGATATTTATTACACTGCATTATTGCGCACGAATGCAATACGAATACAATAAACGAGTAATAATAATAATACTAATACATTTATAATAAGTGCAAACATGAAACAATGGATCAATAGCTGAATGATACAAATTATACATACATGTATATACACGTCGTGGCCTACATGCATGTTGCCAGCTGTTGCCACCTGAAGTGCGACACCGATGTATACTGAGCAAAACTAGAAACGTCCCTCCATGTTTAAGGAAAGATACATCAAAAACCAAAAGGGTTACTTTTAAAAATCAAAATGGAAAAACAAGTTCATTCATTTCTGTATCAAAGCCAATAAATTGCATTTGGATATCTTGTTAAATATTCGAGAGATAACCGGCCAAGGGCGGTAGGGGTCAAAATCAAAAATCACAAAAACTCAGAAATGTGTTACTTAATGTTTAGAGATGGAATTTCAATAAGTAATGTGGCAAATTCAGTAAATCTCGTTATTACCGAGTGTGGCCACCATTTGCATGAATGCATGCAATGATCCTACGCCGCATCGACGTGACGTAACGCAATACCAGTGCGTTGGGCAAATTCCTCCATTCCCGTTGTAACGCCCGTGTAAGATCGCGAACATTGTCAATCTGATGGTTAGCTCGTGCTTTGCGGCCCAGCTCATCCCATATGTGCTCAATGGGATTGAGATCCGGGGAGACCGCGGGCCATGGCATGACGTCGACGTTGTTTTGCTGTAAGTATTGAGTGGTGACCCTGGCTACGTGAGGGCGGGCATTGTCGTGCATCAATGTCACACCAGGACCATCACACCAGGACCATGCTGACGGATAAATGGTAAGGCATGTGCATTTAGCACATCTGCAACATAACGTTGTGCATTGATGTTGCCCTGTACAACAACCAAATCTGTCTTCCGGTTTCCCATGATCCCACCCCAGACCATTACGCTCCCTCCCCCAAACCTGTTCTTCTCAACAATGCAACAATCGGTTAATCTTTCATTTTTACGCCTGTATACCCGTAATCTTCCGTCAGCATGACTAACTGTGAACCGAGATTCATCGGTGAACAAAACTCGGTTCCAGTCAGCCCTTCTCCAGTTCAGATGACGTCGCGCCCATAACAGTCTGGCAGCACGGTGGACGTTGGGTCATTATCTGACCAGTGTACGGGCGGCGTGCCCGGATTGGTTGGGCGTTACGACGTAACCGGTTGCGAATGGTCTGCCCTGAGACACCGTATCGCCTAGCAGTGACTGTGGCTGCCAATCGACGTTGACGTAAGTGCGTCAACGTAATGTAACGATCGGCTCTAGCCGTCGTTACACGAGGCCTACCAGGTCGCTGCCGGTCGTGAACAGCCCCAGTCTGCTGCTGGTACCGGGCTGCAAGACGATCAATCGTCTTCCGACAGCAACCAAACCGAGGCGCGACCGCCCTGGCGGCCATCCCACCCGCAAGCATCCCAATTGCCTGATTTCGCTCGTTTTCGGAAAGCCGTGGCATATCGAAAACAGTGAAAAATTAAAAAAGTTTTTTAATTTTCCGAATAGCCCCTATCGCATAAATGGTACGAACATGAACTGAATCACCTTATCGATGACAAGTATAGCGTGCACGTGCAAAAAGTGGAAATCAACGTTCCGGTCACTGGCCGCTATGTAAACCGTGTGTATCGGCTAAACTCTACACGATCGTATTCTGAACATCGCCACGGTTTAAAATACATGTACTTTGAACATGTGGTACATACATAGACAGAGCTACACCGGCTATAAAACAGGGACGTTTCTAGTTTTGTTGAGTATACGTGTATATATTACTGTCTTGTAAATGAACCGTGCACATGTACATGTACATAGCATTACTGCAAGAAAAGATAATTATTATTAGAACAAGCGGTAATTTAAAGCTTATATGAATTCGTCTCCAAAGTCCGTACTTTGATTTTGTAGCTGTTGTGTTTCCAGGTGGTTGTAAAATGCTGAAGGTGCGCAGAAGTGTTTTATTTTATCGCAATCTGGAGGACTTTTATATATCACGGATATTGGATGTATACAAGGTGTATGATCACGTGCTTGCAACAACAACAACAAGTACTGAAACTTCCAGAAGCCATCCGATTCAAATTTGTATTAAATATGGCGCATCAAACGTCTTGTTAAGCTGCATTTGGTGGTCTCGGTACTGTGGCCCAAACTTCTGTCGTTTTTGCGAATAATCGATTTCTGTGTCTACTGTCACGGATATAGATTCTTCGCGAAAACGACATAAGTATGTGCCGAACTCCCGGAACTACCAAATGCAGCTCATGAAGACGCGTTTGCTGCGCCATATTTCATCACAATCCGCTGTATATTAAGGAAAATATCAAATAATACTTACTTTGTAGTGGGCGCTCTTTCAACACTTTCACCCATTGTTGTTGTTGCTGTAACCACGTGATCATGCACCTTGCTATTTGTACCATGTGTATTGTCGGAACATTATGACATTTAATTCGCACAGACTTCTTTGAACTGCCTTGAATGTTCAGGGACAGTTTGATGAATATGGGCATGTTAATGACATTTAAATTTATTTGAAAAGCCTTTGATGCGCAGAATGAGCCGACACTATTGTACAGTTGTTGATTTATATTCAAACTGTGCAGAACGTATGACGGCAAATATATATAATTTGGTATCAAAGCCGTATTGTAATTATTAACGCATGTGATATATGAATGGGTACGTGGAATAATGCGCTAACTCCCTCGTGGAATTCCAATAATCCCTTCATAAGTCATATATTGAAGGAGCAAGGCTTATTTCCAACGCAAAGAATGTGGTAGCAATGCTACAGTGGGGTCAATGTTCAACCTGTCGTGTTCGTTCGTGTGTGCACTTACACGCTGACCCCACTGTAATTCATGTAAACAAAAAATGTAAACATTTTTCTGCATTTTTTCTCATTTCGCATCAAAAGTGTATGTTGTTACCACTCAGTTGAACCGTCTCGGCGAGACGGTTCAACTAAGTGGTAACAACATACACTTTTGGTGGGTAGCGAACCAACCTGTCGTGTTCGTTCGTGTGTGCACTTACACGCTGACCCCACCGTATGTTTTAATATAAGTTCACACGTCTTCTGAAACAGTAATGTTTTCTGAAGTGAAAGTCCATAATATGAACAATAGCTGGTGTTAATTATCTGAAACAAAGTACAGTGGAACCTCTCTAAACCGGACACCCTGTGAGGCCCCCAGGGTGTCCGGTTTAGAGATGCTCCTCTGTAATTTGTGTATATGGGTGTGCCAAGGTATAGTGGGGTCAGCGTGTAAGTGCACACACGAACGAACACGACAGGTTGGAACCAACCTGTCGTGTTCGTTCGTGTGTGCACTTACACGCTGACACCACTGTATGTGTGTGTTAATAGCTAACATGATGAGTCGTTATCAGTAATTATAAATTACAGTGAAACCCATCAAATTAAACAAATATATTGTTCAAGGTGTCCGGTTTAGAGAGGTTCTACTGTATAAAGTTTTATTATTTTCCCACGTTACTGGGACGTGAGACATAGTGGTGACACATCTGGTATTTTAGACGTAATCGTCGGCATCAACAATTGCGTCCTGATGTTTAATGCCTACTGAGCCGTTATTGGATCATTACCAAACTTCATCAATAGCTTCCACACACTGATGTCCATTCATCCAATGTCATTCAGATGGCTTCGACTTTGGTGACCTTGACCTTCATGGGTAAGACACTCGCCGGCGATCGCCTTGTTGCGGAATGAAATGCAGCTGTGACTGGAGAAATAGAGAATAGTAGGTTAGTGCCGTGAATGGGAAAACATATCTGGCAAGGCTCAGGAAACGGGATGGGCGAGGCTCTGTCGAGCACATCCCGTTTCCGTGCCGCACCAGATATTTTTTCCCATTCACGGCACTAACCTACTATTCTATTTATCCCGTCAACACCTACAAATGGCTGTAAAATGCAAAACTTGTATTGACTGGATATCAAAAATGTTTCACGGCACCGTGTTTCACAGCACATACGCACTGTGTTGCCGGGATAAATGGGGATTATGGGATCTGTGACCAATGTAGCTCCTGATCAAATAAAACACCTCTTGTAGCCTGATAACGATTTGTATTGCTTGTTAGAAGCATGGCGGCTGTTTCAATGATGGGATGGTGAACTAGTGCAGATTCTGATCAGACTGTGCATATGCACAGGCTGATCTGGATATACACTGGTCGCAAAATCCATAAGCCCCATTTATCCAGTCGCAGCCGCAAATCAGACGTGTTACTCTTTCGTAATGCACACCCAAGTGTCTTAGTACGTGCCGGAGTGTTGGTGTCATCGTCGGGAATTTAGTCGAGACTGCAAACATATCCCCAAAGGCCAGAATTGAACAGGAGAACAGTTCGTCGGAAAATACTTTTAAAGTGGCTGTCACGGACAGAGTGTACATTTCACAAAAAAAGGCTGAGATACATCAATGAATAGTATATGAATGCAGTCACAAACATACGTTTGACAGCTAATTATCGCATTTGCATGTCCGCTTTCTCTGTCCTAAGCAGCAAAAAGGGACATTCCATGCTAAATTTAATTTGGCTGTTTCTGGAATGAATCACTAGTAGTAACGTAATTCCGTTTAGCGAGTCATGTTATCACTGACTACCTCTTTGCTAATAATGAGCCACTTTTGGCGGACCATTTATCGATTTTTATCCGCAGTTTGCATGTACACTGGTGCCGCACTACGCGCTGGTCTAAATGTTTCACGTCGAAATACGTATCGGATTCCTGACGAATTCCCATTCAACTACATGCATATGCAGAAACACATTTTCATCTAGTAAGCGGCGCAAGAATTTTGCCCCGGTTACTACACGAACAATGCGTTTGTGTGATAGCTTTATATAGAGCTGACTGGCATCTCGTCGGGAAACCGGTGAATTTTCCGATGTGAAACATTTTGAGCCCGTGCAGCACCAGTGGTGTATCGAAGAACAAAAGCATGCGCACTGGTGGTCCTCGGCAGGTAAAACTATACCACTCGCTCACATATGAGACACGCCATGTCATTTTGTACTTTCGGACATCTGCGCAATTTAATTAAATACGTTTAGGAAATTTACAATACTTTTCATAAATAAAGTCAAAAATTCACAAAATGTTCAGAGTACATGCGGAATATATTTCCGCATGTACTCTGAAAATTGTGTCCACTTTCGACGCCATTTACGGAAAATATTGTAAATTTTGTATACGTATTTCATGAAATTACGCAGATGTCAAAAGGTACAGTAACACGTGGTGTGTCTCATATGCGCCCTAATGAACTTGGATATTGTTACATGTAGCGTGCTATTTCCTCAACATTTAGATGTATGGGTACTTTATTTTCTTGTAAATTAGTTATTTCGTTCATTATCACCAGTGAAATACTATCCAGTTTCAGTCAGCGTGGTGTTGAATTATGCACATAGCGATGTCACGCAGTTAATCATGGTAATTGCGGCTGTGAACGGAGAAATGAGGCTTATCACATGAAAACAGTGTTATTCCGTGCTGTAACTCATTTCATAAAATGTGATATGACACACGTGTAATAGCACCTGGAGCGAATTTGATTGACCGGCCGCATCACAGTAGATTATTTTTTGTCACAACATAAAAATTAAACAATCAAAGTGAATTTTAATCAGCATAAAGTGTAATATCTATAAATTTCACCGGTGACATTGTACGAAACTGGGGCCCGTTTCACTAATCTTCGTACGACTAAAATGTTCGTAAGTGCAAAATTATGATAGTCTGTACAATAAATGTGAATGCAATACTTGTTTACAAGGAATCATTGTTAATGTATTTAACATGATTTCTTGTAAAGAAGTATTGCATTCACATTTATTGAGCATAGGCTGCATATGCAGCCTATGCTTAATAAATGTAAGTCCATCAATTGAAATTTCCAGACGATCCTAAAGTTGCACTTACGAACATTCTAGTCTTACGCAGTTTAGTGAATCGCCCGCCCCCACCCCCCCCCCCCCCCACCCACCCAGTGAAACGCCAGTCCTGTTTCTAACAAGCACTATATAATTCCAGCACAAACATATTTACACAATTCCCTAACATTTGATTGGCCCGTAGCAAGTCTCCGTCCAAAATTTATATCCCAGTAAACTCCCACGCCGTACTACTTTCCGTAACCGTGAGACGCAGGTAAAATAATTCTTAAGAAAACGGAAAATAAACACATTTTCTAGATGAATTTATTTCAAATGCTGGAATTATAAGGATTAAATGGCCTTTTTGTGGAATTTATCGGGGATATAAACTTGGAAAAGTCGCGGGAATACAATATTACATAGTTCTATGAAATCACACTATATATGTTTTCAACTTTGGTTTAAAAGGATCCACTCGATATGCACAGCATATTAATAAAAAAAAAGGGAGATGTTGTAATATCACATTCATACATGTAAATGGTGTATACAGGTTGTATAACTACGTTGTTTTAACCTCTACTGCAGCCTGCCATGTAGTTGTCTACCCTGCTGTATTTGATACCTATATATAGTGCTGCTATGCTGCTAATTACTACCGGGTATGGAAGGTGTTCGAGCCAATTCCCACCCTTAAATATGAGCCGAATGAATGCTAATTACTACTTTCACATACGCTCTATCAGTGAACAGTCACATATATGTTTATGTATAATAAAGTATATAGTTAGAATACAAAGTCATTCTTCATTACACACATACCAAATACATAACATTACACTATTTATTCTCTGTATTTAATTTTTGATGTGCAATGATCATACATGTACTTTATAATCTGTCGAAAATATGATTTTTGTGGGTGACGCATTTAATTAGTATAAAAAGTTAAAAAATATCATGCCTCATTTGCATTTGAAAATAACCTGATACCATTGCGCTTCACTATCAGTAAAAATAGATTACTAAATGAGTATACATGTAGCTGTATAGCGGACACCAGTATGGAAGGTGTCCGAGCCAATTCCCACCCTTAAATATGAGCCGAATGAATGGGCAAGAACATTTAATATCATACGACGCACGAACGCATGCTGAATGTTATTCACTCTCGTAATCTACTCCCGTACGGTCCGTCGCGACTGTTCGCAACTAACTGACTGATTGTATGTGAGTGTTATCTATGACGATGTATGCACCATTTTCCGTACGTGTGAGTACAAATGTATGCTTCTACTAATGCTGGAGATCATTCTGACATGAATTTACATTGGCCATAAAGCATTTTACTTACTCGCGTCACGGAAGAGTCCGTTACAACTACAGTCTATTTCACTTACATCTATATACCTCCGGATTGTGTACAATCAAAATAATTATATTGGTCAAATTGAGTGCATATACTTGGCTTATAAGAAGACACACGTGTAATAAACATGAAGGAGACAGCAGCAGAAAAAGCATGCGTATTTGCTGATAATTCCAGCACAAAAATATTTACACAATTCCCTAACATTTGATTGGCCCGTAGCAAGTCTCTGTCCAAAATTTATTTCCCATTAAACTCCCATGCCGAACTACTTTCCGTAACCGTGAGGCGCAGCTAAAATAATTCTTAAGAAAACGGAAAATAAACAGATTTTCTTGATGAATTTATTTCAAATGCTGGAATTATAAGAAATGAATGGCCTTTTTGTGGAATTTATCGGGGATATAAACTTGGAAAAGTCGCGGGAATACTGGATGAGGCCTTCCGGCCTTCGTCCAGTATTTCCGCGACTTTTCCAAGTTTATACCCCGATAAATTCAACAAAAAGGCCATTCATTCCTATAATATAGTCATGAGGCTACGGGTGTGTGATATTGGATGAGGAGCTACATGTATACTGGTCTAAACTACAATAGCTCCGTTTCTCCAGTCACAGCCACACTTGATACTCTGCTGTCTGTTCCACCTTTTGTGCCGACAAACTTTTGACTATTAAACACATTCAGTTTAAAAAATATTTAAATTGTAAGTACTTTTTCATCAATAACAAATAAGTCACCCTCGCCCAAAGAAATCAAATATTGATTTTATTGCGAAAACAATATTTCCTATGGAAATTTAACAGGGGGGCTAAAGTAGATTTGTTTAATATAATTTTGAATTTGTGGACCGATTTTCAAAATCTAACTTTTGTTTTCTTAGTTACATCATTTCCAAGCTATCTAACCAGGTTTCGGAGTCAATTACCAAAATGTTTCGTTTTTTTTGTCTCTTCTACCAGCTCCTCCACCTCCTTTTCCCCCATGTTAAATTTCCATAGGAAAATCGTTGTTTTTGCAATAAAATCCATATTTGATGAAAATTAATTGATTAAACAAATTTGAGGAGGGTTACTTTTTTATGTAAAAAGTACTTAAATAGTACAGTAGTATTGACGTCTCTGAAACCTGTTCGTCTCTATGTGCATTGTCGTTTGCTGTACAGCCTTCAGTTTATGATGAAATCTTAGTTAACGCTATTTAATAGTATTACAATAAGACGGCTATTGGTCGAGATATGACAATCCGCGTGATATTGTGCGGTGTCAAAAACACATTGTGTGCTAAAAAAAAAGAGGTGTCACTGGTGATTTTGCAGGTCGATGACTAATGAGTAGCCGTCTTGGAACAAGTCGACTAAATCAAGTTTTCACCGATCTATCAACGAAATCACCGATATAATATGGCGATAAAGGCCGAAAAACACATAGCTTTAAATTTCGTTAAATTGAGTTAGTATGCATCGTTGATCACCATAATAATAGTTTGTGTCAATACAACGTCAGAAAACTGGGCTGGTAAACAATAAGTACGTTATAGTTCACATATTGGATTTTTAATAAATTAATTTCTACGAAATTAATTTATTAAAAATCCAATATATGAACTGGGTAAACAGAGCGAGAAGACATTTTTGTGCACACAGTATGTTTTTGACACCAAATAATATTACGCGGACTGTCATATTTCGTCCAATAATTGTCTGGTTTTAATGAGGTCAAATAACTTTTAAAATCTACATTCAATAGATTTGTGCGTGTTTCCCCATTCCACTATAACTTTAATGTACAAGCGATTGATTTGAAACTTCATGTGCATGTTTCTCATTATTCATATTTTCATTCCCCGCCCCACCCATGCTCCACGCTTTTCCAAAGTCAAGGTCAAATAACTTTGAAATTTCACATTCAGTAGATGTGTGTGCGTTTCTCTATTTCACTATAACTTCTGCACTGTATGGGCGTTTGACTTGAAACTACATGTGCATATTTCTCAACATTCATATGTTCATTCCCCGCCAAATCCATGCTCCCCACATTTCCAACGTCAAGCTCAAATAAATTTCACATTCAGTAGATGCGTGCGAGTTTCGCAATTCTCCTGTAACTCCTTTAGTGTACGTGCGATTGGTTTGAAACTTCATGTGCATGTGCTTATGATCGTTCATAGTTTCATTCCCCGCCCCACGGATGCTCCCTCCGTGCCCAAGGTCAAATAACTGTGCAATTTCACATTTAATTATAGATACGTGCACGTTTCTCCATTATTTACTGTATGAGCGATTAGCTTCAAATTGAATGTGCGTGTTTATGATCCAATCAACACAGCGATGGGATACATGCCGTTAATGGCGTTCTTGTTTTGTAATATACAGTGGAACCTCTCTAAACTGGACACACTGGGGACATTCCATGATGTCTGGTTTAGAGAGGTTCCACTGTGAAACTTGCATATAGCTACTTCAAGATACGCGTATGTACTTTGTGATCATGAACGTACATTATTTTCCAAGATAAATGGCAACGAAGCATATCAAAATTAAGCACAACTTACTAGTCTCTCTGTCCGGGTTACATGGGCTCGACTGTATGATTATATTACAACTTGTGTAGCACGTCAATAACAGAAGATGAACCTGCGCTAACGTATCATGTCTAGTTGCTATTACCAGAGGCGAATGGTAGTACTTTGAACAAAGACGGTTAATAAACGGCATCATAATTATGTGTAATATGTGTAGACGATAATTGACTCTGGGTTTTAATCAAACAGCGTTGCAGGGTTACTGCGTCGTGACACGCACGTTACGATAACGTCCTGAATGTGGTGGCATACGAGAAACGTGGGGTGTATTGTTGGGTATCAGACCACGAGTATCCCACAGCAGCACAGGCACTTTTTGGTATGAACGAGAAAAGCATCTTTAAATTATACCCAATTTTACTCCGATATTAAATATATAGAAGGTAGGAACTCGACGTCTTTTCAACCAACGGAAGTGGATAATTACCATGGGCCCGGCTCGCCAGGGTCCCGGCCTTCCCGCGTTACAATTACTGAATTAGCGAGCCGGGCCCAAGGTACATTAGTACCAATTCCGTTGGTTGAAAAGATGGCGAGTGTCCTACCTTCTAGATATTTAATATCAGAATAAAATCGGGTATGCTATAAAGAGCGTTTTTTCGTTCATACCCCAAAGTACCTGTGGTAATAGCTTGTACATCGGTTTGCCTGTATATAGAAAGTAACAACATACCGTCGTTTGAATATGACTATTATGCACAGCGGTCACAGTCACAAAGCATGGCTTGGAACCGGTAGGAATTTCGAGGCTCGCCTCCGAGTTTCCGAGCCGATCATGATAGTATTGATGTCAAAAACACTGACACTAATTATCAGGTAGTGTTTAATGCTATGGAATGTACACGTCTTTTTAGCCTGATGATTACGCCATGCCATTGTTTTTCTCTGTTAAGCGTCCACCTGGATATCCAAAACATACTTACATGTACGTATCCGGTAAACACAAACAAAGCTTTGGAAAAAAAACGAATGTAAATTTATGTTAAAAACGTCCTCAACCCTTTGCAGTGTGCAAAGGGTTGATGAAGTTTTTAAGATAAATTTAAATTGCCGCTAAATAATAAGAAACACTCTCATTAAACTTGTACATTCATGAACGGATTTAAAACTTAGACAAGTCCCAAATCAATGTTCGTATTACTTCACCAGTAAATATTGTCAAATAGCATACATGTACACAGTTTGTTTGTTTTTTCATAGAACCACTCTCAAAACCTACACGCACGCGGACGCTTAACAGAGGAAGAATTTGCTATGGCCTTATTCGCAACAGTCACAGAGATGATTCTGGGCCCGGTTGTTCAAAACACCAGTTAGCTTAACGGACTGTTAAATCCTTAACGGACTGTTAAATCCTTAACTGAATGGATTCAGTTAAGGATTTAACAGTCCGTTAAGCTAACGAATGTTTTGAACAACCGGGCCATGGATTGCAATAGACGGGTTGGAAGATGCAGCAATGTGCGTACACGCCTGTCATTCAGTCAGTGCGGTAGACACTGTAGATCGTGTTGCGACAGTTAATATAGACACTACCAGGCTAGTGTATTTTGATATAAGTTTCGCAGGGAAAACTTGGGCCGTGTATTAATCAGTTTGAAACGAAACGTGAAATTTATATTCAAATATTTCATTTTCCTGCAAAGGGTCGCCATTTTGGTGGAGATCTAAACATCCGACTGGAATTGTTCAAGTTGCGATTTCTAGTTTTCCTACAATTGATGGTTACTTATTTAACGTATTTAAAAAATTAACTGCTACATTTGCATTTTCTTGCAAAAAAATTCATGTATATCATTTTAGTTGTGATCTGAAAATACTATAGCACCTACTCTATTAAAAAAAGTTTGTTCCACGTTTTGCTGCCGACGAACTTTTGGCTATTAAACATAATAAATGTAAGAAATATTTAAATGAAAACTACTTGTACTTTGTCATCAATAACAAAAAGGTTACCCTCCCAATTTTTTTTATTTCATGTTGATTGTATTGCGAACAAAAACAAGATTTTCCTATAGGAATTTTACATGGGACAAAAAGGAGGTGTGGAGTGACGAGGATCGTCGAAAAACGAAAACAAATGAAATTGACTCCGAAACCTAGCAAGATAGCTTGTAAATAATGCAACTAAGAAAACAAAAGTTAGATTTTGAAAATCGGTCCACAAATTCCATATTATTTATAAATAAATCTATATAGCCCGCATGTTAAATTCCCATATGAATTTTGTATTGTTTGCAATAAAATTAATATTTGATGGAAGTTCATGAAATACTTTTTTGGGGGGATCGTGACTTTTTGTTATTGATGAAAAAGTACTTAGTACATTTAAACCTTTGTTTTTATATTTGATGTGTTTAAAGGTACATGCCTACTCAGTATTCACAAACTGTTCTTTATATTAGATAATTCATCTCAGACATTTTCTGGCAAAATAGACATTCATTCACCATTACCCCACGTATTGATTGGTATTTTTTATACATTTTATATCAGACGTAAATTTCCACACTGATATCAAGGGTGATAACCGTGTTTTATTAAAACGTTAACGGACATTACGATTTATTCTCTGTATTTAATTTTTGATGTGCAATGATCATACTTTATAATCTGTCGAAAATATTATTTTTTCAGGTGACGCATTTAATTAGTATAAATAATTAAAAAATACCATGCCTCATTTGCATATGAAAATAGCCTGATACCACCGCGAGTCACTACCAGTAAAATAGTTATTGCTAAATAATTATATCTGTATAGCGGGCACTTGTAAGTTTTAGAACTGGTGGAATAGTGACACAATTATCATCTTATTTAATTCCTGAAAAGAACATTTTGTTCATTCTGAGTGGACATGCACCTGTAATAGCCAAATGTTATTTATCTGAGACATAGTTTACTTATTGCAGATCGAATACTTAGTTTAGCGTAAACCGTAGCTACAAGGTATGCATGAAAACATGTAAAAGTCAGTAATTCAACTTCTATAATAATGTAAACAAGGTTACGCTCAAATCACTTTTGACTGCCTGGGCCCGGTTGCTGAAAACCTCTGTTAGCTTAACAGATTGTTAAATCCTTAGCAATGCTAAGGTGTATAACATGGTCTGTTCCATGCTAATGTTTTTACCGGGTATGGAAGGTGTTCGAGCCAATTCCCACCCTTAAACATGCTAATGTTTGGGCTATTGCATTAATCAAACTATTGTTTCCAAATCTTAAACAATAATGAGAAACACTGCAGATCCTGATGAGACGTCGTTACGAGCCGGCCCATCTGGATCTACAGTCTCGGCAAAAAATGACATTATGGTCCGAAGGGCTGAAAGAGCTAAGGGTTGATTTTGTGTACTTTTTATGGAATGTGGAGATTTTTCTAGTCGGAACTTCGATCGACAGGTCAGAAACATCAATTAACCCCACACTGTTTCACTTATCGCATAAAACCTACATATTACGATCGCATGTCATAGAAAATGATGAGGTGGTGTACTTTCATAAATATGCGCTATTATATCCAGAAAGATAAAAATGGAAAATAGGTCAACGGCGATCGGGAAAAAGTAATTTGCGATCAAATCTCAAGACAATTGGTTGTTGCCATATACTCCGCAGACTGACACGTGTAATATTATTCATACCACTGAGTGGTGCCTGGTGAACGCTTTTACGTCTTTTCCCACCATCGTATCAATTTCCTTGTGGAATAACGATATCAACTTTTGCCAGAGCATACGAAACTATATCCCTTGTGTATTGTTAAACCTGTTGTTTCCCGGAAAGTTGTTTTATTGTGTGATACAAATATAATAAGATATTTGCGCGTGGGAGTGTTTTTTATCTATCTAAACCGTATGTTTATGATATTTTTATACCACGCATATACATGCATAGTTGACACTCATGTAGCCTGATAATGATCTATATTTGTTGTTGATCTGACTATGCGGATGCACAAGTCTGACCCGGGGAGTCAATTTCCAAAACTTTTCGTTTTTTTATCCTGAGGAAAATTGACTCTGAAAATGATGTAACTAAGAAAACAAAAATTAGATTTTGAAAATCGGTCCACAAATAAAAATAACTTGTTTTAAAAATATATTGTTTAGCCCTATTGTTAAATTCCCATTGTGATCACTGTAGGCGATCTATTTTATGCTCTGGATAATTTGTATTGACTAGGAAAGTTTCCAAAATGTGTTCTCTTTTACTGAAGATTTTGAAATGAATGGTTTTGTCGTCTTTTCATTGTTTACACAATCTCTTTAAACACATGCCTTTAATGTTTTGGTGCAGTAGTTGCAGATTAGATTCAGAATTAAAAAAAATATATACCAGGTGTTAAACATACTTGTTCAGGAAATATCGAACCATTTATATAGTGTAAAGTTTCTTTTGGCCTTAAGTATTAGATAATCAACAAAAAAGGTAACAGTGTACATTGTTTTAAGTCACTCTTTTTATTAAATTTTCGACCACATGGTCTTTATCAAAATAGTGTGAAAATGTATCGGCAGTCCTATGTGACGTCCATAGTGTAGCAGTAAAACAATTTATCCCGTCAACACAGTGCGTATGTGCCGTGAAACACGATGCCGTGAAACATTTTTGATATCCAGTCAATACAATTTTTGAATTTTAAAGCCATTTGTAGGTGTTGACGGGATAAATAGAATAGTAGGTTAGTGCCGTGAATGGGAAAACATATCTGGCGCGGCACGGAAACGGGATGTGCTCGGCATAGCCTCGCCCATCCCGTTTCCAGAGCCTTGCCAGATATTTGTTCCCATTCACGGCACTAACCTACTATTCTCTATCTATTTTCCTTATTTCTGAACCAAAATATATGTTGTGATCACTCATTTGAACCGTCTCTGCGAGGCATAGCCTCGCCCATCCCGTTTCCTGAGCCTTGCCAGATATTTTTTCCCATTCACGGCACTAACCTACTATTCTCTATCTATTTTCCTTATTTCTGAACCAAAATATATGTTGTAACCACTGATTTGAACCGTCTCTGCGAGACGGTTCAAATGAGTGGTCACAACATATACTTCTGATGAGAAATAAAGAAATTCTTGAGCCTTGCCGGATATTTTTTCCCATTCACGGCACTAACCTACTATTCCCTATGTGAAATAACAGAGCTACCTTCGCAACAACCCTATTTTCGAGCTGTTCGAAATGCACTTTCCTGTGTTTTACGGCATTTAAATTCAGACTCCAACTGGTGGTAAACTGTGATCATTGTAAACTCCGTGGCTGAACGGGGGCGGGGGGGGGGGCTACCCCGGAACACACCTCCAGATCCACCCCTGTATGACAAACAGTCATGTTTGACCAAATGTACAGTTGACACCTTCTGCACTCACCCGTCGAAATGTCAATTGAAGACCTAGACCATTAGCTAGACGTAGGCGTTTGTTTATTATAGCTGGTCCGGAAATACACTGGCAGAAACCGCAATGGGTCCATTGTGGACGGTCTAAATGTGCCAGATTTTGCGATAAAGTATAAATAATTGCGTTATATTG
The DNA here is from genome assembly GCA_029237695.1 of Conchocele bisecta. Lineage (NCBI taxonomy): Eukaryota > Metazoa > Mollusca > Bivalvia > Lucinida > Thyasiridae > Conchocele > Conchocele bisecta. The sequence continues at coordinate 67,702,805 of CM055267.1, forward strand.
GTATAATTCACAGGGCGCGTGTTTTCGATTTATATTCATTATATACTCTGGAGAGTGAACGGTTTGTGAACTTCTGTAACTCGATATCCCAATTGTTTCGCCAATCGACTGTACCCACCAACCGCATGTGACCCGCCATGACAAAATCGGGCTTAATAAGTGCGACCGATTTAGCTCCAGATCAGAATATGCATGTGATGCCTGTATTCGAGAAACAATGCGTGTCGCATTTGACGAAAATGTCCGATACTTATCATTCTGCACAGTGTGCTGGTTGATCACGAGCTACACTTGTTAAAACTCAGTATGCAATATGTTCTTATGATATGTCATATATTAACGCATAGTCGACGTTCTATATAGCTTCACACCCACGTCCAGTATTATAGGCATAACATGAACATGGCATACGTATACTACAGTGGGGTCAGCGTGTAAGTGCACACACGAACGAACACGACAGGTTGGAACCAACCTGTCGTGTTCGTTCGTGTGTGCACTTACACGCTGACCCCACTGTATAATACATATACGGTGCCTGCCCTCGTCAGCTAGTCCTTTCATACCGACTATGCAGAGGTTCCACTGTAAATCAGGCATGTGAGCATTTCATGACACATTCCAGTGTTTTGCAATCGTGAATAGTCATTGTAATCAGAGACACATAATAGCGAAACATATCTAAGGTAAACATCTATATTTTTTCCGAGTGTCCGGTTTTGAGGGGTTCCCCTGTATAAAGGGACCAGATTAGTAAAAAGCACTTCTATACCATATTTCCGAACCCAGTTGTACCTATATCGGGGTACCTGCGAATATATAAGGTTCGACCATGTCCAGTCGTGGGTAAACCTTTGCCGTGGCACTTGGGAACTGTTTGAACCCGTGGCCTGCGGCCTGCGGCCGCGGGGTTCAATCCGTTTCCTCGTGCCACGGCAAACGTTTACCCATGACTGGACACGAGGAAACTGTTTGAACCCCGCGGCCGTAGGCCACGGGTTCAAACAGTTCCCAAGTACCGCGGCCGTAGGCCACGGGTTCAAACAGTTCCCAAGTACCACGGCAAAGGTTTACCCACGACTGGACATGGTCGAACATTATTGTTACATTTCCGTTGTAAATATCGTGTAATTCGAGGATATATGCAGTACAGTCCATTTTTTAAAAATTATTATTCGTTTCTTCACTCAGGTCACATAGTTATGACAACATTCAAACAGCTGATTTACACTACGCACGCATATTCCGTGACCGCAGTACACGTTGCGTGATACAGCCTCATCAATTTCAAAATTTCAGTGTGACCGTTGTGAACTAGCCTGGTGACGTAATGGCGCGTTCCAGTTGGTTTGTCCCTCCATGAAAGGGGCAATGCCTACATCCATGGTCAAACAGGACGCGCTGTACGGAACAGAACAGAACATAACAGAAAATACGTTATAAAAGTCATGGAATATGCATATCGTGGAACCTCTCCAACCGGACACCCTGGGAGGTCCCCAGGGTGTCCGGTTTGGAGAGGTTCCACTGGAAATCAGGCATACTTTTCAACACGGCTGTGAGCGGTGTCGAACAACGCAGTCATAACAATACATGTTTATAATACTGAACAATCACTGGCGTTTTCAACGCCATGTCTTGCACAATCGAATCATTGTACAGCATTATCACTTCAAACTAAAACTGTTATGCTTTTCAAAGTTACTGTCTGGAACGATATAGTAGATCTGCATTAGCACGTATGGTTTTTGTCACAGTCGAAGATAATTCATTGTTGAAAACAATACAAACTTATTTGGTCAAATGAAAGTTTGCATTCATTGGCGCATACACATGTTACAGTGGGGTCAACGTGTAAGTGCACACACGAACGAACACGACAGGTTGGTTACAACCTGTCGTGTTCGTTCGTGTGTGCACTTACACGCTGACCCCACTGTACTTTCAGCCCGCAAAGCGAACAATCACATATTGAATATCAGAGACATCATCAGAGGCATAGTGCAGTTCGTTGCGCATATAAATGTATGCATAGTGTTCTACTGTCTGTTTAACGAAAGCTGCCCAAATTGTACACTGTACAGCCATATAAACAGTCCAAAAAACAATATTATTGTCGATAATATTAATTTTATCAAACTTTAAGAATGAGCGTTCTTTTTATTTCGTGAAATTATGTCAAATATTTAGTTTATTGTGAAAATTTGTTTATGGGAATTTAACATTGGGGAAAAGAGTTGATCAAGTGCCGGAGTCGAAAAACGAAAAAAAAATGGAAATTGACCCTAAAACCAGGCTAGATACATGTAGCTTGGAAATGATCTCACTAAGAAAACAGAAGTTATATTTTAAAATCGGCCCATTATTTCTGAATTAGAAAAATGTCCCCATGTTAAATAACCATAGAGTGAAGATGTCTATGGAGATTTAGCAATATTGGACCACATTTCACGAAATGAAAAGAACGTTCATTCTTAAATGTTGATAACATGTAATATTATTGATAGAAATATTGTTTTTGCACTGTGTATATAGCTGTAATATTGTGCAGATTTCGTGAAACAGACAGTAGTATATATATACATAGGATGGCGCGAATGATGACGACCCGGGTACAGCTGTGTGAATGTACATGTCATTGTCTGTCGTCACTGTGCGTAATCCGGAAAACTCAACAATTCATAAACAGTTATATATATACATGTATGTATATATGTGTGTGTGTTTCTACATTAGTTGCGAACGGTAACTCTTACAATCTACTCCCGTACCGTCCGTAGCGACGGACGGTACGGGAGTAGATTGCAGGAGTTACCTTAGCAACTATTTCTACATGTACCATCACCAACGTGTATTGTACACCGAATATAATGTTTGTGTTGCAGGTAACGGGTGGAACCTAGAAGCATACCCAGCCAGACATAGCAGCATTCACAGAATTATATTACTGACTTACCGATAGCAGGTGAGCATTTATTTGTACACGCACGCGTATACGTATTATATTACCTATGTTGTATGTTGTTTAGCCCACTAATTGATACCGCCATCGTTAAATGTACATGCCCACTCAGTAGACACAAACAGTTCTTTATATCAAAGACATCATCTGAGACATCTTCTGGAAAAATAAACATCCATTAGGGGTGATAACCGTGTTTACGTAAAGTGTTTACGTAATAGTGTATACTATTTGTTGTAATATCACATCCATACATGTAAATGATGAATACAGGTTGTATAACTATGTGGTTTAAACCTCTACTGCAGCATGTCATGTAGTTGTCTACCCTGCTGTATTTGATACATATATAGTGCTGCTATGCTGTTAATTACTACTTACACATACATGTACGCTCTCTCTCAGTGAACAGTCACATACAATGGGGTCAGCGTGTAAGTGCACACACGAACGAACACGACAGGTTGGTTCCAACCTGTCGTGTTCGTTCGTGTGTGCACTTACACGCTGACCCCACTGTATATGTTTATGTATAATAAAGTGTATAGTTAGAATACCAAGTCATTCTTGCTATGGGTAAGAAACCGAGGACGCGATATCCACAGAACATGGACTCTGTCAATTGATGATGCGAAAAACATCAATATAATCTATTTTCATTGAGCCGAATCAAAGGTTAATGTAACCACTCTCCCGACTCTTTGTAAAATAAGCAGGCGCAAATTAATATGTCAAATTCACTCGGGAGTGTTTGTATTAACGGTTCATCTAATGTATCAGCTGAGTCAACACTTACTTAGTTCTATGATCCATTCGATATGCATAGCATATTAATAAAAAAATGGAGATGTTGTAATATCACATTCATACATGTAAATGGTGTATACAGGTTGTATAACTATGTTGTTTAAACCTCTACTGCAGCCTGCCATGTAGTTGTCTACCCTGCTGTATTTGATACCTATATATAGTGCTGCTATGCTGCTAATTATTACTTTCACATACGCTCTCTCTCAGTGAACAGTCACATATATGTTTATGTATAATAAAGTGTGTAGTTAGAATACCAAGTCATTCTTCATTACATGCATAACAAATACATAACATTACAATATTTATTCTCTGTATGTATTGTTGATGTGCTATGCTCATACATGTACTTTATAATCTGTCGAAAATATTATTTTTTTTTGGTGACGAATTTAATTAGTATAAATAGTTAAAAAATATCATACCTCATTTGCATTTGAAAATAATCTGATACCATCGCGCTACACTATCAGTAAACATAGATTACTAAATTATTATAGCTGTATAGCGGACACTCGTAATTGTTAGAACTTGTACAATAGTGACACAATTAACACTTAATTTATTCCTATAAAGTGTGCCTACTGAGTGGGCATGTACATTTAATATCATACGACGCTCGAACGCATGCTGAACGTTATTCACTCTCGTAATCTACTCCCGTACCGTCCGTCGCTACTGTTCGCAACTAACTGACTGATTGTATGTGAGTGTTATCTATGACGTTTTATGCACCATTTTCCGTACGTGTGAGTACAAATGCATGCTTCTCCTAATACTGGAGATCATTCTGACATAAATTTACATTGGCCATAAAGCATTTTACTTACTCGCGTCACGGAAGAGTCCGTTACAACTACAGTCTGTTTCACTTACATCTATATACCTCCGGATTGTGTGTACAATCAAAATAATTATATTGGTCAAATTGATTGCATATAATTGGCTTATAAGACACTCGTGTAATAAACATGAAGGAAACAGCAGCAGAAAAAGCATGCGTATTTGCTGATAATTCCAGCACAAAAATATTTACACAATTCCCTAACATTTGATTGGCCCGTAGCAAGTCTCTGTCAAAAATTTATATCCCAGTAAACTCCCATGCCGAACTACTTTCCGTAACCGTGAGGCGCAGTTAAAATAATTCTTAAGAAAACGGAAAATAAACACATTTTCTGGATAAATTTATTTCAAATGCTGGAATTATAAGGAATGAATGGCCTTTTTGTGGAATTTATCGGGGATATAAACTTGGAAAAGTCGCGGGAATACTGGACGAGGCCTTATGTAGCAATATGTATTGGCTGATCAGGATCTACACTGTTCGCCATTCCATCAATTTACGGAAAATATTGTAAATTGTGTAGACGTAGTTTATGCAATGAAGCAGATGTCCGAAGGTACATAATCACATGGCGTATCTCACATAGTATATATCAATGACAAGGAGCCGGTGCACGTATGTCAGACATCCACAGAATGGCTGGATTGTCGACATGCACGACGGTATAGTTCATTTTGCTTAAGTGCCATATTAATCATTAGACATTCTCTGCACAATTGCGCTCCGACAATAACACCCTTGTTATGTTTTACGCGTATTTCGCCTTTGTTCTTCGGATAGTATGTTAATATTTTGTTCATGTTTGCCCAATTAAAATTGAAAAAAACCCAATTGAAATCAGAAGTAGTGAGTAACAAAAAGCAATGACAAATTTGTGGTATCTTTATCATGCTACAGAAAACAATAAACAGACCACAAATATAGCATATTTTCTTATTTTTCCATGAAAATACATCTTGGTATTTCATTAGAATTGTCTCCAAGGAGACAATTCTAATGAAATACCAAGATGTGTTTTCATTTGGAAGCAAACGATTGAATAAGTGCGGTCTCGCTGATATGTACACAGTAGTGTGATTCTATTTTACACAATTACAATTTTGAAATACCCAATTGTTTTAAAAATGATGGAGTGACAATACTCAATTACTAATTCCTTATCTGGAGCCCTGTCTATATTGCTTGTTAAAAGCATGACGGCTGTTGTATTGATGCAGTCTGCTCTGGATCTACACTGGTCGGAAAACCCATAATCCCCATTTCTCCGGTATTACCCACAAAATTGGACATGGCACTAGACATGGGATGTATTACATTCATTTGTGACCAGTGTAGACCTAGATTCGCGCAGACTGATCAAGGTCTGCACTACTCGCCGTTTCACTATGCAACTTATATATTATCACATGTAGTATAGATTATTATGACACATTGTTGGTACGCGAGTGGACAATGCGTACGGTTGACGATCTTGTTATAAGTTCGTGTCTTCCATTACAGTCACAAATTGTGTTCGTTAGACTGGGCTAGTCAATCACGATACGTGCCTCGCGTGCTTGCTGCTTTTGCCTTGCGAAGTCTTCTGACGCCGTGACTTGAGCAATTGGGCTTATTGCGATTGTGGCCAGTGTGGAACTGCGCAGTGTGATCAGTGTCTGCACTGATAGCTATTCAGTCTGCAAGGAAACCACCAGCTTCTAATAACTGATATAATTATAAATTATACCGCGTGTGCATGAGTGTGCTAGCAGACCGTGAGTTTGGCTGACGACCATTGCTAAAACCTTTTATTCTTTCCATTCACAATCAAATACAGTGAAACCTCGCTAAACCGGACACCCTGGGAGGTCCCCATGGTGTCCGGCTTAGCGAGGTTTCATTGTAAATCAGGCATTTTATTATTCCAAGTCATAGTTATGTGCTATGCGATCACGAACAGGCATTATCACCTCAGATAAATGACCAAGATACCCATCAAAATTATGATCAAATATGTTTATTGTTGTCACGTTTAGGGAGGTTTCACTGAATGTCGTTCTCAGGGCTATGCTAGTAGATCACCACGATAGGTGCCTTGCGGAGTCGTGGTCTTTCCAACGGTACCGGCAACTGACAGGAATGATATTACGGCGTAGCATACAGCAAGCACGCAGTCGGCATACAGTGGGAGGGGGGGGGGGGCGCGGGGTGGGCTGGGGTAGACTGTTCTCAGTTCATCCACGTGTTAACCCTTAGCCTGCTGAATGAAATGTTGTCGTCTGCTGTTTATTTTTTATTTTCGATTTTTCTCATCAAAAACATGGTTTGACAGCACTTTAGAATCATTTCCATTGGAAATGATTCTAAAGTGCTGTCAAACCATGTTTTTATTGAGAAACAGGGCAAACAATAAAGCAACAGCAGACGACAGTTTTCGCGATCAGCAGGCTAAGGGTTAACGTACTTCACTTCATATAATGGAATTTCCTAGTTTAATTGTATCAACAGTATAAAGCACTAGAATAAAGTGTATACAATCTGCAAATGAGATCACTGTTGAAAGTAGGCTGTATCATCAGTACAACTTCAGTTAAATTGCTTTGTTTATGCAATAACTGTAATTGTATATTTGTGATGATTTAATATGATACACATTTACCTCTTTGATTGATTTTACGGAGCCCCGCAGGGGACATGGATATTTTGTTATTAATTCGTTCCCACGAAATAACAATTCGTTCCCTCATTTTAACAATTCGTTCCCTCGCATTAACAATTCGTTCCCACGATATAACAATTCGTTCCCTCGAATTAGCAATTCGTTCCCACGAAATGACAATTCATTCCCTCAATTTAACAATTCGTTCCTTCGAATTATAAATACGTTCCCACGATATAACAATTCGTTCCCACGAATTATCAATTCGTTCTCGTGGGAACGAATTGCTATGTCGTGTCGTGGTAACGAATTGTTAAATTGAGGGAACGAATTGTTATTTCGTGGAAACGAATTAATAAAAAATAAAAAAACGTCCCCTGCGGGGCTCCATAGGAATTAATAAAATAACTCAGCAGTGCATCGTTTCTTACATGAATGAAATAAATCAGTAAACTCGTGTAATAAATCTCATATTAAATCATCACTCCTTTGACAAATGAAACACGCCATGTGATGTTGTACCTTCGGACATCTGCGTAATTTCATTAAATACGTTTACAAAATTTACAACAGCTTTCATAAATAAAGTCAAAAGTTGACAAAAATAATATTCCGCATGTACTCTGAAGATTTTGTACACTTTTGAAGCCATTTACGGAAAATTTTATAAACGTATTTCATGAAATTACGCAGATGGCTGAAGGTACAAAATCACATGGCGTGTCTCAACTGCTCCTTACATGTACCACATGTAGTGAATGCATATGGAAAATGGCAACGTATGCCAAACCAAAGAGGTTATCCACCCAACCTTTTGTCACAGTTTTCGATTGTACAGTCGAACCTCCCCGAACGGCCACCTCTCTACAACAACACCCTCTCTATAACAGCCGCTACTTTATATCCCAAATGGATGATTTCCTCTGTATCTAACCTGAGCTGAGCACGACAATTGTCGTCTGCTTTTGCTGTCTTTCTCAATAAAAACATGTTTTGACAGCATTTTAGAATCATTTCCATTGGAAATGATTCTAAAATTTTGCCAAAGCATGTTTTTGATTATAATTATCGAAGAAAATAAATAAACAGCGGACGACAAAATTTAATTCAGCATTAGCCTCCCTACAACAGCCACCTCTCTACAACAGCCAGTTTTGTGTCTTCCCATGGGTGGATGTTGTAGAGACGTTGCACTGTATATACCATAATATACAGTGGAACCGCTCTAAACGGGACACCAATCAAACACCTGTGATCTTATTGTTAACGAGTTTCGTGGTAATTTATATCGGGTGATAATTGTCTGTTCGTGATCGCACAGTTCTAGTTCCAACATCGAGGACAAAACTATTCGACGGTTGTTGCTCGCACTCTGCTCCACACATATGGAATTCCTTAGATCCTAGTATCAGCAAAAGTACAACCCTCAATAAATGTATAATGTCAAATACGCATTCAATCATTTTACAATCCTACGGAGCCCCGCAGGGGACATGAACTTTTTTTTTATTAATTCGTTCCCACGAAATGACTATTCGTTCCCTTAATTTAGGAATTCGTTCCCTGGAATTAGCAATTCGTTCCCTCGAATTGACTATTCGTTCCCACGAAATAACAATTCGTTCCCTCGAATAAACAGTTCGTTCCCACGAAATGACAATTCGTTCCCTCAATTTAACAATGTTCCCTCGAATTAACAATTCGTTCCCACGGAATAATAATTCGTTCCCACGATATAACAATGTTAATTCGAGGGAACGAATTGTTAATCCGTGGGAACGAATTGTTAATTCGAGGGAACGAATTGTTAAATTGATGGAAAGAATTGTTATTTCGTGGGAACGAATTGTTTTTTCGTGGGAAAGAATTAATACAAAAAGATTCCATGTCCCTAGTTGCGAACGGTAACGTGCAAGCTACTCCCGTACCGTCCGTAGTACGGGACGGTAGGACGGTACGCGAGTAGCTTGCAAGAGTTACGTCATATGCTAGTACATGTATTTTACCTGTATTTGTATATTGTATGTGCACATGTTTGTAATGCAATTAGAAATTGAGGGTCACAGGTTACACTTGCCTTGTCTAACTGTGTCACCTCGTTAGATACAAATATACATAAATCACGGTGCCCTTTAAATAATGATTGCGACGTGACAGTTGACTCGAGTATTTGTGTCCTGGAAGCCGTACGAATGCTCGAATGCTGTAGACTACTCTATAAATGGGCTTGCCATATCTGGCACACGTTGCCACGAAGTAAACCCTTTCAACACTACATACCTCTTTATACAGTGGGGTCAGCGTGTAAGTGCACACACGAACGAACACGACATGTTGGAACCAACCTGTTGTGTTCGTTCGTGTGTGCACCTACACGCTGACCCCACTGTATGTAGGAGTATTTGCAAAAAGTGTAGATCCAGATGAGGCGGCTCGCAACGAGCCATCTGCACTTTTTGAACTTTTCTTATTTTGTTAGAAAAACAAATGTAACTGCTTTGATTTAACGACGACACTGGTTCGATGACCTTGCATGTCGGAACCGACTATTTAAGTCCCCATCCGATAGGACTAGGCTAGCACGGATGGCTAGCACCGAAGGTCGAATCGAAACCGGACCTGCGTTGGTGGTTAACTAAACATCACAGTCCATTCCAGGTAGCTAAGTGCTATTTATCCCGTCAACACAGTGCGTATGTGCCGTGAAACATTTTTGATATCCTGTCAATACATTTTTTTGCATTTTAGAGCCATTTGAAGGTGTTGACGGGATAAATAGAATAGTAGGTTAGTGCCGTGAATGGGAAAACATATCTGGCGCGGCACGGAAACGGGATGTGCTCGGCAGAGCCTCGCCCATCCCGTTTCCTGAGCCTTGCCTGATATTTTTTCCCATTCACGGCACTAACCTGCTATTCTCTATCTATTTTCTGAACCAAAGTATATGTTGTGACCACTCACAACATATAATTCTGATGAGAAATAAAGAAATTCTTGAGCCTTGCCGGATATTTTTTCCCATTCACGGCACTAACCTGCTATTCTCTATAACATGTGTCGTTGTGTTTGACCATTTCACACATCCACCGTATACAGTAGAAATTATCTCAACCCATGTTCATGATCGTAAAGTGCACATGTATGTATTGGATAGTTGCGAACAGTGACTATTGAAATCCACAACCGTACCGGACGGTTCGGCAGTATATTTCAAGAGTTACTGTTCGCAACTATGTCTAAGAATGCTCATCTGACTGAATTACCGTGGAACATCTCTATGCTGTACACCCTGGGAACCTCCGGTTTAGAGTGGTTCCACTGTTATTTCTTAAGTATTGGAAATGTCCGTTTACATCAGTATCCGTGGATAAGGTGTTAATTATTATGTCATTTGCGGCCAACGTAGTCCATGATCAGGGCCTGCACTGTTCGCCATTTAGTCATTGAAACACATGGTATGCTCCTAATATAAATCTATTTATTTTATTTGTTTAGTTAATGATGCTTAGCGGCCTGTCAACAACTAAGGTCATTTTCGGCCGTGTTAACGGGGTCGAATCCCATATTTCACCTGTTATGAAGAAGGGGGTGAATAACTTGCCTGGTCCTCACATATCATAAATCAAATCAAACATCGATAATTCCAGCACAAAAATATTTACACAATTCCCTAACATTTGATTGGCCCGTAGCATCTCTGTCCAAAATGGATATCACAGAATAAACTCCCACGCCGAACTACTTTCCGTAACCGTGAGGCGCAGTTAAAATAATTCTTAAGAAAACTGAAAATAAACAGATTTTCTTGATGAATTTATTTCAAATGCTGGAATTATAAGGAATGAATGGCCTTTTTGTGGAATTTATCGGGGATATAAACTTGGAAAAGTCGCGGGAATACTGGACGAGGCCTTAAAAAATTACAATTTTCGAAAAAAAATCAAAACAAATTATTATTTTTTTTATTTATTTTCGAAAATTGTAATTTTTTATCGCTTCGTTCAGTATTCCCGCGACTTTTCCAAGTTTATACCCCGATAAATTCCACAAAACGGCCATTCATTCCTATAGTATATTCAGACATTATAAACACGAGTACATGAAAATCAGTTCGGCAGAATTAAAACGTGTTTTGTTTTTCTTTATTGTGTACATGTACTACTATAAATGTGCTTTTGAGGTGGTATTCTGGATTTTGAAATGTCGAATCGATTCAAAATTTCAACTATTCTGTAATGTATTGATGTATGAACTATATGCTATATGCCCGGATGTGGCCACTGGCGGCCAATGCAAATGCTCAGAATCATAAGTTGGAGTTGATGCCATTTCAACTGTTCGCGTGAACGCCGCGAGAAATGACGATCGTTCACAAGTAGTCAACTTGTTGCACCAAGATTTCTGTAAATACTTCATCTGTCAAAACAAACGAGAGTTATATTTCAAATAATCGCTCATAATATCTACAGCAGTCATATTTTTTCATGCTCATCACGAAAATAGACTATTGCTTGTCCCACGTTTTTTCCGACCTACTTTTAGCTATTAAACACATTAAATATATTTGATAGCGTTCTATTAAATATTGATTTTATTCCGAGAAAATTATTTTATGGGAATTTAACATGAGACAAAAAAAAATCTGGATATTGAATATGAGGGTTGAAAATTGAAAGATTATGGAAACTGACCCCGAAACCTGGCTAGATATAGATGTAACTAAGAAGCATGTTAGGTTTTGAAAATTGTTCCTCAAATTCCAAAATTATTTTTAAAAATCTAGTTTAGCCTACATGTTAATATCCCGTAGAAAATGTTGTATTTTCCCTATAAAATGAGAATTTGACGACATTCCGTAAGATGAAAGAAATTGGAGTAGAGGGTGACTTTGTAATATTTACGAAAAAGGATATAAGTTTTCATAGTTTGGGGATTTAATGTGTTTAATGGCCAAATGTAGGGCGGCATGAAAACGTAAAACAAACAGTAAATACAACGATGTACGCCTGCATATGTGTGCTGATATGCATCACGTAAATAAACAAACTACAGTAAAACCTCTCAACCGGACACCCTTGGGACCCTGGGGGCCGTTTCACTAAACTTCGTACGACTAAAATGTTCGTTAGTGCAAAATTATGATAATCTGTAAATCTCACATTAACATTGTTTTCTTGTAAATAATTATTGGATTTACATTTATTGAGCATAGGCTGCATATGCAGCCTATGCTCAATAAATGTAAATCCATAAATTGAAATTTACAGACGATCTTAAATTTGCACTTACGAACATTTTAGTCGTAAAAAGTTTAGTGAAACGGGCCCCTGTTGTGTAAAAATTTGGATAGGTTTCACTGTAATGTATTTCCTTGTCGTGTCTCTTCATGATTGAATATGACAAAAACTTTTCATGCAGTGCTTAATTACAGTGGAAAACCTCTCTAAACCGGACATCCTGGGGACCCAGGATGTCCGGTTTAGATAGGTTTCACTGTAGAACGATATGAGTTACATTCGTAACATATCACACATCATTGGGTGATGAACTTTCAATAAATCTATAATATATGATAAATGCAGACACGCCAGACCTTGATGTTTAGCACAATGCATGATATTTGGTATAATCTTTAATGCTACACCCTGCTTCTAACCTGTCTGACATTGTAATATACCAGCTATGGTTTCCAAGCAGCGGTTGTCAATTTCCTTTGGGGATTGTAATAGACTGTGCTTTCCTTTTGTTCGTTAAGTGTTTTATTTAACCTCTAAGTGCATGCCGCTTGAGTTCCCGTTTTGGTAGCTTTGTGTGGATGTCTGGTCAATTTGTCTGAGAGCCGCGGTATTCAACAGGATAAAGACTCGGACTTAGGACGTAGAAGGACGAGTCTTTTTCCGGTGATTGTTTACATTCTCTTCCTCTTGGTTAAAGGTACAAAATGCATAATCTGGTGCCGCGTTCACAGGGCAAAGACTGGGACTTGGGACGTCATATTATACGCACTAAGTCCGAGTCGTTCTCTTGTGATTCAGTAAAAATATCACCGCAACCTACGCACCCACTAAACAATACAGTGCAACCTCTCTACAACAGCCACCCATGGGAAGACGCAAAACTGGCTGTTGTAGAGAGGTGGCTGCTGTAGGGAGGTTAATGCTGAATTAAATTTTGTCGTCCGCTGTTTATTTATTTTCTTCGATAATTCTAATGAAAAACATGCTTTGGCAACATTTTAGAATCATTTCCAATGGAAAGGATTCTAAAATGCTGTCAAAATATGTTTTTATTGAGAAAGACAGCAAAAGCAGACGACAATTTTCGTGCTCAGCTCAGGTTAGATACAGAGTAAATCATCCATTTGGGATATAAAATAGCGGCTGTTATAGAGAGGGTGTTGTTGTAGAGAAGTGGCCGTTCGGGGAGGTTCGACTGTATATAATATAGTTATGCCCACTCACCCATCATCTCTAGAGATTATACATTGATGTAAAGGTAATAAACATGGTAGGAAAATTGCCCTCGTTTTTCGGCTCGCTCAGACATCACACACTTCAATTTGTTGGCCTTCGGACTTGCCATCAGCCCGTCACGTGACGTCATTCGGCCAATGAAACGTCAGCGAAATTAGTTTTCGAATACAGAGATAGCATTTAGTCATCGGAAAGCTTGTATTCTGTCAATGTTCAGTTATGTATATGTGGCTGTGAGGGAGAAATGGGGCTTATGGGTTTTGTGACCAATGTAGATCCAGATCAGCCTGTGAATCTAAACACCTGTCAGTCTTCTAACAAGCAACATTGATCGGTATCAGGATACGGGAATATGCTCTTTCATCAGGAGCTACACTGGTCAAATATCCCATAAGACACATTTCTCCAGTCAAAACCACATATTATGCAGCCTTCAGCCGGTAACCCCATGTGACGCTGTTCAACCAAATAAAGTAGGATAATAATATTATGTGGCTGTGACTGGAGAAATGGGGCTTATGAGATTTGTGACCAGTGCAGCTGATGATTAAATAGCACACTCCTGTAACATGATACCAATCTGTTTAACTGGAATGGCGAACTCGCACAACCCATAAGCCCAATTTCTTCAGCCACATGCCGCTGGTGCTGCACGCCGCGGCGGTGTAAGCTGTTCCACGTCGATATAGGCGCCGGTTTCTGACGAATTCCCATTCAGCTACATGCAGAATATACTGCATAACACATTTTCGTGTAGTAACCGGCACACAGAATTTGCACTGGTTACTATACGCAAAATGCGACGTCTCTATTAGAGGTTAGAAAATACCAAATGGCGCGAAGTACATGTAGTCCGGTATAAATAATCAAAGTACTGAAAGTACTGACTGGCGGGAGACAAGTAGCCACTTGTGAATTTGCATACTCCAGGGCTCGAATTTGGCACTCGCATACCCGCAAAATGCGAGTGCTTTCTGAAAAATGCTAGTTAAAATCAAAGCCGCTCGCAAAAAACTGCGAGTGCCAATTTCAAAAAGGAAATCCAAATCTTCAAAGTTCTGTCGAGATTATTTTGTTCTGAACAGCGATCTGGATCATGAAATGCTCTCGTCAAAGCGCCTCGATGATAGGAACATTGGAGGTCGTAAATCAGGACGTTGTTGCCCCGGCTATATACTATTGCGACATCCCTCTAGTGCGACATTGAAATACTACGTCACAGGTCGTAAATGAGGACGTTTTTTCCTGGGCTATTTATCAATTGCGACATCCCTCTAAACATTTCCGGTTTAATTTTAACAAATACACATTATTTTACCAGCCATTGATAGAATGGAACTTCCCAGAAACCGAATTAGATAGATCGACAACCACGAACGGTAGTAGAATAGTTTAATTGTTGGCACTACTTTTTTCAGTATAATCACATCACCTGACTGTTGTGCGAACGCAAATTGAGCCTATTGGGATGAACATGCGACTGCGTGGTACACGATACGGGGGGCGTCTCAATAACAGCAATTTGTTCTCTTCAAAAGTAAAGTTGGGCATGCCAACTATGTTACACATACTGTTGAGCATTGTCGTTGCTATTAATAACTTGCTTTCAGTTCACTCGCTGACTTTAAATGTCACCTGACTGTTGTTAATTGCGAACGCAAATTGAGGCTATTGAGACGTCCCCCGACGAACAGAGAGCCACTTCCGAAAGTAGACCCGTGCAAACGGCCAGAATCACGATCCCAATAGCAAGGAGACACTATGTCTCCCGCCAAAAATTTGAGGTTACAGACACTGTTTGCTTGCAAATATTGATCTATTAATACCCAGTTTCACCTGAGAAACATTTTGTGGTGCTTTTAACACCAGTTTTCAGCATATTTGTTGATTTAACTCTGAACCTGTTGGTCACGTGATGTAAGCAGAGTTTTGGTTGTCAAAAAATGTAACCAATGTCGGGGGATATGACGAGGTTGGATTTTTCGTTCTTAGGAGTAAGTGAACCTATTGTTTAATTCATGCAGAACCAGTACATACTGGCTGCAGGTCATGTACAAGCAGGTCCCACAGCATCCATACGAATAGTGAAAAAAGGAGAGACTGGCCTTATAAGATGGGATTCGGTTAAATTATATAGTAAAACTATTTGGTGTGTTCTAACCTAGAGCTAGGCGGAATCTCGCCAGGAAATCGGTGCATTATTCGACGCGACACCTGTTACGCCGGTGCGGAGTGTAGCACTAGTGTGAGTACACTGGGGTCAGCGTGTAAGTGCACACACGAACGAACACGACAGGTTGGTTCCAACCTGTCGTGTTCGTTCGAGTGTGCACTTACACGCTGACCCCACTGTATATCTGCTATTGGTCAGTGTACGTTCATAGGAGGCAACGACAGCATAAACTAGTACTGGACTTGACTACAATTTAGATAGGTTCGCGCCGTGTAAATTTGAAGAGGAAACAACATCAGAATTGCACTTGATTAATGTTTGCTGAGGCCTAATTTGGAATCGAACCGTAGACTAATTATGCAAATAGTCTATAGTCGATCGCACAGTTTATGTAGCCATTGGCTAAGGAAAATGACACTAGAAAATGTTGATGCTGATGGACAAAGTGGACCTCATGACATTTACAGCAATCGTCACCGCAATTTGATCAGGCTCTTGGTGCCATGCTATTGAAAATGAGTGGCTGACTGGAGAAATTGGGCTTATGGCAACTGCGACCAGTGTAGTCTCCCCTAAGTAACTGGAAATAATTGTTATATGTTAATTTTGCAGCCAAGGGTAATTTTTGTGTTCGCATAAAATGTGAAAATTACTTTCAAAAAGTGCAGACCCGTGTGAGACGGCTCGTTACGAGCCGACTTATCCGGATCTGCACTGTTTGCATATTCAATGGGTTAAGAAAGATAGAGCTCTACCGAAATGCCCTGTCAGATCAGGAGTCAGACAGGTCACGTGGGTCATCATCCTCATTTCTCTAGTTACAGCCACGTGTATGATTATATTTCCATGGCGACCGATTCTAACTATCATAAGGAGATTATGAACCAGAGGGCATAATATATAATTTCCTAAGACGCCAGACAAAATACAACATATCGGTTACAGTGTATCGCGATTCATATAAATTTTCTCGGTGAGGCAGATTACAGAAATGAACTTGATAGTAACTCATGTCCTGGCGGTTTCTAACAGTGTTGTCAATAGTGACCCTTTGCACGGAGCATTTTAACACTTGAAATTTGATTTTGACATGTTGGATAAAATTAGCTATATAAAACATATTAGAGGGGTAGGGTCATATTACATTAAACTGTGTGTTATGATGTTTTGAAATTAAGTCTGTATAGGGCATGTTGACCCTTGATTCTGAATTATATTGCATAGTAATTTCGGTTAACAGGGTGCGATGGAATCGTCCTTGCGGGGTTTCACCCATTAACAGTGAATGATACTGGGAGTTACGCCTGTACCCACATGACATGTGGCTGTCACTGGAGAAATGGGGCTTATGGGTTGTGTGACCAGTGTATAGCCAGATCAGACTGTGCATCCGCATAATAAAGTCTGATCAGGATCTGAACTGCTCGTCATTCTATCAAAGAAACACCCGTCATGCTTCTAACAATCAATAATTCCAGCACGAAAATATTTACAGAATTCTCTAACATTTGATTGGCCCGTAGCATGTCTGTCCAAAATTTATATCCCAGTAAACTCCCACGTCGAACTACTTTCCGTAACCGTGAGGCGCAGTTAAAATAATTCTTAAGAAAACGGAAAATAAACACATTTTCTTGATGAATTTATTTCAAATGCTGGAATTGTAAGGAATGAATGGCCTTTTTGTTGAATTTATCGGGGATATAAACTTGGAAAAGTCGCGGGAATACTGGACGAGGCATTCCGGCCTTCGTCCAGTATTCCCGCGACTTTTCCAAGTCAAGTTTATACCCCTATAAATTCCACAAAAAGGTCATTCATTCTTATAATATAGATCGCTACCAGGCTACTGGGGGCCGTTTCACTACTAAAATGTTCGTAAGCGCAAAATTATGATAGTCTGTAAATATCACATTAACAATGTCTTCTTGTAAACAATTATTGGATTTACATTTATTGAGCATATGCAGTCTATGCTCAATAAATGTAAATCAATCAATTGAAATTTACAGACGATCCAAAATTTGCGCTTACGAACATTTTAGTCGTACGAAGTTTAGTGAAACGGGCCCCAAGTGTGCTATGTGATTAGGATCACAAGCCCCATAGGTCCCATTTCTCCAGTGACAGACACATATAGTGTATTGTAATACCTGACATCCTCTCGAACTGCCAAGCGAACCACATCTATACGCCACAGACGCAATCCATATCGACCACCGGCATGGATCTACATATGTGTGGCTATGAATGGAGAAATGGGGCTGATGGACTCTGTGACCATTGTAGACCTTGATCAGACATTGCGGACATGGTCTGTACTGTACTCGCCATTGAATCAATGAAACACGCGGCATGCTTCTTACAGTTGGGTTTTCCGACCCGATGTTGGGTTCGTTTTGACCCTTTTGTTTTGGGTACGTTTTGACCTGGGTATATACCTGGGTACGTTTTGAACCGAACCTAATCATCTGACGGACCAGAATCAAAGCTGGATACAACTGACAACCGTCCCATTTCTCCGGTCACGGCAACGTTTCGTTCTAATAATTACAGTTTTGAGTGAGCAATTTCACATGTAAATTACATCTACCATTGTGGGAGTAATTTACGTAAAGCATTTAGTCTGCTTCAAGGACAGTTCCAATAGATCAACACCGTATTGGTCATGTGATCAGGTTAAATCTCGTTACGTGAATTCCCCACGTGTTCAAGCGAAACTAACGCGTTTCGGAGCGGTTGTTTTAAGTGTGTGCCGTCTGTCGACTAAATGACTTTAGGACATTAAAATACAGACGTATGACTGTGTATACAAAAAGGACCTGTGCACAACCGCCGACGTTAATGTTACCCTGGGCCCGGTTGCTCAAAACCTCTGATAGCTTAACAGACTGTTAAATCCTTAGCAATGCTAAGGATTTAACAGTCTGTTAAGCTAACAAAAGCTTTGAGCAACCGGGCCCAGACTATCAACGTTTCTTAACATATCAATCAAGCAAATTGGCTGTCTGAGCCTGAGCTGTAGCACAGCTCAGGCTCAGTCAGTCAAGCTGCTTGATTTCAAGCAAAATATTCAAGTATTTCAAAATAAGGAAACTGGCAGATATTGGCGAGATTAGCGCAGGCGGCAGTGTGCACATTATATCAGGACACTTTTACCAGTTCTGTTTTCTAGCGTTTTAATATAGGAATGAATGGCCGTTTTGTGGAATTTATCGGGGTATAAACTTGGAAATGTCGCGGGAATACTGAACGAAGCGATAAAAAATTACAATTTTCGAAAAGAAATAATAAAAAAGAAAGGCCTCGTCCAGTATTCCCGCGACTTTTCCAAGTTTATATCCCCGATAAATTCCACAAAAAGGCCATTCATTCCTTATAATTCCAGCATTTGAAATAAATTCATCAAGAAAATGTGTTTATTTTCCGTTTTCTTAAGAATTATTTTAACTGCGCCTCACGGTTACGGAAAGTAATTCGGCGTGGGAGTTTACTGGGATATCAATTTTGGACAGAGATGTGCTACGGGCCAATCAAATGTTAGGGAATTGTGTAAATATTTGTGTGCTGAAATTATTTGTGATTAAATAGTTTTCTAATTATAAATTAGGACGTACATGTACACGGCTTTGGGGGGACATCGCTTATCACGTCGCGGATGAGTTTGTGAATATTGAAACCACGATGCCATTGGTATAGTAACGGTATATTCAAATGGTTCTAGATATTCCGTTGATTTGAATGGAGCAAATATGCGGCTGTGAAATGGTTCTTATGGATTTGCGACCAGTGTAGGTTATATGCATAAGCACAGTTTGTCAGGATCTGCACTGTCTCCGGCTACAGCCACGTATATGCCGATATTGAAATTGATGACATATACATGTACAATGTATATTGTACATGTATAGTACTTGTAGCGAATGTTATCATAATGTGCGTAATGGTGACGCCGGTTTAAATAGCTGAGAGAAATGTACGATATTTGTGGTCACATGCACAGGATGCACATGCATATGCAGCCTATGCTCAATAAATGTAAATCCAATAATTGTTTAAAAGAAAACATTGCTAATGTGAAATTTACAGACTATCATAATGTTGCACTTACGAACATTTTCGTCGTATGAAGTTTAGTGAAACGGCCCCCAGGTGAATAACTTGCGGTAGGAATTGTAAAATCGTTAGCAATTTACTAATTGTGTTTTAGAAACCAGCGGAAAGATAAAGAAATAAATTCGGATTTTTTAAACATTTTACTATTCCCTATTACGCGTTATTCACATGCGATTATTAATACGATAACCGAATGCGGTAATTTGTTGTGACACATGCTGTCTGTCGTTTCGCGTGACATGTCGTTTGTTCTGGTGGGAATTATCAGTTTTATAAAAGTTCTTTTTTTTCAACTTCTGTGAAGGCAGTGAATGTTGAGTAGGCCAAGTGAAGTCGCTATATTGTATTCTATCAGGTAACTGGAATGGACTGCGATATGTTAATTTTTAGACCAATCCAATCGTCACAAAATGATTTTCAGATTAGATCATTTATGAAAAGGGGGTGGTTTGTCCTAAAAAGTATGAAAATGACTTGAAAAAGTGCAGATCCTGATGAGACGGCTCGTTACGAGCCGGCTCTTCTGGATCTGCACTGTTTGGTGGCAGAAAATACTGTAACAATGTACATGTACCAACTATTGATAGTCTTTATTAACAGTAGCTACGGAAGGTCTGATACTTCTGCGATATTTGCTGCACTTTCGTAGAATTGGCAGATGCAGATAGTGTTGTCAGTCACGATTACCAATTACGCTGGAAAGCGATATCTCTCGACGCGATGAACCGGTTTTATACTACGTTTTTCCCCACACAAATTGTTCACAACTTAGTGCCGTAATATCAAGCAACACTTCATAGTGCCAGTATAATCCGGCAGGTGTTTTTGTTCATATATGTTGAGTGAGTGTTACTTCACATTATTATCAGAGGAAACAGAATTATGTTGAATGATACATAATGACTGTGTTGCATACATTAAACGATACGACTGATATAATCAATATGACTCTCCGTTCGTCCGTCTGTCTTTCTCTCTCCGATATGGCCCGGCATGTTGTCATCGTCACGTCCCTGGGGGACGTTTCACTAAACTTCATACAACTAAAATGTTCGTAAGTGCAAAATTATGATATTCTGTAAATTTAACACTTACAATGTTTTCTTAGTTAGCCCCCAAAGAGGAGCCAAATATGTTATTCATGTTTTATGTATATGAATGTGATATGTGCGTATAGTATCGGTACTATGGTAGTTAGTGCATGTTACACATGTATCATATGCATGGTGGGAGTGGGGCCGGGTTGAGTTTCAGATATAGGCGTTGGTCCAGTTACAGCGTACAGAGATCATCCTGCAATGATAGGTAATATACAATTGCAGCATATATTATGAGTGTATAAAATGATAATTATTAATGATAGTTTATACACTATGGGACAACGTTACATGATACACTGGAGTTCCTGGTGGGTTAATTTAGCAGACAGCAGGGGAGAGCGTGCATATATTTATAGATATGTAAAAATTGTCAATTGAATCTATTGGCTAGTTAATAGGTCAATGTCTTTGGGAAGGGTACGCCAATGTTACCTTCTCCCAGCATCAGTGTTGTGAAATACATTACGGTGTATAGTTCGTCACCGTGGATGTGAAGCTAATTATTATTGGTATATTTAAATAGCATATCGTATGATCATATAATATTGGTAGGTTTGTACCGTATCATCGTATAGTACAAACGTACTATACGAATATTATACAAACATACGCTATCCGTTCGTATATACGATATATCCGTACGGATATGGTATGAATATACAATAATCTGGTATGTTTGTACGATACAAACTTACCAGAATTATACACATGTATAAAAATCGTATAAACGTACGATTTGAATGATATATCTATACGATATTGGTTGGTATGTATGGTACAAACATACCGTACGTTTATATTATATGCATATCGTATAGAAAACATATCGTATTGGTATAGTATACGTATAGTATTGGTACTGTACGTATAGTTGACCTGCAGAAAAGCGCTTCTGTAAGTGCACACACGAATTAACTTTTCTTGTAAACAATTATTGGATTTACATATATTGAGCATAGGCTGCATATTCAGCCTATGTTCAATACATTTAAATCCATCAATTGAAATATCCGGACGATCCTCAATTTGCACATACGAACATTTTCGTACAAAGTATAGTGAAACGGCCCCCTGGTGGCTGCTTGCTCATTCTGGTTTATCTATGACACTATTAGCTTCATCGATGCGCGCTGACCAACTCCCCATTGGCTTAATTAAGCATGTCCAGAGAAAGCTCACGTACATGAAACTATATATGGCTATACGTCAGGACATACATGTAATTTGGGGCTGTGACTGGAGAAATTGCGCTTAATGGTTTTGCGACTAGTACAGTGGGGTCAGCGTGTAAGTGCACACACGAACGAACCAACATGTCGTGTTCGTTCGTGTGTGCACTTACACGCTGACCCCATTGTATAGTGAATTTTCAGATCAGTCTGATCAGATTTATTTGTGAATGGAGAAATGGGGCTTTTGATATGTGTGTTCTGACTGTTACCTAGTCGAGGTCTGCAATGTCGTTTATTCTTCACCTGATTTCGAAAATAAAAATGCATCATAATGAATGGAATGGTTCACAATTTGCTTGAAACATTCACATGTTGCTATGGGAGACGTCATAAGGAAACTTCGTCAATGTAGATTAGCATCTACACGACTGTCTGAGCTAATCTTGTCAATATTTGTAACTTCTTGAACATAGCTTGAAATTAACCAGCTGAATTGGCTGAGCTGTGCTTCAGTTCAGGCACAGCCAATCAAACTGCTTGATTGTTGATATTGCCAGTAGATGTTCAGGAACGTTGACATCTGGGCAACTTGATTAACGCATGCAATGGTGTATGGGTGAAATCATGAGGAGATTTCGTAGATGCAGACCAGCATCTACGCTTGGTTCGAATGTTAAATGCCTGTTCTGTCAGCGTGTGGTGCATGTTAAACCAAATTGGGTCCACTATGAGTGGTCGAATGAAGAAGCACACTTACTACCACTTGACACTAATGCGTTGCCATTGCCCGACATGGCCGACAATACAACACTGACGTTATTTCGATGCAATTTACAGTGACACCTCTCTAAACCGGACACCCTGGGAGGTCCCCAGGGTGTCCGGTTTAGAGAGATTTCGCTGTAAATCATGCATTTGATCATTCGGAGCCATAGCTGTGGGCTACGTGATTATCACCCGAGGTAAATGACCAAGAAACTCATCAAAAATAAGAATACAGATGTTTTCTTGTGTCCGGTTTGGAGAGGTTCCGCTGTAGCAGAATGCATCCTGGTCCCAGCAAGACCCTTTCATATCGGTCGCAAAAAGATATTGACTACATGTATATCGGCTGGATAAAAAGCTAGACCCCAACTTTCAAATTTCAATTTGTTTGCATACTAATCAAGGGCGGATCTGGAGGGGGGTTTCGGGTTGCACCCGCCCCCCGCCCGTTCAGCCACGGGGTTTACATAGATCACAGTTTACCACCAGTTGGAGTCTGAATTTAAATGCCGTGAAACACAGGAAAGTGCATTTCGAAGAGTTGCGAACGGTAACTCTAGTAATATACTCCCGTTCCGTCCGTAGCTAGCTACGGACGGTACGGAAGTAGATTGCAAGAGTTACCTTCGCAACTAGACAACCCCCCTGTTCCCCAAATGCTGGATCCGCCCTTGCTAATTCAGTATACATCACATAGCATCAGTTCGTGTTATAGTGGGTGGCAGGTGGGAGCACGTGATGGGTAATTTAACGATCGGGGTTCATCCTTACCGGAATCCCGACTGGAGAACTGGTTTGGCCCTCACATACGTCTTTGGCATTTTGCATGTGACAGTTGAATCTGGTTATACCCCTTATGTGCGTATTGCGATATTCGTAATCCTATTTTAGGGGAAGGTGCCAAGTGACTTTGGTGTGGTATGGACCTGGCACCAGGTCAGGTTATTCTAATTTCAGGGCTGAATATATTTGTTCTCGATGTAAATATTCCGTTCTGATTTTATGATCGGTTGAATATTGATGTTATAAGAAGCAAGTTAAGTTCTAACTAAATCTAACTTTGGGTTTCTTAGTTATGCCATCTCCAATCTATCTAGCCGGGTTTCGCGGTCCATTTCTAAAATAGTTTGTGTGTCGACTCCTCCTTCCAGCTTCTCCACGTTATATTCCCATAGGGAAATCGTCGTAATAAACTCTACAAATCTGTTTAACCGAATTTCACGAAATTAAAAAAACTAACAAATCGCTTCGCTAAATTTTATCAAAAGCGGTGTTATGAAAACATAATGTTCAGTTGTGTTAATATAACCGTAATATATTTGGTACACGGCATTCTGAATTTCAGACTGGTCTGGATTTAGGTTTGTTGCTCACGACTTGTGGACTGTTCTCTCTGTCAGTTGTCATCAATTATAGTTTCCAATTTGTACCTACTTATCTTCTAATCGACGTCACGGACTGAAGCCAGATTTTACTTCAATTCGATTGTCAATAAAAGACATTAGCCACTTCCTGGGAGATGTGTGTTTCTATCTCCATGTTGTAGCCGATTTCACCAACATTGCAAAGTATACTTATCTAGCAAAGAATACTTTGAGGGAGAAATTTTCAATTTAAGGATAAATTTAATAATTTTTATTACACTGAATGTATTACATTATCACAGCCACTTTGGCTGTGATAATGTAATAGATTCAGTATAATAAGTCTGCATAGTTTTAATCATCAAATATATGCAGTTGTTAGTTCTATATGAAATAATGCATAAATAAATACAGTGGGATCAGCGTTCCAACCTGTCGTGTTCGTTCGTGTGTGCACTTACACGCTGACCCCACTGTACGGTGTATTACAATACAACAAACACACAAGTATGGAAGCATCCTGGTGCCAATGCTAACATATATTATCTCCTAATTAGGAGATACTAACTCCTAATTAGGAGTTAATATCTCTTAATTATGATACACTACGTCCTAATTAGGAGACATTGTCTCCTAATTAGGAGTTAATATCTCCTAATTAGGAGATACAACATTTTTAGCAGTGACACAGATAGTAAGTCCTAATTATGAGATACTAAGTCCTAGTTAGGAGTTACTAAGTCTTAATTAGGTTATAGTAACTCCTAATTATGAGATAGTATCTCCTAATTAGGAGATATATCTCCTAATTAGGAGTTAGTATCTCCTAATTAGGAGATAAAACATATTTTAGCATTGGCACCAGGACGCTTCCATACACAATACATCGGTAACATTTACGTAGAGTGAACAGAACAATACGGGCAATGTAGTACCATAACAAAGGCTCAAAGAGATGAATAAAATGCATGTATAAAACGGAATTCCAATGCAGGTAAACATATCAACATCAATTGAAATGGTTAAATACGTTTATTTCAATTTAAATGTTTTCCACGGAAATTCTATTGTAATGGAAGGGATCAGTGGAAGAACTTAGTGGGGCTTAGTCCTTATGGACTTTAATTGTGGGCATCGATTGAATTTAGGAATCTTGGAAAGTGTATGTGGGCACCCGGTTATATATAGACGTACGAAGATGTCCGGCGTAATTGTTCTTAACGACCAGCGCCTGTGGAAACAAAAGTGTCTGAGTTATCGTTATCCGTCCGGAGAATTCCAATGTAAATGGTGTTGTCGGCAATAATATATATAATATAATTACGCAGCTGTCTGAAGGTACAAAATCGCTTGGCGACACGCCATGCGATTCAGACAGCTGCGTAATTTCATTAAATACGTTTACAAAATGTACAATATTTTTCATAAATAAAGCCAAAAGTTGAAACAATTTTCAGAGTATATAATTCCGCATATACTTTGAAAGTTTTGTTTACCCAAATATTGTAAATTTTATAAACGTATTACATGAAATTACGCAGATGTCCGAAGGTACAACATCGCATGGCGTGTCTATTATAACAGACGTGTTACGGAAATTTCTTAAAATACTAAAGCCTGTGTGAACAATCGTGCATGAGAAAGAAAAGCATCTGACATGTTGCTGTGACTGGATAAACCTTTGCGGCCAGTGTATACTCGGATCAGTATAGACACCCACCTTCTTTACTTTGTATCATTTAGTTTGTGAAATACAAAGTGTGATTCTGACATTTAAACTATTATATCCAGACCCAGCAACATAAATATCGCCAGCCTCAAGTCACGAGTAGATCAACATATTACAAAATTTGCCATTATATAGCTATTTCATCCCGGCGTGGGTGACCCACGCCGGGAGGAAATAGTTATATAATGCAAATGTTTGTAATATGTTGATCTACATCGATTTTATTTAGGAATATTGTATTTGGACATTACTTCCTCCGTTTAACCCATTTCAGTCTAAGGATACGATAATTTTTGCTGAAAAAATCTCATTATTTTGTTTATTTCTCCATGCAGGTATATGTTGTTACCACTCATTTGAACCGTCTCGTCGATATGAAATAAATAAAATAGGAGTTTTTCCCTAAAATGTTTCATACTGTTATAAGTGTATCCCGTCTGTAATGGGACAATCATATGCACTATTTTTATATACCAAATAATCATTTTCAAATTGCCAGGTTTTCAACAGACATTCTCTTTTAGTACCACATGTCCAATAAGCATAGTGACGCGCATTCATATTGCGCATGAGATACATGTATTACTTTACATCCGATGAGAGGCATAATAAACTACATTTCTGAGCAGCTGAAAGATACCATAGTTGGCCATACCATATCTTCTCTATGTTAAGCGTCCACCAAGTTTACCAAAACCTACCTACGTATCCGGTAAAAACATACAAGGCCTTGAAAAAAACGAAGGTAAATTTATGTTAAAAACGAGGAAGTTTTTAGCATAAATTTAAAATCGACATGTAGCTAGCAAACTTTAGAAAAAAAAAATGTATTCAATTTATTAAGTAGACATTCATGAAAGTATTTAATACTTGGAGAAGTCCCCGAATCATTGTTCATATTACTTCACCAGTAAATAGCATACAATAGCATACACATTGGGTTGGTTTTTTCACAGAACCACTTTTAAAACCTACCCGCACGCGGACGCTTAACAGAGAAAGAACTCTATATGGCCTTATGAGATATAACACACTGTGTTGTATGTTACAGTGGGGTCATCGTGTAAGTGCACACACGAACGAACACGACAGGTTGGAACCAACCTGTCGTGTTCGTTCGTGTGTGCACATACACGCTGACCACACTGTATGTTATGTATGCACGCCTACAGCGCACACATAGCCTGATACGGATATACAGTGTGAACTATAAGCATCAGAAATAGCTCGTTCATGAATGATGAATGCACAACGTCTAGAAGACATAATTATGTTCTTATAACGCTACATATTTGATCAGAATACGAAAGCGGATTAGTGTAAGACTCGATACTGTTGGGTTGAAATTGATATGGAACCAGATCCCATCGCGGGAAAACAGTACTTCAAAACTGCGCATAATGTTGTGCGCAATTTTTGACCGAGCAATGGAAATGCACAGTTCACAGAACTGTGCATTTCCATTGCTCGGTCAAAAATTATATGAACTGTGCGTTTCCATTGGTCAGTTACACAATTTGCGCAGTGTTTATTTCTGTTTCCCCGTTACAAATGAATGTTTATCCCGTCAACACAGTGCGTATGTACCGTGAAACACGGTGACGTGAAACATTTTTGATATCCAGTTAATACTATTTTTGTATTTTACAGCCATTTGTAGGTGTTGACGGGATAAATAGAATAGTAGGTTAGTGCCGTGAATGGGAAAAAATATCTGGCGCGGCACGGAAACGGGATGTGCTCGGCAGAGCCTCGCCCATCCCGTTTCCTGGGCCTTGCCAGATATTTTTTCCCATTCACTGCACTAACCTACTATTCTCTATCTATTTTCCTTATTTCTGAACCAAAATATATGTTGTGACCACTCATTTGAACCGTCTCGGCGAGACGGTTCAAATGAGTGGTCACAACATATACTTCTGATGAGAAATAAAGAAATTCTTGAGCCTTGCCGGATATTTTTTCCTATTCACGGCACTAACCTACTATTCTGTATTACACTGGCAGTCGATGTGGTTTGTATTAGTTTACGTTCTGTAGATCAGCATATTATATTATTAAAATAAAATAAACATGTAAGGGTTATGATGGTATTTCGTTTCACTATGTTGGCGAATATGGTACATATAAAGTTAACACCGAGTTATTGTCATGGAGATCGCGTGGAGATCGCGTGAGTAAACGTGTATGGAACACCAACTCTACATAAATTCAAATAACTAATGCTAGCTCTCAATAATTACAGCTTGCATTAAATATTTAGAGGTAGCTCCAAATCATAAGACGAGCTGTCTAAAACATTTGGTGTTATTGGAGTTAATTATTTCCAGGAACACCAAATCTACATAAACTCATATAATTAATGCTATAGCTCTGAATATTTAATGCTAGCTCTAAATATTTAATGCTAGCTCTAATTATTTTAGTTTATGTTTCACTTGGCATCCCATAAACGTGGTTATTCGATGGACTGGCCTATTCGTATTACAAAGTTGCCATTTGTCTACTTATCTGGAATCTGTGATGGGAACCAAAAGCTAAACATGGTTTCAATTTATTTTTATTTGTTTTGTGCAATTCGCTGTGAGTTGCATTCACAGGACACGCTATTCGGTAATTAGAACTACGGCATAAGCATTAGTCTTCATTGTGGCCATATTGTGGAAAAATGGGTTTTACGACGTTCCAAATTCTGTGAATGTCTCTGATTATCTCAATCTGCACTGATTGCATATGTTTTACCCACAGTCTTGTTTCGCTGTCAAGGGGACGTTCGCAACACATGTAGATCCTGATCACGCTCTACATTTTCATCATGCTATGTGGCTGTGACTGAATTAAAAGGGCTTATGGGTTTTGCGAACAGTGTAGATCCAGATCAGCCTGTGCATCCGCACAGTCTGATCAGGATCTGCACTGTTCGCCATTCAATTAATGAAACATGTATTATGCTTCTAACAAGCAATATAGATCATTACCAGGCTACAATTGTGTGTCATTTTATCAGGAGCTACACTGGTCACAACACTCATAGACCTCATTTCTTCAGTCACAGCCACATATGATTTTGTTTTCTGACGGCGGATGAGTGGACTGATCATGGGCAATGTTTTCTTACGGCGGATGAGCGGACTAATCATGATCAGTCCGCTCATCCGCCGTCAGAAAACAAAATCATATGTGGCTGTGACTGAAGAAATGGGGTCTATGAGTGTTGTGACCAGTGTAGCTCCGTGACACCGAATGTTGTCTATACGATATGCATATAATATAAACGTACGGTATGTTTGTACCATACATACCAACCAATATCGTATAGATATATCATTCAAATCGTACGTTTATACGATTTTTATACATGTGTATAATTCTGGTACGTTTGTATCGTACAAACATACCAGATTATGGTATATTCATACCATATCCGTACGGATATATCGTATATACGAACGGATATCGTATGTTTGTATAATATTCGTATAGTACGTTTGTACTATACGATGATACGGTACAAACATACCAATATTATATGATCATACGATATGCTATTTAAATATACCAATACTATACGATTACGATATGTATACGATATTAGTATATACAAATAGGTAAGGAGCAGAAAAGCGCTACTGTAAAACCCATTTTTCCACAATATGGCCACAATGAAGACTAATGCTTATGCGTTGTTCTAATTACCGAATAGCGTGTCCTGTGAATGCCAACTCAGATTGGTCATAAATCTCATAAGATCCATATTGTCAGATTTATTTTATTTTTCCAAATATGTAACTGGCGGAAAAAGTATGGTCAGACAGAAATGAGACCGGTTACATGTACATGTATGTGATTTTGTACCGAAGAATATTGTTCTGGAAAGATATTTCAGAAAGTGTGATAGTTCCGTTAAAAGAAGTCGGAAAGTTGCTCTGAACATTTCGTCAAATTTCGAATTTACGAGAAATATCGTTAATTGTGTCAATATGTTATTGTTTATGAGATATCTCATATCACCTTCTTCCAATTTGTACAACATCACACGACTTGTCTGATATGGTGTATTGCCTTTGCTACAATTCTAGATACAGGCCAGCATTCGCTTGATAATGAATAATGAGTCCGTTTCGTTCATTATACAGATGATATGCCATGTCTTTTATATTATGCTTTCGTGCAAACGCTCAAGACAGTCATATTTTAGACTGTGACTGGATAAATAGCGATTATGACATGTGAATCCACTCTAGCTCTGGATCTTCTAAGACTCGCCTACAGCATGATGCAAATCTATACTGGTTGTGAGAAACATTGTGGATATTTCTCTGACTGAATGACGAATAATGCAGACCCTGTTCGTGCTACGTGGATACACGCACTGGTCTGGGCCTACATGTACACTAGTCGACAAATGCATAGAATGGCAATGAAAACAACGTCCTCCAGTATTAGCTGCATTTGTTGGCTGAAGGCTCGTTTATGATGCAGTCATGTATTATCTAGACAATTCATTTCCTTCTTGAAAGTGTTTAACACATTTCCTCTTTCGTTTATTGCCGGCAATGTCTGTTGCGCAACAAATGCGTTATTTGGCAATTTTACAGCTGTCGATTACTACTTTCGCGCCTTCTCCAAATTACGTAAACGCGTGAAACTGCATTAACCCATTTTATTACACCCTTGCAAATTATTTGCATGGGTTTCGCTGTGAGAGAAAACCCGTAAGCAACTCCTTACAAATAATACACCGTGAAGAGAACACCCGTAATTGCGCGCCTGTTTTCTTGGAAACCACGAGCTACCATGCAACATTTTATTACAGTCAAAATAAAGTTATTTGAAGATTTGGAAAGGGTCTCGACTAATCTAGAATGTTAATGTGATTGAACACATTCCAAACATGCACTCAAATATATCTGGTTCATAGAAACAGCTGCGTAATTTGGATTTCAAAAAGTTTACATGACGTTACATTTGACGTCACACAACGCAACGTCAACAACGCGGGAAAACACGTCATTGTATAACTATTTATGCGCACATCACAATTCATTGATTATAATCTCAAAAATAGACTAAATGTGCATCCACCGTGGAAGTGCAATACATAGGATATTCCATCGTACATGTTTGAATAGCGGAAATAATACACTCGTGTCCGTCGGCGTCCGTGCAAGCAACTCATACGGTGTACATACAAACTGCAATGTAAAAAAAATCCAGTACAACAACAATAACGTACAGAATGAACAACAGTCCACAGTAGGTCAATAAAAAAGACACTGCAGCACAATAAATGACACAAATGAAGCCCGCCTTGGAATGGTCAGGGAACTAAATAGAGAATAGTAGGTTAGTGCCGTGAATGGAAAACATATCTGGCAAGGCTCAGGAAATGGGCGAGTGCCGCGCCAGATATTTTTCCCATTCACGGCACTAACCTACTATTCTATTTATCCCGTCAACATTACAAATAGCTTTAAAATGCAAAAAAATAACCCAAGCCGCATCTGCAAATTGTATTGACAGGATATCAAAAATGTTTCACGGCACCGTGTTTCACGGCACATGCGCACTGTGTTGACGGGATAAATAGTAATACACCACTGTATACTATAATTACCATGTACGTACGCAATTATATTTGTATATAGATGTTCCACATTGATTGATTAGAGGATATTACACGATGATGATTCAATGTGATATTTCTTAAACGAGTTTACTGATTTCATAAGAAACGAAGCTATGCCGAATTATTATGAAATACGTCAAAGACTTTAATAAATATAGTGGGGTCAGCGTGTAAGTGCACACACGAACGAACACGACAGGTTGGAACCAACCTGTTGTGTTCGTTCGTGTGTACACTTACACGCTGTATCATATTAAATCATCACACATGTTAAAGTGTATTTATTTTATAAGCACATCATCATACATTGAAGCTGTTTTCCACAGAGGCCCCCTTTGAATATGTATTACTCTAGTGCATAGTGTAGGAATACACTGCGAACGCCCA
This sequence comes from Conchocele bisecta, assembly GCA_029237695.1. Taxonomy (NCBI): domain Eukaryota; kingdom Metazoa; phylum Mollusca; class Bivalvia; order Lucinida; family Thyasiridae; genus Conchocele; species Conchocele bisecta. The sequence goes on from CM055267.1 coordinate 67,734,970, forward strand.
TTGTATGCAATAATACAATTTAATAGGTACAGTGGGGTCAGCGTGTAAGTGCACACACGAACGAACACGACAGGTTGGTTCCAACCTGTCGTGTTCGTTCGTGTGTGCACTTACACGCTGACCCCACTGTATGCGGATAATTTCAGAACGTAAGCGAAATGGTCATGCACCGCTAACAGTAGTGTTCAACGGTGTGCTCAGTTGACTAATTTTCGGTTACCGCCATACACTGACCTAGTTATATACTGCACGTTTGTCCCTGTTTACGGTCTCAGGAATTTTCTGGGAACTTATTATTGGGTACTGTTTATTGAAACGAAAATGTATTTGCCAAAATGAAGAATAATGAAAAGGGAACGCTCTGTATCGTATATAACATCTCCAAAGAACAGAGCAGAACAGACTATAGTCTCCGAAAAAATAGTGGTTAATAAGCAAGCTATGATATGCATGCACAAGTTCCGGGTATGGAAGGTGTTGTATTGTATTGTATTGTATTGTATTGTATTGTATTGTATTGTATTGTATTGTATTGTATTGTATTGTATTACATTGTATTGCATTGCATTGCATTGCATTGCATTGCATTGCATTGCATTGCATTGCATTGCATTGCATTGCATTGTATTGTATTGTATTGTATTGTATATATAACGTGCAAGCTGTAACAATACACATTATGATATAAATAGTAATGGAGCGAATACATGCGTGTGGTACAGTGGGGCCATCGTGCACATGTCATTCACATAAAAATACCTTGCAGTCGAAACACACATGCTGTCATACAGCACCCACGTGATAATAGTATATAGTGGAACCACTCTAAACCAGAAACTCACAGGGTGTTCGGTTTAGAGAGGCTCCATTGTACATGTACATGTATTTCGTACCTCGGAATGGAACATACACGGCATTTTTATCAGTCGGATTTTTCATGTGGATTTTCGCATTGTCCAATAGTCTGTTACACGTTCATGCATTGATAGGCACGGTACTGGTACAATGAAACCTCTCTAAGCCGGACACCAATAAAACACATTTGATCCTATTTTTGATGAGTTTCTTGGTCATTTATCTCAGATGCTAATGTCTATTGTGGTCGCATAGCAACAACTATGACTCGGAATCACGAAACGCCTGATTTACAGTGAAACCTCTCTAAGCCGGACACCCTGGGGATCCCCCAGGGTGTCCGGTTTAGATAGGCTTCACTGTACATTTATAAACTTCATTTGCCACGTATGGATGGCACGTTTCCACACTCATAATCGGTTGCATCAGACGCTCATCAGGATGTCTAACGCGGACCCGATGCTCCGCCCAGACCCTTTCATAGGCGATTAAGCCATGACGATCATTGTCGAGTATCAGTGAGTCGTGTTAATTTCTATTAGACTTGCTGTATTTGGGAGACTTAAGACCGAATCGATGGCGCACCGTCTGGTGTGACAGGTTTGCTACTTCTCGAGTAGTTCCGCAGTAATCAGACGACGTGTCAGGATCTTGAATCGTCGATACAGTGGGGTCAGCGTGTATACATATAAGTGCACACACGAACGAACACGACAGGTTGGAACTAACCTGTCGTGTTCGTTCGTGTCTGCACTTAACGCTGTAATTATAAGCAGATGTAATGAAATGAAGGAATACGTTTTAAGGTTGGTAACATTAACATTACCAACCTTATAAAATTTATTCCTTCATTTCCTTTACGCCAGTAGATAATTTTGTAACTAAATATGAGGAAATGAAGGAATCCATTTTAAGAAAACCAAGGAACGTATTTTAAGGTTATTATAATTACAAACCTTAAAATGTGTTCATTCATTTCCTTTACGCAGCGTAGGAAGGAATGACATTTATATAATTTAATCTACGTTTCTATACGACGAAGAGAAGCATGGACAACATGTCCCGTTATGAGACACTATTCGTTTGGATTCCTCTCTATGAATTAACCGAATGATATATCTACATTTCGGAACATGCACGTTTCTGAACATTTCGGACTTTGGACGTTTCGGTCTATGACCGGAAATATCCATGACCAGACATTGCTAAGCCGTACATAGTTAATGATCTGGTTGTTGAGAGGGTTTATTTTTAATCAGTCCAGTTATTGACCGGTGAGGGCACTTCAGAACTTTCATAAAATTATAATGTATAGTATTTATGAGAAATACAGTGGGGTCAGCGTGTTCGTTCGTGTGTGCACTTACACGCTGACCCCACTGTGCGACCAATGTTTCACCGACTGAATCGTCACCACTGCGGACGGTATACAGATCAGACCGCTCAGATTGCTGTAGCCACAAGCACATACCGGTTAATAACAATGTACTCATAGCTTTGACAAGTCATACTATTTACAAGCTGGTTTAATTCACACGAATTCCAACAGAATGCATACACCACATCGTACATTCATTATCGTATTGCATTAGAATATACCAATCTTATACATTTGCTAACGAACTGGAAACCCACAAGTAGAACTCACCCTTAGAACTACATCCGGGGACTTATCGGCGTTAAAATTGGCGGAGTTTGTCGGTTTGGCACCATATTGCTTACAGTGGGGTCAGCGTGTAAGTGCACACACGAACGAACACGACAGGTTGGAACCAATCTGTCGTGTTCGGACGTGTGTGCACTTACACGCTGACCCCACTGTAGTTTCAACAAAGCAACGTTGTAGATAAAGCTATCCGATGATGTCATCATAGAAACAGATCAATATGCCAGTGATTAAGTCCTGACATTATCACATGACATGTTGTACACACTCTTAGCCAGATGGTACATGTACATGTATACTGTATCTAACTATCCTCTGACCAGACTACGTCAGTTGCTAAGGTTCAAGGTGTATGATCACGTGGTACTAACAACAACAACAAGTACTGAAATTTCCAGAATCCATCTGATTCAAAGTACGTATTCTTTTATAGTGTCCTTATTACGTAACGGATTTTGATGAAATATGGCTCATCAAACTAGTCTTGTTAAGCTGCATTTGGTGGTCTGTGTATTTGCGCCCAAACTTCTGTCGTTTTTGCGAAGAATCGATTTCCGTGTCTACCGACAAAAACGACATAAGTCTGTGTAAAACTCCCTGGAACACCAAATGCAGCTCACGAAAACGCGTTTGCTGCGCCATATTTCATTAAAATCCGTTGCATATTAAGCAAAATATCAAATAATACTTACTTTGGAGTGGGCAACGTTGTTTGTGTTGTAACCACGTGATCATGCATCTTGAGGTTGCAACGCACTGTTGGTACAGATGCACTTGCGTCTATGAATGTACTAATGCACTTCCGTACACATCATTATGGTCAGTCTGTATTCTTATTTGTTCCGATTACTACTTTGCAATTTGTCAATTCTCCCGTTTTGTTGAGACATTTCCGAGACATCTGAGTGGAGACCATTATTAACTGTTCACTTAGACTTAATACAATCATTTACGCTGCTCGTCACTGACCAGAGGTACACTACGACACAAGAGGCCAGCGTAGTCGCAGATCAGTAGCCTATTTCACCAACATTGCAAAGTATACTTTTCTAGCAAAGTATACTATGAGGGAGAAATTTTCAATTTTAGGATAAATTTATTAATTTTTATTATGCTGAATTTATTACATTATCACAGGCATTTTGTAATAAATTCAGTATAATAATTCTGCATACTTTTAATCATCAAATCATACCGGTGGAATGTCCTTGTTCGTACTGATGAAAATACATTCTTGTTTACCTCTTTGCATTTTAGTTGTTCATTGTCCACACTGTGCACATATTCATGTGCATTTCTGATGCTGTGCTCGCTAGTCGCTCATTGGCATTTGTGACCTTTCTGTCCTTCTGGCCACCAGTTTTGATTCCGAGGCCGTCTTGATGCATTGATCATTTCTGACACGGCAATCACTAGTGTCACGAAACACTGGGACACTGAATTGGCGCTAAAAATCGACATGTATCGTGCGTATCATGTATATGTATATGTGGGTACATTTTATAGTCGCTCGATATGCAGGCACATAACGCTGTATACTGATGTAACTGAAGAAATGGGACGTACAGTGGGGTCAGCGTGTAAGTGCACACACGAACGAACACGACAGGTTGGAACCAACCTGTCGTGTTCGTTCGTGTGAGCACTTACACGCTGACCCCACTGTATGGCATTTGTGACAGTGTAGTGCCTGATCAAATACCACACTCCCAAAACCTGATAACTGTATATTATATGGCGCATGGAGTGTCTACGTCGATCATCGTAGTGTGTACATGCCATCAGTCAGTTTTACATCTTGTGGCGTTTGACACATACCACAAATAGTAAGGCATACACATACATACAATTTGGTGCAATGTATTTCAAACAAATTAAAAAACAACGTGCAATGGAATGTTTTCATAATACAAATATATAAAGTCTGATTTCTGCAGTTGTTAAATTTGTTGAGAATCCAGTAATAGCTGTGTAGCAGTAAGATGAATACATAGTGCTGCAGATATATACAATACCTGTATTACCATACATACATTCTCAAATCCAGTGACATATACACAGTTATCCGAGTATATTTTCACTGGTGACTACTGACCTACGATGCGAGTAAATACGTGTAACCTGTACATTAAATATAAACTGTGCATCAGCTTGAAAAGGTTGCACATTTAACTTTATTTTGAGATTGATGGAGAAATGCTCAATATGTCTATGCTGTTGTATAGTTCGCTGGCATAGTATTTATGGCACGCTGTTGTCATATCTGTATATGATGTAGTGCACCAACATTTATTACTGTTCTGTCATATTATTTGCTGTATGTATCAAATGCTCGAAGTGGTGAAATTGTACGATGGCTTGTATATACAAAGAAGGCAGCTATGGCAACTCAATGCACCATATTGTATACAGTGATAAGAGAATATTTACATATATTATATTCATATATCACATCATTCTCATTCTCATCAGGAACTGCACCTTTTGCAAGTAATTTTCATGTTTTTAAGAAACAAAACGCAATATTTTATCAATTAATTAGTCGGAGCATCTTCTACTGACGATTGGTTTGAAATTTAACTAATGAAAGTCCATTCCAGTTATTTAGCGTTGAAATGATTAAGAGTTGCCGGCTGACAAACATGCACACACTGCCTTTTGTAACCGTTTGAAAGTCTGATTCCCTTGAACAGTCGCACATTAGTACATAATTTTCATGTTTTTTGTAAAGAAAAAAACGCAACATTTTATCAATTAATTAGTCGGAGCATCTTCTACTGACGATCAGATTGGTTTGAAATTTAACTAATCAAAGTCCATTCCAGTTATTTAGCGTTGAAATGATTAAGAGTTGCCAGCTGACAAACATGCACGCACAGCCTGTTGTAACCGTTTGAAAGTCTGATTCCCTTGAACAGTCGCACATTAGTACAAAACCGCCTGTGTTAATCTTGCCCATATTATTAACGTTTCTGAGCATCTATTGACAATGCCAGCTCGCTCAATCAAGCAGCTTGATTGTCTGAGCCTGAGCTGCAGCTCAGGCTCAGCCAACCAAGCTGCTTGATTTCAATCACAATGTTTTTTCAAATATTTGTAAATACATAAATTGACAAACAATGACAAGATTAACGCTGGCGGTGGTGTATGAGGACCACGCCCTTCTGATGTCTGGAGAAAGGCTGCTGTAGGTACCGACGTCGTAAGGTCCGTTGTCCCAACCCGAGTCCCATATTGGCTGCTGGCTGCTGAGATAAGAGGCATTACGACGTATGCAATCAGCGTAGCCCCAGATGAGACTGCATGGGCGCAGTCTCATCTGGGGCTACGCAGATCGCATTTGTCTTCAGGAATAGCATAGTTGGATTGGTTTGTTCACTGTAAGAGGATGAATATGACTAATAGCATCTACATTTTCGATAAGCCATGCGAACTTTAGACTGTACAAGATGTGCGATATTTCATGACACATATTTACAGAGACAGTGATATTTTCTGCGAATGACGTCGAAGGTTGACACAATGTTCATAGCAATTGGGTAATTCTATACCGTATTTAATCTGAACATTTCGTCAACGTCGACAACATTTGTGGAAACTTTCGTGAAGTTTTTAAACATTGTTCAAAAGATCGCACTCGGTTTTCTCATCTCGTGTGACGAATGTTCCGAGAGCCCTATTAGTATGCGCTAATCTTGACAATGTTTGTCAATTTCAAAATACTTGAATATTGTGCTTGAAGACAAGCAGCTTGATTGGCTGAGCCTGTGCTGTGCTACAGCACAGGCTCAGCAAATCAAACTGCTTGATTACGAGTTGATATTACATTGTCAATAGATATTCAGAACCGTTGATAATCTGGGCAATATTAACGCATGCGATTGTGTATCAACTCCATATCAGCAAGCCAAATGACTGCACGTGCGATGTAAGACAACTTTACATGCTTTTTAATGGCGTAGTTCTTGGACTGCGTACGGATTTAGAGCCGGGACCACTCTCAATGACATAATATCAGCATGAGTGATGGCAGCGTGACTTGCACGTCTACATGCAGTCACTTACAACGGTCCTTGATATAATAACATGTTCGCCGCGGGGAAATGGGCCTTACGGCGGAAGTTGAAGCAACGGTTAGATCCACAGTATCTTGCACATACACAAAATAATATGATGTCGAAAGTTGTCAAATATTTCGGGGCACAAGTGAAATTTAATTCTGCGCGTGCTCTGTAAATATTGACAATATTCGACATCATTTGTAAAATACATTGCAGGTTTTCGAAATATGGTATACTTGATAAGTCAGAAAGTATCAAACAATGTCCCAATTACCTCCAGGCCGGCCCCAATTAAGTTTACGGAGCTGTCATCGCAGCCTGCCAACGGTGTAAGTGTTCTTGGCTTAGCTGCAAGTATCTATCCAACTGTCTCAACGTGGTCGACACCGCTGGAAACAAATTATCTCGATTCGATTTTTGGCTCAAATCATTCGCGTAGGCATTATATTATTATTAGTGAGATAAGCACTGTCTCAATACGACGAACACCGCTGGAAACAGTTTATTTCGGTTTGATTGTTTGCTAAGCTCATTCACGTACGCATAATATAATTAGTGAGGTCAAGCTCTGTCTCAATGCCACCAACGAAGCCGGAAGCAGTTTCTTCCGCTTTAAATGGTTGCTAAACCGATTCACATATTATAATATAAGTATGAGCATAAGCACTATGTCAATGCGACTAACACTGCTGGAAACAAATGCTCTATATTTGATTTGTGGCTAAAATCATTCGCGTAGGCATAATATAATTAGTGAGGTTAAGCTCTGTCTCAACCAAACACCGCTGGAAACAGTATATCTGTATGTAAATTTGACTCAATCTTTCGCGTAAGCATACATGAATTATCAGAGTAAGTACATGGGGCCCGTTTCACTAAACTTCGTACGACTAACATGTTCGTAAGTGAAAATTTAGGATCGTCTGGAAATTTCAATTGAAGGATTTACATTTATTGAGCATAGGCTGCACATGCAGCCTATGCTCAATACATGTAAATCCAATAATCGTTTACAAGAAAACATTGTTAATGTGAAATTTACAGACTATCATAAATTTGCACTTACGAACATTTTAGTCGTACGAAGTTTAGTGAAACGGGCCCCAGCTACACAGTTTCAGATTCGCCTACCGAATGCAATACAGTCCTTACATAGGACTTACATACATTAGAAACATCTCAACAACATGAAGATAGTTTGATGTCCGTTTAGTAAACAATTTCGTAATTACATTCCGAATATACTTTCTATCGCAAAGCCAGGTTAAATGATGTGTGGCGAGGCAATACATACTTACATTATTTCAATGCGCGACAGAATAAAAGTCCTTGTTTTCTCTCAGTTACGTCCGTTTCATGAAATAAGAGACGTGGCGGATTTCGTGACTTTTCTAACAATATAACCACGTGATGAATAGAGCCTACCAGGCCTGAATATCTGCTCAATTCATGTATGTCATGCAATGCTTGGAAACACGTAGGAATTCCAAGACTCGTTGAGGAATTCCTACAGTTTCCGAGACGAGCCTGATAAATTGGGTATCAACAGATACTTGGGGCCGGTTTCACTAAACTTCTTACGACTAAAATGTTCGTAAGCGCAAATTTAGCATATGCAGCCTATTCTCAATAAATGTAAATCCAATAAGTGTGTACAAGAAAAAAGTGTTCATGTGCAATTTACACATTATCATAATTTTGCACTTACGAACATTTTAGTCGTACAATGTTTAGTGAAACGGCACCCAGGTTGGTACATGTATTCTGTTTATAAGGTAACTTGTCATACCGCAGATAAGTTTCTCGGCTTTTGATTGGCTAGCTTGCCTGGTCATATATATTATATGACCTGCCAAGGCCGTCGGACATAGATAAATTGCGATTCCCCTCCGGCGCCTGCGTCCAATGAAGACACATTTTGAAAGCGTCTAGCGATTGCGAATTGTATTCCTTAATAACACAATAAACCCCCGAATTGATCAATAAAAGTAGCAAACTGTACACTCAAAACCAGTCTTTATTGTTTATTTTTCCATAAATATTCTTCGCTCTTCAAAATATGAGCGAAACATTAGCCAAAATAACGAAAATTGCTTTTCAAATCTCAACACGCTTGGCTTCGTGACACCGCTATATTTAGGACACAAACTATGGGTTCCACGCACGAAACGCGGCGTAGCAATGACAGCGAATGTTTGGGAACCAGTCGCATTATTCTAGAGGCGCCAAAGGGAGAGCAGATCGATAGAGCATATAAAAAAAACCGTCATAAAGTCATTTTCGATGGATTTCTTACTCTATATTTAGTTTGCTTTCGTTTAATAAAAAAACAAAATGTTCATTTACGCCTTTATATTAAGACTGACTGTAGAAAATCGAATCTCGGATGGATTATTTTTCTTCCTGAAAAAACGCAAAGATCAAAAGAAGAGATATGTTTATACGGCCAAATACAGGATATGCGGTATGACAAATACGTTATTGTGATTCTACACATGCTATATGCTATCGCCTGTGATGAACATACCTCCAGACGGGCAATATTACACCATATAGCCTGTGTAGAATCACAATAACTTATATTATTATTCCAGCCGATACTTGTCATTGAAAAGAACACGGACTTGTGTGTGCTGCATCATTACACTGACGTCATTCAGTAACGCCCTGTGACCCTGTTCGACCAATGAACCGTCAATTTTCAATTCGTTGTAATACTGATATTCGTATCAGGTCAATGCCTGATGCAACAGTATGTTTGCAGTCACTGCGTATTCGGCTAATACGTATAATACAAAGTTCGTTACATGATAAAAAAAACATTATTAAAAGCTGCAATTACACGTATTACATGCCACCCAGTGATTTACCGTGATTCTGCCGGGATTTATTTCCTTGAAGGAAATATTTTCTCCTAGATGTTCGCGAGGCGTAATTGATGTCACGTGTTGACGTCATTTACATTGCATATACACAATTCATACGCGAACGTCAAATTGCCAATTTTTACAACGCTATCAGCTGCTCTAAGAGCAAATTTCACATTTTTCGAAGAGCATGTAGTATACAATTTCACATTTGACATCTGTAAATCCGACAAAGAAACTCGTGCTTGGCACTCGTTTCTTTATCGGATTTCCAGATGTCTCGGGGAAATAAATCCGGTATTTCAAAATGGCAATTGAATAAACACTATATATGCGCATTTCTCGGGGAAGAAATCTTAACACATTGCCAGCCAGCAGTATTGTGTTACATTTATATTTACATAATATAAATGCCAACATCATATGGAACATATTGTTATAATTCCAGCACAAAAATATTTACACAATTCCCTAACATTTGATTGTCCCGTAGCAAGTCTCTGTCCAAAATGTATATCCCAGTAAACTCCCACACCGAACTACTTTCCGTAACCGTGAGGCGCAGTTGAAATAATTCTTAAGAAAACTGAAAATAAACACATTTTCTTGATGAATTTATTTCAAATTCTGGAATAATAAGGAATGAATGGCCTTTTCGTTGAATTTATCGGGGATATAAACTTGGAAAAGTCGCGGGAATACTGGACGAGGCCTTAAAAAATTACAATTTTCGAAAAACAAAAAAAAAACAAAAAAAACAAAAAAAAAAAAAACAACATTTTTTTGATTTTTTCCCGAAAATTATAATTTTTTATCGCTTCGTTCAGTATTCCCGCGACTTTTCCAAGTTTATACCCCGATAAATTCCACAAAAAGGCCATTCATTCCTATAATAACATAGCTGGTGAAGACTATATAGAACACAAAACGAACAAATATCGTAACGAACGTATTCTCTTATTTTGTATGTTGTATGGGTTTGCCACTTATACCATTTTTGAGATATTTATATCCTGTAATTATACTCGATATAGCTTTATTGAATTGTACATGATGTCAGTGTCATGTGATTATTAAGTTACCGAATTGAATGTGCGTCATTTCGCGATGAACATATTTAGCGTGTGTTTTTTTGTGTTTTGGAGTTCTACATTTATTTATTAAAATGGGGTACACCTTAATGTGGATGATAACCTTAGTCTCATTCATGTTATGTTTATATATTGTACTTTTAAATTGTGAAATTGGGAACGAATTGTCAATTCGAGGGAACGAATTGTTAATTCGTGGGATCTAATTGTTAACTTGAGAGAACTAATTGTTATTTCGTGGGAATTAATTGTTAAATTGAGGGAACGAATTGTTATTCCGTGGGAACAAACTGTTATTTCGTGGGAACGAATTATTAAAAAATAAGTATACGTCCCTTGCGGGGCTCCGTACACACAGCCACGCATCGGCGGGCAAATGGCAATAGCTTTGTTTTACACACCACACTATTTATATTTCAGTTCAATTTAGCTGTACGTACATGTTAATTAGAATATAATATTGTTCATTGTTCAATGGGCAGTCGGAAAAGATGGAATATGACGTTATTAAACGCCATTCGTTACTTGCTACTGTCATAACCATTAACGTACATGTACAGTGGGGTCAGCGTGTAAGTGCACACACGAACGAACACGACAGGTTGCAACCAACCTGTCGTGTTCGTTCGTGTGTGAACTTACACGCTGACCTCACTGTAGAAGGAGCGACAATTCCAAATGAGATAAAGTAAAAAGTTCACAAAAGTTTCAGACTACATATATGCCATGCGATGGAACGTGTTCATCAATTCCACAGTTAGTTTAAACAATATTTATTTTAAATTATTGCAATTAAGAGACATATATAAGCTTGTTTATAATCCTATTCTCAATTGTATAGAACATTTAGAACAAGCTTTTACACTTATGTGAATTCCACAGTTAGCGATGGGCAGTATAGGAAACGTCCAGTCGGCAACGCTGGGGGCCGTTTCACTAAACTTCGTACGACTAAAATATTCGTAAGTGCAAAATTATGATAGTCTGTAAATTTCACATTAACGATGTTTTCTTGTAAATAATGATTGGATTTACATTTATTGAGCATAGGCTGCATATGCAGCCTATGCTCAATAAATATAAATCCATAAATTGAAATTTACATACGATCTTAAATTTTAACTTACGAACATTTTTAGTCGTAAGAAGTTTAGTGAAACGGGCCCCTGGTCGCTGGAGTTGGGACCAATCTTCGACGCCATATCAACGGTAATACGCGTAGTTATATCACGTAACGCCATACAATAAAAATTGTCTGGCTTGGGATAATAATATTTAGGACGGCGGCTGTTAATTTGTGTCTTTCGGTGTATGCGATCCGCATATCCCCAGATCGGCCTGCGCATCGGCGTACATGGGGAAATGTGGAGACTGACCAGGGGCCGTACCACTAAAATGTTCGTAAGAGCAAACTTATGATAGTATGTAAATTTCACATTTAGTGAAATTTAGTGAAACGGCCACCAGGACTTAGATCGGCCACATATGTCATAAAGTATGGACCGCAATAGCCAAGTGGTGGGCGCGTCGGACTGTTGAACAACGGTCGTGGGTTCGAGCCTCACCGGAGGCGTGCGTTGTGTCCTTGAGCAAGACACTTTATCCACACTGCTTCAGTCCACCGGCTGTAAATGGGTACCGGCTAATTACCGGGATTGTATTTGAAATTGTATGTACATGTATATATGAAATAAAGTATAATCTACATCTCTAAGTCCCCAACAGGGGTTTGAGATTAATGGAAGATAGATAGATAAGTATCTTTATTCAGCTGAAGGCACATTTGTATGTGATACATGTACACCATAGCTAGCGAAAAGGGGTTTCTCGAGCGGCCTGTCGTACTTCCAGTGCGACAGGCCACCCAAGAAAGGTGCTAGCCAATCAACAGCAACAATGTTCAGACACGTAAGATAGCATCTGTTTTTGAACAGATAGCATTGTAATTTCACTAAACTTCGTACGACTAAACTGTTCGTAAGTGCAAAATATGATAGTCTGTAAATTTCACATTAACAATGTTTTCTTGTAAACGATTGTTGGATTTACATTTATTGAGCATAGGCTGCATATGCAGCCTTTGCTCAATAAATGTAAATCCATCAATTGAAATTTCCAGACGATCATAAATTTGCACTTGTGAACATTTTAGACGTATGAAGTTTAGTGAAATGGGTCTCTGGTGTAAACCATGTTCAAGCATCGGCAATTAGTATTCTAAACATTTGAAGAATAGGTTGTGGTGTTGTGGTTTCGGTTTGTCTTATAATTAATTGCTTGAAGAGCCCCTTTCGTAATTTCCTTTCATTTAAACGAATGCATTCACTGCCAGCAAACTAGACTAGATTCTAACTGTCACCGCGTGTTTATGAACGAAAATGAAGGAAATATTCAGAGACACATGTTCCGCAGTAAAAGCATTAACTGGCGTCGATTGTACCGTCTCGAGCTCGATCTGCAACCATTGTACGCCTTGTGGGAAATTAATCCTGGTGCCGACAAACATAGCGATTCCGCCCACGGTTACCATGGCAACCATTAAGTTGGGGATTATCATTAACCCGTTCACACCTACATGTAAGTCACTGTGAAGGACGGAAGACGTCTTAAATTTCAGAATATATACCATTAGTCAGAAAATGTCAGATTTTTTTCTAATACACACAACAGATGATAGATGTATGGAAGCTTCCTGGTGCCAATAATAAACTATTGTTATATCCTGATTATGGGATACTAACTCAGTTAGTATCTCCTAATTAGGACGTGCTACCTCATAATTAGGACTTAGTATATCGTAATTAGGAGTTAGTATCTCCTAATTGGAGTTATTATCTCATAATTAGGAGTTAGTATCTCCTAATTACTATATGTGCCAATGCTAAACATGTTTTATATCCTAATTAGGAGATACTAACTCCTAATTATGATATGATAATTATGATATACTAACCTAATTAGGAGATAGTAAGTCCTAATTATGATATAATAACTCCTAATTAGGAGATGATAAGTCCTAATTCGAAGATATTAACTCCTAATTAGGAGATTGTATCTTCTAATTAGGACTTAATATCTCATAATTAGGACTTAGTATCTCCTAAGTATGAGTTAGTATCTCCTAATTAGGAGATAACTATATTTTATCATTGGTACCAGGCCGCTTCCATACAGATGAGTATCGTTTCATCTACTATGTAGTGTGCTTCAATTACATATATGTGGCTGGGACTAGAGAAATGGGGCTTGTGGGATTTGTGACCAGCAGTGTAGCTCTTGCTCACATAGCACACTCCTGTTGCCTGATAACGGTACATGTATGTATTGCTTGTCAGAAGCATGACGGGTGTTTCATTGATGGGATGGCGAACAATACAGATCCTGATCAGCATGTGCGGATGCACAGGCTGATCAGGATATACACTGGTCGCAAAACCCAGAATCCCCATTTATCCAGTCGCAGCCATATTTGCATGTAGTGAGCGTGGTTTTCCGTGTTGAAATGGTTAAGCCGATGCATTTCACGTACATATTCATTCACATATCTTACAAAAGTAATTATAGTAGACAAAACACTTAATGAAATTGAACTCAATGATTTCATTTTATTCTCTGTCGTCTTTAGCACTTATAAACCGTGTGAAACCTGCCATACATTGTGCGGTACATATACTCAATGCTGAAATGCAGAAAAGCGATCGAAACGTCTAACAGCGCATGCACGGTAGACTATTTCACCAAAATGGCAAAGTATACGTATCTTGCTAAGTACACATTGAGGGAGAAATTTTCGATTTAGGGATAAATTTATTATTTTTTATTGTACTGAATTGATTACATTATCACAGCCATGTTTGCTGTGATAATGTAATACATTCAGTATAATGAGTCTGCATACGTTTAATCATCAAATATATACAGTCGTTCTATATGAATTAATGCATTTCGGGAAAATAATGATTACTCACTCAAAGTACACTTTGCAAGATAAGTATGGTTAGAAATTTTGGTGAAATCGTCTACAGGTGCTGCAGTCCGCGCCAGTGTAAACTGTTTCACGTTGACATAGGTGTCGGATTTCTGACGGATTCATATTTAGCTACATACAGAAAATGCTCAATAAACACCTGCTCGTATAGTAACCGGCGCAGAAAGTTTGCGCCGATCACTAGACGAAAGTGCGTTTATGCAATAGCTCTAAGCAGAGCTGAGTGGAAACCGGTGACGTGAAATAGTTTATACCTGCTAGCTCCAGATAAGGAATTAGTAATTGAGTATTGTCACGCCATCATTTATGAAGCAATTTGGTATTTAAAAATTGTAATTGGGTAAAATAAAATCACACTACTGTTTACACATCAACAAACAGCAATTATTGAATAGTTTGCTTCGGAATGAAAACATGTCTTGGCATTTCATTAGAATTGTCTCCTTGGAGACAATTATAATGAAATACTAATATGTGTTTTCATGGTAAATTAGCAAAATATGCTTAATGTGTGGTCTGTTTATTGTTTTCTGCAGCATGATAAAGATATCACACTTTTGTATTGCTTTTTGATGCTCTCTACTTCTGATTTCAATTGGGTTTTTGGCAATTTTAATTGAGTATTTAAGCAAATACGCAGCTTATCTGGAGCTCTGTACCAGTGTGTAGTGCGGAACCGTTTCGCCAAATCTTTGCCGGAATATGCATTACATTTACATGTAGTAATATTTAATTTATAACAAATCAGCAAGTAATGGATATATATCATGGAAAGAATTGAATGTAGGACAAGTACATATCATATTGTGTTCTATTATCGACTATATATTCACGACTTGTATGTCCGGAAAGGGATATTCGCATAACGACTGGTCCCTGACGGCCACGGGTAACCAGATCACTTCGACAGGCACATAAATTATGGCCGTCATACCGCGATCGCTAATTAATTTAGCGTCTGCCTCTGAGAGTGAGCAGCCGAGAATCTGGCATCCGTCCCCCACTTTGGAATATAAACCTACATTGTAAGTAAAACTGGCGAGAGCATAGACTATCTTCTTATGAATCGTGGATATTGCGAAGTTGATGGAACATATTTATTGCACAATCACCGGGTATGGGACCACGTGGTTTCTAAACGTCTCCGAATCTGATAGTCCGACATGACGTAATATGTCATTTTTACAGTTATAGTTTTATTTAATATCTTCAGAACAAACTTGACAGATTCTGATGAATTATAGCGACGAAAGGCGATCACATGTGTGTTTTATGGGTGCTTTAAACGTACATTACAATAACGTGTGACGTTCACAAAGACTCGAGTACTGTTTATTTCTTATATTCTTATGCTCTATATTTCGACTGTAATCGATTCTGCATTTGCTCTGAACAGTTCGTCAACAATCGACAACATTGATATATAATGAATGTATCACTGTTTCTGTAAATAATTTTCACGAAAAATCGTACGTGTTCTTTGGTATTAAATCTCGTACCTGTATGGCATGGTGTGAATGTCACTCACAAGTCAGCGTGTAAGTGCACACACGAACGAACACGACAGGTTGTCGTGTTCGTTCGTGTGTGCACTTACACGCTGACCCCACTGTAGTTCTATGACGAGTCATATATTCACAGGAGCAACGTTTAAGGGCATACACCTACTAGTGTACGTGCAATTGGGGATTATGGCCATCATTACACCAATATAACTTAATATGGATGCTTTGTAGACCGACACAAGTTTCATGTGGGACCTTGTCAATTGTTCAAATCTGCTTCTGAAATATGACACAATATGTCACGTGTATTTGTAGAAAGTTGTATACTTCTGGAGCATATTCGTTACGTGACGTAAACCACCCGTAGCGTCTGAATTTTTCGTTTTAGCAGATGGTCAGAGAACAATGTGTATTTGTCAGAACGTACTAAATCATATTGCTATACAATGTATCCGTCCACTCCACCGTTGGCCATTCTCTGCTACAGTTACTATACATATGTGGCCGGTTTCACTAAACTTCGTACGACTAAAATGTTCGTAAGTGCAAAATTATGATGGTATGTAAATGTCACATTAACAATGTTTCCTTGTAAACAATTATTGGATTTACATTTATTGAGCATAGGCTGCATATGCAGCCTATGCTCAATAAATGTAAATCTATCAATTGAAATTTCCAGCTGATCCTAAATTTGCACTTACGAACATTTTAGTCGTATGAAGTTTAGTGAAACGGACCCCTGCTTGTTTTACAACGTACATTATTACATGACTGCCGTTGTTTGACACCGCTCACAGCCCTGTTCAAACGAACAGCGCGTCCTGTTTGACCATGGGTGAAGACAATGCTCATTTCGGGGCCAAACCAGCACCAACATGCAAGTGTATCATGACGTAACTAGAACACGCCATTACGTGATCAGACCTGTTAACAACGGTCGCACTGAACCTTTGAAATTGGCGCGGCTGCATCACGCGACGTGTACTGCTGCCCCGGAATATGCACATGTAAATCAGCCGTTTGAAAGTATCGAAAGTACTGCATATACATGTATGCTAAAATTACACTGTTTGCTGTGGCACTCGGGAACTGTTTGAACGGTTCAAACAGTTCCCTCGTGCCACAGCAAACGTTTACCCACGGCTGGACATTGTCGAACCTTATATTTCCATACACCGCGGTTTTAGCGAAATTAAATCATACGTTCACGTGCCCATAACAAGCCAAGTGCTCACTTTCTTTAGAATATTTATACAAACATGCATACAACTGATGTCAAGAAGACATTGAAGTGCTTCCTAAACGCATTCCGACAACAAGCGGTCGGGTGCTGCAAACAAAACGTGTCTGTGGAGTGAAATCATCCGGATTATGTTACTGGACCAGGGGCCCGTTTCACTAAACTTTGTACGACTAAACTGTTCGTAAGTGCAAATTTAGAATCGTCTGGAAATTTCAATTGCTGGATTTACATTTATTGAGCATAGGCTGCATATGCAGCCTATGCTCAATAAATGTAAATCCAATACTTGTTTACAAGAAAACATTGTTAATGTGACATTTACAGACTATCATAAATTTGTACTTACGAACATTTTAGTCATACGAAGTGAAACGGGCCCCAGTTTTTGTCGTGCCTGCTTTAGCAGAGGCGCGACTATAGTCGGCGCTTTTTCCGTCGTCGTGATAATATTTGATATCAATGTTTGTCATGGGATGATGCTTCATTACGCACACCCCCACATCCAAATTATCAAGGTCAAGGTCATATATTTACTTTTTGTGTTCACAGGTTTTCTAACAGAAAACTGCCGTTAAAGTTTCAAGTTATTGTTTTATTTTT
Source organism: Conchocele bisecta (assembly GCA_029237695.1). NCBI lineage: Eukaryota > Metazoa > Mollusca > Bivalvia > Lucinida > Thyasiridae > Conchocele > Conchocele bisecta. Next base: position 67,752,849 of record CM055267.1, read on the forward strand.
TCACAATAACTGCTTTAATTAACGCCGTTCGCCAAGGACTTTAATAATAATTTATTCACAGTAATGTTTGTTCTAGGCAAAATGAATGCTTCATTACGCCACAACCCCCGCGCCAAATTCCAAATGTGGTCAAGGTCAAGGTTTCAATTTATTTACTTGTAACGTTCACCGGTTTTGTAACAGAAATTCGTTAACGTTATTGTTTTTTCACAATATCTCTTTAACCCCTTGCCAGACTTTGATAATATTTCACAACAATGTTTGACTAGGGATGATGCTTCATTACGCACACCCCCACATCCAAATTCTCAAGGTCTAGGTCATTTATTTACTTGTAATGTTCACCGGTTTTGTAACAGAAATGCGTTAAAGTTATTGTTTTTTCACAATATCTCTTTAACCCCTTGCCAGACTTTAATAATATTTCACAACAATGTTTGTCTAGGGATGATGCTTCATTACACACACCCCCACATCCAAATTATGAAGGTCAAGGTCATTTATTTACTTGTAATGTTCACCGGTTTTGTAACAGAAATGCGTTAACGTTATTGTTTTTTCACAATATCTCTTTAACCCCTTGCCAGACTTTGATAATATTTCACATCAATGTTTGTCTAGGGATGATACTTCATTACGCACACCCCCACATCCAAATTCTCAAGGTCAATATCATTTATTTACTTGTAATGTTCACAGGTTTTGTAACAGAAATGCGTTAAAGTTATTGTTTTTCAAAATATATCTTTAACCCCTTGCCAGACTTTGATAATATTTCACATCAATGTTTGTTTAGGGATGATGCTTCATTACGCACACCCCCACATCCGAATTCTCAAGGTCAAGGTCATTTATTTACTTGTAATGTTCACCGGTTTTGTAACTGAAATGCGTTAAAGTTATTGTTTTTTCATAATATCTCTTAACCCCTTGCCAGACTTTGATAATATTTAACATCAATGTTTGTCTAGGGATGATGCTTCATTACGCACACCCCCACATCCAAATTCTGAAGGTCTAGGTCATTTATTTACTTATTATGTTCACCGGTTTTGTAACAGAAATGCGTTAAAGTTATTGTTTTTTCACAATAGCTCTTTAACCCCTTGCCAGACTTTGATGATATTTCACATCAATGTTTGTCTAGGGATGATGCTTCATTACGCACACCCCCACATCCAAATTCTCAAGGTCAATGTCATTTATTTACTTGTAATGTTCACCGGTTTTGTAACAGAAATGCGTTAAAGTTATTGTTTTTTCACAATATCTCTGTAACCCCTTGCCAGACTTTGATAATATTTCACATCAATGTTTGTCTATGGATGATGCTTCATTACGCACACCCCCACATCCAAATTCTGAAGGTCAATGTCATATATTTACTTGTAATGTTCACCGGTTTTGTAACAGAAATGCGTTAAAGTTATTGTTTTTTCACAATACCTCTTTAACCCCTTGCCAGACTTTGATAATATTTCACATCAATGTTTGTCTATGGATGATGCTTCATTACGCACACCCTCACATCCAAATTCTCAAGGTCAATGTCATTTATTTACCTGTAATGTTCACGGTCAAATGCCTCGGCAGGCGCGACACCGCTTCCGTGGCGGAATTCTTGTTTATTCATGTACCCTGACTGGCCTACATCGTGAGGCGTATCCGGCTTAGCCAGCTTCCGCTGTACTATGAGTCTGTAACACTTCTTCCGCGTTTCGTGCGTGGTATATAATCCAATCTCACGATCAATGGCAATTTTCTGGGAGACAAGACATACAACAATGAAATAATGCTTTACACAGTGATTTATTGTATTGAAAGCTGGTAAAGCTAATATTCTCCTCCGCAAAACCAATGCAAATAACACGAAAATGCAATTTAGAATTATTAAAACAATGGCGACACTAATGTTACGATGAAGAAGTATTGATTGCGCACGTACAACAGAAGTGAAGCAATTTCACTTGCATAAGCACGCTAATAATGACTGAAAACATGCCTGTTCACGTGAAACGTGCAGATACATTACATATATATGGCTGTGACTGGAGACATGGGGATTACAGTGAGAGACGTGTGACCAGTGTGGCTCCTTATGAAATAGCACACTCCTGTCCCCTGATAACGATCTATATCGCGTGACGGTTTCATTGACGGAATAGCGAATAGTGCAGATCCTGATCAGACTGTGCGGATGCACAGTCTGATCTGGATCTACACTGGTCGCAAAGCCCATAAGCCCCATTTCTCCAGTGACAGCCACATTTCCTGAAAGACCATGCGAAATCACGAACCATAGTGACAATATCTGCAAAGAGTATAGATCCAGATGTTTCGGCTCGTAGCATTATAGTTGATACACATGATCTGGGCGCAGTTGCTCAAAGCCTCTGTTAGCTTAACAGACTGTTAAATCCTTAACAATGTTAAGGATTTAACAGTCTGTTAAGCTCACAGAGGTTTTGAGCAACCGGGCCTAGGACGTTATTATACGTTTATAGCTTCTTAGACATTTCGTAGTTGTACTTATTAATAACGTTTATAGGTGATAAACCTAGACATCAATTCATACACTGTCATTTTCCTCGTATAAATATACTCCAAATTCAGAAAAACGGAGGCAATCATGTCAGATACATGTACGGTGCAACCTCCCTACAACAGCAACCTCTCTACAACAGCCACCTCTCTACAACAGCCACCCATGGGACGACGCAAAACTGGCTGTTGTAGAGAGGTGGCTGGTGTAGGGAGGTTAATGCTGAATTAAATGTTGTCGTCCGCTGTTTATTTATTTTCTTCGATAATTCTCATCCAAAACATGCTTTGGCAACAATTTTAGAATCATTTCCATTTCTAAAATGCTGTCAAAACATGTCTCTATTGAGAAAGAAGGCAAAGCAACAGCAGACGACAATTTTCGTGCTCAGCATTCTAAGGGTTAGATACAGAGGAAATCATCCATTTGGGATATGAAATAGCGGCTGTTATAGAGAGTCTGTTGTTGTAGAGAGGTGGCCGTTCGGGGAGGTGCGACTGTACATGTTTGTGGTGGTGTACTGTCAAATATATAAGACAATCTAATGTGATTTTATACCTCAGAAGATGAGAGTTTGTTCATGAAACCTATTCACAGAAATTGTGATATTGTCTGTAAATGACGTCGAAAGTGGGCGAAATTCTCATCGCAAATATAGAATATAATTTGTTTTGATAACTACATCAACCTTATACATCATTTACCGAAAATAGTGTAAATTGTGTAAGTATCTGTCATGAATGATCGCTAGGTACACAATTACATGGCTTGTCTCATATGGTCGGTGAGTCTGAACAATGAATGCTACGAGACATTATCAAGCGTGCATACATAGAACTATGTTTAATTAACGTGATGGGTACTCATGTCCATAACGTGTTATATGGATACAAAGCAGCGTGTACAACAATATGAATTATGGCGTTTGTGTGTCAATGTATTTTCCCGTCGTACACTCCCGTACAGTGGGGTGAGCGTGTAAGTGCACACACGAACGAACACGACAGGTTGGTTCCAACCTGTCGTGTTCGTTCGTGTGTGCACTTACACGCTGACCCCACCGTAGCTGTCTAATGATTTACGGCTTCTTTGAAGTAACGCCATGAATGATTTAGAGCCATTTGTTTGAACTAGAGTGAATACGGGTTCTTGTCAATACTGGGAAATCTACTGTTATATAGTTCACATATTGATACATACATGTAGTATGTAATGGCGTCACGGAACACAGCGAATACGGACGCATCCGTATTCGCTGTGTTCCGTGACGCCATTTTGTTATGTCTTTTACATTATATCACTATGGAATTACGGAATTAGCTGACTACACTTATATTCCATGTGATATTTGAAGTGGTCAGTAGAAAAAGGGGGCTAACTCCCAGGTCAGTATAAAAAGGGGGCTAACTCCCAGGTCAGTAGAAAAAGGGGGCTAACTCCCAGGTCAGTAGAAAAAGGGGGCTAACTCCCAGGTCAGTAGAAAAAGAGCCCCCTTATTCCACTGACCTCTCTTCATTTGATGACTAGGGTAGAGCACGTTTATCCAAAAGAGTATACCAGGCAACGATATCAATTTTGTCGGGTCAGACTAAGAAACACGTTCAGAATTCCGAGGACCCAATGCCAAGCACTGATAATCTGATAACACGGCACTAGTGTGGTCATAGTGTGCATGCCTATCTACAGGTACGTCCTACCTGTCGCGCAATGTTGTGATATAGCGAGCAGGGAAGCATTGAGAAGACGTTTGATATAGCTTGATCAATGCGACCGTCCGCGACTCTGTATGTACATGCATGCATTGTGTCTTTGATAGCCCGTTAGCATATGACGGTTCCGAAACGGCAGAAGCATGATATGTGCTTCATTGATTCGTGTAGGTTATACGTATTTTATTCCGTCATCAGTTACCGGATTCACATTTACATGTACTAGATTGGATCATCAATTGTATACATCGCGTGCTTCTCTGTGAATAGTCCCTTGTTCAGACTTTGAGTGGGTCCATTTTTATAATCAACTAATCCCATTCAGGGGCCCGTTTCACTAAACTTCGCCGACTAAAATGTTCGTAAGTGCAAATTTAGGATCGTCTGGAAATTTCAATTGATGGATTTACATGTATTGAGCATATGCTGCATATGCAGCCTATGCTCAATAAATGTAAATCCATTAATTGTTTACAAGAAAACAATGTTAATGTGAAATTTACAGACTATCATAATTTTGACTTACGAACATTTTGGTCGTACGAAGTTTAGTGAAACGGCCCCCAGATGTTCTACGAGTGTCACTAATATAGACGTCCTAGAACACATGCCGTCACACAGCCATCTTTGAAACAATTCCGGCGCCCACATTCACGATGAGAACAATACATCTCGGAATGATGAGTATCCCGCACTGTATGCAATAATATGGCCGATGCGGATTGTGCCAGACCACGTGGTAGGATATCAATAGTGGCTCGCGGGGGACTTTTGTCGCTTCTACGTAGCACACTTATGAAATGAAAATGTCTTTTCGTAGCATCGTTTCTACGCCACGAAGTGACGAAAGTTAAGAGGTCAGAAACCTGCCCAGATTTCACGGCTATATAAACAATGCAATAACAATATGTGTTTCGATAATATTACATTATAGCAAAATTTAAGAATGAACCTTCTTTTTATTTCGTGAAATTTGATCAAATATTGTTTTTATTACGAAAAATTGACTGTTTATGTGAATTTAAATGTACTATGGGGGAAAAGGAGGTGGAGGAGCCGGCAGAGGAGTCGAAAAACAAAATGAAATGTAAATTGACTGAAATCTAGCTAGATAGCTTGGACATGATCTAACTGAGAAGACAAAAGTTAGATTTTGAAAATCGGTTCACTATTTCTAAAATGTCTATGGGGATTTAACATGGGGGAATTGTTTTCTTCGCAATAAAATCAATATTGGAGCAGATTTCACGAAATGGAAAGAAGGCTCATTCTTGAAGTTTGCTCAAATTCAAATTTATCGAAAAAAAAATGTTATATGGCCGTAACATTTGGACAGGTTTCGTGAAACAAACAGTAATGGCGGAAAAGTTAATCGTTGTTTCTACGTTGCGAAGGAACGAATATACGAACTGTTCCTAACTAGCAACCATTGCTATAATACCGTATTCTAATGACGATGTTAGCCGAGACTATTCTGGAAATCTGAGATATCGCTCGTAAATCCAATCCAAGTTAGCGACATTGCATAACAATCAATTCTCATCTGGTGCCCGTTTCACTAAACTTCGTACGACTAAAATGTTCATAAGTGCAAATGTAGGATCGTCTGGAAATTTAAAATTGATGGGTTTACATTTATTGAGCATCGGCTGCATATGCAGCCTATGCTCAATAAATGTAAATCCAATAATTGTTTACAAGAAAACATTGCCGTCGTCAATCCTTGGAAATGCCCGAACCTGTATAGGTCACAAAGTTCGTACGATTCCTTTTGATGTAGTCTTCCACTTAACCTTATTATCTAAATGACGAAGCCGGTTGAAAGCCGGGAAATAATGAATGCATGCATCAAGGGTGGGCTTTCAGTAACTACTCTCGTTTCTGCTTTGATTGCCGGACTACAGTTTTGTCACCGTACAATTCCATATACAGTGGGGTCAGCGTGTAAGTGTTCCAACCAGTCATGTTCCTTCGTGTGTGCACTTACATGCTGACCCCCCTGTACTTGTACTTTTACATCCCACTCTTTATCATATTTGGGCAATGCTGATGACAAATGTAGACCCTGATTACATAAACCAACTGCGTAGATTACTCGGGAGTCTATAACTACATGTATTTCCTAAACTCACCGCTCAGTATATTTTAGGGAGGTGTTTTCAAAATGGCCCGATTAGCCATTTTCAAAACACTCCCCTCAGTGTATCGAAGGGGAGTGTTTTGAAAATGGCTACAGTACCTGAGTACTTTTATCGGGGGGCTGGGGAGTAGTTGTGAAACATGCGATATCGGCTCAGAAACTTGGTGAATTCCGGGGCTCGCTTTGGAATTCCTACGCGTTTCCTAACCTTACCTGATAAACATGATACCAAACTGAAAGTAGCATTGGACTATCTATATCTACTGCTATAGTATAAGCAAATAGGTCTAATATTTAACCCATTGAAACCGACAGTCCGCTATTATAGCGATTTATGCAATTATGCAATCAGTGCAGATCCAGATGAGCCGGCTCGTAACGAGCCGTCTCATCAGGATCTGCACATTTTGAAAGTAATTTTCATATTTTTGAGACACAAATACCTCCTTTTCATAAATGGACAAGTCTGACAACCATGTTGTGACGATTGGATTGGTTGCAAAAGTAACATATCAAAATCCTCTCCAGTTACTTAGGGGTGGCAGGGTTATCACAGTCAGAGTATCCAGTCTCACCAGTATCGGATCGGTCTACATGCGTGTGTGTATTATTTTGAATCTCTTTCGAACTGGACCTGGGGCGCGTTTCACTAAGCTTCGTACGACTAAAGTGCAAATTTGGGATCGTCCGGAAATTTAAATTCATGGATTTACATTTATTGAGCATATGCAGCCTATGCTCAATAAATGTAAATCCAATAATTGTTTACAAGAAAACTTTGTTAATGTGACATTTACAGACTATCATAATTTTTCACTTACGAATATTTTAGTCGTAAGAAGTTTAGTGAAACGGCCCCCCGGAATCTAGCAAACGTACGTAGCCCCGCAGGGGACATGTTTTTTTTTTGTTTTATTAATTCGTTCCCACGAAATAACAATTCGTTCCCTCAATTTAACAATTCGTTCCCATGAAATAACAATTCGTTCCGACGAGAACAACTTGTCAATTCTTGGGAATGAACTGTTATATCGTGGGAACGAATTGTTAATTCGATGGAACGAATTGTTAAATTGAGGGAACTAATTGTCATTTCGTGGGAACGAATTGTTAATTTGAGGAAACGAATTGTTATATCGTGAGAAGGAATTGTTAATTCGAGGGAACAAATTAATAAAAATAATTGGGGAACGAATTGTTATTTCGTGGGAATGAATTAATAAAAATAAATCAATATCCATATGTAAATGCGTGCTACGGACAGTATGGTAGTTGTTCAGAGCTACTGTCCGCAAGTCTGTCAATGCCATCGATTTATCATGACAATCACGGGTGCAAGCCATACTGAAATACAAAGATTGACGTCCATGGGCGTTGATTGGTTGGTTGGTTGGTCCATGGGCGTTGATTGGTTCCGGGGTTGCAACACCCCCCCCCCCCCCCCCGTTCAGCCACGGCGTTTACATATATCACAGTTTACCACCAGTTGGAGACTGAATTTAAATGCCGTAAAAGACAAGAAAATGCATTTCTAAGAGCTCGAAAATACTCTTGCAATTACTCCCGTACCGTCCGTAGCTAGCTACGGACGTTACGGGAGTAGATTGCAAGAGTTACCTTCGCAACTAGACAACCCCCCCCCCCCCCACCCCCGTTCCCCAAATGCTGGATCCGCCCACGCATACTGTATTTGGATTCGGAGTGATCTCCAACATCGTGGCAATAGCGTACGGTCGCGACCTAGACCTCGATAAATGAGGTTGTCGTAAGGCTAATACTGACTTAACCTGGTAATCTGCAATTATGGTTAATTTACAATGTCTACAAAGGTAAAGTTACCAACACAGCAATACACACAGTTTCTTTGTGGGATACAGTATTTTCTTTTCGTTTAACATGCACCGCAGTGAACGGGTAGCTTTATAATGAGCCTGTGTAGTGTGATCCGGGGGGGTGGGGCAGGCTCCCGGACCCCCTAGCGCTATCGGGCCCTTTATTAATCATGAGTACTGGGAACTTTGCTGAGAACTTTGCTGAGAATGCAGGAAATGGCGTTTCACACCACTTGGATTTCAAAAATTTCCGGGGGGGGGGGAGTGGGCAGGCCCCCGGACCCCCCTAGCGCTATCGGGCCCTTCGGGCCCTCAATATTGGGTCCCCCCAATAATAGTCGGCTTCCGCCGCCTATGCTAGAATGTGCCATGAAGCGCTAACATACAGTGGGGTTAGCGTGTAAGTGCACACACGAACGAACACGACAGGTTGGAACAAACCTGTCGTGTTCGTTCGTGTGTGCACTTAAACGCTGATCCCACTGTACTTGATTTACAGTGGAACATGTTTGGAGAGGTTCCACTGTACTGGGGAGCTCCTGCAGGGTGTCCGGTTTTGAGAGGTTCCACTGTACTGGGACGTGTCCGGTTTGGAGAGGTTCCACTGTACCGGCGACCTCCCAGGGTGTCCGGTTTTATGAGAGGTCCCACTGTACTGGCCAGGATGTCGGGTTTGGAGCGGTTTCACTGTCCTGGGAACCTTCCAGGGTGTCCGGTTTGGAGAGGTCCCACTGTAGTAGTACACGTGTACTAATATATCTCCCATAGACAGTACTGTTCTACCTCATGTAATATTTACACGGAATGAATACACAATAAATAAAGCGCTATTTAATGGACATTTATTACACGAACATGTCACAGAAAATACATCAGTCTATTCATGCACATTTGACATTTCTCAAATATACGGTCTAAAAAGTACGGTGCCCCGCAGGGGACATGGCTTTTTTTGATTAATTCGTTCCCACGAAATAACAATTCGTTCCCTCAATTTAACAATTCGTTCCCTCGAATTAACAATTCGTTCCCACGAATTAACAATTCGTTCCCGTGGGAACGAATTGTTATTTCGTGGGAACGAGTTGTTAAATTGAGGGAACAAATTGTTAATTGGTGGGAACGAATTGTTAATTGGTGGGAACGAATTGTTAAATTGAGGGAACGAATTCTTATTTCGTGGGAACGAATTAATAAACAAAGAATTATACGTCAACTGCGGGGCTCCGTACGTTTGCATATGCATTACATTAGTGCATGATATTTGTGCATACCGTGTAATTGCACTCAGAAAACCAATGTTATGCAATAACGTAAAATCCATCCAAACTTCACATGACGGATTTTCCTCATATCGGGTATCCAAAGGTTCTACTGTATAGGCCATATCGTGCAGGGTCGTGAGAAATACAATCACTATTACGTAGTTTAATCTAGATATGTCGGGTTGATAAAGATTATAAATTATTATATATATTGCACATTTGTGAACACAATATATTACATAGTTCACAGTTTAATCAAGTACATATCGGGTTTGTAACGGTTATGTTGTATATGACATAGAGTGGATAGTCGTGCTCAATACACGTTATGTAGTTCATAGTTTAATCAAGTAGATGTCGGGGTTATAGAGGTTCTACTGTATATGCTGTAGTGTGCAGAGTCTGGCAAAATACAATTTACGTTATTATTAGTTTAATCAAATAGATGTCGGGGTTATAGACATTATGTTGTATATGTCATAGAGTGCAGAGTCCTACTATTACATACATGAATTCCTATAAGGCTCTACTATCATGCTGTAATAAATCCCCGCTGATTTCGAGGTCAAGGTCACATACTTAGTCTCTTTACAAAACTTAACATCAGAGAAATCGGTTATAACTTCTATTTTCTTGCTTGGATCTGCTTCACATTTCACACACGCATTGCTTCAATGGACTTCTACAACCATGTGACAAATTCACGTTCGTGCCACCCCCGCTAAGCCCAGAGTCAAGATCACAAGCCCACACACTTGGATTTTGATTACATATTTAGTGGTACCTGTGCGCACGCGGGGGGTATTCCGTAAGCCTCGCTTACTGACAAATCTAATTGATCAAGTATATGTCGGGTTTATAGACATGATATGCCATACACTGTACGCAGTTTGTACTTTAATCAAGTACATGTCGGATATATAGAGGTTCTACTGTATATGCTATAGCGTGCAGAGTCGTGAGCAATATATGTTACGTAATTAACAGTGTATTCAATTATATGTCTGGTTTTAAAGGTTATTATTCAAGCCCCTGTGGGTTGAATTTAGGTTTGTTTAATGGATTTTCCAGGTCTCGCAGGATCGCGTAGTGATTTTTTTAGCAGCCAACGCACGTTCATAATTTTACCTACGCCATGTTAAAGAATGCGAATGTGAACGGTGCATTATGAACGTTTCACTCATATTTTTCGCCAGCTACATTTTTTTTCGCTACAGTTATATAATTTCTCAAAAAACTTTCTTATTTTATCAAATATTAACTGTCGTGTTGCATAATAATATCTTTTCGCGGGTTATGCTGACCGATACACATACGTCGCTATATACGCCATGAAAAATAGTTCTGATATGAGCTAACATAATTTGTATTGTGTCGTGTAATACATGTGTTGTTATTTTTTCTGCACGACATTTATATTAGAAAATGTTTATCTGATATAATATAATATAAACTGGCATGTATTCATTTGAAGAATTTTTTTTTTCACGCGCAATGATACAACCGCATGTCTCCGTATAGTATTTTCCGACCGCCATTTTATGCCGACCCATTCCATAAACACAAAGAATATGTAAGATTTGTATCGGTTCTATTGTGATAATATATCCACATTTATTGTTATATTATAAATAAGTTATCTCATCTTCTATTGCACAATATTTTTTTAATAATCAGCGTGGTGGAAGCTATTTTATTTAATTCATACCAAGAAAACATTATCTGGTAGCCTGCCTGGAATCGAAACTGAAAGTATGATATAAATAGAACACAGCTACTGAGTTTCATCTACAGGATACATCGCGAGTTTGATTGGGAACTACAATCGCGGTGCATATCGTAACAAGAAATTTGTGGCACAGATATTATACTACACAGACTAGTGTAAAAGTGAAACTGTTCAGTGAAATCAAAGGAAATAGGCAAGGGGGGAATCCCATATACAACACGCAGAGTGATTTCCCCTAGACGACTCTTCCAAGAGAAATCACTCTGCGTGTTGTTGTTTTTTGTTCTGTCGTGTTTAGTGAATGGATTCTCGCTGTCTACCTTATTCATATACTACTATAAACATATACGTACATTAATAAAATTGTCTGGCACCTGTGGTTAAACATGGTCACATATTATTTAAATAATTAACAATTCATTTCCATGGTTTGCGTGAATACTGTCCAATTATTGATATTATTTACTCTTTTTTTTCCACTGCAGATCTGGTTTCAGAGAAGAAGTGATATTGCAGATCTGGTTTTGGAGAAGAAGTGATTGATGGTACATGTATGTGAAAATAACTTCCCCCCCCCCCCCCAACCACCCCACCCCCCACACATTCCTGTGCATTCAACAAGACTGCATGGGAGGTACATGTAGGAGGGAGTAGCGAAGGGTAATTTAACGATTGGTGTTCATCCTTATGGAGTGCCAACGTACATAGTTTGGCCATCATGTACTAACTTTGGCCCCCTGGTACTTGAGAGCTAAATCCTGTTATGCCCCATTAAGAAAGTAATAGCATTAAAAGCTAATCATATTGCTTTTGGGGTGAGCTAAGACTTAAGTGATTCTGGTGCAGCATGGATCTGGCACCAGGCCAGGAGATTCTAATTTCAGGGCGAATATATATAGTTTATGTGAATATTGAGCTGTGATTTTGGGAATTTCCCTCATTTTATACAGGTTGAATACAGGATAGTCCATCCTGTTGGCCCGGCCTTACATGACCCTGGCTGTTGATAGGCCGTTAAACACCAATAATCAATCAATCAATCAATCCACAGCACTCTAATTTCAGGGCAGAATATATAGTTTATGTAAATATTGAGCTCTGATTTTGGGAATTTCCCTTACTTTTTTTACAGGTTGAATTCAGGACACTCCATCCTGTTGGCCCGGCCTTACATGACCCTGGCTGTTGATAGGCCGTTAAACACCAATAATCAATCCATCATCCTTAATGGAATGCTGACTTACATGGTTTGGCCCTCATGTACCAACCATTTCAGCCCCCCTGGTACTGCGAGCTAATATGCGCAACATGTTACAACAGGATAGATACTCCAACACCTAAAATGACTATTTACACTATTATATAAACCATATTTGAATATATGCCTTTGTTACCAGCAATAAACATTAGTTCTCTTATTTTTGAGGGGGAGGTAGGAGGGAGTAGCGAAGGGTAATTTAGCGATCGGTATTCATCTTGTCGGAATGCCCACTTACATGGTTTGGCCCTCATGTACCAACCATTTCGGCGGCCCCCTGGTACTTGAGAGTTAAATCCTGTTATGCCCCATTAAGAATTTCTGTATATGCAAGGATTATGTTCCTATCCTCAGGAGTATGCTTTCTCATCGGCGAGCATTGCATTTGCCAAAATGGTACAAGAGGGCCGAACCATGTAGGTCGACCATATGGTAAGGATGTCCTACTCAGCAGAAGGCTAGATTGATTGATTGGATCCCTTCTATGACCCAATCAAAATGAATGCAAACCAATTTTTAGCATATTGCTTATCCACACACACGTACTGCGCAGAATTTCTGGACTTTCAGTCCTTTGATATTGTATATGCCATACAGTGCATAGTCGCAAGCAATACTGAATACGTAGTTCACAGTTTAATGAAGTGGATGGCGATAGGCATGCGCACTGGCCATCACTGTAAGCGTCATCTGTTCGGAAGAACAAATTTGTGGCTGTGTCTGGATAAATGGGGCTTACGTGTTTTGCGATCAGTGTATATCCAGGATCTGCGCGGTTCGCCATTCCACCAATTACACACACATGATGTTTCGAACAAGCAATATCGATCGTTGTAAAGACATACATGTAGAAGTGTGATATTGGATCAGGAGCTACACTGGTCACAGATCTCATATGACCAATTTATCCAGTCAACACAGTGCGCATGTGCCGTGAAATACAGTGCCGTGAAACATTTTTGATATCCAGTCAATACTATTTTTGCATTTTACAGACATTTGTAGGTGTTGACGGGACAAATAGAATAGTAGGTTAGTGCCGTAAATCGGAAAAAATATCTGGCGCGGCACGGAAACGGGATGTGCTCGGCAGAGCCTCGCCCATCCCGTTTCCTGAGCCTTGCCAGATATTTTTCCCATTCACGGCACTAACCTACTATTTTCTATCTATTTTCCTTATTTCTGAACCAAAATACATGTTATGACCACTCATTTGAACCGTCTCGGCGAGACGGTTCAAATGAGTGGTCACAACATATACTTCTGATGAGAAATAAAGAAATTCTTGAGCCTTGCCGGATAGTTTTTCCCATTCACGGCACTAACCTACTATTCTCTATTTATCCAGTCACAGCCACGTTCCAGCGACCTAATCATTACTTCTACTGCTTGGTAATTACGGAGCGCCGGCAGACAAAATTAACCGACATTGTTCGCCTGTCGCTACCGTATACTGGGCGAATAAAGAAACGCTTAGTTTTCACACTGATATAATTTGCAATTATCATCAACAATTCACATTGTCGGTTCCATAGATCTGCACTATAAATGAGGATGAAGATCGTCATTTTATTTGGTAATAGGAGTAGACGCGACGTTAAGTTTGTACGCAAACATTAAGTTTTCGTCAACTCTTAACATACTGCAATACCTGGTTCATTTGGAAAACGTTACCCCACCCACCCATTTCCATACACTATACCTTACAGCCTTTTCAAAAGCTGTAATGTATAGTGTATTGAAATGGGTTGGTGGGTAACGTTTTTCAAATGAGCCAAGTATTGGGTCCTAGGTCCGAGTCTTCCACCTGTAAACCTATGTGATCGAAAAATGACCGACCAGTAATATATGTACCTTGTGAAAAGGTAATCGATCCCATAAAACAGATGAAAACTCGTCAACATATGGGTGATGTTATTTTTTAGGTATTGTACGTCGCAAAAAAATGTCACAATTTCTAATAATAAATCGAATATTCTACACTAAACACATTAATATGAATAACGCGCTGTTTCAATGGTCTTCCTAAAGTAAACTCCAAACGTTACAAAATAGTCTTTAACTTCCGCAAATGACTTAAATTAACAAATGTAACAATAGTATATATATCAGGCGAGGATCCAGGATTTCGGGTTAGGGGGGGCGTAACTAATTTGCAATACTTGACTATATTATCGAACGAGCTAAGCTCATTCGATAATATAGTCAAGTATTGCAAAATAGTCGACTGAGCGGAAAAATGCATGGAATACATGGCACTTGGCATGAAACGTGCCTTGTAACTTGTAAAAAATCTTTACTCGGCGAATTTTAGGGGGGCGGACGCGCCCCCCCCCCCCCCCCCCCTATATGTTAAAATCACATATTTCACTCATGTTAGGTTCTATAGCATAGCAAGTGACATTTCATTCAATAAATATATACACGATGGATTAATTAAGCACATTATTTGCTTACGCACGCGTGTTTTAATGTCAAATAATGAGACTAAATTTGTCAATTATAAATTTAACAAAAATACATAGTTTAGACAATACCATTGTACTTTTTGATTGCATCAGTTGCTGAAATTTAGGTATATTTGGATGACTGTAGTATTTCCTATGGATGTATAATTCACGCTCATTACTAAAGTATGGACATTCCAGGAGATAATGAAATTCATCACCTATTGTATTTAAGTTACATATTAAACATTTCCTTTCAGATACTTCTATGCCGTTCCATCTTCCAGTTGCAATGGGCAATCTGTGGTTGCTTGTTCGGAATTCGATTAGCGAAATATATTTTGTGTCGGTTAAATTTATTAAATATGATTCTAGTTCAATTGTTTCTTTGAAAATTTGATACGTTTTCACTTTGGTTGTTAACTGCATTGATCCTGACTATTTTTGAATGGACTGATCTTTTAATGTTCGTAGTATATATAGTTTTGTTGCTTTTAGGTATAGTATCTCTTTGTTCAACCATAAATCATTTTGTCCAACAGTTTCTAACATACCTTTTATATATCCGATCCATTTGGAGTTAGGGTAGTTGTTTGCCATAACGGCATATGTTAGATTGCTCAATTTTGTTTGTTTTCCCATTCTTAAAGAGATCCAGTACCCGATCATGCGTGCTTTAACATTTATTTCAATTGGGAATCTACCTAATTCTGCATATAGCATATAAATTGGTGTACTTTTCCTCAGTTTTGTAATAGCTCTTAGGAAATCGTTTTGCACTTTTTCAATTGCTTGGATGTTTTCAAAACCCCAAATTTCACTGCCATAGAGAAGAATATGGAGTATCGTGTGGTCAAAAATTTGGAGTTGTAAATCGATTGGCAAATCAAAATTTCGTATTATTTTATATAGGAGGTGCATTGCTTTCCTTGCTTGTTCTACTACATGTTTTCTTGCCTTATAAAACGTTCGCGATTTGGAAAAGTAAATGCCTAAGTATTTATACTCATCTGGGATTTCAATTGTGTTTCCTCCCAACAAAAAAATAAACTTGCTAGTATTCCTGGCTCCAAATATGTAGATTTTCGTTTTAGAGAAATTCACATTTAGTTTTCAGTTTTGGCAATATAGGTAAAAGTGATCTAGGTTTTTCTGTAGATCATGTTCATTTTCGGCCAAAACAACAGTGTCGTCTGCATACAGTAAAATTAATAATTTCATGTAAAATTAAAATTCTGGCGTATTCAGCTGCAGTTCAATTCCTTGACATGTACTACCCTCAAGAAATGCTTCCAAATCATTTAGGTATAGAGAAAAAAGTAACGGGGATAGATTTTCACCTTGTCGCAATCCAATATTGCTACTGAAATATGCTGACTGTTGATTATTTACAGTGACACATGACTTAATATTTTGGTACATGTTATATATTACTCTGAACAGTTTGCCAGTTACATTATTTTTAAGTCCAACTCGCCACACTGAATCAAAAGCTTTACTAAAGTCAATAAAACAACAAAACAGTTTTTTCTTTTGTGCCTTTAGAATCTCTATTAGTGAATGTAGTACATACATGTGATCAGTTGTCGAATATCCTTTTCTAAAGCCTGCCTGATTTTCATTTATTATCATTTCGTTTTCGAAAAAGTTATCTAATCTGTTGTTTAAAATTGAAGTAAATAATTTTCCAAAACAACTAACAAGAGTAATTGGTCTATTGTTTTCTGGCTTTGACGGGTCACCCTTTCCTTTAAATATAGGTCGTATGACACCTTCGAGCCAAGAATCTGGTATAATTCCCATGTCAAGAACAATGTAAAGGGATGTATAAATTTGAAGAAATATATGTGATGTATTTTTAATGTATTCATTAATAATATAATCATTAGATGGACTTTTGTTGTTACTCAGTTTTTGTATGAATTTCTCAATTTCTTCAGATGTGATGGGTGTGTTTAAAATTGCATCATTGTCATTTACTTGGAAATTTACTGTCAGTGCTGTCAATGTAAACAAATGGCTGCTGTCTGTCAAAATAAACACATTTTCTTCATGAATTCATTTCAAATGCTGGAATTATAAGGAATGAATGGCCTTTTTGTCTAATTTATCGGGGATATAAACTTGGAAATGTCGCGGGAATACTGGACGAGGCCTTAAAAAATTACAATTTTCGAAAAAAAAAAAAAAGATTTTTTTTTTCGAAATTTGTAATTTTGTATCGCTTCGTTCAGTATTCTCGCGACTTTTCCAAGTGTATACCCCGATAAATTCCACAAAAAGGCCATTAATTCCTATATTAAACGTTTTCGTGTTTTACTTTGTGATATTCTGTAATACGTGGCATTGGAAGATTCAGTATCGTATACATTTTCATCAGACATTCATTAAACGAAACGAAAAATGGACATGCGCTAAGCACATATTTTCCGGCAAGCTTTGGCGTTCATTAGTTACCGATTAATCTGTGTCTGAGAAGCGCTCGTGATGCGATGACCGATCTGTTTTGTGCCAGGAAACGATAACGAATTGTAAATATGGAGGATACGGTGATCGATGACGTAATTGCGTCTGTGAGTTGGAGTAGGAGAGGTACTGTTTGTCCTATTGCCATTAACGGATCCTGTGCAAATATATATCCATTTGAGAGCATTTTCTTATGATAAGAAAATGCTCTAAAATGGACCATCTATTAACACTGTAACCCACATTTGTTCGTGTTCTGTAAGCTATATTTAACGGTCAGAATTAGCTCGAAGACCTTCTAAACCGGGGCATATGAGCCCAACACACCCAGATTTATTGTGAGCAGTACATATGTGGATGAGACTGGAGAAATGGGCTTATGAGGTTTGTGACAAGAGTAGATCATGATCAAATAGAACATTCATGTAGCCTTGTAACGATATATATTGCACGACAGGTACACGTGTGTCATATCACTTTTATTAAATGGGTTACACCGCGTCATAACACTGTTTTCGTGTCATAACATACGTTATGTTGTATCGATTGGATAAAACAAAAATACCCCACATTTAGAATTCTTATATCTCAAAAACTGAATAGTAATTCAGTGGTGTACTTTCTCGTCACTTTAAGCTATTGTCTTATAATTCAAGCACAAAAATATTTACACAATTCCCTAACATTTGATTGGTCCGTTGCAAGTCTCCGTCCAAAATTTATATCCCAGTAAACTCCATACCGAACTACTTTCAGTAACCGTCAGGCGCAGTTAAAATAATTCTTAAGAAAACGGAAAATAAACACATTTTCTTGATGAATTTATTTCAAATGCTGGAATTATAAGGAATGAATGGCCTTTTTGTGGAATTTATCGGGGATATAAACTTGGAAAAGTCGCGGGAATACTGGACGAGGCCTTCCGGCCTTCGTCCAGTATTCCCGCGACTTTTCCAAGTTTATACCCCGATAAATTCCACAAAAAGGCCATTCATTCCTATATGAAATACTCCGTAGCTTAGTTTTACTTATAAAACAAACATCATGACCCTAACACTAAAATGCCACAGTTAACTAGTGATCACAATAGAACTATTTTGCCATCCATATAAATAATAGTGTCGGCAGTTGCATGTGTGTTTGTTTGTGCTTATTTCTGAACCCTACAATCACGTTTAAGCACATATACCAACTTCCAGGCCTATATACGAGATCTGAAGTTTACAGAGGTAAAAATCGCAGACGAATATTTCGCAAACCGAACAAAAAAAAAATATTGATAATAGTCAAAAAAATAAGCAAAATAATAATGGACATTTGGAAATGCGTTGGATAAGTCATGTCCGCCAATGTCCGATACAATTTCGTTTACATACAATAAACTCCCGCATTTTCATTTTAGGACCATGATAGTGGGGCAGATAAAGGGCAATTATTGGCAAAGATGTTCCCCTTTTGAGGGAAAGCATGAACATTTGTATATAAGTGTTTTAAGGTATGCCGAGTTCAAATAAATGGGGATACATTTGATCCGAGGTATGTAACCTCCTCAAAATCCAAGATGGCCGCCATCCGCGTTTGGTAAACAAATAAATGGCAATAACTTGAGATAGAAGCGAAATATAGCAATTATTGTGATGTCTATGTATATGATTTGTGTGTCTAGTTCATTGTTAGTGTCTAAACGTAAGTAAGATGTTGATGGGCCACTGTAATTCAAGATGGCCGCCATTTGTGTTCAATGAAAAACAATATTTTGTGAAATAAGTAATTGATCACATATTATTATCGAAGATGCGGCGTATAATATAACGATTATAATATGTATTTACATATAAATGGAATGTCTATCATCTTTGAATCAACATATTATTATTTTATGCATGAAATGAGTGAGTAAAATAAGAAATGGACACTGAATTAAGATAATTCATATTAAAATTTCAATTTAAATTAATCTCTATATAGGGGTTTACGGCTACTTGAAGACACCAACATTCAGAGCCAGCAAGATAACAGCAGTAATATCCGAGGTGCCGTGTCTTCAATTGCACAACTACTCATCTACAATTCGATTGAGAAGCATCAAGAACCGCGCCTGGCATTCGTCACAGCCAAAATCGAGAAACCTTGCTACCGTTCTCAACTGGTAATGTGGATAAAGTGATCACGATCCAACATCAACTTCAGCACAATCATATTTCCATGGGGTGACTATATCATTGTCTCAGTACTGATCTGATGAAGACCAAAGTGTACTTCGCCACACTGATGCACATCCAGTAGGTAGTGAATGGCCTAAAACAAAGGGAATTCAGCTACAATACACAATGGTAAAACCATCTAAATTCTCAAGTGAAACCCCTTTAACAATTACAGTGACTGATCATATGACCCCATCTGACATTCTCATTAAGACTGACACTGCATTCTGTGCCTGGCTGGACAATATCACTAATAGTAATATCTGCAAAGATGATGGGATATGTAACAGTCAACGCAACATGGTCAGCGAATTTTGCCAAAATTTGCAAGTTACAGCTCATCGCCCACTCGACTCTTGCCACTGTTTTGTGAGAGCGCTCACTCATTGCCTATGGAGAAACATGACTTGGAATTTATATCAAAGTAGAACACCTGAATCGAGGCCAAATGACAATGGTCACAATGGATAAGCCATTGTATGCCATAGCCAAGAAAATGCAATGGTCATGGCCAGACGTCTATGGTGAGGATAAGCTTGTATTACTCGGGGGGGGGGGGGTGCTTCACATTGAAGTGTCCATGCTACAACTGATGAGAGCTTGGCTCGATGGCAGCGGATGGTCTTCAGTATTAGCTGCATCCAGTGTGGTGACTGATGGCAAAGCAGATGCAATAGGTCATCGCAATATTAGTATACAAGCCAGCGATACAGATGTGGTGGTACTTGCCATCGCAACTGCTCAAGTTATCCAAGAATGTAAGCTTTGGGTAGCATTCAATCGTGGGAAAACAATCCACCATGTCTCAACCAACCGTATCGCAGCATCACTCGGAACTGAGTGGTCACAGGGTCTACTATTCCCGCATGCTTTCTCTGGCTGCGATACAGTTTCTTAATTTTTCGGAATGGACAAGACGACCATGTGGGAAGTGTGGTGAAGCTCCAACTGATTCAAAACAGTCTTCAAAAAACTATCTAACTCACCAAGCCTGATCACCGATCAAGATATGGAGACGCTAGAAAGATGTGTAGTCCTCCTGTACAAGCGCACGTCGACGTTGACAACGGTCAACAGCCTCTTTGCATCCGGAACATGCAGCTGGACAACATCCCTCCTACTAGTGACGCCTTGCGAATGCATGCCAGCCATGCTGCCTACCAAGCTGGCCATTTATGGGGCAACACTAGTTGCAACTCAAAACCTACCTGATCCGATGGAGTGGGGCTGGGCAAAGAAAGGAAACCACTTGGTGTCCTGTGTGGTGTCTGAAACCCGGGGCAGAGATGGCCTGCAGGGATCTGATCAAGTGTTCTTGGCAAGTGCAAATATGGCAAGGATAATCTCCCATGCACACAGCTCTGTGTATGTAAAGGATAGTGTACATGACTTCAATTATATTTCGGAATTAATATATATTCTATTTATTTTTAATTTTACGATTTGCCAATATTTCTATAATGCAATGTTATTAGAATACACATATACGAAAAACTTACTGCTAGACATTAAATGCATAGTTCTAACTTGTGTTGGTCAACAATTTTGAATAATTATGTGAAGGACAACATTGGGTGTCCATTTTAACGTTTTGCCACGTTTTGATACATAAAATAGTAGTATTATAATCCAAATTACGTAAAACGCATTCAGTGTGTGTAAATACACATTATACTAGTCAGATTATATGCAACTTGGATTAGAAAATGTGCCATTAGGATTCGAAAATATGACCAGTTTGCATAATATGCGTATTTTGTGATTTCCATGAAACAAAAATGGCGGCCATCTTGAATTACAGTGGTCTAGCTATATCATAGCTACATTTAAACACCTTCAACATAGTCCTTATATATGAAAACATATGTATAGACATCAAAATAATCAGTATATCTCGCTTCTATCTCAAGTTATTGCCATTTCTTTATTTATCAAACGAGGATGGCGGCCATCTTGGATTTTGAGGAGGTTACGTACCTCGAATTAAATTTATTTGAATTCAGCATACCTTAAAACCCCTGTATACAAAGTGTCATGCTATCCGCCCCACAATGCCACAAGGATAATACGAGAACTATACATTTGAAACATACAGCTCTCAGTGACACTGTATGAAATGAAAATTGCAAAATCACAGATTTAATATTCATAGTTTTTTTAGACATGTGGCTTTAACTGTTAACTCTTTGCACGCTTGCACGCTAGCGGTGAAAATAACATCCAACAAATTACAAGTATTTGTTTCTTATTTATCTCTGTAAATATGTCCTGGAATTGCATTAGAATTGCGTCCTGAGGACGCAATTCTAATGAAATTCCACGACATATTCATGTTATTTACAGTGAGAAATACATGAAAATGTATTGAATTGTCGTCTGCTATTTTTGAACTATTTATAGCACACACATTTCCCAGCGTGCAACGAGTTAAGTTACAGTATTTTTTTATCCATCCGCTATATATCATATGGTATTTGCGCCTTCTTGCACCACGTTTCTTGCTGAAGTATTTAGAAACGTGTGCGTCAAAGCGGGCATGTTGCAACATTGGTAACAATTAGCATGTCCTGCCAATATACGAGTATGTTCAGAATGAACACAAATATGACAGTAACAGCAGACTCCAATATCCGTTTTCCACATTTTAAGGGTCAATGATTCGTAGGGAAACGCTCCTGAATCGAGATCGTGTCCAATACGCACGACTCCGCCACCATGTACAGTGTCTAGCTAATACATGCAGTAGATATATTTCACGGCAGCCCATTGCTATGAGCTGGCGTTACAGCAATATAAAGCCACAGCACTGGATGCGTTTACTCACTGACTGCCGGTATCGCTTTGATGCCGCTCCGCTGGATAATTACTCTGCATATTAAGCCGTGACAGGCGGTTTGTGGTATGTGAATTTATGCTATTGTTTTGGTTATTGGATCAAATGGAATGGATACACGTGTATATAGGTTGGTGGAATCATTGAATGGAGCAGTGGAATAAGGGGGGGGGGGGTGGGTAACTCATTCATGGAGTTAGCACCCTTGTTCAATTGACGCCTTTACCTATACATGTAAGGATTGTATCAAATTAGTATATAAAATGGAATTTATCCATTTATTTGGTTAGAAGTTTAATTGAAGGGCCATTTGAACAAGGGGGGCTAACTCCAGCCCCATTGTTCAACTGGTCCCTTCAATTATGTATGCGTTTTATAAGTAATGCATACATTGACCAGTGCTGTGATATTTAATTGAAGGGGCCATTTGAGCAAGGGGGCTAACTCCTTGTTCAACTGGTCCCTTCAATTGAGTATGCGTGTTATAAGTAATGCATTCATTGACGTGTATTGAGCAGTGTAAACAGGGTCCGTCATTTGTGAGATAATATAGGGACCATGAACTAAACTGTTCGCCGAGGTCTTTCTTCATACCGACTCCAATACGGGATTTCGGTATATCTCGGCGTGCATCGCCATCAGAAGCCAATTTCATCAAAATTGGTAAAGTATACTTTTCTAGCCAAGTATACTTTGAGAGAGCAATCATTTATTTTTCCCGAAATGGATTATGTCATATAGAACTAACGACTGCATATATTTGATGATTAAAAGTATGCAGAATTATTATACTGAATGTATTACATTATCACAGCCAAAATGGCTGTGATAATGTAATAAATTCAGTATAATAAAAATTAATAAATTTATCATTAAATTGAAAATGTCTCCCTCAAAGTATACTTTGCTAGATAAGAACACTTTGCAATGTTGGTGAAAAATGCTAGAGGTCAGTTCGAGGCTAGTTACCAGTATCCTGTTTCACCAAAATTGCAAAGTATACTTATCTTGCTAAGTACACTTTGAGGGATAAATTTTCAATTTAAGGATAAATTTATCAATTATTATACTGAATGGAAATCATTATATCACAGCCAACATAGCCGTGATAATTTAATAACTGTTTGTTTACATACGTTTAGTCATCAAATATAAGCAGTCGTTAGTTCTATATGAAATAATGCATTTAGGGAAAACTAAATGATTAATCCCTGAAATGTAAACTTAGTAATTTTGGTGAAACGGCAATAATGTGTAATAAATTTAGTATAATAACTCAAAGATAATTTGTTTCCTTAAAAAAAATCAATAAATGTATCCAACAATTTAAAAGTTCTCCCTCAAAATGTACTTAGCAAGATAATTATACTGTGCAATTTTGGTGAAATCGGCTACTGATAACGATATGTATATTGCTTGTTACATGCATGACGGGTGTTTCATTGGTGCAATGGCGACCAGTGCATATCCTGATCACAATGCACAGGCTGATATGGATCTACACTGGCCGCAAACCCCATAAGCCCCATTTGTCCAGTCACAGTGACAAATTATCAATTCGGATAGAACGTGGTATATTCAGTATGTGGGCTGGGTATCAGAAAAATGTAATGTAATGTCATGTGTTTCCGGAGTTTTTCCTTCAATAACTCAAATGAGACGAGCCACGTGATATTCTACGTACATTGTAAGATGATATGAGCATGGATTTTGTGTATTAATTCATTCCCGCAAAATAGCAATTCGTTCCCTCAAGTTAACAATTCGTTCCCTCGAATTAACAATTCGTTCCCCCGAAATGAAAATTCGTTCCCTCAATTTAACCATTCGTTCCCACGAAATCACAATTCGTTCCCTCAATTTAACAATTCGTTCCCTCGAATTAACAATTCGTTCCCACGATATAACGTTATTTTGTGGGAACGAATTGTTAAATTGAGGGAACGAATTGTTATTTCATGGGAACGAATTAATAAAACAAAAAGAGTTATACGTCCCCAACAGGGCTCCGTAAGATAATATGCGATGTCTAATGAAACATGTTTACAAAATGTACGATGTTTTCCGTAAACCACGTCGAACGTGGACGGAATTTTCATAGAATTCCACATATACTATGGACATTTCGTCAACTTCCGTCGTCATTTGCAGGAAATATTAAAGTTTCTGTCAATAAGTTTCACGAAAAGTCTCACATCTTCTTAGGCACACAATCAAATGACATGTCGCGAACATCATACACGATTACTCATGGTTTATAGTCATGGTGCAACAAATATAGCTGCTCGTGTTTTTTATGTTGCTTGTAATTGGTCACGTGGTGTACAATCAATGTATGTGAATCCTCGAGTACGTGGATCATCGAAATAAACTTAACAAGCCTCGAAATGCCTACGCGTTTTCTAGCGTTGCCTGATAAACGTATATAAACTGAAGCAAGCACGCTATTCTCCATGTCAATTATTTGTGAAGGATTGCGTGTGTGTTCTTATCTATTTATCGGTACTTGTCTTGCCAATATCTGTCCAACCTTTATTAATATCAAACTGCACGAGTTATTTCAAGTTAATACGGTGTTCGTATAGGCTGTTCAAGACGTTATCGGGCTTGTGTGTGACTATACACATACACATTGCACTATACTATAGTCTATGCTATTCAAGAATAGTAATTTCAAATAACCTCCGAAGGGAAGCACATTTAATACACATTGTTTTAAAGTCACTCTTTTTATTAAATTTTCGACCACAAAATGTGGTCGAAAATTTAATAAAAAGAGAGACTTTAAAACAATGTGTATTAAATAATATTTTCCTGAAAAAAATAGTAACATAACACTAAAGCAGGGTTGATAACACTTGATACATGTGTTAATGATTTATTTCGTGGTCTATATTATTATGTGTTTGAAATTAGTTTTGAATATCAGATAACCTCCAATTATCTTCGTACAGTGAAACCTCTCCAGACAGATCACCAGGGTGTCCGGTTTGAAGATGTGTCACTATAATATATCAGACACATGAGCGCTCCATAGCGGCACATGCGATATAGTGTCTTGCAATCATGAAACACCATTTTACATAACAGCGAAACACATCTAAATTAATGTTCCATATTTTCCCGAGTGTCCGGTTTATATAGGATTATTGTACATATGTGGGCCGCTTGCTGAGTAAAGGGGCCGTCAGGTATTCTTTGTCAACTTGGTTACTCTTGGTTGTTACTCTAAAATCCGGAGCCGTTACAAAACTACCATTGTCAATGTAATCAATTTACATGTGACAAATTGCATCCATGCATGTATTTCAGTAGAAACAAAATTGCTACCCCGCTCCATACCTCTCGCGGGGGTCGCAATTTAACCCCATCTCTTTAATGTCACGCATGAAATAGTGATTTTTGCAATCAGTCATCCGACGTGCTTGATATGTTAGCGATATAAAACTGGCAAAGCTGTATCAATAAAGTATTTATAAAGAACATACAAATGCTGAAATTTGTTATTGTACCGCGTCAATGTGTTTATCTGACATTTACTAAATGTGAAAGCTTCATTTCGCTATGTTGAATGTTGAACAACAACTAGAGAAAATATGGCTTCCATGGGAAAATGATTTGCCTCTTCTATTAGATTGGCAATTTACTAGTTCTACATCAAATAATATTTGTTTAAAGGTATAAAATATACAGTTTACTGATTTTGACATACCATCAACAGGTTTGGGTGTGCACTTCGGTTGCTCACATATTTTGAGTGGGTCAAATTGTAGCCGTAGATAACATATCGGAGGCGAATTAGTGTAGCTAGTATGCAATTGTAGTAACGTTAGGCGGAACAACATGTGTGATGTAAATAGAATGTTAGTTGCAGAAAATAACTCCGTGGCTACCGACGGTACGGGAGTAGATTACTGTCCGGGCGTTACAGACAGAACTTTCGCGTTAGCCCCTCTTTAAGATGCCACATAACCGACCTGCATGTACAAAGATTCATTCGTGCATGCCTATTACAGAAACGAGTTGACAAATGAAGAAGTGTGAGGTACGGATATACGAAATGTTTTCATGACAACTGCAATTATACCAAATCAAAATACATGGGCCGCGCTCTGTGAAAACCAGCCTTAATGACAACGTCATGAAAGCCTGAAAATGACGTCGCAAAGTTGCACTTAAATTTACCAACGTCACGTCGGATTTTGACACTTGAAATAGTTGCGTCATTGCAGTAAATTGACGTTGTCCTATTTATAATCGTACGCTTTACTATTTGTGGCTCACAAACATTTTAATGCTGGATACGCGTAGCAGAATTGTACAGTTGTTTCCATAGTGCTTCAGACAGTTGTCTGTTTTTTCGGTTTCCTTCAAGGAAACACGTAGTGATTTTGTCGATTATTTTTTTATAATATATTGGCGACTTGTGCCCTGACATTTGAAACTAAATAACCATACAATAGTAGGTGTGTTAATTGACTTTTTACTTCACTTTCTGATGCAAACATGTCCTTTGGTATGGAAGTTCCCTAGGACAATAGAAAACGTTTTATCCAAAGACACACGCTCTATCTCATGTTCAACTCCTGGTATATAGTTAATGTATGTATAGACATTGGTCCGTTACTTCAACCTGCGTGTGAAATATGCAGTGCTCCCTCTTACAAGGTGCACTCCCGTCTATATACGATGTGGTTGTTCAGGAGGACATCATTGATCAATTTGAGAAATCCAAGATGGCTATCAAGATGTTCACCGATGGATATAAAAATAAAACTCTTCAACCTTTCGCCATAAACTGATACGTGATGCCACCTTTTCCAGTTTACTTTGGTATCATATACATACCAACGTTAAATGTCATGATCAGGGTCACAGCTTTATAGTAAAAACATCGTAAAATGCAGTACCTTTGCAAGTACAATGTAATTTGATAATGATGTTTGGTAATAATTATTATGTAATCGTATCGCAGGGTTATAATTAAGGGAAAGCTTCATTGCAGTTCATGGAATAGGCGGTTTGTTAGTAACATGCGCAGGGTAAATTTAACAATTTGTTTCATCCTTAACGGAATTCTCATATCCCTGGTTTAGCCCCCAGGTGCGCGTTTTTGCTTCCTTGTTACTTGAGAGTTGAATCCGGTTATACCCATTATAAAAGAAGTCAGATTTAATACTAATTGTATTGCTTTTATGTAGTGGGGCTAAATTACTCTGGTGTGGTGAGAACCTGGCACCAGGTCAGGTTATTCTAATTTCTGGGCTGAATATAAATATATGTTTGTTCGTACATATTTAGTTCTGATTTGTGATTTTCCCCACAATCACAACAGGTGAAATTTTGGATTCTACCTTGTTAGTCCGGCCTAAAATGGCCTTATATTAGCTGTTGACAGGCCGTTAAACACCATTAAATAAATTACAAATCATGACATTAGACAACGCCAGATTTAGTTCATTATTAATTCCTGTCCAATTTATAAATCCTGATCAGACGCAGATGATACAGCCTAAACATCATTCAGTGTTTGCTGAATGCAAATGAATCACTGATCAAATTGTGAACAGTATAGACCCTCACCAGACTGTACTGAAAATGCAATAAATACTGTGTTATCTGGTTATAAGGTAACATATAACACATGGGAAATGTGCAGTTTTTGTTGCGCCCGCTTTAGCAGAACTATAGTCTCCTCTTTTCCGTCCGTCGTCTGCTTCAACAAATGTCAAAAAGTTTGTACAAGTTTCTTCATCACTATATAACTTTAATAATTACTTGACGGATTGCTTCAATATGTGGACATTTGATAAATGTGAGCTTTTGGAACACACTCGTGTCCCAATTAACATGACCTTGGGCTTTTTTACCTTCATATTTTTGCGGAAACATTTAGCCATTTGTTTGTGTCGAAAGGTTTGTACAAGTTTCTTCATCATCATATATATCTTTAATATTACTTTATGGATTGCTTCCGTATTTGGACACTTGATACATGTGAGCATTTGGAACACACTCATGCCCCAATTAACATGACCTTCACCTTTTTAACCTTCACATTTTTGCGGAAACACATAGTCATTTTTGCGTCAAACACTTTGTACACGTTTCTTTATCGGCATATAACTTTAAAATTACTTGATGGAATGCTTCAATGTTTGGACACTTGATACATGTAATCATTTGGAACACACTCATGCACCCATATGCATGACCTTGCCCATTTGACATTCACACTGTTGTGGAAACACGTAGGCATTTATTTACGTCAAAACGTGTACAAGTTTCTTCATTAACATGTAACTTTTATATTACTTGGTAGATTGCTTCATAGACACTTGGACACCTGATACATGTACGCATTTGGAACACACTCATGCCGCCATTAAGATGACCTTCATCATTTGGCCTTCATGTATTTGTGGAAAAAATTACGTCAAAAATGGGTCGCAGGTGGGAATATGCGATGAAATAATTTAACGATCGGAGTTCAACCTTACGAGAATCCCAACCGGATACCTGGTTTGGTCCTCACGTACGTCGTTGGCATTCTTGTATGTGACAGTTTCAGCGGGTTATACCCCTTCTGTGAGTATTATGATTATTCGTGGACATTAGTATTTATGATTATTTGTGGAAATTATTATTTATGATTATTTGTGGAAAGTATTATTTATGGAGCTGGCACCAGGTTAGGTTGTACTAAGTTTAGGGCTCAATATATTATATTTGTTCGATGTAAATATTCGAATGCAGCAAGTTGAAAAACACGTTGGCCCGGCCTCAAATAAATTGATAGGCCGTTAAATTCCAATCAGTCAATAAGTTTTATGTCAAAAAGTTTGTACAAGTTTCTTTATCATGCTATAACTTTAAAATTACTGATTACGGTGTGCTTCAATATTTGAAACTCGATACATGTGAGCATTTGGAACACACTCAATAGTACTGTTTCGTGTTAGACCTTTTTCGTGCTTAAAGCATGTAATGCATTTCTCTGATGGTTTTGTGATGCTTACTTTAGCACATGCCCATGCTCATATTATGTACAGTCAAATGCCTCGGCAGGCACGACATACCTTCCATGGCGGAATTCTTGTTTTATCAAATTATCTAGTTGTGTAGTTGTTCCGTATTAGACTGGTTTGAAGGTACATGTCCACTCAGTAGGCACAAAATGGTCTTTCCGGGAATAAATAAGTGTATAATTGTCTCACTATTCCACCAGTTCTAAAAGTTACGAGTGCCTCATTTACATGTAGTAATATTTATTTTACTGATAGTCACGCGCGGTGGTATCAGGCTCTTTTCATATGCAAATGAGACATGGTATTTTTTTAATTATTTATACTAATTAAATGCGTCACCTGAAAAAATAATATTTTCGACAGATTATAAAGTATTATCATTGCACATCAAAATATAAATACAAATTATGTTTTATAAAGTTTACTAACTGATTAGTGTGTGTTTCCTTTGTTATTATCCATTTTAAATAGAAACTAAACATGATAGGTGCTTTCAAGAATAAGTACACAAATTCCTTAGTAATAACATATCGTTTTGCTGCATATGCAAACTGTTACAGAATATTTAGTTAATGCAGAACGAAAAACGGCGGCCATCTTGGATTTAGCAATCTGGTTTCACTGTATCGTAATTTTATTATACATCACACGATATCCATTGCATGTTAGTGGAGACAAATTTCATGGCGTTAGCATATTTCAGTCAATATTTACGTTCAATTTAAACGTATTTTATCGAAAAATGGCAGCCATTTTGAATTTCGGTCATGGTTTCATGAACGGATATTGTTGAAAAGTATAGCATGATCAGGTACCAAGTTATGCCAATTTTAAGATTTGACCTATATTCACGGTGGCCATCTTGGATTTCCATGGATACCGGGAGTTGAAAATGAGATATAGCGTTTGTCTTTGGATAAAAAGTTTTCTATTGTCTTCGGGAACTTCCATACCAAAGGGACCTTTGCATCAGGAAGTGAAGTCAACACTCTATTTTGTGCAGTTAACACACCTACCACAACCGGTAATTTTAGATAACACCATCACAGAATCAGTATTATGTAACAAATAGAACATTGGCTCAGGGCTTAATTCGTTTAATTTACTGTTTCGCCTGTCGAATGTTTCAAAAGTCAACATAAAAATACGATTTGGAAATTTTCATAAAAATAAGCGTATCACAGATGTATAATTATGGTAGTGCCAAAATATGCGCCGCTCCTGGCATATCGCATCATGGTGACATTGGGCCAAACATGTTTTAGTATTTAGTGTGTTGGTATTGTGACACATGCATATTTACTGCGACACAATAATCATGATTATATCAGATAATTGTAATACATAATTGTAGCCACCAAGGACGTAGCCTACTGATTTCTATCTGTATCTGCTACCATGAATGTATAGTATTTTTACTAGTATATTTGCAATCATTGCAGACACTGATCAGACTGCACAGATGCACAGGTCTCCAACATTTACACATTTGAGAAGTCCGACTTTGCCAGATTGTTGTTAATTTTCTTACATTGTAATACATTGTACTGAATAATGCACGTCTGCGTGCTTTGTTTATTATCAAAGGGCCGTTCTAGTCGGAGGCTATAAATAATAATATAATAATATAAATCAAACGCACATGCACACATTAAACGCGTCTAAATTCAAATGAGCCGCTTCGACAATAGTCGTAGGGTGTGGAGCGTCATTTCAACAAAATCAATGTTGTGATCGGGACAAATTTAGTGTGTAAATCACTGACTGTGTTATAGTGTGCAGTTATGCAAAATACATGTACGTACGCCACGGTGCTTTTCAGGGGCGGATCCAGGATGGGGAGACTGGTAGGTGGGTCCGGCGGTATGCCCTCCGGAATATGTTTGATATTTACACCCCATTTTGCTGCGTTATGGCGCATTTTAGAGCAAAAATATCTTTACCCGCCAAATTTTAGGGGTGGGGGGGGGGGGGGCGCCGGGGTTTCCCCTACGTGAATCCGCCCTTGTTTTTAGCATGGCTGTTTCTTTGTTTAAAAAGGTGCTTAATGTACTTTTTCTGAAACACAACAAAAGTAAATTGCACATTTCATTTTGAAATTAATTATTCCCGACGAGAGAACATGCTGCCGGTATTTTTATCGGGACATGTAACAATATACAACCATGTATGTTACATCTCCACATTTTCCCGGCAGTGGCGGTGGTGGCCAGTCGAGGGAGTGGGCGTCAGCGCAGCATTTTCCCATGGACCTGTTACCTGCTAGTACGGGGTACATGTACATTAGCCCGTCCGCCAGTCATATTGTTGGCTATACAGGAAAATGTTCTTCCCGCTTTCTGAGATGTAAATTTAATTCCGAGAGTCGGGGAATAGTTGATTTTTATTTTGTTTAAAAATGCCCGGGGATGTCCGACTACCCTCTAGAGCCCATCGGGCGCTGAAGTCATTGACATGTGCAGCCATAGGCCTATCCAAATTCTGGTCATTCATCTCTACAGAAATAAAATGCATTTGTTTCAATCACAGTGATGTGCATATAATAATTTACAATTTCCAACACCAGGAATGCCGTTTAGTTTTTTGGTCTTTGGTGACGTATTGCCTAAATCAATAAATGACGTCACAATTAACTGTAAATGACGTCAATTCTGAAATAATTACATTGTATCTTTCTGATGACACACGTATATGAATCTATTATGGCGATGGTGGCAAATTACGAAGCCACAGGTCGGCTAATTATAGATTCAAAATCTACGGTTGTGCGTTTGTTTTGTTCACTACATGTACATATCATAGTTTTATTCTGATGAATGTTTGATAGTATACATATTAACACTTGTAGATACATTTAGTGCAACTTATCAGCAAATACAGTTTACAGCAAGCACTGTCAATGAGTCTATGAACACTCATTTCTGTTGAGTTGCATAGTACAAACGTCGCCGTTTCAACATCATTTTCTCGATGACGTTACGTTTTTTTTCGTGCGTGATTCACATGGTGCTACAAAAAGTGAGACAAAACAAAAACTATTAAACATAATTGCATTAATTTTGTCATTAATGCCGGTTTTCACAGAGCGCGGCCCACATATTTTTCATCAAATGTCTGGTATCAAAATAAATAATATAAGTTATTGTGATTCTACACAGGCTATATGGTGTAATATTGCCCGTCTGGAGGTATGTTCACCCGAGGCGATAACCGAGTGTGAACATACCTTCAGACGGGCAATATTACACCATATAGCCTGTGTAGAATCACAATAACGTATTTGTCATACCGCAGATCCAGTATTTGGCCGTATAAACATATCTCTTCTTTTCATATTTGCATTTTTTCAGGAAGAAAAATAATCCGAGATTCGATTTTCTACCGTCAGTCTTAATATAAAGGCGTAAAGGAACATTTTGTTTTTTTATTAAACGAAAACAAACTAAATATGGAGTAAGAAATCCATCGAAAACGACTTTATGACAGTTTTTTTATATCGTGCAATTTAATTTATATTCCACTGCTATATCGATCTGCTCTCCCTTTGGCGCCTCTAGAATAATGCGACTGGTTCCCAAGCATTCGCTGTCATTGCTACGCCGCGGTTTCGTGCGTGGAACCCATAGTGTGTGACCTAAATATAGCCGTGTCACGAAGCCAAGTGTTTTGAGATTTGAAAAGCAATTTTCGTTATTTTGGCTAATTTTTCGCTCATATTTTGATGAGCGAAGAATATTTATGGAAAAATAAACAATAAAGACTGGTTTTGAGTGTACAATTTGTTACTTGTATTGATCAATTTGTGTTTTTATTGTGTTTAGTGAGGAATACAATTCGCAATCGCTAGACGCTTTCAAAATGTATTTATGCAATGAATATAATCTTACACCGGTGCTGATTCAATATGATGTGTATTAAATTTGTTGAATAATTGCATACGGAATTGACATAATTACGCTTGATTAAAGGTAAATGCCCACTCAGTAGGCACAAAATGTTCTTTATAGGAATTACATAAGTGTATAATTGTGTCACTATTCCACCAGTTCTAAAAAAATTACGAGCTATACAGAAATCATCATTTAGTAATATTTATTTTACTGATAGTGACTCGCGGTGGTATCAGGCTATTTTCATATGCAAATAAGGCATGGCATTATTATTTATACTAATTAAATCCGTCACCTGAAAAAATAAAATTTTCGACAGATTATAAAGTATAATCATTGCACATAAAAAAATAAATATAGAAAATAAATAGTAATGTCCGTTAACAGTTTAAGGAAACACGGTTATCGCGCCTGATATCAGTGTGGAAATGTACGTCTGATATAAAATGTATAATCATTGCACACCAAAAAATAAATACAGAGAATAAATAGTAACGTCCGTTAAAATTTTAAGGAAACACGGTTATTGCCCCTGATATCAGTGTGGAAATGTACGCGTGATATAAAATGTATAATACTGTCAATCAATACGTGGGGTAATGTTGAATGAATGTTTATTTTGCCAGAAAATGTATCGGATGATGTCTCTGATATAAAGAACATGTTGTGCCTACTGAGTGGGCATGTACCTTTAACTACGATATTTCGTAAATTCGTTGACTGATGGCATAACCTTTCGGCACAGCGTCTGTTTCTTGTGAAGTCAGTAAACTCGTTAAATAAATACATGTATTAGTTTTATCACCATTCATGTACACGTAAGGTCCTCTATACATGCTTAATGAGACCAACGTAGCCGTAAGACAAAGATATAAATACAGATTGCAGATTTTCCCGTACAGCGCGCCAGATTCATTAGGACTGGAATATCTTGCAGTGTTATTATTTTCCCACTTCCATCAGCGATAGATATCGCTTCTTATTGGGGAAAGTTCATATCGCCACCCATTGATCATTTCGACACATATTCACGCCATTTAATGAGACAATTGTTACAAGTAGAACCTGAATTTCCGGCAATTATACGAAGACATTCCTTCTAATTCAGACGTTATTATAGATGGATATCCGGAAGGTGATATTTTGTCTGGGAATGTGAAAATATAAAGAGCTCGGAAATATGTTTTGTGATATTCTGTCATTTATGCCGGAACCGTGAGGATAGAATATGCGTTGCCAGACATGAGAAAACGTGGATTATTATTATTATATTTGCAAGTAGCGTATTTCCTGATCAGCCTGCGCATGCGCGCAATCTGATCAGGACATGCGCTGTTCGATATTGCGTGTGTGGAATTATTACTAGTGTCTGAAACAAAAGGTTCACTGCAAGAGCACGCTGGTCAGGAACTACACTGGTCAGAATTGGAGATATCCCTTTTATCGTGGCAAATTATATAATATATTCATCGATACCGATCTGGTATCATTATTCAGACTTGCGTCTTGTGAGTGAAATAGAGACGGGGGAAATTCACACACACATACGTAATGGACGCCGATTCACCAGTGGGACCTTACGATCATTATTGAAGAAACAGACCGAAGTCTATAAATGCATTAAATATACAAACAAAAAAACATCTCGGCAATTAAAACAAAAATTAAAGACTTGTTTACTCTACGATAAACATTAAGTTCACATTATTATATAATGTTATCACATACATGTGTAAAGATGGTCTTTATTTTTTCTTTTAATTGATGATATTTTTAAGTGTATTATATGCATTTCTTTATCCGACTGGTCGCTGACGAACATTTATCCCGTCAACACAGTGTGTATGTGCCGTGAAACACGGTGCCGTGAAACATTTTTGATATCCAGTCAATACTATTTTTGCATTTTACAGCCATTTGTAGGTATAGACGGGATAAATAGAATAGTAGGTTAGTG
Source organism: Conchocele bisecta (assembly GCA_029237695.1). Lineage (NCBI taxonomy): Eukaryota > Metazoa > Mollusca > Bivalvia > Lucinida > Thyasiridae > Conchocele > Conchocele bisecta. The sequence continues at coordinate 67,788,149 of CM055267.1, forward strand.
CCGTGAATGGGAAAAAAATATCTGGCGCGGCACGGAAACGGGATGTGCTCGGCAGAGCCTCGCCCATCCCGTTTCCTGAGCCTTGCCAGATAGTTTTCCCCATTCACGGCACTAACATACTATTCTCTATCTATTTTCCTTATTTCTGAACCAAAGTATATGTTGTGACCACTCATTTGAACCGTCTCGGCGAGGTGGTTCAAATGAGTGGTCACAACAAATACTTCTGATGAGAAATAAAGAAATTCTTGAGCCTTGCCGGATATTTTTTCCCATTCACGGCACTAGCCTACTATTCTGTATGACCTACTCTGGCCATGAACCATAAGGTTCGGTTTCTCAGTGTTCGGTCTATGTACTACCTACCATTCGGGTTTCTTCTCCGAAGTGGAGTGATGTGTGACTGTGGATGGAGAAATGAGTCTTATGACATGTGTACCCCGGGTATGCGCACGGTCGTCAAACGCATTCGTGCGACCAGACGGCCGTTTCACTAAACTTCGTAAGTTAGTAAGTGCAAAATTATGATAGTCTGTCAATTGCACATTAAACAATGTGTTCTTGTAATCATTCATTTAATTTACATTTATTGAGCATAGGCTCAATAAAAACAATGGTTGTGGTAATGTAATAAATAAAGCATACGATAGCTGGTTAATGTTAATCATCAAATATAAATAGCAGTTTGTTCTATATTGTATTTCAATACAAACAAATAATAACTCCCAAAAGTATACTAGGCTAAGATAAGTTTACTTAGCAATTTTGGTGAAATCGGCTACATATTCTGATGAACGGCTTGAACCATTCATTGAAGTGGGAAAAAAACAGTTATTGCGCCAACACAAACGTATTACCGCATCTCGTAATAGTGAGATAGCAGAATAGCGGACCGTTTCACTAAACTTTGTGCAGATTTAGAATAGTCTGTAATTTCAATTGATGGATTTACATTCATTGAGCAAAGGCTGCATATGCAGCCTATGCTCAATAAATGTAAATCCAATAATTGTTGACAACAACACATTGTTAATGTGAATTTTGAAGACTATAACGATTTTGCACTTACGAACATTTCAGTCGTACGACGTTTAGTGAAACGGCCCCCAGGAGCTAGACCGGCCACCAAATGACATAAGCCCCGCTTCGCCTGTCATATTTACTACGAACTGTTTACGTCGCCCGGTGATATGGCAACCAATCCATCAAACTTAAAGATGTTATTTCCAGTGATAAAATGTGTTAAGCAGCATGCGATCTTCATGTAATATGTATGAAGCAAATAACGCTATATGCATGAGGTATTTACATTTACAGATAAACATATGGGAAGCGGTGATGCTAAAGTGAGTCCCACCTATCACCGTTTCAACCATACAGACCATAAACCCAGTACAGTGGGGTCAGCGTGTAAGTGCACACACGAACGAACACGACAGGTTGGTTCCAACCTGTCGTGTTCGTTCGTGTGTGCACTTACACTTACACGCTGACCCCACTGTATTTGCAAGCACTGTAGATCCAGATGAGCCGGCTCGTAACGAGCCGTCTCATCAGGATCTGCAGTGCTTATTGTTATTATTAAGATTTTGAAACAACAGTCCTTTATAGATAAATGGAATACCTATAAGTTATCATGGAATATATTATGTTATATGTTTAGGTATGGAAGGGTCAATCACACTAGACGTTCGTCAGAGAATGTAAACAGTTACTGGTGTGCCTCGGCTGTGCATGCCCAACAAAAGATCAACATTCCAAATACTTAATAATAATAAGTATCGCATCTTTGATATATGTTCGAGTTTTGTTTCCGCATTTACACAGCAATGGGCAATGTATGGGCATGATGATGTGATAACACATTTAGATCACGTTCGTCCGCATGTACGATCGATAATCTCCTCGTACATGCGGACGAACGGTGATTTAACTGTGACCTAATACATTTACCTGTATTGGTATTAAATTTGACGGTACAATTGTCCATATGTGTAGTGTCCCTGCACTGGAATAAGATTGTATATTTCAGTTCCTTTTAACTGACAAAGAGGCGACACATTTCCTACATATTTCAGTTGTGTTTTTACCTTTTCATACAGACATGTACGCCAATGACATACAGAATGGCAACCCATTGTGTGATTACTCTCTTTTGTGGAATTGAACGAATCCTCCGTGTTTTTTTCGTGAAAAGTTCATGTTTTTGTGTGGTTTGAAGTGCACTTTCTGTTTAATGTTAGAGGAGCTTACATAAGTGACCTGATATGATTTGTATTGAATGAGTATACTGATACTGATCTCATGCGAAAATAGGCTTTACAGAGTTTCTTATGAAATTGGTCAACATGGTTAACACATGTACAGTGGGGTCAGCGTGTAAGTGCACACACGAACGAACACGACAGGTTGGTTCCAACCTGTCGTGTTCGTTCGTGTGTGCACTTACACGGTGACCCCACTGTAACCTTCATATTAAATCAACACCAATGTTAGAATATATATATTGCATAATTCCACCACCAAATATAGAAATTGTACCGATCACAAAGAACGTCTTATCAGAATCGGTCCCGTGTAATTATTACACCAGTGTATATTTATTGCACTATAGTGTATTAGTAGATTCAAATAAACAGAGGATCGTACACGAGTGATGATTTAACCCTTTCAACCCTAAGTAACTGAATGGGCTGTGATATGTTCGTTTTGCAACCAATCCAATCATCGCAAAATGATTTTCAGACTTTTCCATTTATAAAAATGGGGTATTTGTTTTTCTCAAAAATACGAAAATTACTTTCAAACAATGCAGATCCTGATGAGACGGCTCGTTATGAGCCGTCTCATCAGGTTCTGCACTGTTTGCATAAACCGCTATAGCGGGCTTTCAGGTTCAAAGGGTTAATATGAAGTTTATTACTCGGCATAGCCTCGTTTCTTATGAAATCAGTCAACGAGTTTAATAAATATCATATTAAATCAACACAGCTGTTCGATTATATTTATTGCATACGCTCATCATCATAATTTGAAACTGTATTGATTACCTAACATGTTTTCTGTAGCAGATTCATTTGCATATTTATTACATTTAACTAGTGCATTATGATTTGTTATTACACTGTGTTATTAAACTGTGAAAGCCCATTTTATGCAATAAAACTGTGTTATATACAGTGGAACCTCTCTAAACCGGACACCCTGTGAGGTCCCCAGGGTGTCCGGATTAGAGAGGTACGACTGTAAAACAGACATATTACTACTTCAAGACACGCGTGAGTGGTTGGTGATCATTAACCCTTTGAACCCGAAATCCCGCTATAGCGGTTTATGCAAAAAGTGCAGATCCAGATGAGCCGGCTCGTAACGAGTCGTCTCATCAGGATCTGCACTTTTTGAAAGTAATTTTAATATTTTTGAGAACAAAAAATATCCGCTTTTCATAAATGGACTAGTCTGAAAACCATTTTGTGACGGTTGGGTTGGTTGCAAAATGAACATATCAAAATCCATTCCAGTTACTTAGGGTTGAAAGGGTTAACAGAAATTAACATCGGAGATAAAGGGCAATGAAACCTATCAATATTAAGCACATCTACTCTTTCTCTGTGTTCGGCTTAGAGAGGTTCCACTGTACTGCTAATGATGATTTGATCCAATAAGAAACAAGTCTGTATGCGACCATGTTTTGTGCTAAACGATCCCAACGATCGGAAGAAAAGAGCATCGTCGTGCGCAATACGTTTTTTATCTGCATGTTTTATGTGTTGTTCGTGTGTGTCATGCTTCACCATTGCAAAAAGAAAATCTATAAACTGTCAGGTTGACGTTTGCGATAAGGAAATGAGCGGTTGCCATAGCGGCACAAAAATATAGGTTGCTTGTTAATTACAACGTATTTCAATGTACTGCGAAAATTGGTCCAGTATCGTCAGTCAAGTTTTGTATCTGTCAAAATGGTGTAAACTTCCTTGTCCGATATGTACATGGGGTCAGCGTGTAAGTGCACACACGAACGAACACGACATGTTGGTTCGCTACCCACCCAAAGTGTATGTTGTTACCACTCAGTTGAACCGTCTCGCCGAGACGTTTCAACTGAGTGGTAACAACATACACTTTTGATGCGAAACATAAACTTTTGTTTATACATGAAATACAGTGGGGTCAGCGTGTAAGTGCACACACGAACGAACACGACAGGTTGGAACCAAACAAAATTGTAAATATTTTTCTGGATTTTTTCTCATTTCGCATCAAAAGTGTATGTTGTTACCACTCAGTTGAACCGTCTCGGCGAGACGGTTCAACTGAGTGGTAACAACATACGCTTTGGGTGGGTAGCGAACCAACCTGTCGTGTTCGTTCGTGTGTGCACTTACACGCTGACCCCACTGAAGCTAGGTTTCGGAGTCAATTTCCAAATGTTCCGCTTTAGACTTCTCCCACAGCTCGTATACCTCCACTATAAAAGCAATACATATACTCTAACGTTTGTGTTGATTTAATATGATTGTTACATGCACATGTGTTAACCCTGTTCACCATGTTAAAGGTACATGCCCACTCAGTAGGCACAACATGTTCTTTATAGGAATTAAATAAGTGTATACTTGTGTCACTATTCCACCAGTTCTAAAGATTACGATTGTCCGCTATATATACAAAGTATAAATAGTAATGTCCGTTAACATTTTAAGGAAACACGGTTATCGCCCCTGATATCAGTGTGGAAAGTCTGATATAAAATGTATACTAATGCCAATCAGTACGTGGGGTAATGATGAACGAATGTTTATTTTGCCAGAAAATCACTCAGATGATGTTTCTGATATAAAGAACATTTTGTGCCTACAGAGTGGGCATGCGCCTTTAAATTCCCATAGACAAATCACTTTTTCGTAATACAATCAATATCTGACCAAATTTCACGAAATATAATGAAGGCTCATTCTTAAATATTAATAAATATTATTATCGGAAATAAGTGTTGTTTTTGCATTGTTTAGGTTTCGTAAAAGAACAAAACAGTAGTTATAATGAGTGTACACTACATGCACACAGGATGTGGTTGTTTATTGAGAATACAGACCGTTTCGTCGCAACGTGAAGAAAAACAATTGTGACGGATTGAACTGTTGCATTTGTCCCCTCTTATTTATGCAACTTGACATTTTAAAAGTGTTATTGATTACTAGTGTGAGAAACCTAAGTGATGTATTAAAGAGAAAACATTACACAAACTGCGTCTGTAAGCCGTAGAGAAGCCATTAGAAACCATTCGTCTCATTCACACCATGTATGTTTCAGTTTCAATAATATATGTCACATACGCACATGCACAGCTATATGCATATAAACGGAGCCCAGTTGATGTTTGTACATATCCATTTGTATTACATTCTCTTAAGAATGTAATACAAATGGATTATTGCCCCTCATTTCCTTCATAATCCTGTGAAGGATTATGAAAGAAATGAGGGGCAATAAGAATGTAATACAGGTGGAGTATTGCCCCTCATTTCCTTCATAATCCTGTGCAGGATTATGAAAGAAATGAGGGGCAATACGAATGTAATACAGGTGGATATGTACAAACATCAACTGGGCCCCGTTTCACTACACTTCATACGATGTTCGTAAGTGCAACTATTATTGTGTGTCACCATGTCATTTGCGCTGACTATCAATGTTGGCAAATGTTTCGTGTAAGTGTTCACAGTTAATGATATAATATGTAGGTGAACAAATGTTGTATTCGGGAAGCACGTAAATGTGTATAAACATCTTCGTACGAACATATTCATCGTGTGAATGTTAGTGAAACGGGCACCTGCAGGCCAGTGGTCCAACGAATATTAACGAAATAATAGGACCACGTTCCTGTCGTATATCAACACTTTCATTAATGAAATGGTCGTTGCAAAATATCCATCAGCTGTCCGCCATTACCCTACCTAGGGACACTTGCATAAACCTATCTACAGCGTCACTTTGCATACGATATTAGCTTCATCCGTCAATATATTGACATTCAACTGTGTGAGTATGTTTCGCAGACACATTCATAGCACCGCTGTTGAGAACCATTTATCATCATTTGTGGCCATATGGTCAGTTACCTAAAACGGTATACTAATCTAGCCACACAGCACGAAAAGCGGCTTTTAAGGAAACAGGCAAACAATTGATTTCCCATAGACCCACATTCACACAAACATGACAATCGCAAACTACCTGCGCCAAACTCAATTTTGTTACTTCCACTCCTGGTGTCAGTGACCTAAGCCGGTTCTAGATCCATGTCAAACACGGGGCCATGCGGGTTGATTTACATGAGTTATTTCCCCTTGTTTGACGGAACCGTCTACTTTCACTTTCGAAATCTCTATCTCACCCCCGCATCAAGTTGCACACAAAAAAATTAACCTGCATGGGTAGAGAATGCAAATAATATAATAAAATTGTTGGCACAGACATACCTTTCCCTGTAGCATCTATTTTAGTTATCTCTCTGTCATAATAATAACAATCAATGCCGTTGTCCTGAGAATTTACTCCTTGTTGCTGAGCTATACCAGGACTGGTCACATTATCCATTAGTCGACTGGTTCCTTAACCCTTTCAGCCTTGGATATCCTACATTGGCTTCCTTATACTGTTTGTAGTACTATTCCATTAATGACAAAATATCAATTTGTTTAGAGGTGAATAATTCTGGTGACATATGCTGCAGATCCTGATGAGACGGCTCGTTACGAGCCGGCTCATCTGGATCTACAGTGTGTGCACATCTTGGCTTTCTGGTCTGTAGGGCTGAAGGATTACATGTAAGACGATGTAAATCTGTTCAGAAATGGATACGACGAATCCAAATCTACTTTATTTTCAAGTGACACTTGCAAATGCCTTGATTATTTCAGGCTTTAAAAGCTTTCAGAAATGTCTCGAGCAGTTTAGACTTTCAAATCTATCCGACTTAGCATCTTTCATGGAGGTTACTTTCTATCATGTACAGTGGCACTTCTCTATATGGGACAACCTGGGCGACCCCAGGGTGTCCGATTTAGAGATGTGTTACTGTAATTCAGACATATGAACATCCCAATACATATCTGTGTGGTTTTCAATCATGAATAGACATTATCAGAGACACGCCATGTGATTTTGTAATTTCGGATATCTGCGTAATTTCATTAAATACGTTTACAAAATTTACAATATTGTTCATCAATAAAGTAAAAGTTGACACAATTTGCAGAGTACATGTGGAATTCTGAAAATGTTGTCAACTTTTGACGCAAAATGTTGTAAATTTTCCGAAGGTACAAAATCACGCGCCGAAGACACTGGTTGTCGCCCTTTAGCATACGCTGTGTTAAAGGTACATGCCCACGCAGTAGGCACAAAATGTTCTTTATAGGAATTAAATAAGTGTATAATGATGCCACTATTCCACCAGTTCTAAAAAATACGAGTGCCCGCTATACAAATATAATCATTTATTAATTATCAATTTACTGTTAGCGACGCGCGGCGGTAACAGTCTATTTTGATAATGTGCGGGGACGACGACTTTCACATCACGGCTTGCGGTGCGCATGCGCAGTATACTACGCGCGCCAGTAGGCTTCCCAATATGTCAACATGTCGAAACGTCCAGGACGGAAATTGTATGAAAAGGCGTCGGCCAAAAAAAAAGGCGAAGAGAGAGTGGTTAATATTGGCGACCAGATCACCAAATGGAAAGAGTTACGTGGAGATTTAGATTTGGACTCGAACAGAGATTTTTCTTCTCAACTTCTGATGCTTCACTGCGCATGTCAAAGATGTGATATGATTGACCGTGTCACGTGTTTTGTGTTGGTAAAAATAGCACGAGGTCGGAAAATACCCTTTCTGGTCGCGGCATATAAAATGCGATTTAACACCAATTAACACGCGCCGTAATTAAAAATAACTCGTTAGTGGGTAAGCAAATGGCTCATATAAGGCATGACAGAAAATGAAAAGTAGTAGTACAGTGTAACCTGCTGCGTGGGTATGTACCTTTAACAAACAGCAACGAAACAAACACTAAAATAAATGCATTTCCAAGTTAAAATGCGACACGCAATGAGAGGAGGTCCCCAGGGTGTCCGACTTAGAGAGGTTTCCCTGTAAATCAGGCATATGACCATCCTGAGCCAATAGTTGTGTATTATGCGGTCAGGAACATACATTATCACCAAGAAACTCATCCACAATAATATCGCAGGTGTTTGTTTAGTGTCCGGTTTAGAGAGGTTCCACTGTAATTGTCTTTGCAGCACGTGTTCACACAAATTACAGTGGGGTCAGCGTGTAAGTGCACACACGAACGAACACGACAGGTTGGAACCAACCTGTCGTGTTCGTTCGTGTGTGCACTTACACGCTGACCCCACTGTATACCTACAAGCTGATGCATGTATTGCTATATACATATTTGCCCTTTCTCCCATAACTGTCTGATATAGATAAATTCGTGCTCAGTTATGGGCTATTCCATTAATGGGATCAGTGATATTTCATTTGGATATACAATGATTGCAAATAATTACTTTATGGCCTATATGGTTAAACGAAAGAGTTAAGTAACTATTTATCACGCAGCATAGCGATAATACACTGTTCTGCTCCAAAACCGAATATTTTCTGCCTGCCACATTGGGCGAATTCGCCAGAAATGTCCGGTTATTCTGCACCGTTAGTGTGCCCTATTTCTTGCACCAATACTTAACCCTTTCACTCTTAACCCTTTCCCTGTTTTGCGATATTTCGACTCTTCCAAATCGAAAACATCTGAATAAAAGAATCAAATGCTGGGTCAAATGATGGTTCAATTATCTGATAGAGTAGAAAACATTGTGGGAAAAGGAGAAATTGCTTGTTACAAGCAATTTCTCCTTTTCCCACAATGTTTTCAAAAGACATCTTCTGCAGAGGCGTGAAAAGTCGTTTCTATCAGGGAAAGGGTTAAATAACTGGAACGTATTCTGATATATATGTTAATTTTCCGACCAGTCCAATCGTCATAAAATCATTTTCAGTCAAAAGATGTTTTTTTATTAAACATATAAATATTACTTGCAAACAGTGCATATCCTGATGTCTCGAGCCGTCTCATCTGGATATACACTTTTTGCAACACCGCTATAGAGGTATGTAGTATTGAAAGGGTTAACTTGTAAACCAATCTATTCATATCACTTACAGCTATGTTCCTATATTCCAGGTGCAAATAAACGCCGACGACGTGACGACAATGACGACTGAACAGACGATATCCCTCGTCAACACGTCTGCCCGCTACTATTACAAGCTCGTCTGTGACGATGATAACTCAACGCTCGCCGACAACTCGAGCAGTGCGGAATGTCCGCGGGAACTTCCGGTCGGCCAAATATTCATGATTACGTCATACGTAATTATCTGTCTCTGCGGACTTATCGGAAATGGGTTAGTTATATACGTGGTACTCAGGTTCGCCAAAATGAAAACAGTGACCAATTGTTACATTTTAAACCTGGCCATTTCTGATGTATTGTTTCTATTCAGCTTGCCGTTTCTCGTGACAACAACAATCCTAGAATACTGGATATTCGGCAGTGCTATGTGTAAGATCTACTTTTTACTGTTTTCAATTAATTTTTTCACGGGCGTGTTCACCCTGACGGCAATGAGTGCGGACCGATATTTTGCCGTGTGTCATCCCGTGAGGTCCGTAAACTACAGGACGACCCGCATCGCCTTTTTCGTCTGCTTGTTCATCTGGACCGTGTCCGTCTTCGTGATGCTGCCTGTTATTCTCTACTCGACGACAGTTCCCCATCGAAATTGCGAGGGGAAAATGACGTGTACAATATCGTGGCCGGAAGATCAGCCAATCCCAGGCGACAAAGCCTTCACGTGGTACACGTTTCTTCTCGGATTCTCGATCCCCATCGCGCTGATATCCGTTTTTTACGTGTCAGTTGTGTTGCGCCTTAGGAGCGTCGGTCCGAGCAGAAAGTCGAAGGAGCGAAAGAAGTCCAACCGGAAAGTTACGCGACTGGTGTTCGCCATGATTTTCGTCTACGTCATCTGCTGGTTCCCGTACTGGTGTTTCCAGGGTCACCTGACATTCATACCGACGGGGACAACGGTGCCCAATTGGCAGATCTATCTGTTCAACGCTTTCACCGTCTTATCGTTCGCCAACAGCATGTTGAATCCGCTCCTATACGCATTTCTTAGCGAAATATTCCGCAAAAGTTTCATCAAGGCCTTTAAATGTGTTAAACTTCCCGAAATGAACCGAAGTACGTGCGCTGCAGAAAACAGTGCATTTCCGCGCTCCACGGTGAGAAAGGAGAACGGCAATGGTGAAAAGTTCGAGTTTACCTCTATGATTAACCAAACGGAAGACACGTGCGTTCACGCAAACAACACTGCGTTCCAAATGACACCTATTACAACAGTCGATAAATTGCAGGAAGAGACGGAAACAGAACCAGACGAGAATTCCAAACTGTATGTGGATAAGGAAATACAAACAAAGAATAGTGAACAGCAGTGACACCGTTTGACAAATTGTTATGGATTGTAGAAAGAAATCGGCGTGTTTCAATGCAGTAGGTAGCGTAAATTCTGGTTTCCCATCAGTCAGGAGACGAACGAGTCTAGTCAGTAAAGAGCCGAAGTGGTATTTGTGAATGTATTTATTATGCATACACACGCGACACAGATCGTAAAGTTCGAAGTAATATTGCGAAGGTTACTGTACACACGCAACGCATATAACAACTTTGAAGTACGCATGTACTCGCCTGCGAATGTGCGCAACGTGACTTCCCAACGTGTAGACGGGAAATAGTTGCGAACAGTAACTCTTGAAATATACTCCCGTACCGTCATCGACTGAGTAGATTGCAAAAGTTACTGATCGCAACTAGTGGGGAAATACACCAACGCAGACGATATACAGAGATTCGCCATCGTTCACTTGTGGTGGACGAGTGACACAACTATGTTCATTTTCGTGTTCAAGTGACTGTTTATCTAAATGTTGTCCCTAGTTAATTGATTTACAAAAATACATTTTAAAGACTATATTTAACAGTAGCCGATTTCATCAATATTGCAAAGTATACTTACCTATCAACGTATACTTTGAGGGAGTAATCATTGATTTTTCCCAAAATGCATTATTTCATATAGAACTGACAACTGTATATATTGGATGTTTAAAAGTATGCAGAATTATTTATTATACTGAATTTGTTACATTATCACAGCCACACTGGCTGTGAATATGTAATAAATTCAGTATAATAAAAATTAATAAATTTATCCTAAAATTGAAAATTTCTCCTTCAAAGTATACCTTGCTAGAAAAGCATACTTTGCAATGTTGGTGAAATGGGCTACTGATGTTACAAACTATGAGTGTTCCGATTGTATAGATAACATCTTGTAGGTAGAAACGTGTCATTCCCGAAAATATAACTTTGGGGCCGCCTAGCCGGTTGAGTCGCCAACACTGATTTTATCCCGTCAACACAGTGCGTATGTGCCGTGAAACATGTTTGATATCCTGTCAATACGATTTGGAGATGCGGCTGGGGTTATTTTTTTGCATTTTAAAGCTATTTGTAATGTTGACGGGATAAATAGAATAGTAGGTTAGTGCCGTGAATGAGAAAAATATCTGGCGCAGCACGGAAACGGGATGTGCTCGGCTATATCTTCCTCTAAAAGTATGAGTCCTATATTACGCGTACGCTCGAACACGCGGCTTTATTATCGTCTCCTATATATAGTCTCCATCCGTATGCGATTTCTCTTCTACTGGACCCAGTTGCTCAAAACCTCTGTTAGCTTAACAGACTGTTAAATCATTGGCTAAGGAGTTAACAGTCTGTTAAGCTAACAGAAGCTTTGAGCAACCGGGCCCTGGTATACGCTTGTATATGTCAATAGTCCACCTACAAATTGTTCATTGATCGTATGTAGCCACAGATGCGCCTACAGTAAGTTTCACTTTTTCCTAAATAAGACACACCATGCGATTTTGTACCGTCTGACAACTGCGTTATTTCATGAAATACATTTACAACATTTAACAAATTTTCCATACGTAACAGTCAAAAGTACATGCGAAATTACATTAAATTTTGAAATTTGTGTCAACTGACATCATTTACAGAAAATATCCCATTTTTTGTTAATATATTTCATGAAATATCGCAGATGTCCGTAGTCCAAAATCACATGGCGTGTCAAATTAGTGACGTAGCGTCCTAAATAATAATATGATGGACAGCAGAATGTCGCTCAAAGCCGATGCAAGCTTCTCAAGAAAAAACACTCGGGGGAAAATACGATATACAGTCAGTTTCTTCACTCCTCGTTGGGTTATCTCCTTCTTCCACTCAATATGTTATCACTCGTTTCTCAGGGGAGGATTGAGTCTCTCTCGGCAGCAGACATTTCCCAACTTAACGTTGCCAACTCCGGTTGAGCTTCGTAATTAAGGTAACGTCTGGCAGCCAACCGTTACAATCTATGGTATAATAGCGTCCGTGAAAATCTCAATCACAACCAGTATCGCCCAACCCGGTTATTATCAAACACAAGTGCTCGTAAATTAATGCCGAGCTCCATATGTAGGTCATATGTTCAATTTACTTCCGTAATATAATAAATAACGTAGAGTATAATACATTATACATCCATTTGCTTCAGCAGTTATCTGAAATGTTAAACCCTATAAAAAACGAATACACATGTAAAGATACATCAATATAACAGGCATTACTGTCCCTGAGTGATCGACGTACATGTATTGTGCGCTTAACGTTTACCTGTTCGTTTGACATGTTGAACGGGTCATTGGAAAAAGGGGGCTAAGTCCTTTGGACTTAGCCCCCTTTTTCCACTGACCCGTTCAATACATTTGCAGAATTATATTGCACAGTTTAATTATCGTTGTATAGTTGCATATGTGCATCATAGTGCTTTATTTAATCATGATGTAACTTGTAGTTGTACATATGTGATACGTGAGTGGCAGGTGGGTGCAAGAGATGGGTAATTTAACGATCGGGGTTCATCCTTACCGGAATTCAGACTGGAGACCTTGTTTGGCCCTCACAATACGTCTTTGGCATTTTGTATGTGACAGTTGAATCTGGTTATACCCTTATGTGAGTATTACGATTATTCGTAATCCTAATTTAGGGGAAGGGGGCCAAGCGACTTGGTCTGGTATGGACCTGGCACCAGATCAGGTTATTCTAATTTCAGGGCTGAATATACATGTTCTCGATGTAAATATTCCGTTCTTATTTTGGGATTTTCCTCCCAATGCAGCAGGTTAAAACGGGATCGAACCCGTTTGCCCGGCCTTACATGACCTTAGCACGACCTTAGCTGTTGATAGGCCGTTAAACACCAATAAACAAACAAACAAACAAACATGTGACACGCAATTGTTTATGTAAACACTACTACATTGGTTTTGATAATCTATACATGTACAGTGGGGTGAGCGTGTAAGTGCACACACGAACGAACACGACAGGTTGGTTCGCTACCCACCCAAAGTGTATGTTGTTACCACTCAGTTGAACCGTCTCGCCGAGACGGTTCAACTGAGTGGTAACAACATACACTTTTGATGCGAAATGAGAAAAAATGCAGACAAATATTTACATGAAATACAGTGGGGTCAGCGTTCCAACCTGTCGTGTTCTTTCGTGTGTGCACTTACACGCTGACCTCACTGTAGATATAGTATTGCCATAGTTTGCTTTACACGTTCAAGTTGGAGGTTGTTAATAATAATATCTAAGAGACGCATATAAATAACTCCTAACTTGCATGTGATAACGCCAATATCTTACTACAAGGCACATACCGTTGCTACTAATGTGAAGCGTCTTAATACACCCCGTCCGTATGAATATGTATATCCAATTTCGTCGGACATGTTATTTTGTAAGCACAATACGCTTATAATATCGTGAAAGTACGAATGTTAATTGTGTATGGGTGCGTTTTAATAAAGTTATACATGTACTGTATATATACTTGCATTACAAAAGTGCTATCACATCGTGTGTGTTTTCTGCATTTACGCAGCACATGGTCACATTCAGATCACGTTCGTCCGCATGTACGAGCGATACTCTACTCGTTAAAGCTCGCGGAAAATCTCTTCGGACATACCGTGATCTAACCGTGGCATAAATATGTATATTGTACAATAATACGAAAGTCTGATGATCTGCCAAGGAAAATGAAACCGGTTAGGTTACAGTGGGATCAGCGTGTAAGTGCACACACGAACGAACACGACAGGTTCGTTCGTGTGTGCACTTACACGCTGACCCCACTGTACATAAACTTGTAAAATCTACTGTCAACAGGCGTTTCGTTATGTTTTTCATTTTGTGATATTGGTGGAACATTTACCGTTATATATTATATATTCATGTTATACTAATATTAGATGACGTTATAGCTTCATATTAAGGGGGCTGTAAGTAAACAATTCAAATTGCTGATTTTATTGTAAAGTTTTAGAATATTACTATTATGGCTGAATGTTCGAATCTTCTGTCTATCACAAACTGTATATACGAATGCAAAGTGCAATATGGCTTATACAGTTGCCAGGGGCCCGTTTCACTAAACTTTGTACGACTAAAATCTTCGTAAGTGCAAAATTATGATAGTCTGTAAATTGCACATTAACACTGTTTTCTTGTAAACAATTATTGGATTTACTTTTATTGAGCATTCGCTGCATGTGCAGCCTATGCTCAATACATGTAAATCCATCAATTGAAATTTCCAGACGATCCTAAAATTGCACTTACGAACATTTTAGTCGTACGAAGTTTAGTGAAACGGGCCCCTGGGTGGCTCCGTCATTTGCTATTCGTCCGACAATAATGTCGCCTTATGGAATCAATGTCTAATTACTACCAGGCTAAATTGTACAGAGCCCCAGAGGGTTTTTTTTTTATTAATTCGTTCCCACGAAATAACAATTCGTTCCCTCAATTTAACAATTCGTTCCCTGGAATTAACAATTCGTTCTCACGATATAACAATTCGTTCCCTCGAATTAACAATTTGATCCTACCAAATCACATTTCGTTTCTTCAATTTAACAATTCGTTACCACGAAATAACAATTCGTTTCCACAGGGGCTCCGTAGAATTGGCTATCCGTCTCATCATGCTCTACACTGCTTGTACATGCAATAAACCTGGCGCCCGTTTACACTAAACTTCGGATGATAAAAATTTCTATGAAATTGCTTCCCACATTAACGTGTTTCTCTAATGCTACCATTTTGTATCACATCCACACAAAAATCGGCTGTCACAACGAATGTTATTGGGGATTTCAATTTTGCACTTACGAATGTCTTAGTCGTAAGAAGTTTAGTGAAACGCGTCCCTGGTTTGTCAGATCCTGACCAAATACACCATGTATAGTAATACCATGTAAATATACCGTTTCGTAATATTATTTGTTCTATGTATACGAGGGGTGTTCATAAAATACCATGACAAGTTCTGTACAATCCATGTTTGTTGGGTGAACTGTCTTAACATTCACATACAGGATGATTGATAAACGATGTATCGATTTCATATTCACAACTCATCATAAATATACTATGGACATTGTTTCGTTACCAACGCAACGTCATCACGTGATATGCAGCCCAACGCCACAATGACGTTATGTAAATGTTATGCTCCTTATTTTTAAATAGAAGAAGAACAAGCACATGCTTTTATTTCATGCTCGTAAAATGATTTTTTTTTAATAAACACAACGGTACTGTACAGTGGGGTCAGCGTGTAAGTGCACACACACGTTCGTGTGTGCACTTACACGCTGACTCCACTGTATGCACTCCCGACAACGGTGATGCCAAGATATGTACCTTTGTTTAAACATTGCATCTGACATACCGGCAGTGACTTTATTGACTGCTCACGTCGCCGTGGGTTCCCTTCATGCGTCTTTTCGTATACTGACTAAAAAAGAAATCACAAGGGGCACGATTGGACGAATATGGAGGCTGATCCCACCCACGATATTTAATAATAGATTCATCCACTGAAACTACTCGATTTGAAAACAAATGTACATATATCCCCTGTCCACTATCTTACAACTCAAGCACAACTCGCATGGCCTTCTGTTCCATGTTCAGCATCATCCATCTGCCTTTATGCCTCCTCATATTTAAATATGTTTAATCACACTATGTGTGCAGGTAGTGAGTTCAACCGAGCTGACAGTTCACGCACAAATGATCCGTCAACCCAGACTTTTACTTCGGCTCACAACATCGGCCGACGTCACTTTTGGACGTCCATGTGGCCTAGCCTTCACGCCTTCCCACCCACTGTCTATCCGACTACTAGTATATCGCTAGTTAATTTTCATCCAGTTGGTGGGCTTTCACCATATAAATATCTCATCATCATCATCTCGTCTTGATGTATGCGTTTAGATTAACAATTTAATAGCAACGTTGGTTCTTCCTTGGCAAGTTTTCATAGTAAGAGCAGACAGTCGTTAAAGTACGTCATTTCCGGTGATGACGTCACATTTTTCAAATATTTCGCCGCATTAAAATGTGTCGCTATTATTTCCCAAAATGTATGTGACCCAACAACAAACACACGGAAACGCCAACACTTCTCATTCCGCCTTATTTCAAAAAAATATGCATTCAAAATTACGTTACTTGGGCCAAAATATGACGTTACCATAGCAACTACAACACGAGCCGTACACTTTATTTTCATACTTTGTCTTGGACGAATGGGAAACAATTGACCAGGCTACATGATATCCACATTTGGTTGAAATGCGTTAGAAAATGACAAAACGATGGGACGATGAGTATTTTATGAACACCCCTCGTACATCTATAAATCCGAGTAGTTATCTACGTATGTCTATGTTGTGTGTTTATTTGTGATGGCTCGTGTTCTTTGACATTTTGACATTTGGAAAATTGGCCACGATCTGACAAATGTCGTTGTCTTTACAAACAGTGTAGACCCAGATCAGCCTGTCGCATCCGCGCAGTCTGATCAGGTTCTTCACTGTTCGTCATCTGGTCATCGAAACCTGCATCCCACCGCCCACCGCTTAATTATTATCATTTATGTATGTACGGTGATCAGGATCTAAACTGGCATAACATTAAATAAACCGAGTTTTGTCATAAACTGGTCCGTATTGAAATTTCTAATCATTTTGAGCATACATGTACTTCCAGCTACGTTAATCTTGCTTATAAACTTCGAAACCGGGCAGAAAGAAAACCCGCGTACTTACATGTTAGTACAGTCGAACCTCTCTAAACCGGATACCCATAAATATATCTCATCTTAATTGTGTACGTTTATTGTCATCTCTCACCAATGATAGTGTCTGTTCATGATCGCAAACCACATATACCTGTTTTGCGGTGATCATGTGCCTGATTTAGAGAGGAGCCTCTCTAAACAGGACACACTGTGGACCTCCCCATGGTGTCCGGTTTAGAGAGGTTCCACTTTATGTCGATGGTCGGTGCCATTTATCTCCTTAGATAATGTGTGTTCATGATCGCAAAGCACAAAGATCGTCAGACATGCCGCAGTGTCAATGCATCAGGTTTGATATAAAAAGCAAAAACGGTCAATGAAAACATCCAGTAATGGTACATTAATGTTTATTTGCCCGATAAAAATGTCATATCTAAAGAATGGACGAACGAAAAAAAAGCATGTTTCCTATATATTACAACCTGGGATGTGGGAATGCCGGTATAAGAATTGACGATACATGCACATGTATGGACGGGTCGGTGGAATAAGTTTCTTCCACTGACCCTTTCATGTCTCCCTACAATACAACATAACGTCATATGTTTAACGTGAGAACTGAGAACGTTATGTTTTGTATATATTTTATTTAATTGAATTTCGTGATTTGATTGCATAACATTGATCTAGCACGCAGAAAACAAGTAATTTACTTACTGAACACATGTAACGCCGCATCAGGGGGACGGTTCACTAAACTTCGTACGACTAAAATGTTCATAAGTGCAAATTTGGGATCGTCTGGAAATTTCAATTGATGGATTTACATTTATTGAGCATAGGCTGCATATGCAGCCTATGCTCAATAAATGAAAATCCAATAATTGTTTACAAGAAAACATTGCTAATGTGAAAGTTATAGACTATCATAATTTTTAGTCGTACGAAGTTTAATTAAATCTCCCCCAGGGCAGGTCGTAAATTCCATCTCATATTGTAACGTATCGCATCCATGCAATCTTCGGAAAGGCAAATTCAATTTGGTATATGTGGCTGTCACTGGAGAAATGGGGAATATGGGATGTGACCAGTGTAGCTCCTGATCAACGTATACACTGAAAACAATGTACATGTTAGAAGTATGTTGGGTGTTTCATTGATGGAATGGCGAACAGTGCAGTTCCCGGTCAGACTGTGCGGATGCACTAGCTGATCTGGATCTACACTGGTCGCAAAACCCTATTTCTTCGGTCGCAGCTACATGTACATATCAGCATGAAATAAATCGTGAAAACTATATTTGTAAAATCGAAAACAGAAGTTTCAATTAAATTGTTCATATTACTTTTGTATCTGTTATACATGTATTTGTTATGTACGAAAATCTCACTTGCATTTGGTTTGCGTCAGGATGTTGGATCAGGTTAGTTGTTTCATATCCTCAACTGAACTGGTCACACATGAATTGCTAAAAGGTTGCACGTTTTGCTACCAACGAACCTTTTGGCTGTTAGAACATTTAATCGAAACTACATGTGTTTTTATATGTAAGTACTTTTATCATCAATAACAAAATAGATTTTTATGAAATTCAATCAAATGTTGATTGTATTGCAAAAAATAATGTGAATTTAACATGTGGGCTAAAACCTTTTTTTTTACGAATTTGTGGGCCGCGTTTCAAAATTTATTCAATTTTTATTTTAGTCACATCGTTTCTAAGCTATCTAGCCACGCAAGAGTTGCGTTTTTTCAGACGATCCTCCTCTCTGTCCTGCTTCTTTTTGCCATTTTTAAATTCCCATAAGAATCAGTATGGAATTTCATCAAAGGAAAACTAGGGATCGTGATTCTATTGCTATTTTATGGAACAGTACTTTCATTTAAATATTTTTTAGATTTACTGTGTTTAATAGCCAATAATTCCAGCACAAAACTATTTACACAATTCCCTAAAATTTGATTGGCCCGTAGCAAGTATCTGTCCAAAATGTATATCCCAGCAAACTCCCACGCCGAACTACTTTCCGTAACCATGAGGCGCAGTTAAAATAATTCTTAAGAAAACGGAAAATAAACACATTTTCTTGATGAATTTATTTCAAATGCTGGAATTATAAGGAATGAATGGCCTTTTTGTGGAATTTATCGGGGATATAAACTTGGAAAAGTCGCGGGAATACTGGACTAGGCCTTAAAAAGTTACAATTTTCTAAAAAAAAAAAAAAAAAAAAAAGGTTTTTTTTTTGTTTTTCGAAAATTGTAATTTTTTATCGCTTCGTCCAGTATTCCCGCGACTTTTCCAAGTTTATACCCCGATAAATTCCACAAAAAGGCCATTCATTCCTATAAACGTTGGGCGACAGCAAAACAGTAGTATGTATGGCGGTCCTGCATAGCCTCATTTCTTATGAAAGCAGCAAACTCGTATAAGCATACTGAATTACAGCAAGATGAGTGAAGTAATATATTGCACAATATATGACATTTTCTACCGAATATAATCGCATCGCTGTATTCGCCAATGCTGCCTCCGAAATACGATATGAAACATATTAAATCTAAATTGTACGACAATTCCAGCTAATAAACACTGTTATCCCGTCAACACAGTGCGTATGTGCCGTGAAACATCGTGCCGTGAAACATTTTTGATATCCAGTCAATACTACTTTTTGCATTTTACAGCCATTTCTAGGTGATGATGGGATAAATAGAATAGTAGGTTAGTGCCATGAATGGGAAAAAATATCTGGCGCGGCACGGGAACGGGATGTGCTCGGCAGAGCCTCGCCCATCCCGCTTCCTGAGCCTTGCCAGATATTTTTTTCCCATTCACGGCACTAACCTACTATTCTCTATTTACTCGTCTCAATTGTCTAGTTTTATGAAACTGACAAGCAATTGATTGCACCTCATCAGAGTGGTGGGTGGTACGTACGTACATGTACTAACACTCTGTGGGTGGTGGTCGGGCGAACGAGACGGCGTAAATTAACGGTATGGGTTCCTCCTGATAGGAATCACGATTTGCCTGGTTTGGCCCTCAGGTACATTTTTATCTTTGGCTCTTTTGACCTGGGAGTTGAATTGGGTTATTGTCCATTATAAAAGTAGTAAAATTATTACTGATCCTACTGCTTTTGGGAGGGGACAAGTGATTCTTGTGTGGCGAGGACCTGGCATCAGATCAGGATTATTCTGATTTCAGGGCTGAATAAATAGTTCTTTTTATTGTAAATATTCAGTTCTGATTTTGTGATTTTCCCCACATTTATACATGTACTTGTACAGGTAATATATGGGATTTAGTACTAAGCGCATTGACCCGGCCTTAAATGACCTTAGCTGTTGATAGACCGTTAAACCCCAATAAACAAACAAACAAAACCTCATCAGATAGTTTGTGCATACAGTTTAACCGTGCCTGACTCGTTGCATACATCAAATGGAATCTCATTTGAGATCGTCTATGTATTAAAATCATATTACACATGTAGTATAATGTGATGTATATAGAAATGAGACGGAATGCTATATAGGGAAGCAACCTGGGGCCCGTTTCACTAAACTTCGTACGACTAAAATGTTCGTACGTGCAAAATTATGACAGTCTGTAAATTTCACATTAACAATGTTTTCTTGTAAACAATTATTGGATTTACATTTATTGAGCATAGGCTGCATATGCAGCCTATGCTCAATAAATGTAAATCCATCAATTGAAATTTACAGACTGGCGATCCTAAATGTGCACTTACGAACATTTTAGTCGTACGAAGTGATCAGTACAGCTTCACTAGGTGGTGATTTGCTTATGTACTTAATATAATGTAACATTCATGATTTATGGTATGTCTTGAAATCCTTGACTGTTTCGTAAGAAACTCGGCATAGTAAACTTGCTTATTATAACTTATTTTGCTTAGTATAACTTATGTCATCAATATTGTAACATGATCTATATAATAATAGCTCGTATATACAGTGGAAACTCTCTAACCCTGACATCCTGGGCACGGCACGCTCCATTTTTATCAGATAACGTGCTACACACTGGATTCACGTTTCATTGGCTGAACTGCATCACGTGGCGTTACCGTATTACGTCAGTACAATGACGCAACATCAACAAATCCGCGTTCTTTTCAACGAAATCCACGAAATTGCTCATTATGTAGCATACAACACTACATGGGGCCCGTTTCACTAAGCTTCTTACGACTAAAATGTTCGTAAGTGCAAATTTAGGATCGTCTGGAAATTTCGATTTATGGATTTACATGTATTGAGCCTATGGTCAATACATGTAAATCCAATAATTATTTACAAGAAAACATGGTTAATGTGAAATTTACAGACTATCATAATTTTGCATTTACGAACATTTTATTAGTACGAAGTTTAGTGAAACGGGTCCCTGATCGGTAGAAGAGCCCGGCCAGTGCCTTTGATGTCATGTTCATCAGCCTCTGCCCGGAAACGGTACGAATTCCTCGGTGAGCCTCGGGATGTCCTGCTCAATATGATACCAAAAGCACTAGCCCAGTATTCACTATGTACGACCGATAATTCAGGTATGCACGAGCTGAAGAATCCAGGGTGTTGGGCTTATAGATTGTCTACTATGTTTATATACGCATGTACATACTGTGTAAATGTGGCTGTGCCTGGAGAAATGGGGCTTATGGGATCTGTGACTAGTTTAGCTCCTCATCAAGTAACATACTCGTGACGCATGATATCGACCGATATTGCTCGTTAAAAGCATGACGGATATTTCATAGATGGAATGGCGAATAGTGCATATCCTGATGCACAGTCTGATCTGGATCTACACTGGTCGCAAAACCCATAAGCCCCTTTTCTCCAGTCATATCCACAAATGCGAATACACATGGGCGGAGCCTGTATTATATTGAGTATTTTAATCGTTTCTTAGATAACGTTCCTGTCACATGATATTTACCATTGACAGTCTTTATAACACGGCTATTTATGAGCTACATGTAGTATACATTATCGTATTGTAGTGTTATTGTTATCTTGAATGCATGGTCAGTGAATGTTAGTTTGTTATAAATAAAGTACAATGTCCTTACGTGCGTACATGTTTTCATTTCTGTTCCAATGACTCTCTGTTACTTGAATTGTTCAATGTTAGCCTTCTTCCACTGACATCTTCACTTTGATAAAGCAGATTGTATTGGCAGTAATACAATAATTTTAAAACACATGATTCTAATACTAACAGTACCAAATGAAATGAAAATAATGGGGTTTAACGTCCCAGCAACCGATACGATCATATATGGACGGGACAACAGTTTAAAGTTTCACCCGACAGACCAGTGGGATGGAAATACTTTGAAAGTATTTGCCAAGCCCTATGGTAGGTTCTGCACTCACAACCTTCAGTATTGAAGTCCTGTGTTCTACCCCAGTAGCCAATTTCATTAAAATTGCAAAGTATACTTATCTAGCAAAGTATACGTTGAGGGAGTAATCATTTAATTTTCCCGATATGCATTATTTCATATAGAACTAACGACTGCGTTTGATGATTAAAAGTATGCAGAATTATTATACTGAATAGCTGTGATAATGTAATAAATTCATTATAATTAAAATTAATATATGTATCCTTAAATTGAAGATTTCTCCCTCAAAGTATAAATTGCTAGATAAGTATACTTTGCAATGTTCGTGAAATGGGCTACTGAGCCACAGCCAATCCCTACAGTTTGGTACCAAGCACACTTGAGACATAGAATGCATAGAAAATTACAATTTTAAACATGATATTTTATTATGATACGAGGTCGTGTCCGACCAAAGTTAGAAACCTTGTTCATATACACATAGTTATACTGATGAAAGCCGAAACACGCCGAATGTCTGTGGTATCAAGTGAATGTGCGTCCATAGACCATTCGGTTATGTCAGTCAAAACACGTTTATTATTATGACGCATTCAAACATTTGTATTTTCACCATGGCCAAACACAGCCCTGCTGCAGTGGTCGATGTTATGATAATGGAAGCGTGTGTTTGACAGTAAACTGGGATGAAACGTGAATGCCATCGCATACATCGAGAGAAGATAATACTTATCAGCAACAGAACTGGGGCCCGTTTCATTAAACATCGTGCAAGTGCAAATTTAGCAGCCTATGCTCAATAAATGTAAATCCAATAATTGCTTACAAGAAAACTTGTGTTAATGTGAAATTTACAGACTATCATAATTTTGAACGTTTTGTCAAATGCTTGCATCTTGACAACTACTGCAGATACATACATGTATGATACGGTTCGTAAAGAATCGATTCATCTGGATCTTTCAGTGTTTGCAAATGTGTTATACGGTCTGTAGGGTGGAGTTTGAAAGCGTTAATTCTATAATATACTGAGCGACAAAAGAAACCGTACAGTCCCATAAACCTGAATTTATCTGAGCGAAAAGAACGGAAACACGATAATAATGATGAATGTGTATATATTAATAATAATTGATTCACATCACGAAATAATGTAACAAATTCAACTGTTGAATGCTCCAAATGACGTCAAAACGTGACGTAGGGGTTGAATACAAATGTAATATGTAATTATGGAAGTGTGTGCAAGTGCCTGCAACCCATCAACGGTATGCGGATACTAACATGTGTGCCCGCCTGCAGCGGTAGTTAAAACAACGACTACAATGGCTGAAAGTGGCTGAAAACGCGCCCTATTCAAGTAAATATTATTTGATGTTTTCCTTAATAGGCAACGGATTTTGATGAAATATAGCGCAGCAAACTCGTCTTTATGAGCTGCATTTTGGTGGTCCCGGGAGTTCGGCACATACTTATGTCGTTTTTGCGAAGAATCTTCGCAAAAGAATTCTTCGCAAAAACGACAGAAGTTTGTGCCAAACTACGGAGACCACAACATGCAGCTTAATAAGACAAGACACGTTTGATGCGCCATATGTCATCAAAATATGTTACATAATAAGGACAAAATAAAAGAATACGTACTTTGAATCTGAAGGCTTCTGGAAGTTTCAGTACTTATTGTTGTTGTTGTAACCACGTGATGATACACCTTGCAACTGACCAGCGTGTTGTGGCTGCAAGGGTCCGGCTCTCACGTGTTGTCCAAGCTCGTCCCAGACATGTTCCATTTTAGTCCGAATTAAGTGCCTGGCGTTGTCTTGCTGGTACAGAGTCTGGTCATTATTTTGCATCAATGGAACAACTGTCCATTGGAGTACGTTGTCTCTGTAGTTTACGACATAATATGGTCGAGACGCCAGTTTTCGGGGTAGTCGGCGATTTAGGGTATTCATATATTTTGTAATTTATAGACATGTGTGCAGCCGCTATGTGCTTTACGTGAGGTGATTAAAATAATCATGATTTGACGTTAAAAATCCCACCAAATTCAGTGTTCGGACTAAATATTGGTAAGCAGGCTCATCACTTCTTATGACGCACAACAATTAATTTCTACGCCCACTCATTTTACTGAAAACTCCTGTTCTCTAATCGACCTAATATTTGTCAAACAAGCGAGACACATCATCACAAGTTTTGTTGCAGACCCTTTCATTCCTGATCTAGTCAGATTTCACTGCCCGGTAGTTGCTATTCTAAAATCCCAAAAAACGAAAACAGCTACATACAAAAGAAAAATATGGCTCTATGAACAAGGCAATTACGATGCTTTCAGAGAAAATCTAAATGCAGTCAACTGGCAAGAACTACTTAGCAGCGAAAATTTAGACAGCACGGCAGAATCTATTTCGAACTCCATTTCCAAAGCAGCATTGGAAACTATACCAAATAAATTAGTCACAATTAGGCCGAACGATATCCCCTGGTTCAACAACACTATCAGGAAAGCGATGAGGAAACGCAATAGAGCTCATAAAAAAGCGAAACGCATCAACTCCGATTCCGTATGGGCCACTTTTCGAAAACTGAGAAACGAAGTAACTAAACTAATCCGAAAGTGCAAGTCTGAATACGATACTAACATTACTGAGAAAGTTAATGATCCAAATACTCCCATAAAGACATGGTTTAAACTCGCTAAGCAATTAAAATCTAACAATAAATCAACAACAATCCCAACATTGATAGACGACGGCATCGATGCCTCATCGGACGACGACAAAACAGAATTACTGAATAGGTTCTTCTCAAAACAATCGACTATCGACGACAGTGGGCATATCCTGCCTCCTACCCCACCACATTCACCTCATAGTCTATCGACCATCTCAATTTCTCCAACAGACGTCATTGACGCCATAGCTTTAGTAAATCCATCAAAAGCTAGCGGTCCAGACCTTATTAGTCCGCGACTCTTACGCGAAGGCGCCCGGGAACTATCTACTCCCCTTTCTAACTAGTTCAATAAGCTGATAAACAAATCTTTCTTCCCTTCCCCATGGAAATTAGCCAATGTTACTCCAATCTTTAAGAAGTCGGATCCATCAAGTCCACATAACTACAGACCTATATCACTTCTCAGTTGCATAGGTAAGCTTATGGAGCGATGCATACACAAATACTTATATAACTTTATAACTACAAATAATAAACTTACATGCTACCAGTCTGGTTTTATAAGAGGAGATTCGACTGTAAATCAGTTGGCATTTCTATATAATGACATATGCAAAGCACTGGACGAAGGAAAGGAAGTCCGTGCTGTCTTTTGCGACATTTCCAAGGCCTTCGATAGAGTATGGCACCGAGGCCTCCTATATAAACTTTCGTCCATTGGCATCACTGGCCCCCTGATTGATTGGTTTTCTTCATATCTTTCCCAAAGACGCCAACGTGTAGTCTATGGCAACTCGTCATCCCGTTGGACATCTATAAATGCTGGCGTTCCACAAGGCTCGATTCTAGGCCCTCTCCTATTCTTAATATATATTAATGACATTGTAAGTGACATCCACTCTAATATTCGACTATTTGCTGACGACACTAGTCTTTACATAATCGTTGACGACCCGCTAGCCTCATCTGCAACATTAAACTACGATATAGAATCTATTCACCAGTGGTCTATAAAATGGTTAGTAAAATTCAACTCTTCAAAGACTGAGACCATGATCTTCTCTAGGAAGCTGAATAAACAACAACATCCTAACCTCTTGATGAATGGTCAAACTATTAATACATTTAAAGAGCATAAACATTTGGGTCTTACTCTATCAGATGACGGTAAGTGGAACTCACACATATCCTCGTACATAAGCAAAGCTTGGCAGCGAATTGGTATGTTACGATCCTTTAAATTTATATTAAGTAGATCGGCCCTTGAACGAATGTATGTCTCATTAATTCGTCCTCTGCTAGAATACGCAGATGTAGTATGGAGTAACTGTACGATCGAGTTAAAAAAAACAGCTTGAATCTGTACAAGTCGAGGCTGCGCGCATCGTGAGTGGAGCCACAAAGCTATGCAACATTGACAAGCTATATCACGATCTTAAGTGGGAAACTCTTGACAACAGACGTAATAAACACAAAGTAGTTCTCCTATACAAAATAAGAAAAACAACTTAACTCCCCAATATCTTAGTGAGCTAATCCCACAGCAAACTCAAGTTCGCTATAATCTCAGAAACGCGTGTGACATACCATTAATACCATGCCGTACCCTACTATATAGGAATTTATTTCTTCCGTCATCGATCCGAGAATGGAATTCTTTGTCTGAAGCGACTAGAAATGCCCCAACAATAACGTCCTTTAAAGCACGCTTGAATAAAAACATATTAAAATCTTCGCCTTTATATAATATCGGGTCGAGACAGGGTCAAATACTCCATACACGCCTTCGCCTATCATGTAGTTCATTAAATTATGACCTTCATCGAAGGTCGATAGTTGACACACCCAACTGCACATGTGGTGCCATAGAAACAACCAGTCACTTCCTGCTGCAGTGCAACAATTACCGGCACATACGACAACAATACCTAGAAAACCTCCCTTGTCCTCCAGTTGTCGATAACTACTTATTTGGTAACGAACGACTAAGCTTTGAAGAGAACAAACACATATTCACTCAGGTACAAACATACTTGCTAGCCACAAGACGATTCTCTTGACGTAAATATTTCGCATGTATGCGTGCATATGTATATATACGCGTGTACAAGTGTATGCATGCATGTGTATGTATGCATGTACATGTAACCTATTAGATAAAACATTGACCACACTTAATGCATAATTGTCCTCGCTAGCCTCATTTTATACATGTTCCTCATTTATATTGCTCATAATACATTTATTTTTATTTTTACCCTAATCATCTGACTGCCTACCACAATGCACATCAAATTGGACTATTACCTTCTTCATCTAAATTGCTTGGCCCTAAATGATACTCATTGTGTTGGTGGGTCACTAAGCCCCATTACCTTGCATTCTTGCCTCTACGCAGTGTTCTGTGTGTTTTGTGCGGTGTAGTCCGGGGACGGGGGTGACGTAGTTACATTCTTTTAGAGAAAAGACAGTTCGCATGTGTCTCAGAACATTCAGTATTTTTTTGTTTTCAAATTTTAATTTCAATGTAAAACATTTAATGGAGATCAAGGTACATTCTCACCCGCCTGTATACGGATAGCAGGAGCCGGGCCCGAGTAACCATTCAGCGTTTAGTTAACTTTTCAACGAAGTTTTTCATATTACCATGCTAAACATGAATGTATACGTTGGACAGTCACACTACCTCAGCATTCGCTCTGGCGGTGTTGAGCTTGCCTATGTCTTCAATTTCTATTATAAATACCAATGTTGCGCACCATGATAAAGCGGTCTGCGTTTTAGCTAAGTCCCTTCTGATCGGTACTGTCCAGCGTAAGTGAGGCGTTCAAACACCACATACGCTTCCATCATGGTGCGACGCATTCATTTTGATATACACATTTTTTTTTTGGTTTGTTCATACAATGTTACCTTATTTCACCAACTTGTTCCTTAGCCATATTGTAAAACTGACCTTCTGCAGGAGAAGAATTCACCTAAGTGTAAAAGCTTGTTTTCTAATCCTGTTCTCAATTGTATGTATGTATATATCACTTGCCACCACTTGAAATAAATATTGTTTAAACTAAATATTGGTAAGTTTTGCCATTTAGGTAATTTTGTTCACGAACCTACCGTGATTTTCTGCGTCCGCCATTAATCTGCTTTTTATTATTGTTAAAATCATAAACAATAGAAAAGTTTCAAGTTTTCCTTCACTGTGTCTCATTCATCTGCGAGATGATCAACAACCAATGAAAACTCGGGACGTATTAGCAGATCTATTAACACTTTCGGGACAGCACATACCAACCATAAGTCAAGATTCATGATGGCCGACTCCTGTGTTGGTAAACGCGCTAAGGCGAATTTTAATCTAAGAACAATCTTATTTTGAAGACAAGAAACATTGAAAGAAATTTTTACCAATGGATTGAACTGACAAGTTAGCTCATATGTTATGTCTTATGAAAACCGCTAGTTGATGAACGTGTAAATACCCCGAAAACTATACCCACCATCATATACGTCCGCGCATGGCGTGCAACTCAGTTTTATAGTCACGACACCATCACGCTGCCACCTCCGAATCGGTTTGCCTCGACGACACAACACTGGGCAAATCTTTGTCCACGTCGTCTGTAAACGCGACGTCGTCCATCGGCGTAACTGACGCTGAATTTGCTCTCGTCAGAAAACAGAACAGTAGCCCAGCGCTGACGTGCCCATCCAGAATGGGCTGTTGCCCATGCCAATCTGTCTCGGCGACGTATTTACATGTCAGAATTGGCTCAACGTAAGGACGTCGCGGTCGCATCCCTTCATCACGTAGACGACGGCGTACCGTGTGCTCATTAATGAGACGGTCGTGCATCCCAATGGTCTCTATATCAGTCGCTGCAGACTTCTGTAAGCGATTGTGAGCGTGTATTGAGTGGATATACCGGTCCTGATCTGCTGTCTTGACCCGCGGGCGACCACTTCTTTGACGATCCTGAACGTTTCCCATTTGTTGGTAGCGATTCCAAAGGTCAACGATAATGGCTCGTCTGCAGTGCATTAGTCTGGAGACATGGCTCCTTAATGACACTGCATTCAGCATACCAATTAATCGCTTTCGTTTGTCATTACTTAGGCGGGGCCTTGTATTTTTGTCGGCTACAGTGGTGTCAGCGTGTAAGTGCACACACGAACGAACACGACAGGTTGGAACCAAACTATCGTGTTCGTTCGTGTGTGCACTTACACGCTGACCCCACTGTATCTCGAGGCTGCCCACAGCCCATGTTTCGCACGGAATTATCCATCCGTAATTCTGCAAGGGCCAACATTAGCAAAACCATACACTGTTCACGCGCGGGTGGCTACGCAATATCAATGAACAAAATGTGTATTGTATCGGTTCAGTAATTTTCTGCAAACATAGATTTCATTGAAAAATGTGTTTTAAGTCGTGTAGAAATATAATGGCGACGAATTGAAACTGTACAGTTATATCATCGTTGCATAACACAAGTCGGCTCGTCGGCATCCTCAGCCACATAAGTACAGTGATATGAGAAATGGCCATGACAACATGGATCACGTACGCATTTGAGAATTATTCACTGACACACATTAATTTGTTTCTATACTTCACATATTGATGAAAATAACATATATTTTCATTGAGAAATAACAAAAATAAAAATAAAAATATTTAAAGAAAAGTCATACCCATAAAGGTGTATTCCGCATGTATTTGGTTAAGATCCCGTGGAACCCGGGATCATCCTATGCTTCATGCATAATTGCTTCGTAAATGTGGTGGGATAGATGCATAACATACATGTGAACATTCTCTTACTATATCCTACACGGTGCATAAGTTGCCATGTCGGCCATCTTAGTGCGTACAAGCCATCGGCCAGTTTTACCTCTTATTGCTGTTGACACATACCACTAATACTATGACAAACACATGAATACAATTGGGTGCAACATGATGGGGAGTCATCAGAATACAGCGTGCTATGCCTTGTTTTCATCAAATTTATGTACGAAGTATGATATCTGAAGGGTTTATTTTCCCTTTGTAAAACTGCTTGAGAATTCAGTAAAGACTGTGTAACTGTAAGAACAATACACAGTGCTGTAGATATATACCTGTATTACCATATATACTGTATTGAATCCAGTGACTTGTTCGCAGTTATCTAAGTGTAGTGTCACTATTGTCTACTTGCATGCTATGCGAGTAAATACGGCCTTTACCTGTGACAGGTGTAATTCTAATAATAGACAGTGCATCAGTTTGACATTTTACACACTGAAAAATTGTCCATTGTATATTTGGTAAGTGATGGTAGAAAAGCTCAGAAATATAGCGTTGAGTCTGCTGAAATAATATTTATAGGACGTTGTCGTCCTATATATATGGGACGTATTGTACATTTTCTGCCATATAATTTGCTGTATGTGTCAAACGCACTAAGTGATGAAATTGTCCGATAGCATGTACACACTAAAATGGCGGAGATGGCAACTCGATGCTTTGTATAATATACACTAAGAAGAGCATGCTCACACATATGTTATATAAATATTATGTCACATGTATGACTACTACATTTGAAACTTAAGGTCATATTCTATAAAGTCAGTCCTTAAGGTAAATAAGAATATGTGTGACATTGAAAGATCAATATTGTTTGTTTGAAGCATCACATGTATCTTACTGGCTGAATGTCGATCAGTGAAAATCTTGATCAGACCGCGCGAATGCGCAGGCTGATCTGATTCTACACTGGTCCTACATACCATAAGCCCCGAATTCTCCAGTCACAACCATAGTTCGTGGTTTACTTCTGAATGGCAACAACTTGAACATGGCGACAGAATTCAAAATGTTCATTAGCCATATAGGCGACAGTGTCATCTTCACCGAAAATTAGATAAAAAATGTGCTTTTATAAAACAGTTGGAGTATGAACATTATACAGATGTAATAATTTACAGAACGTTATTGAGAATACAATATAATGGAATTGTCGATAATACATTCAATAGTTATGTTGTAATACCCTTTTGATGAAAATGCTAAACATACATGTAAGCTTATATGGAAATTGTGAATTAATACATATGGCACCGTATATTTACGAAACGCACAATGTATGCACCGAGGTGCATAAAATTGGTGACGAGTTTCATAAATCTCATATGAAATGGAAACGAGTTTGAAATTCTGTTTATCACATGACTTTACACCGCAAAGAGCAGAAAACTTGGGAGATATCCAATACATTTCAGTGAGAAGACGCCATTGACTATTTTCGCATCAAGTTTAAAATCTCCACCGAGAAAAATAGTTTTAATACTAGCAACAAATAGATTATTAATATGCCATAGTATAGGTTTCAGTTACCAAACGGGTGCGCATTTAACAATCGCAGTAACAGTCACCGACGCTTCTAGTGACGCTTAAAACATGATGATGTCAACGTCAAAAAATTGTCTAAAATTTGTATATTTTTGAGGCGCATATAAAGTGTACGTATATAATACAGGTGCGAATCCAGCATTTGGGGAACGGGGGTGTCTAGTTGCGAAGGTAACTCTTGGAATATTCTCCCATACCATCCGTAGCTGGCTACGGATGGTACGGGAGTAATTGCAAGAGTTACCGTTCGCAACTAGGGTGTTGTTCTATTTTCGAGCTCTTCGAAATGCACTCTCCTGAGTTTTAAGGCATCTAAATTCAGACCCCAACTGGTGGTAAACTGTGATCTATGTAAACCCCGTAACCCGCCCCCACCCCCTCCTCCGCCCCTGTAATAGAAAAGGTAATTTGATTTGATCGTGGATAATATATATGCCTCTCGTACTGACACGCAACGATATTGCGCGTCTAATATCGCACGCTACGGAACTCGCGCATATATCCACAAACAAATTAAATGACCTATGGATATAAAGTACATGTAGATATAACGTATACGTGTATCGATACATGTCGGTCAACGTTTCAAATCGACGTTCGGACAGATAGCAGACATACTTCCATTTAATATGATCAGACATATCTCCCGGAAACAGACCGAGATGACGTATGCCGTATGGAGATAAGAAATCCAATAAATATTTATCGGTGGCGATAAGACGACTTGGGAATAGGATTGAAAATGCATTAATGCCCGGTAATTAAATATTCCACGTACAAGTACATTTGTACGCGGAACATGCTGACTGAGAATGTTATGCATTATAGGAAAAGTTTATTATTAGCCGATCTATGTATAGATCGGCTATATATTGGTTATCCATTGGTTTGTGAACAAGTTTGTAACCACCCTTTTCTCCTATATTCGGTAATCTACAAACGCGAAATGTGTTGTATCACTTCCAAACTACATCAACCGGATAAATTTTCATTTTTGGTCATTATCTCTGTTTAAAACTTTAAATATAGCGAAATAACACAATTTGGCTATAAATAAACGTTTTAACTACAAGAGTTCGGTAATTTGGCTATAAATAAACGTTTTAACAAGAGTTCGGTAAACTAAAGTTAGGCGGCTTACCTTCTATTCGTTACAAAGCGTGATATTTTTTATTCGTGATTTGATTGGACCGGACCAATGTTGGCTCACCCAGCTGACCAATCAATCGAACAGTTGCCGATCACGTGATCTTGATATGCGCGTTAGCTTCATTTGCGAGAAGATACAGGTAATATGTTTTGCAAAGTACATTTGAGTATAAATACCGCCTAGAATATACGCTACAAACTGTTAATTAACAATATACGAGTGGGGATTGTCCCTGCAGTATATTTATACTGTACCGAGAGAAAAGTGGAGCCATTACGGCCCTTCTTAGATGCCAGATGTTTTGGGGGAAAGTTTTGATTAAACTAGGAACTAAAGAAGGCAAAAGAAAATGGCCGTCATTAAGTAGAGTGGAGGTGACACTGACAATGCTGGCGCATTGACAATACTCGCTTAATATTTACTTTTCGCCACAGGTCTCTGTTTTTTTGTTTCTGAATGTACAAAATAATAGTCTTGTCTCCATTTGTACATTGTCGTTGCAAGATCATTTCACGTGACGATGTGATGTCACGTGACGTCACTGCAGATGCAGCATTTTACTGAGTTTAATACGAGAGAAAGCAGCTTCACAATGTATTAAAAAAACATGCTGAAGTGGACTGATAATGATATGTAGCTCCAGTATGTAGAAGTGTAATTAAAATTATTGTAATTTTCGTTCCTTTGTTGCTTATTTATGGTTAAACTTTATAAATTGCTCATTCTTTTACTTATGCATCAGTAAATGTAAATCCGCCCCCCCCCCCCACACACCCCCCCCCCCCCCCCCCCACACACACACACAGCCAGGGAATAGTGGAGCTTTTATTTTTGCTGCCGTTAAAGCCCCGGCCCCGGGGAATCATGAAAGGTTAAAGCCCCGGGGTACCCTGGGGGGATTCACATTGATTGATGCATTAAAAATATGAACATTACAACAATAGCTATGCGCGAGCATTGGTGAACTATTGCTCAAAATTTACATATTTTAGTGGTATAAACTAATAACCGCACGCTCGATCCTGGTGTAAATGTCACATGATCATTGATAAATGACTATTATAAAGTGGGGTTTCTCGGAGTTTGAAGAACAATGGGCACATTGAAATGCCAGATCAGGATGTCGTAATTTCTCTGCGGAATATTTTGTTGTAAATTCAGCACCGATGCTGCGATCCCACCCCACCCCATACAGTGCAGAGTACTGGTTCTACCCAGTATACCCAGCTCTAAATAACTTAAGTTACAAGTCACAATAGGTTGAATAAGGTCAACTGAGGTTAGTCAATAACAAATAAATTTATAGATTCTCATCCCCAGCAAAGCTCATGTGAGCTATTTTCATTACCGCTTTTTGTCCGTCCGTCGCCCGGCAACACTTTCAATCGTCTTCTACCGAACCGCTTGGTCAATGGACACCAAACTTTACCGGCATGGTCCTTAGGTGAAGCCTTTTCAAATTTGTTAAAGGAAAGTCGACCTGAACCCAACGACGAATCCAAGATAATCCATACTTTCATTCTACCCCCCTCCCGTGCGGCCCCTGTGCCCAATGTCAAGGTCTAATTACTTTTCAGTTTTTGGCTAAAATGTGTTCATGTATGCACCTGCTTTGCCCATTACCTTCAACCTTCACTTGACTGTTTATCATCGTCTATATTTTCATTCTACCCCCCTCCCGTGCGGCCCCTGTGCCCAATGTCAAGGTCTAATTACTTTGAAATTTTGGTTAAAGCTTTTGTCGCACCCGCTTGCGGAAAGGGCGATATAGTCGGCACTTTGGCGTACGTCTGTACGTACGTGTGTCCGGTTAAAGTTTTTTGGTTAAATTTTACTACTATATCTCGTTGTTTAGTGTCCATGCCTAGCCCCAATGCGCGACATGCAGGCCGCGTCCATCTAGTCTCAACATGAAGTCATTATGTCATTCAAGATAGCCGCCAAAAGGTCAAATTTTCATTTTGTTCAAATGTGGTCATGTAATATGTCAAATCGAAAGTATCGATGAGCCGATCGCTGTCATATAATGTTTCTTGAAACAAAGTCATTATGTCATTCAAGATGGCCACCAAAATGTCAATTTTTGATTTTGTTCAAATGTGGTCATGTAATATATCAAATCGAAGGTATCGATCAGCCGATCGCTGTCATATAATTTTTTCTCAAAATGGAGTCATTATGTCATTCAAGATGGCCGCCAAATGGTCAAATTTTGTTTTTGTTCGAATGTGGTTATGTAGTCACTATTCAGGTGAAATCAACACTTCTCATCAACATATTGAACCCTGATTTAATCGGCTAATAACATCATGCTCTGCAAGACTTTTCATTTGCATTTTAAACGAACTGGCCAATGGCCAGGTACAGGTTACATTCCACCATTGCTTGCCACTATATAATTTAACAGAAACCTGTGTCACCTGGATTTATTTAGAATACATATATAATGGAATACTTTCTGTCAGACTAGCATTTTCATAATGAATTAGCTTGTGGACAGTAAAATATGAGGAGAAAACAAGGTGTTGACAATCATGTAAAGAAATTCCATGACTCTGAAGGCATGCTTGATTAAATTAGTTAATTGTTTGGTATACAATATATATATAAATCAGGTTTATAATGCAGTCTCCCATCCTATTATTTATTTTCCATGCAGTCATTAAATATGATAATATGTAACGTATTTGGGTTAAATTTCGCAATATGTGAAATAAGTAGAGGGAAATACTGGCCAGCGATTGGCTTAGAAAGTAGGGCGAATTATAAACCCGTGTAGCGAGTGCTGCGATATGATGAGGCCATTAGTATAGAAGAGGGGTCTCCAAATCCTGAGACTAAGCCTACTTCTTATACATATTCCATTCAAGTTACAATGCAAGGAGACTGCCAGTGTGTCTTTAGTGAACATACACTGTAGTGCATGTATTTATTCTTGAAAAACATATGTGAGGCAAACCATGTAAAGTTAGATCACGGTTCGTCCGCATATACGAGGAGATAATCAGCGAGCTTTAGCGAGCGGATTATCGCTCGTACATGCGCACAAACCTGATCTAACTTATTTATCACATCCTCGTGCACATACCTTGCACACGAGTTCTGTTAATATAGAAACAACATCTGGAAATGTGTCAAAGATGTGATATGTGATTTTGTACGAGTCGTATTTATGAAGATTAGCGATATATCATGATAACATTCATGATACGTTCCGTAAATGACGTTGACAGTTGAGGAAATGTTCATAGAATTCAGCATTTACTACGAAAATTGTGTCAATTGTGTACGTCATATACAAACAAATATCAATATCACATTTTCTGTAAATATTTTGCATGACAAATATGTTACCTGTATGTACAAATGACATGGCTTGTCTCAATTCTGTTTTGCAAGCGTGTTCAAATATTGAAACTGGAGAAAAAAAAGTGAACCCCATCCAAATTGAATCAAACCGACTGGGGTTTCCTGTGTCCGGTTTCGAGAAATTATACTGCATACTTAGAGAATACCATGCTAGTGCCGTTTGTTATCAAGTTTATCAAGCAAGGCCAGGAATAGCTGCGAACAGTAACTCTTCCAATCTACTCCCATACCGTCCTTAGCCTGGCTAAGGACGGTACCGGAGTAGATTTCAAGAGTTACTGTTCGCCACTAGGCTACGAAACGCGTAGGAATTCCTACCGTTTCCTAGCCGAGATGATATCAAAATACACTAGCATAGTATTCTATTTATCAGCTAACGTTTTCGGCTACATAATAAGCAATTATGAAGTGGTTTTCGTTGAAATGAACGCGGACGTGTAACCGTGACGTCATGTCACTGATGTATTTGAGTAACGTCATGTCACGCCGTTCGACCAATGAAATATCAGTTTTCAATTAATTGTAGCCCAGACATTCGTATCAGGTCAATGCCTCATACAGCAATATGCATTAGGTAACGAGCTTTGCATTGTCCCAATACACACTGACTGATAACATATCAGGCATTGACATGATACGAATATCCGGGTTACAACGAAGAGAAAGCTGTTTCATTGGTCTAACGGCGTCACATGACGTTTCATAATGACGCCAGTGTAATGACACAACGTAAACAAGTCCGCGTTATTTTCAACAAAACCATTTTATAAATACAGTGGGGTCAGCGTGTATGTGCACACACGAACGAACACGACAGGTTGGTTCCAACCTGTCGTGTTCGTTCGTGTGTGCACATACACGCTGACCCCACTGTAAATAAAATATCGGTGGTGAAGAATAGAGTATACTTGTGTTACAAGTCAATTAAATGAGGAAGCCCTACACGTGCATCCGTTACTTAACTATGGGAATGTCGTGTTTCAAATGTCGGTTTCCCATTACCCCCGCGTGAACACTGTTACACTCTCTATGTATCAATTACTGTCACGAAAGCTGCCAAATTTTACCGCTACATAAACGACTCCAAAACAATATTTTTTTCGATAATATTGAACTAAAGCAAAATTTAATAATGAGCTTTTTCTTTATTTCGTGAAATTTGGTAAATTATTGACTTTATTGCGAAAAAAACAATTTCCCCATTTATAGTTGGAGAATATTAACCCATATATACATGCAAGTCGGAAAAATTGGGGGCAGAGACCAAAATTTGACAGAATAACCGGAATACCATATGAAAGTTGTAAAAAAAGTTCCCCAAGTTTCTCGGGGATGGAAGGCACCTAATTTGCATATTTCAAAATGGCCGCTACCCGTAAAAGCAAAAATGCTAACTTTTGAACCAAATGGGCTATACACATGTTTAATATGTCTGATCTGACTAGTTTCTTATATAGAACTCAGTTATCATCAATGTTCCAGAACACTTTTGGACATGGAAGGCACCTAATTTGCATATTTTCAAGATGGCCGCCACCAGCAAATGCAAACAAATTATTATTTTACAGTACTAAATGGTGTATATATTTACTCAGCATGTGCTGAACGCAGTGGATATTTTCCACTTCATTTGCATACCATCGCACGAATGCAACCATACTTTCATGCTTCTGGACGTGTTGCATACGCAAAGTCATCTCAGGTATACATGCAAGCCTTGGATGATCTGGAGAAGAAGATACCGTCTGAGGACTGGCAGAAGTTTGTTGAAGATCGATACTTCACCATTCGGCGGACCAATACATTCTGGTCTTGTATCTGGTCAGACATGACTATAGAACAAGTGTTGATGAGGGCGATGAAGAAAACAGGCTGGCTTACTCGTGGACGGCACATCACTGACAGCACTCTGGCACAGTGGGTGTGTGCTTTGCCACTCTGCTTACCAATCTGCGAGGCCCTCGAGGAACTGTCTGGAGTGAGCTGTGAGACATCGGATCAACTCTCACTGAATAAACACCATGCTGAATTGAGACCGGCTAGACTGTCCCAGGATGACACTGATCGGAAGAGGCTCATTGGATGGTTAAGATCACACAATCCATTTGATAATACAGACAAACTTGTGTCTCTTTTCACAAGAGTTGAGGCAGATTCTAGCATAAACTGCGATGATGCTGTTGCAATTGGCTCACAACTACACATGGGACCATTGGGGGAAAACTTTGCAGACATGAAGCTGCATAGAAAACACAGAGTTCAGCCACTGTCTGCAATGCGTTCCACCATAAAAGTGCGCAATGAGCCCATGGTTGTGAATGAGCAGCAAATGCTTAACAGACTAGCAATGAATTGCGAGAATTTGTCCAGTATGAGTTTGTAAACTTCGCTCCTCCTTTGTTTGATGCGGTGTCTATGCGCAAGACAGCAAAGGCTGCACTGAGTCGAATTCTTGATGTAGATTCACATCTCCTTTACCAACCCAATACAGAGGCAGTCCCTGTCATTATAGATGGAGGTCATCTACTCCATACAGTCGTGTGGAATATTCCGTGCACGTATGCAGATGTGATACAATGATATGTCTCCTACCTGCAAAAGCATTATAACAGACGCCTTGTGATCGTTGTGTTTGATGGGTATGTCTCGGCATTCAACACAACGGTAGTTGAACAATCAAGAATATCCAGAAAGGTCACATCTGCATCAATTGTTGTATCCCCACAGACCAGTACATCAACTAGACAGGAAGAGTTTCTTGGGAACGGAGAAAACAAGCAATCTCTAATCCAACTGCTTTCCGAACAGTTGAACTCAGTTAACATATTCACCCGCCAAGCAGTAGCTGACGCTGACAGTCTCATCGTCAGCACAGCACTAGAATACTGTCAATCCGATCCTGGGATACATGTTATCTGCAAAGACAAAGATGTCCTGATATCACTGCTCGATCGGAAACCCCCAAAACAGACAATTATGCTTGTCCATCCTCAACCTGGTGCGGAATCAAAATAAATTGATATCGAGAAGCTTCAGGTTTCCCTTGGTGTGTTGAAGGATGCTATCCTTTTCGCCCACGCATTCACGGGTACTGATACAACATCTGCAGCATAACGTCGAGGTAAGGCACAGGCAATTAAGCTACTAAGAACAAGGCCTTCTCTGAGAAATTAAATAGCAGCGTTCTATCAACAGAATGCATCCCACGATGAGATCGATGCTGCCGGTGAGAATTTCGTTCTCGCCTGGTATGGTGTTGAAAGATACGGTTCATTGGACGCTCCTCGATATTTCAAACTGAAGCAAATGATAGCCCATCAGTCATTGTCCAAAGTCCTGAACCTCGCCATTCTCCCTCCCACGTTAGGTTCAGCCAAACAACACAGTCGGCGGGTCTATCATTTGATTCAACAATGCCGAGGTGTTGAACTTGACTGCACCAAATGGGGATGGGAAATGATGGCAGGTGTACGGACTCCAGTGGGTTCCGAAAACCCAGCTGTCCCTTCGAAATTTCTAGAACTAATATTCTGCAATTATAAAATGGGGTGCAAGCTAGCATATTGTAAGTGCAGGAAAGCGGGTCGTGCATGCACACCAATGTATGGCACATGCCTTGGTGAGACATGCACAAACACCCCGATGATAGAAGAGATGAATGTACTTGTAACCTAGTATCTGGCTTAGTTTCCACAAAACTACACAATAGGAATAGAAAATGTCCATTTACTTGCTGTATATATGTTTTAGATATCAATTATTTCTCAAAGACATATTGATCACAAATACATTGATGTTTATGTAATGTAATTGTCTATTTGATAAGAACATAATATATACTGATCAGATGTTCATACTACGAGTATACTGCCTTGCGAAATGTAATGTAACAATGGATAAAAAATCATTCTTTTTTTTCATTCGTCTTTGCTTTGTACTGGCAATTATGTAGCATATACTTCAAATAATTACATAATATGTTGACAACCCAGCAAACAAAAGTTTGACCCTTTTAAATGGTTATGTCATAAAGTATGAACTGTTTTTGTTATGTTGTGGGATGGGGGGAATATCATTTACTACTTCTATGAGTCTCTCGGCATAGTGTTTGTCGTCAGTGGTGGCCATCTTGTATGTACAAATAGGTGTATTTCACATGAAAACTGAGGACCTGTCGTAAATGTTGTGTCAATAAACACTATAGTGTGATTATGTACACTCTATACGTTTGTAGCCCATTCACAACTAAATCCTCTCTAGTGGCGGCCATTTTTAAAATATGCGAATTAGAAAGTTTCTAGCCCAATGAACATATTAAAAATACATGGAATGAGTCTTCCATGTTGAATTAATGTGATTAGACATGTTGAACATGTTTATAGCATATTTGGGTCAAAAGTTAGCACTTTTGCTCTGCTGGTGGCGGCCATTTTGAATATATTCAAATTACATTGATTATAGCCAAGGGAACATCTTTAAACTGCCTTAAACATGTTATCCGTGATAAATTAGTGTGATTAGACATGCTGAACATGTTTATAGCCGGTTAGGTTCAAAAGTTAGTATTTTCGCCTCTGCTCATGGCGGCCATTTGGAAAATATGCAAATTAGGTGCCTTCCACCCCCGGGAAACTTGGGGAACTTTTTGTATGACTTTACTATGGTATTCTGGTCATTCTGACAAAGTTTGGCCTCTGTCCCCAATTTTTCCGACTTAAAATTATTTTTCTCCCACTACATGTTAAATCCCCATAGACATCTTCACCGAGTAAAGATGTCTATGGAAATTTAACACGGGGAAATATTTAGAATTTCAGAAATACTGGACCGATTTTCAAAATGTAACATTTGTTTTCTTAGTTAGATCATTTCCAAGCTATCTAGCCAGCTTTCGGAGTCAATTTCCAATTTTGTTTTACTCTTTTCTCCTCATGTTAATTTCCCATAGACAAATACATTTTTCGTAATAAAATCAATATTTGACAAAATTTCACGAAATAAAAAGAATGCCCATTCTGAAATTTTGATAAAATTTAATATTATTGAAACAAAATACTGTTTTTGCGTTGTTTATATGGCCGTAAATTGTTGGCAGGTTTCGTGAAACAGAGAGTAGATTGAAGTCGATGGCGCGCCATGAAATATACATATTTTTTCCAAAATGTTAAGCCTGAAAGTCACAGAAAGAACTTGGCCCGAGTATGGAATTCACTTTGCGCGTCAGCCCAATGACACCATAAGGAATAGAGATGGAGAATAGTAGGTTAGTGCCGTGAATGGGAAAAAATATCTGGCAAGGCTCAGGAAACTGGATGGGCGAGGCTTTGCCGAGTACATCCCGTTTCCGTGCCTCGCCAGATATTTTTTCCCATTCACGGCACTAACCTACTATTCTATTTATCCCGTCAACACCTACAAATGGCTGTAAAATGCAAAACTAGTATTGACTGGATATCAAAAATGTTTCACGGCACCGTGTTTCACGGCACATACGCACTGTGTTGACGGGATAAAACAAGATACCCAAATGCAACTCATGAACCCATGTTCTAACTAACGTAATACATCACGTACACGCCCACAGCGGTGGTCGAGGAGCCTTCGACCCGAGATAAGCTTGCACTCCACGACCAGCGGCGTGTGGTTCCAACGCAACAGAACGTAAAATACATAACAATAAAACAAATTTATGAATGTCCAACAACATCTATTCTCCCATGAACTACCGATATAATAACAGTTCCAACAGGAAACAGAAACCACAGTGACGAACAGTACATGAGGACATGACAGCAATGGTGCCACCTTGGACGGCCAGTGAACTACTGTCTGTTTCACGAAACCTGCCCAAATTTACGGCCATATAAACAACGCAAAAACAAGTGAATTTATTACTAAAAACATGATTTATCTATGGGAATTTAACATGGGGGGAAGGAGGTAGAAAACGAAAGTTAGATTTTGAAAATTGGTCCATTACCTGCCCAAATGTTACGGCCATATAAACAATGCAAAAACACTATTTTTGTCGATAGTATCAAAATTTAAGAATGAGCCTTCTTTTTAATTCGTGCAATTTGGTCAAATATTGATTTTATTACCAAAAATTGATTTGTCTATGGGAATTTAACATGAGGGAAATGGAGGTAGAGGAGATGTGTTACGAGT
The DNA here is from genome assembly GCA_029237695.1 of Conchocele bisecta. Classification (NCBI taxonomy): domain Eukaryota; kingdom Metazoa; phylum Mollusca; class Bivalvia; order Lucinida; family Thyasiridae; genus Conchocele; species Conchocele bisecta. Next base: position 67,830,657 of record CM055267.1, read on the forward strand.
CAGAAAAAAAAATTGAAATTGACTCCGAAACCTGGCTAGATAGCTTGGAAGTGATCTAACTAAGAAAACAAAAGTTAAATTTATTTCTGAAATTCTAACAATGTCCCCATGTTAAATGCCCATATTCACAGAGTGAAGATGTCTATCCCCATGTTAAATCCCCATAGACATCTTCACTCTGTGAAGATGTCAATGGGGATTTAACGTGGGGAAATTGTTTTTTTTTCGCAATAAAATCAATATTGCACCAAATTTCACGAAATAAAAAGAAGGCTCATTCTTAAATTTTCCTTTAATTTAATATTATCAAAAAAAATTGTTTTTGAATCGTTTATATAGTCGTAAAATTTGGTCAGCTTTCGTGAAACAGACAGTAATATAATGGACTAACGAGAAGAAGAATCGCAACATAAAAACACAGTGAACATGAATTGAAAGACAATATTCTAAGTACAGGAAACTATATGTATAACTATAAGAAAAGAAGAAAGAATGACGATACAAAACTCGAGCACAGGGATACATTACAGTACTAGGACGGGCTCCGTCACCAGTTATATAGAGCATAACATGACACAAATGACATGATCACATCCTTTGTATAGTTCGTCTTACATGTACGTCCCAACAGATGTTTGCCATTGTATGTAAACAGGTCATGGGAAACACATGTCACCTTCAATATTAGTTATCACATCTTTGACACATTTCCGGGTGTTGTTTCTGTATTAACACAGCTCGTGTGCAAGGTATGTGTATGAGGATGTGATAAATAAGTTAGATCACGTTTGTCCGCATGTACGAGCGATAATCCGCTCGCTAAAGCTCGCGGATTATCTCCTCGTACATGCGAATGAACCGTGATCTAACGTATACATATTTCCAGGTACATGCATACGCACCGCACAATCGTTGTAAGGTGTTCACCATGCTCTGATGCTGATCAACTTCTACACTATTCACCACTCCCACTATTCACCACTCCGTTAATAGGCGAAATAGCATCCTCTTGATGACGATGTGTAATCCCAGACAATCCCATTGCTTGATTGAGAGTTGGCGAGTTTTCTTAGTTAGATCATTTTCAAGCTATCTAGCTAGGTTTCGAAGTCAATGTCCAAATTTTTTCGTTTTTTTGACTCCTCACCCAGCTCTTCCACCTCCTGTTCCCCTATGTCAAATCAATTTTTCGTAATAAAATCTATATTTGACCAAGTTTCACACAGTAAAAAGAAGGCTCATTCTTTTGGATAAAATTTTAAATTATTTGAAGAAAAAAAAGTTGTTTCTGCATTGTTCGGAAAATGTTGATATTCTTGGCCAAATTAACACAGGTGGCTGCGTGCAATGTCCAACTCGATATCGTGTCTTGTGCGTGGGTGTTTATGGCGAAATACCGCAAGGAACGTCTCTTGGCATGCTGGCCGTATTGTAATCGAGTTTGGTGTGCTGTAACATACATTTATCTGTAAATTACAGAACATTTATCTGACATACTATTATGTTTCTGGAATGTAAATTGGAGGGTTATGTCCTCGTGTAATTTTGCTTGAGATGGAAGCAACACATAATTATCCCACTTCAAGCCACATGGAATGCCAAATCTACATAAACTGAAATAAATATTGCAAGCTCTGAACAATTATTATAATTAGAGCTATAAATAATTATTTGAGTTTATGTAAATTTGGCGTTCCTGGAACGCCAAATTTACATAAACTCAAATAATTATTTATAGCTCTTAATGATTTAGAGAGCTCTTTCCGCGATGTAAACATGGAAGCATTGTGGTTTAGTAAACGCCCAAGTCATCACATTTACGGAAATGAATATAGGTGTTTTCATTTCTCAAATTCTGCAGGCCCCGGCTTGCATGGCCTTGTTGCCATTACGTTGTCTTCCGGAAGGCGATATCACGATCGCACGATGACGATAGTACAATACTACGATGACGATAGAACGATATTACGATATCGATAGTACGATATTAAAATTGTAGAATCTTCAATGTGGTATCGTTTTATCGCGCTATCGTTATCATGCTATCGTACTATCGCCATCATGGCATCGTAGTATGGTCATCGTATAATCGTTATATTATAGTATCGTCATCGTGCTATCGTACTACCACCATCATGGCATCGTGGTATCGTTATCGTAGTATTGTGTTATCGTAGTATCGACCCGATATCGATATTACAATGGCCTTAGCGGAACACAGTAGATGGATAATACATATTATCCCGTCAACATAGTGCGTATGTGCTGTGAAACACGGTGCCGTGAAACATTTTTGATATCCAGTCAATACTAGTTTTGCATTTTACAGCCATTTGTAGGTGTTGACGGGATAAATAGAATAGTAGGTTAGTGTCGTGAATGGGAAAACATATCTGGCGCGGCACGGAAACGGGATGTGCTCGGCAGAGCCTCGCCCATCCCGTTTCCTGAGCCTTGCCAGATATGTTTTCCCATTCACGGCACTAACCTACTATTCTCTATATATAGTAAATGGTGAAGGCGACATACGTTCGTTTACATCGCACTCTAAAGCATCCAATACGATTGACCGACACTGAGCAAGTAATGAGGACAGCATTCCGTACTTCAGCGCAAATGACACAAAATGAACAAATGTATGTATTATTTTCGCAATAATGTGTTGTTCGCATTTGAAATTTCAAATTGATACACCATTCCAACAGATCTTGAGCGTATACATGTATGAACTATTGCCGTATGCCCATATATGCACAGTCACGGCAAATGAAAATGCACATTTAGAGTCTTGTACATCAATTGACGCTGACATTATACATGTACAACGTTTTATGTCCGGATGTGGCTATTCGCGGCCCAAAAATGTAAACAGAATTGTGTACATAATAAGGAATAAAACAATGTAAATGTAAATGCATGTACATGTATAAGGAATAAAACCATAGGCTAATACATTCACTGTGGCTATTGCGTTTACTATGGTGAATACAACATTTTGACTGTTTTTATTACCACAGTAAACGCCATGGTCCATGGTTTTATTCTTTATATTTACATTCAATTTTCTGATAGCATACAACTACTTAAACAAAAATATGGCGTTAAAATTAAGAACAATTTTGTTTTCCGGCGTTTTGTCGCAATTCAAGGAAGAGCGACGTTGTCGGCCAACGGCGTGCCGTTATTGACAACGTCATGGATATTAACGACGTCCAATACACGTTAACCAATGAACAAAGTTGCGCGACGTCACGTCGGGCTAATATAATGCATTGACGTCGTGTACGTTGTTGGTGATAATGACGCGTTCGACCGTACTGTTACGTATACACAGGGCTTAACTGGACACATGTAATGTCAATGTGCACATGTCATACATCAAAAGAAAGCTAATTGGATATTCATTTGAATTATCAAAAACATAGTGTGCTCCATGCACATGTTTAAAATGGTACCGACTAGCGAACGTCATTTACGTCCAAATTTGCGTGTAGACGCGTAACAACAATCAACACTCGGGTGAACTTTCATGTTATTATTTTACCTTTCTCATCGTCGTAACTCGTTCATATTAGTACTAATGATTATGGTTAAGATGGGAAATGCGAATGTCCGTGAAGTATTATGTCAAGTGAGTTATTTTGGAATTACGTCGTTTTTGCGGTGTAGTAAACCAGTGTAGACACGTGAACAATAGAAAATAAATACCCCACATATGAAGTTAAGATATGTTGGTACTCAAAATTCAAGGCCAGTATATCATACATAACTATTAGTGTTGTGTTAAGTTATCAAATTATAAATGGTTTGTCATTTCGTAGCCAAATCAATAAATAAGAGACGAATTTGTAATTTGGAGAATTATGTCTCAAATGAAAAACGTTAGCAGGAACATACTTTCATTCGTAAAGCGAGGCGACTAAACAACTACTTCGTGTATATATTATGCATATTGCTTAGATGCACACTTTTCATTAGGGTATAAATAGTTTGTGTTATAAAATTCAGTGGGAAATCTGAACACGTTATCGATATATTTATATTTGATGCTATGCTACAATAGGTGTCACATTTTGTCACAACGTCGTAAATGCGCATTTTATTTTAAACATTAGAAAAGTCAATCGAATAAAATTCATGTCACACATTCAAATAACTAAATAATATTAAATGTATACAATGTGTATTTTGTAGTCTTTCTTGTGAAATACAATGTGTAGGATCCGTGTAGATGATAAATGAAAAACTGCGCATTTCAAAATGTCTAGTGAAAATGTCACACTTTAAGGATTACGTCGCGAATGCACATTTTTTAAAGCTACGGTAGTTTGTCTGATGCAAAATATTTGCTGAATTTGTATAGCACGATAATTATATAGTAACCAGAAAATGTGTTTTGTAACTTCTTTCAAGTCGTGCACATTGTCTGGCTATCGCATATAAACATCATAAAAAATACGCATTTTAAAATGTCTAGTGGAAATGTCACACCTTGCAAATTACGTCGTTATTGTGCGTTTTATAAAACGTTGCCATAGTTTGTTGTTGTTTTTTTTATGTTTTTTTTTGCCATAGTTTATGTGATAAGAAATTTCTGTCATACTTCAAAATGTCTAATGGAAATTTCACATCTTGCGAATTACGTCACTATTTTACATTCTTTTCAGCGTAAATCAAGCCTGTCGGGTATGGAATATATGCCAGCATTTGTTATAAAATAATTAATATTGTAATTACAAAATTTGCATGTTGTCTTCTTTCTAGTAGAGTACATTTTGTGGCGGTCGCACATAAACATAATAAAAAAATAGGCACTTTGAAATGTCTAGTGAAAACGTCATACGTCGCAAATTACGTCGCTCTTGTACATTTTTGAAAAGTTTCTGTAGATTGTGTAGTATGTATAAAGGATATGCCTAAATGTGGTGTACGATAGTGATATTGCAATTACGAAATGTGAATTTTGTCTTCTTTCTATTTGTGTGCCCTTTGTAGCGGTCGCATATGAACATAACAGAAAAATACCAACTTTTAAATATCTAGCACAATCCCTGACCATGGGCACATGGTGCTCGCATTATATTTACTAATGGTTTTGATACCAACAACCATTGTATTATGTACATAATTGTATGTTTGCGCTAGAAACGTCAGTCACTGCAAAATACGACGCTGACGTTCATACGTCGATTTTAGCCGGGAATAACGTCGTTTTGACGTTATCAAAAGTATCACCAACACCGTACACGACGTCATTGGGATGAAGATACGTTCAGAATTGACATTTCCATTATGAATGTATGTAAGGTGTAAATACAGAATCGTGCACATAATTTGGAGTTTGAAACATGTATAGTGTAAGGACAGTTTTCTCCAGATCCACCATAGTTCGAACGGTGCATACTTGCTCATTCTGTAGTCCGAAACATTATCTGATAAATATAAGATCATGCTACACTGTAGTGTCTTTTATATCAAGTTTATCAGGCTCGACTCTGAAACGGTAGGAATTTCTAGCCTTGCCTGATAAACTTGATCCCGTCAACACAGTGCCTATGTGCCGTGAAACACAGTGCCGTGAAACATTTTTGATATCCTGTCAATACGACCTAATCACTGCGAATGAATATGTACGTGACTGGGGTTATTGTTTTGCATGTTAAAGCCATTTGTATGTGCTGACGGGATAAATAGAATAGAATGTTAGTGCCGTGAATGTGAAAAAAATATTTGGCGCGGCACGGAAAAGGGATGTGCTCGCCCATCCCGTTTCCTAAGTATTGCCAGATATTTTCCCCATTCACGGCAGTAACGTACTATTCTCTATGTATTAAACGACACTAGCCTGTTATTCTCCAAGATGATAGTTCAAACTGTGCATCAGTGTCATCAGAATTTATCAAATCTAACAAAAACTAATTAATTCAAGAACTTGTGAATCCAAAATGTACTTTAGAAGCAGTTTTGCAAGTTTCTAGGTTGCATTGTGAAGGGACTATGCATCTACAGTAACACATTAACCGAATTAAATTATATAAATTCAAGTGCATGCCCACTTAAGACACAGAAGAAATGAATAAGAGAACTAATTACTTAAAACAAACCAACCCCATATCGTAGTCGGCTCTGATATTATATTCCGTATACCATCGCCGTTTTACGCCTTTTTTATTAAGAAAACAATTTAACATATTCCGGAAATGAAGTGGAATTTGGCGTAAATTATCTACGATATGGATATCAACTTTCACGGGGCAGTTTGATATAGAACATGTACGACATTTTGAAGCAAAACACGCTATGTGTTACATTCCAAAACAATATTTTTTTGTGTTACACATTTATCACACCAACGTGGTATGCTTTTGAATACATTTGCCATTTTCTATATATGGGTAATACGGGATGTTTTGCTATTTCCCCATGTTAAACATGTTAATTTAACATGGGGGGAAAAGAGGTAGAGGACTTGTGGGAGGAGTCAAAAAACGAAAAAATTGACTCTGAAACCTAGCTAGATCGCTTGGAAATGATCTAACTAAGAAATAAAAAGTTAAATTTTAAAAATCGGTCCAGTATTTCTGAATTTCTAAAAAATTTCCCCATGTTAAATCCCCATAGACATCTTCACGGAGTGAAGATGTCTATGGGGATTAACATGGGGAAATTTTGTATAATGTTCATCGTATCTGAAAGTAGTCTACCATGAAATAAATACAATGTATATAATTGTTAGGCAACACATTGTGCATTAAGTGTTCATAAATACATGCTTGTTAAGATATAAATACAGTGGAACCTCTCTAAACCGAACAATCTTGCAACATCGATGTGTTAAATTATGGCAGATTGCACTGTCAAATATCGCTGATATTGATCAGTGTTCATGTTTGCAATGCACACAGGCAAACACCTCTAATCCGGGTGTCCGGTTTAGAGATGTTTAACTGTAGTTCATGTATCGCACACTATATTATTCTTTTTTTGTAATCAAAGAAAGACTTGCCTTTTGATATATCGTTTTGACGCCGTTGTAGTTGCTGTTGTTCGCAGTGAGATTTCAGAGGGAAATACAGGCGTGATAAAAATGCACACATTTGAAACGCCCCTATTGACAATGCCATTATCACATTAGGTGTGCTAAAACAAAACGTTCTATACCCAAATGGCAGTACGCATTAAACACGAGTACAACGGAGGCATTTTGAATTAGCACATATTTATGAAAGCCGGTGTTTTGGTTTAGAACACGTCCGCAGGGATTCCGCTGGGGAAAATAAAAGAATTGCCACTTCAAAAAAAGAAAAATTGTAATTTTGTATCGCCAGTTGTTTATTTTTATCGCCAATTGCGAAAGTGGCGATCGCCAGCGGAATCCCTGCGTCCGGTGTTGCGACTTTTACAGCGTGTATGCTCTGAACGTGTTAGAATCAGGCGTCATATCTCGGTGAAGAAAGTGTCCCCATTCTGGAAAACGTTTTTGTGTATTACTGTAAACATCAGCACGCAATGCACATTTCGTGAGCCGATAGCCCTTGTGTACTCCGCCCATCATCCAATCGAAGGAACGCAATTATGCTGATAAAACTGCTACACGCAACAGAGGGGGATAAAACATACAGACCGCCGCCTCACAAAGGATGCTTTACGGCGACTGCGATCAATGTAGCCCCGGATCAGCCTGCATTGTCGCCAGTCAGTCACAGAAGTTTAGTATTTAGTTCAGTTTAAACTTTTTATTTCAGATTGAATAAATGTATACGTCAACATACATGGGCAGAAATTGTGAATAAGGATTAGAAAACAAGCTCAATGTGATCTTATGTGAATTCCCCTCCTTAAGTAAGACATCATTAAGTAGTAGTGTGGCAGGAATACATTAGGCCCTCGGCGCGATAGAGTTGTCGGTACCATCTGAGCGCACCAAAGATTTCTAGTGCCAATGTGTTCAGACATACATACTGTATACATTTCTGCATAAACAAGATAGCCGCCAGTGAAAAAAGCATCGGCTACCGTAGGGTATATATCACATTGTGGAACCAATATTAGAAAGGACAATTCTTAATTTATTTCATAGCTAACACCTTGCCGAACATGAATATAGAACACCCGATTTAAGCCTGAACTGATATTGTGAAAATCCAAGATGACCGCCATTTTATTGGAATTTTATAAAATCTGAAAATAAATTGACAAAGAAGTGCTATCAGTGTGGGTACCAAACGCTAGTTCTAAAGTAATATGGCCACAAGTCGTTCATATATATGTATTATGAGCGTTACATGTAATAGAAGCACCATGGCTGTCGTGTACACTTGTCAAGTTCCACAAACAAGAGTTCGGTAAATGTTGAAAATTACATATATTTTATAGAATGTTGCTCTCTAGAGGTATTGTACATGCATAAATGAAGGGAATTTGCCAACCAACTTTGATTGTATTTAGTACATATAATGCGACCAACTGTTTACCAGGCATTATTGCGATATATACATAAATCCAAGATGGCCGCCATTTGTGTTGCTTATGCGAAACAATTGGCACATACTGTCATGATCAGTTTCGGTACCAAACATCAGAGTCGACCTGACACGATGTTTAGTAGACACAATGGTGCCAACAATGCCATATATGTCAGAAAGAAGATCATTAACGTTTGAACATATATGAGAAAGGGTGGCAGCCAGTGTTAATCTACTAACAGCAATCGCATCGTTTTGTACCAGTAATGCCGGAAGGGAAATGATACCACTTTCTGACACATACGAGCTGACATATTGGAAAATGTATACTTCTCATTTCAAAGGAATACATAGTTTGTATAAAACAAAGATGGCCGCCATCTTACAGGCATTTTGTCAAGTTTGTTTGTCTCATTATATCAATGAGTGCATAATGATCCAGTCCGAAAGTAAAAGTTGCAGTGTTGTTTAGATTGCTATGTCTTAATTATACGCATGTACGTTGAAAGTATTAGTTGGATATATATCACAGTACTGTCTGCCCGTCTTTAAAATAAAAATCAACATATATGCTGTAGTCAATAATTATAACGTGTTTACATCCAGAAAGGTCATATTTTGCATACACAAAAAAATAATATTTATCACGAATATCATGGAATCAGTATCTGCTATGAGTGCATGCACAATGATCCGGTTGTTTAAGTTGTTATGCATTATGTAATAATATTAATACTCTGTATACATTGACCAACGTCTATGTTATCAGTTGTTCAATTTATAATGTGTATACTCCTATCAGAAGCAAGCCAGCCATCCTCGTTTAATGAACATTGCTCGTTCAGCCAATATTACTAGTATGCGGTCGTAATAGGAATGCAGCAGAACTCAACACGGTGTATGTGTATATTTCTGGCATGTACATGTATTTTGTAAATATGATTTTCATACTTTGAAGAACAAAAAACTAATATTCTGACATCAATGGACAACCTGGCTGCCACTTGGATAGACGGATAAGATTATTAACGCAAATTTCGCCAGAAGCTTTAGCGCAAACGTCATTGGACCTTGACTATTGGCCTTGTGACAGTTATGGAATGAAAGTATGTATCGCAAATATCGCATTATATCATGGGTAAGAGAAACTAAAACAAATTTACAAAGTTATCACGTTTATGTTATGTGCGGAAATATGTAAATAAACAAAGGACCGAAATTGCGAATGTTTTCACCCTTATATATGCTGGGTGGATGTTATATTATACTTATTTGTTTTGTTTGAGTTTATGATAAACAATAACACTACCATACCACTATGTTCGTATAAGTAGTAGTATTAATGTACACTGTCAGTCAGTACTTGCTGCATACTGGTTGGAGCATTGAAGCTAGAGTTGAACATGTATTTTTTCTACTGTTTTCCTGTCCAAAGTTAGCCCCCGTACTGCTGGTTCTATTCCGAAAATGGATGATATACAGAAATGAGACCACATAGCATAAAATAGATCAGCGTACAGTAGAAGTAAGATAATCGTCAACAGGCACCGATGTGCACTATATGAGAAGCTATGTGTGGAAAACCAAAGCATTGTGATACATTCTATCTACAACACGTCAGCAGCCACCATACTGTGTCACGAGAAATTAGGAGTCACATGCACGTCAACATAGTAGTTTATCCAGCATCATTATGCATTTGCCTATTCATCTTCATGTTTCATGATCGAGGTTTATATTTCTAGTTATATGCATTATTTTTTGAGATATGATAAACAACCCATGCGAACAAATTCGTTCAGTGGCCGTTTTATAAATGTTTAGTTACTTCAATGGTCTAGTAACATAAGGTCGTAACTGCAGTTACGACCTTATGTTACTAGACCATTGTCATAGCTCAGTATCTGTGTGCATGGTATGTTATGGAAAACAGATAGCTATGTACCCAGAGGAGACACAGGAACCCATGTAAAGAAGACACTAACGTACAGTGGGGTCAGCGTGTAAGAGCACACACGAACGAACACGACAGGTTGGTTCCAACTTGTCGTGTTCGTTCGTGTGTGCACTTACATCAGGCTAAAAACATGACATGGTCGAGGAGCTTACCACGTGCCACAAACATGCATTCCACGATCAGCGGTCGGAGTATTAATTTATTTATTTAATATGTCACATTGTTACATTAATGCTTTCATTTCTGCACCATACTGTGCTGACCATGAAATACATGCCTATGAACAGCGTGTACCATAACAGAACTGATATCATATGTATGGTGATTTAGGTGAATTACCACAAGTATTGTACGAAATGGCGGCCATCTTGAAATTATGCAAATCATATTTGCCTCAAACGAGTTTTGAAAAGCTTTCTACGGCATGCCAATCATGAAATCGTCGAAACTCGGTATGCTCTCGTCTAACATGTTTTGTGTAATACGTGAATAGTTCTGAATTCCAGAAATTTCTGTTCCAATTTTACAATGATGCATATGTTAAATATGTAAATTAATACGTGCATGCTCCTATTTATGTTTTAGTAGCTGTAGATCACCGAATGTGTATACAATACATGTGTGTCAACATTGATAACAAAGTTATATGTATAATTTACGAAATTCATATGATATGGCGGCCATTTTGGATTAACATACTTCTCATTTTATCTTAAAATTTGCTTATAAGCATTGTACAGGGGGGTCAGCGTGTAAGTGCACACACGAACGAACACGACTGGTTGGTTCCAACATGTCGTGTTCGTTCGTGTGTGCACTTACACGCTGACCCCACTGTATTTCATGTATACAAAAAAAATGTAAATATTTTTCTGCATTTTTTATCATTTCACATCAAAAGTGTATGTTGTTACCACTCAGTTGAACCGTCTCGGCGAGACGGTTCAACTGAGTGGTAACAACATACACTTTGGGTTGGTAGTAAACCAACCTGTCGTGTTCGTTCGTGTGTGTACTTACACGCTGACCCCACTGTATATCATGCCAGTTATCACATATCAGAATTGTGTCTGCATCAACCATTATGTTACTGCTGTAACAACGACGTTACATATAAATATCCTACATACTGGATATGCGTTTCATAAGGTCGGCCATACTGTATATGCAATATATAACGTTTATACCACAAATGTTACGTTTTTGTTGCGTATTATTATTAATACCAATATGTTAAACCACTTGGTAATATGTTAGTTTCATATCTGTGGGTGGTGTCAACACATAAGTGCACGTGCGTGCCTGTTTCTTTAAATATTTCATATAATTCGTGTACAATGGAGGCCATATTGGATTTCCAAACATTATATCATATTAAACTAGACGGATATAGAGAATAGTAGGTTAGTGCCGTGAATGGGAAAAAATATCTGTCAAGGCTTAGGAAACGGGATGGGCGAGGCTCTGCCGAGCCCATCCCGTTTCCGTGCCGCGCCAGATATGTTTTCCCATTCACGGCACTTACCTACTATTCTATTTATCCCGTCAACACCTACAAATAGCTTTAAAATGCAAAAGATAACTCCAGCCACATCCTCAAAATCGGAGAATCGACTAGCGTGATAACCGCATCACAACTTTTTTGTTGCTACGCACACACAAAATAAGTCTGTGCCTTTTGGAAGCAAACATCGCTTAATGTCACGGTAGTTTGGCATATTTCACTCAAAAACATTTTTACACGTATTTCTACTTTTAATAATGTCGAGAATCATGAATATTAAAGTATATTTAATAATTACACAGCTGTGTAAACACGTGTGTTCATGAGATTTTGGAGCGGCAACTTACTCGATGCGTTTCAAACACACTGTCACTGGGCAGATATTTTACAATTAACAGCATGTACAGTTACTGTTTGTACACATGGAAGTTGTTGATGTTCAGTGTGGCTCCGGCAAATAGTGACTGGACATATTGCTGATTCGTATTACTGGATATTGTCAGCGATTGAAGTGCGACACCACTCTGCCTCTGGCCAGTCTGGGTATGTAAAGTTTCATTTTCACACGTGTTTACACTTGTCATAGCCATAGCAGAATTCCCATTGCAGCACACACATCAGCACTGATCTCTACTACTTCAACACCAACATTTTCAGCACTGCCACTACCACTAATGTCGTCCCAGAAAATTTCAAATATTCCTGGATCTAAATAATCAGACATCTTTTTTTTGGAATACTTTTCCAAACTCGAGTAGAATTTATAATTTATCAATGTTTTTGCTTTTTCCGTTTTTATTCTTGCTTGCAGAAGACAGCAAAATACAATGGATTGTGGGACTTGGAAGGCTGCCAGTTAATGCAGCAAAAATGTAAACAAATACTCTTAATTTGTTTTTGTTTTCTTTCTTTCGGGTACTTTTTTTATTATCATTACATTATTTCATAACTAAGTGCCAAATCTCAAATGTCAGCGCTTTTCTCAAGCGTATCATTTTGTTTACAAGACTTCACCTAAATGTCAAAGGTTACTGTGTCAAAGTAGTTCTAAAGCATTATTGAAACACATATTCATACGCAGTGATTGGGTCGTATTGACTGGATATCAAAAATGTTTCACGGCACCGTGTTTCACGGCACATAGGCACTGTGTTGACGGGATAAAAACATTTAGTCCGCTATGACGTATTACATGCTTGAAGTTGATCGGTATTTGTGCTTTTAAAACTGCTTCCACGATACGATATGCACCTACATGTAGTAAAACATTTTTTCTTTGGCGGTCATCTTGTTTTTGCAAAATTACTAGGCTTAAGCTACTACTTTTGAAGGTATATCATGCAGAAATATATAGAGTATATGTGTCTGATCACTTTGGTAACAAAAATCTTTGGTGCGCATAGATGGTACTAAAAACCCTATGTTATGCTGGTACGCCCAGGGCCTTCATATAGTGCATACATAGGCAAGTTTGGTTAATTGTTGAATAATTCCAGCACAAAAATATTTGCACACTTCCCTAACATTTGATTGGTCCGTAGCAAGTCTCTGTCCAAAATGTATATCCCAGTAAACTCCCACGCCTAACTACTTTCCGTAACCGTGAGGCGCAGTTAAAATAATTCTTAAGAAAACGGAAAATAAACACATTTTCTTGATGAATTTATTTCAAATGCTGGAATTATAAGGAATGAATGGCCTTTTTGTGGAATTTATCGGGGATATAAACTTGGAAAAGTCGCGGGAATACTGGACGAAGCGATAAAAAATTACAATTTTCGAAAAAAAATAAAAGAAAAAAAAATATTTTGTATCGCTTCGTCCAGTATTCCCGAGACTTTTCCAAGTTTATGCCCCGATAAATTCCACAAAAAAGCCATTCATTCCGATATTAAAAAAGTGGATATCCCAGGCATGCATCTCATACCATTGGCATTCTCTTCTGTAGGTAGTCGTTGATGTAATATACTTAAAATGTACACGGACGGACGGACGTACGGACTGGCGGACGGACGTATGGAGCCTCAAGGACAACGCAATATGCACCCTTGCTACCACATAGGGGGTATAAAAACCTAGAAGCTAATATGAAAGTCACGTGGTACACTGCGGTCCCATGGGTAATCACATAGCCAATAATACGTCTAGCTAAGTGTTGCGTTTTTACATCGTTTCAGTATTTAGTGATGTTTTCCCGATTCAGCACTGTTACTTCATGATGGATTTAAAATGTATTTATAGTCGATATACATCACGTTGTACACAACTAGCGACGTACATATATATCCTGACCATATTGCGCGGAATCTCGCAGAATCTGTGATGTCACGTCAGTTGTCAGACTGTTTGCACAGGATGAACTGTAAATACCCCGTGCTTCCGACAACCTCCATTTCCATAAGTGGCTGTGACTGGAGAAATGGGGCTGGTGGGATATGTGACCAGTGTAGCTTCTGATCGAATAGCATGACGATCTACAGTGCTTGTTAGAAGCATGGCGGTGTTTCATTAATGAAATGGCGAGCAGTGCAGATCCTGATCAGACTGTGCGGATGCACAGGCTGATGTGGATATGTACTGGTCGTAAAACCCATAAGCTCCATTTCCCCAGTCACAGCCACATATACAGAAGCTGGATGGGCTCGTTTTGCATAACCTGATCATAGGACAAATAGGCCATAAACTCCGAAAACGTAATCTGCTTTGGCATATTGAATACATTGGGCCTCCGCTTACATCATAATAAAATAACACAGTTGGTTGCGTCAAATCACGTTATGTGTGACGCGGTATGGGAACTTATGGTTTATTGTGTTTTGTCAACAGCGTAGCTCGCATTTCTGACCGTACGACACTATGATATATTTGTTGTTATCACATCATCTTTATGAAGACGTTGTCAAAAGGTATATAGAGAATATCAATCGGTGTCGGTATCAAGTTTTCAGGCAATGCTAGGAAACGCGTAGGAATTCCAAGGCTCGACGGGGAATTCCTACTATTTCCGAGCCGAACCTGATAAACTTGATATCAACACGCACTATGTTGGCATTATATTTATCAGGTAACGGCGTATGCTACCGATATATCAAATATAACATAGTTTGTTATCCGGACTTGGATACGTCGCGTCATTACACTGATGAAATTCGGTAAATTCATGTGACGCCGTTCGTCCAATGAAACATCAGTTTTCAATTCGTTGTAACCCGGATATTCCTGATACGAGATTATAATTCCAGCACAAAAATATTTACACAATTCCCTAACATTTGATTGGCCGGTAGCAAGTCTCTGTCCAAAATTTATATCCCAGTAAACTCCCACGCCGAACTACTTTCCGTAACCGTGAGGCGCAGTTAAAATAATTCTTAAGAAAACGGAAAATAAACACATTTTTTTGATGATTTTTTTTTCAAATGCTGGAATGATAAGGAATGAATGGCCTTTTTGTGGAATTTATCGGGGATATAAACTTGGAAAAGTCGCGGGAATACTGGACGAGGCCTTAAAAAATTACAATTTTCGAAGAAAAAAAAAGGTGTTTTGATTTTTTTTCGAAAATTGTAATTTTTTATCGCTTCGTTCAGTATTCCCGCGACTTTTCCAAGTTTATACCCCGATAAATTCCACAAAAATGCCATTCATTCCTATAATATTTTCTTTTAGTACGTATTCAACACAAAGCTCGTTACCTGATAAATTACAGTAGTTGGTACATATACCGATGTTGTGATCTTCGCTGTCCATGCAGGGTCTACCTTGTTCGAAATTCCAACGATGATGTGTCGAGTATACTGCCAATAAACTACTATCTGGTATTACCTCCCTTATCGCATCGTTGTATTTAGCCGATAAAGTTTTTTTTAAAAGTTTCTCTATTTTCCGCACAGCACGAAGAAAGATGATTCAGAGCGGAAATGTCAATTTCAGAGCGGAAAGTCGAAATATGTGTTGTTTGAGCGAGCTCAAAACTAGGCATTTTCCCCACGCTGTTGACTACCTTGAAACAGCAATATAGTGTACAGAAATTGGTGGTTGGGGTAACGTTTTTTCGATTCGGTCATTTACTTGAGTCTTTCACCATGCCTTATACATGTAAGTAGAACTTAGTCGAATATGACTATCATTCTGGAAAACATATGCCTTACGACGCTTGGGCCAGCAATAGTGCGGTGCATTCCCGCTATCTGGTCGGGGCTTGCATATATCAAGCATTAAGTAAGTCAGTGAAATAAATGTAATATATCCTAATCCCACTTAGACAATGTGCAATATATTGGGATATGAAAAAGATGTGACTGGAGAAAAGGGGATTATTGGTTTCGTGATCAGTGTAAATCAAGACCGGCCTTTGAATCCATAGTCTGATCGGGATCAACGAAACGGCTGCCATGCTTTTTACAATTAGTATAGATCGTTATGATGTTGCAGAAGTGTACTATTTGATGTGGATCTAAACTGGTCACGAACCCCATAAATTCCCATTTCTCCAGTCACAGCCAAATATGGTGATCAAATTCTACACTGGCCATAAATGTCACAAGGTCCCTTTTCTCAGCCATTGCCCAATCTATCGGTGTACAACCCATTTGCATGTGGGCCGCCCGCTGTGAAAAGAAATTAATATTGTATTGATATCGGTCCTCTTCTCCAGTCAAGTAACATTTAACCCTTTTAACACCACTGGCCTGTATAGTGGTATTGTCAAAAAGTGTAGATCCAGATGAGCCGGCTCGTGACGAGCCGTCTCATCAGGATCTGCACTTTTTGCAAGTGATTTTCATTTCATATTTTTTTAGCCCAAAATACCCCTTTTTCATAAATGGACTAGTCTGAAAATCATTTTGTGACAGTTGGATTGGTTGGAAAATTAACATAGCAGAATACATTCCAGTTACTTAGGGGTGAAAGGTGTTAATAATCACTATGATGGCAGTTACCCTTTGTCATTGATAGGATTGCGAAACAGCGTAGACCCTGATCAGATATCAGTTCTCATGTTTATTCACTGAATAAGGCTAACATTATTTTGCTGAAGGTAGGTAGCACATGTGAGTGATTGAGTGGCGACCAACGCAGGCCCTGATCAGACTGCGCGGATGCGCAGGCTGATCAGGGCCCACGCTGTTCGCAAACGTCGTAAGATCCCTTTTCTAATCCACGACCCGTGTGTGCCGTGTGATTGCAATCGAGCCATGTTTATTGAAACTGAACAGACCATTTGATCCCAAACACGTTACTGCTAATGTACAATGTACCCATGGCATCATAAAATCCACATATAACAATACAATGCTGGTAATAGCAGAAGGATTTACAAAATTTTATTTCAGGTTTATTTGTGGCGAAAGGAAAAAAATACATAAAAAGTAGACAAGTAGTAACTTTCAATATCTAGAGATGTATCGTCTTCAGAAAAGGGACCTATGGTGTGTGTTGCCCAGCTGTGGAAAGGGACCTATGGTGTGTGTTGCCCAGCTGTGGAAAGGGACCTATGGTGTGTGTTGCCCAGCTGTGGAAAGGGACCTATGGTGTGTGTTGCCCAGCTGTGGAAAGGCGTCAAGCTTGCGTTCTTTGCGAACAGAGTGGAGGCACCAATATATCTAGTTCTGAGTACATAACTTAAATTACATTTCATTACACTGTATTAGATAACAGTTATGACGGAGTAGTCTATCCAAATGTGCGTTTGAAGCGTTCTTTGTTTACTTTCTACTTCGTGGAGAGTGACCTAAGAATGTTGCTAATACACACTTTATTAGGTAAGTTTATGGTAATAGTGTCATATTGTAGAATTATCTCACAATAACAATATTGTTATCGAAGTATGAACGTCAACAGACTGCATGTTGTTTCTATATTTTAGTGCGTAAAGTGTAAATGCTATTACGCATATTTTTACTGTGTAGCGTGGTGTAGCGATATAGTGCAACCTATTGCCTATACAGCGGAAAACGTGCAGCTACAGTGGGGTCAGAGTGTATGTGCACACACGAACGAACACGACAGGTTGGTTCGCTACCCACCCAAAGTGTACAGTGGGGTCAGCGTATAAGTGCACACACGAACGAACACGACAGGTTGGTTCCAACCTGTCGTGTTCGTTCGTGTGTGCACTTACACGCTGACCCCACTGTACAATAAACCATATCTGACTGTGTGTTCATGCCGTATGATTTGGACATATAGAATAAATACTACCGACATTGAACATTTTTGTCGCTGTGACCACAGGCATTCGGCGTGTTTCGGCTTTCATCGGTATAACTGTATATATATATATATAAACAAGGTTTCTAACTTTGGTCGGACACGACCTCGTATCATAACAAAATAACATGTTTAACATTGTAATTTTCTATGCATTCTATGTATTTCTGCAGGATACCGATAATTCTCAAATGATCATATGAACTTGCCACTACAATATTGACTTTAGATCCTTAAACACATGATTTCGTTTGATACGAGGTTGTTTCCGGCCCAGGAAAAGCAGTTGTAATTCGATATGATTTACATAATTATGTTCTAACTATGCTATTTCAGCAAGATAACAATAATTCTCAAATGAACATGTGCATTTTGTGCCAAAATATTTGCATTAGCGTTAATAATTTGTTATGATACGAGGCCGTGTCCGACCAAAGTTAGAAGCCTTGTTCATATATATAGACTTATACCGATTAAAGCCGAAACACGCCGAATGGCTATGACTGGAGAAATAATGTGTATGTATTATTCGACAAGTTTCGACCCCGACCAACATGCGAAGTCTGATCAGGGTCTCATCTGGGTCTGCACTGTTCGCTATTCAGTGGATCACCCCATTCCGTTAGTAATGTCCGTTAACATTTTAAAGAAACACGGTTATCGCCCCTGATATCAGTGTGGAAATTTACGTCTGATATAAAATGTATAATAATGCCAATCAATACGTGGGGCTGTGTGAGAGTTGAACTGTTAGAACTCAGTGGAATAGTGACACACTTATACACTTATTTAATGCCTTTTAAGATCAAGTTTTGCCTACTGAGTGGGCATTTACCTTTAATAGCCAAAAGTTCGTCGACAGAAAAACGTGGAACAGACAGTAGACAGTGAATTACTTGCGCCAGGATCTGACAAAACCTGGCTTAATCATTCTGTGGACAGTGTTGATCATGCAAAACTGCTAAACACATGTAGCAGGCTCGCAGTATTTTAGCTGCTCGTCAGTGGTTTCATCGACGGTTCGTTGAATGTCTGCCAATAATGTAGATCCTGATCAGTTGCCTTGGTCCGAGTCTACACTGGCAATAGTTTCTATAAATAAAACCCGGATTTGCGAGATCGTGGGATATTGGAGACACGTCATGCGATTTTGTCCCTCCGGACATCTGCAATATTTCATAAAATATATTTACAGAAAATGGGATATTTTCCGTAAATCACGTCAGAAGTTGACACAAATTTCAGAGTACATACATACGGAATATAATTAATTCCGCATGTGCTCTGAAATTTTGTTCAACTTTTGACTTCATTTATGGAAACTTTTGTTAAATTTTGTAAACGTATTTCATGAAATAACGCAGTTGTCAGAAGGTACAAAATCGCATGGCTTGTCTCATTTCTGGGGCCCGTTTCACTAAACTTCGTACGACTAAAATGTTCGTAAGTGCAAAATTATGATAGTCTGTGAATTTCGCATTAACAACGTTTTCTTGTAAACAATTATTGAGCCTATGCTCAATAAATACAAATCCATCAATTGAAATTTCCAGACGATCCTAAATTTACACTTAAGAACATCTTGGTAGTACGAAGTTTAATGAAACTGGGCCCTGTGGGCCGTTTCACTAAACTTCCTACGACTAAAATGTTCGTAAGTGCAAAATTATGATAGACTTTAAATTTCACACTAACAAAGTTGTGGAGTAAACAATTATTGGATTTACATTTATTCATCAATCCATCAATTGAATTTTCCAGACGATCCTAAATTTGCACTTACGAACATTTTAGTCGTATGAAGTTTAGTGAAACGCACCGGAGGAGCTTGGATGGTCGTAACTGCCATAAGCCCCATTTCCCCAGGTGCTGCCAGAATGTAGTTGCAATGTGGGCTCACCTCTGAAATTGTCATGAAATGGAACGAAAATAAATCCGTAAATGGCGTCGGAAAGCGACGATGTTTATGCATTTCACCCCTAAGTAACTGGAATGGATTTTGATATGTTAATTTTGCAACCAAATCAACCGTCACAATATGTAAATCAGAAAAGTCCATTTATGAAAAGGGGGTATTGTGTCTAAAAAAAGTGAATATTACTTTCAAAAAGTGTAGATCATGATGAGACGGCTCGTTACGAGCCGGCTCATCTGGATCTGCACTGTTTGCATAAACCGCTATAGCGGGCTTTCGGGTTCAAATGGTTAATACTGCTAACACAAAATTAAAGGTACATACCCACTCAGTAGCCACAAACTGTTCTTTATAGGAATTAAATAAGTGTATAATTGTGTCACTATTCCACCAGTTCTAAAGATTACAAGTGGCCGCTATACAGGTATAATCATTTAGTAATATTTATTTTACTGATAGTGACGCGCGTTGGTATCATGCTATTTAAGAATGCAAATGAGTCGTGGTATTTTTTAATTATTTATGCTAATTAAATCCGTCACCTGAAAAAATACAATTTTCGGCAGATTATAAAGTATAATAATTGCACATCAGAAAATAAATACAGAGTATAAATAGTAATGTCCGTTAAACATTTTAAGGAAACACGGTTATCGCCCCTGATATCCGTGTGGAAAGTTACGTCTAATATAAAATGTATAATAATGCCAATCAATACGTGGTGTAATGGTGAATGAATGTTTATTTTGCCAGAAAATGTCTCAGATGATGTCTCTGATATAAATAACAGTTTGTGCCTACTGAGTGGGCATGTACCTTTAAAATAAATAGTATTGTTTCTTGCCGAATAGTTTTGTGGTATGCCACATTTAAACAATCTAACGTGGGCGCTGCCTCTACGTGCACGTGTAACGCACAATTCGGTTAGTATCTGACAGGCCGCCCGGAGGCGCTAGATCCTTTCATAATTTACGACTGGAAAACGGAGAAAAAATGTTTGTCAGAAGTCTCAGATGTCACAGTATCGCGAGAAGAGCTGATTTGCAGTCTAATTCCGTCGTAGCCGCGGGTCAGAAACAAAGGTAATCAGATCAGATATGTCCCAACGGGCGGTCTAACATAATTTTCCGGAGTTCGTTATTGTGTTAATATACAAGAACGATTTAATAAACACAATTAAGCGTGTTTTTCATCTACCGTCTAAGTGTTTTACCCGGCCTATGAGGTAACATTGCTTGTTGTCGTGGTTAGCATGTGCCTAAAATGATTGTCATACGATGGGTATAAAGTAACGTAATTTTCGCTGTTGCAGTCTTAACTTCAATGGAATTAATCTTGAAATGTCGCACTAGATAGCCCCAGTAATGTCCTTTTCTGAAAGTATAATGGGACTCATGCAAACCGGCCACCATCGTTCACTGAAATTACAAGTACATGTACATAAGCCCCCAGAGAGCGAAGTGAAGGATCCGTTGAATTTATTTGTAGAAATCCGGTCCAAATTGTGTAGTTTAGTGCCTTATTGGGTGAAAAAGGGCGAATGTGGCATGATTTGTAAATGAGCAATTACAGTGATTTCCACTACTGTCTGTTTCACGAAAGCTGCCCAAATTTTACGGCTATATAAACAATTCAAAAACAAGATTTATTTTGATAATATTAAATTAAAGGAAAAATTAAGAATGAGCCTTCTTTTTATTTCGTGAAATTTGGTCAAATGTTGATTTTATTGCGAAAACAAAATTTCCCCATGTTAAATCCCCGTAGACATCTTGACTCCGTGAAGATGTCTATGGGGATTTAACATGGGGGATTTTTTTTGAATTTCAGAAATACTGGTCCAATTTTTAAAATTTAACTTTTGTTTTCTTAGTTAGATCATTTCCAAGCTATCTAGCTAGGTTTCGGAGTCAATTTCCAAACATTTTCGTTTTTTTACTCCTCCCACAACTCGTCTACCTTTTCCCCCCATGTTAAATTCCCAAAGACAAATAAATTTTTCTTAATAAAATCAATATTTGACCAAATTTCACGAAATAAAAAGAAGGCTCATTCTTAAATTTTGATAAAATTTAACATTATCAAAACAAATATTGTTTTTGCATTGTCTATATAGCCGTAAAATTTGGGCAACTTTTGTGAAACAGACAGTAGTGTTGATCCAGATCATCATACATATCTACGCAATCTGATCTGGGACTAAATTATTTGCCAGAATCATATGTTCACACGTATTACTGTTATTGCAATCAGTGTAGACTCAGATCAGACTGCACATATGTGGGAATATGAGATAACTCTTGATGCCCAACCCTATTCTGTATCCACCCCACGCAGAATCCCTATTCCCCTTATGGACAAGGTCAAGGCTGAGCTCGAGCGCATTCATCAAAGATTTTCAAAAGTAACTGAACCTACTGAATGGTGCTCTCCCATGGTAATTGCTCCGAAGTATAATGGTCAAATTAGAAAATGCGTCGACTTGACGAAATTGAATGAGTCGGTCAAACTCGAGCGATATATTTTACCATCGGTCGATGAGACACTTTCAAAGTTAGCTGGTGATCACTATTACTTATAAATCTTGCAAAAGAGTCCCGCACTTTGACTACGTTCATACCTCCGTACGGTCGTTTCTGTTTTAACAGACTTCAATTTAGAATTTCCTCAGCACCCGAATTCTACCAAAATAAAATGTCGGAGTTGCTCGAGGGATTTTCAGGAGTAGTTTGTCAGATGGACGGTGTTCTTGTCTTTGGGGAAACAAAGCAAGAACACGACACAAGGCTTCTCATGGTGTTAAAGGCCATAGAGAAAGCTGGTATCACGCTCAATGATGAAAAGTGTGAGTTCTGTAAATCCTCCGTCCGATTTCTAGGCCACATTGTAGGCCAATGTACAATTGATGCTGATCCGTCCAAGATCAAAGCCATTGTGGATATGCCAAAATCAGAAAATGTTTCTGATATCCGCAGGTTCTTGAGCATGATCAATCAGTTGGCTAAATCGGCGGATTGCTCCTCATTTGGTATGGGAGGTGTTTTATGCCAGAAACACGGGAGTACATGGAAGCCAGTCGCATATGCATCTCGCTCGCTGTCAGAAACCGAATAGAGGTATGCACAGATAGACCAGGAATGTTTAAGCTTAACATGGACCTGTGAGAAATTTTCAAATTTTCTTATAGGAGTCCACTTCAGTATGGAGACAGACCATCAACCATTGGTTCCTCTACTGAGTACAAAATATTTGACAGAGTTAACTCCCAGAATACAGAGGTTTCGGATACGGCTCATGAGATATCAGCTATACAGCAGGTAGTAAACTTGTTACAGCTGACTTATCCAGAGCACCTCTGTCTGGATCGTGTGACTCAGATCATGAGCTAAATTTAGAGGCAGACGCTTTTGAAGATACAGTAATTCAGGGTTTACCAGCCTCGTCAAGTCGCCTGGGACAAATCAAGTCCCATTATGAGAATGACGAGGTCCGCAATAATCTCCTGACATACTGTAGCAAAGGTTGGCCTGAGAAATCTGCCCTAAATGGAACCATGAAACCATACTGCTGAGCCCTTGTTATCATCCGAATTCCCAAGTCGGCCTTTCCAAAGGGTAGCATCCGATTTATTTGAGCTAAATGGTCAGTCATACTTGCTGGTGGTTGGCTATTTTTCCAGATATATTGAGATTGCCAAACTGAGCAGTTTAGGCACAAATGCGGTTATCACTCACTTGAAATCAATCATGGCGAGACACGGGTTAGTGGACACCCTTGTCAGTTATAACAGGCCATGCTATAATTCAGCAGAATTCAAGAGATTTGCTGCATCATACAGGTTTAACCATGTAACCAGCAGTCCGAGATATCCGCAAAGTAATGGACTCGCGGAACGGTCAGTCCAAACTATTAAAAGCATGCTGAAAAAAGCAGATGACCCATACATGGCACTGCTTCCATATAGGACAACCCCATTACACAATGGTTACAGCCCAGCTTATGGGGAGAACATTGCAGACGACAATTCCTGTAGTACCTAAAGCACTAAATCCTGAATGGCCCAATCTCAAAACTGTGCAGCATTTTGAGAAAAAGAGCCAGACATATTACGACTCGCGCCACTGCGCCCGTAATATGCAAATCCTCCGCTAGGGGGGATAAAGTATGGGTTAAGGATCAAAATAAGTCTAAGAACCAATATCCACGTTGTTACAATGTGGAAACAAGTGATGGCATGACTAGGAGAAACAGGTATTTGTCGTGCAAATGCCAGAATCGCAGGTTCACAAAGAATGCGGTAATGAGAACAGGCATGAACAAAAACAAACTGTATCCCACGTGCCTGACAAACACAATTAAGTCTATGTCACAAGGTCGGGTCGCCTATCAAAGCCACCCTCTAGATTATACATGACATAACAGCAATATATTTTCGACCATAGATATGCGAGATAATTGAAATATACTATGGCAGCTGGTGATTAAAAACACTGGCCCACTGTTGTGGGAAAAATAGTCTTAAAAAGGGAGATGTAAGTAAGTCAGGTTTTATAATGTACCCTGTAGACTCAAATTAGATGTAATTGACACATGTTGACAGCCATGTCCTGCCTCACCCTGCTAGGACAAATTTGATACTGCATGTCTCATTCTATGATGAGTGCTTGTATTAAACACGTGTATATATAAATCTATCTTGTCTCCATACAATATAACACTTCTTACCCTGAGGGGACTGAGGGCAACTGTTTTTGTTATAACTGTTATGTTATGCAAAACTGTGTGACTGTTGGCCGTCTCTGGTCCTTTAGATCATATTCTGATGACAGTCAATTAGCCGAGTTCGTATACGGCGGAACATTATGGAGTCAGTGCAAGGCTCCTCGTGTTCGACAGGAGTGGTCACCGCTGAGCCGGTGCCGGTTATGTCAAAAATGCCCAGTCAGCAAATCGTCGACGCTCATTTCGCATCAAAAGTGTATGTTCTTACCACTCAGTTGAACCGTCTCGGCGAGACGGTTCAACTGAGTGGTAACAACATACACTTTGGGTGGGTAGCGAACCAACCTGTCGTGTTCGTTCGTGTGTGCACTTACACGCTGACCCCACTGTATAGTGGTGTTCTGTGTGCGCCATGGACGCTAAAGACTCCAATAATCCCGACTGGCAGTTTAGGTGACAAAATTGAATATTAACCCTTTCACCCCTAAGTAACTGGAATGGATTTTGATATGTTAATTGAGCAGCCAATCCAATTATCACAAAATTATTTTCAGACTAGTCCATTTATTAAAAGGGGTTATTTTTTTTGTTTTAAAAAATTAAAATTACTTTCAAAAAGTGCAGATCCTGATGAGACGGCTCGTTACGAGCCGGCTCATCTGGATCTGCACTGTTTGCATAAACCGCTATAGCGGGCTTTCGGGTTCAAAGGGTTAAACGAGACTTACCTAAGCCGAAGTTTGATTAAGATTTTGTCATCCTAAACTGCCAGGGATTACAGGCCCTCCCACCCACCCGGGTGAGATGATATCCACGTCGAACGTATAACACCCATTAAAATTATAACGGAAACAGATTTGTATTTATTATCTATATTTGTTTGTATATGTATACAATAATCATACTGTATACTATAAGGATAACACTATCTGGAGAGAACCGAACATATTAAATGCCCCTAGTTAGCCGCCATGTACAGTGGATCTCTCTAAACCGGACACCCTGTGAGGTTCCCAGTGTGTCCTGCTTAGAGAGGTTCCACTGTAAATTATGCATATGACCGCCCAAAAGATCACGAACAAATATTAACATCGGATATAAGTGACAAAGAAACCGACCAAGATTGTCAACACAGCTATTTACAGGGTGTCCGGTTTAGAGAGGTTTCATTGTATCACGATGTAAGTTATTACCTGTCTATCGAACCAAGGGTACTAAATCATCGCGAACTAATATGCATGCGTCATGTTTCAGATATACATTAGCGAGGACAAATATTCGCACGCCACATCGAAGATATACTGGCGGCGTTAATTGATTACTGTATAATACCGACCATTGCTTGGTAGCATACATGACCAACCCTCTAATATCATCATCATATTGGATAATCTCCACATATCACATGCACTCACACTCGTCCCTTTTTACGGTCTAACATACCGGCATAGTGCGATAGCAGAATGAACTAGCTAGGTTAAATTAACCACCACATCACCGCCTTCAGCACATATTTCGACTCTATCGCACATAATAGTAAATTCGTAAACAAACGGGTCAACGGCTATTGGCCTGACAATTGTTTGGGCTCAAATGTCCCGGGTTTAGAAGGTCTTCGAACCAATTCTGACCCTTAAATATATTAAGCTAAATAGTTACATACATTCTGTATTTATAATCCGGCTCCGGATTTACAACTGGACACACACACTATTTCCGCCGAAATGTTTTAACGCCTTTCACCCCCGAAGTAACTGGAATGGATTTTGATATGTTAACTTTCCAACCAATACAATCTTCACAAAATTATTTTCAGACTAGTCCGTTTATGCAAAGGTGGTGTTTTTGTTCTGAAAACTATGAAAAGTACTTGCAAAAAGTGCAGATCCTGATGAGACGGCTCGTCACGAGCCGGCTCATCAGGGTCTGCACTGTTTGCAAACGCCGCTATATAGCGGGCTTTCGGGTTCAAAGGCTTAACTTGAACACTGTATACAAAACTAGAAATGTGGCATGTCGGCACACGAATACCCCCACTGCCAGCCAAAGAAAACAATGGCGCATTTTAAAGTACAAAAGACAACATGATATAGAGACCCATCAGAGGAATGCAAGTGTGAAATATGAAGCAGTTAAAATGAAAGGAAAGAAAAAGTATAAGAAATTTACCCGAGCGTTAAGGTGTTTAATGCACTAAGTATGTGACGTTCGCCGTGGGTTTAGCGGGCGCCGTGGATCGTGGATTTGCTACAGCATGATAGAGGATCATCAGAGGAAATGTGTGAAAAATGAAGCAGCTATATGAAAAGAAACAGAAATTATGAGATGTTTGCACGAGCGGGACGGAACGTACGGGATGTACGGACTGGACGTACGGACGCCCGGTAGCGCAATATGCCCCCCGGTGGTGGGGGCATAAAAACCTCGACCATATAACTCCGCCATATGTACAGGATATTCAGTGGTGTTTTCTGTGCCCTTCATGGTGCCATATAAGGTCGGTAAAGTACTCCAAACGTCATGCCACATATTACGGTGTAAATGCCATTGTCCTCACATAATATGATGTGATAAACATATATGTGGCCGTGACTGGAGATATCGGGCTTATGGGTTTTGCGACCAGTGTATATCCAGATCAGCCTGTGCATCCATTTCTCCAGTCACAGCCACATATTTCAAGGTACTGATTATTTCACTTTTTAATGTATTTATACAGTGAACCCTCTCCAAACCAGACATCCAGGGAGGTCCCCACGCTGCCCTGTTTAGAGACACCCCACTGTAACTCAACGATGTGGTCACTCCAATACTAATGACACATCAACTCGTGATTTTGTGCCGGAGAAGATGTACGATATGTGTACGATTATTTACAAAATTAACTACATTTTCCGTAAATGACGTCGAACGTTGATGCGATATTTGCTATGAAAATGTCGTCATCTTTCGACTTTTTGATCTACGAAATCACAAGGCCTGTGAGTGGTGTTTTCAATAATGAATCGATAGTATTGTTATTAGAGATACATCACAGTGAAACGCATCGCAAATAAACACGCACTTTATTATGTGTGGCCGATTGAGAGGGGTTCCTACGGAGCCCCGCAGGGGACATGGATTTTTTTCTTTAATTAGTTCCCACGAAATAACAATTCGTTCCCTCAATTTATTCAAGTCGGTCCCTCGAATTACCAATTCGTTTCCACGATATAACAATTCGTTCCCTCGAATTAACAATTCGTTCCCACGAAATGACAATTCGTTCCCTCAATTTCACAATTCGTTCCCTCGAATTAACAGTTCGTTCCCACGATGTAACGAATTGTTAAATTGAGGGAATGAATTATTAAACAAAATAATTCTACGTCCCCTGCGGGGCTCCGTAGGTTCTACTGTAGTTTCCAGAATGTGTAATAGTGATAGTGTTCACATAAGAGATTACAATACTTAGAGTGCAGTAAACAGCAGGAAACAGACATGAGGTACAGTAAAGTCAGCGTGTAAGTGCACACACGAACGAACACGACAGGTTGGTTCCAACCTGTCGTGTTCGTTCGTGTGTGCACTTACACGCTGACCCCACTGTAAAGATTATGGGACCGTTTTACTAAATTTCGTACGACTAAAATGTTCGTAAGTGCAAATTTAGGATCGTCTGTAAATTCCAATTGATAGATTTACATGTATTGAGCATATGCAGCCGATGCTCAATAAATGTAAATCCAGTAATTGTTTACAAGAAAACTATGTTAATGTAGAATTTACAGACTGTCATAATTTTGCACTTACGAACATTTTATTCGGACGAAGTCTAGTGAAACGGGCCCCTGTAGCCGATTTCATCAACATTGCAAAGTATACTTTTCTAGCAAAGTATACTTTGAGGGAAAATTTTTCAATTTTAGGATAAATTTATTAATTTTTATTATACTGAATTTATTACATTATCACAGCCATTTTGGCTGTGATAATGTAATAAATTCAGTATGACAATTCTGTATACTTTTAATCATCAAATATATGCAGTAGTTAGTTCTATATGAAATAATGCATTTCAAAATAAATTTTCAATTTTAGGATAAATTTATTAATTTTTATTATACTGAATTTATTACATTATCACAGCCATTTTGGCTGTGATAATGTAATAAATTCAGTATGACAATTCTGTATACTTTTAATCATCAAATATATGCAGTAGTTAGTTCTATATGAAATAATGCATTTCAGGAAAAATAAATGATTGCTCCCTCAAAGTATACTTTGCTAGAAAAGTATACTTTGCAGTGTTGGTGAAATCGGCTACAGAAATGAGACAAGCCATGCGATTTTGTATCTTCTGACAACTGCGTTATTTCATGAAATACATTTACAATATTAATTATATTCCGCATGTATGTACTCTGAAATTTGTGTCAACTTCTGACGTCATTCACGGAAAATATCCCATTTTCTGTAAATATATTTTATGAAATATCGCCGATGTCCGGAGGGACAAAATCGCATGACGTGTCTCCAATATCCCACGATCTCGCAAATCCGGGTTTTATTTATAGAAACTATTGCCAGTGTAGACTCAGACCAAGGAAACTGATCAGGATCTACAGTATTGGCAGACATTCAACGAACCGTCGATGAAACCACTCACGAACAGCGTAAAATACAGCGAGGCTACATGTGTTTAGCAGTTTTGCATGATCAACACTGGCCACAGAATGATTAAGCCAGGTTTTGTCAGATCCTGGCGCAAGTAATTCACTGTCTACTGTCTGCTCCACGTTTTTCTGCCGACGAACCTTTGGCTATTAAAGGTAAATGCCCACTCAGTAGGCAACAATTGGTCTTAAAAGGCCTGAAATAAGTGTATAAGTGTGTCACTATTCCACTGAGTTCTAACAGTTCAACTCTCACACGCCTCACGTATTGTTTGGCATTATTATACATTTTATATCAGGCGTAAATTTACACACTGATAGCAGGGGCGATAACCGTGTTTCTTTAAAATGTTAACGGACATTACTATTTATTCTCTTTATTTATTTTTTAATGTGCAATGATCATATTTTATTATCTGTCGAAAATATTATTTTTTCAGATGACGCTTTTAATTAGTATAAATAATTAAAAACTATCATGCCTCATTTGCATATGAAAATGGCCTGATACCACCGCGCGTCTTTATCAGTAAAATAAAATTACGACATGATTATTTAGAACTGGTGGAATAGTGACACAATTATACACTAATATAATTCCTATAAAGAATAGTGTGTGCCTACTGAGTGGGCATGTACCTTTCAACACATTAAATCTAAAAAAAATATTTAAATGTAAGTACTTGTTCATCAATAACAAAAAAGTCCCTCCCCAAAAACATTTATTTGATGAAATTCCATCAAATATTGATTTTATTGCGAAAAATCAATTTCCAATGGGAATTTAAAATCGGGGCTAAAAATAACTCTAACTTTTGTTTTCTTATTTACATCATTTCCAAACTATCTTGTCAATTTCCGAAATGTTTCGTTTTTCCTCCTGGTCATCATCCTCCTTTTCGCCCCATGTTAAATTCTCATAGGAAAATCGTTTTTTCGCAATAAAATCAATATTTTAAGGAATTTCATAAAATATAATTTTTTGGGGAGGGTGACATTTTTGTTATTGATGAAAAAGTAGTTACATTTAAATATTTTTTAGATTATATATGTTTAATAGCCAAACGTTCGTCGGCAGCAAAACGTGGAACGTGGCCCCGTTTGAGAACATGGACCTTACGACGTGTGCGACCAGCATAGCCCCCGTGAATCACGGGGACTATGCTGGTCGCACACGTCGTAAGGTCCTACACTGTTCATGGTTTAGTCGAATGTTCTGTGTGCCCACGAACAACAGTGTGATAGGTAGTCCATGTGTACCAGGGTCACCAGTAGCCTACTTCACCATGCAAAGTATACTTATCTTCCTAAGTATACTTTGAAGGTGAAACTTTCAATCTAAGGATACATTTATTAATTTTTATTATTATACTGAATGTATTACATTATCACAGCCATTTTGGCTGTGATAATGTAATAAATTCAGTATAATAATTCTGCATACTTTTAATCATCAAATATATGCAGTCGTTATTTCAATATGAAATACAAATGTAATGCATTTCGGAAAAAATAAATAATTACTCCCTCAAAATAAACTTTGCTAGATAAGTATGCTTTGCAATTTTGGTGAAATAGACTACAGAAAAATCTGCCCTACGCTTGTCGACAATTAAAGGGGGTATGGAGTAAGCCGATTCTTCCACTGACTCCTGCAGTTGCAGAGGCATCACTGGGTATCAACATCCTATGTTAAAGGTACATGTCCACTCGGTAGGCACAACATGTTCTTTATAGGAATTAAATAAGTGTATAATTGTGTCACTATTACACCAGTTCTAAAGATTACAAGTGCCCGCTATACAGATATAATCATTTAGTAATATTTGTTTTACTGATAGTGACGCGCGTTGGTATCAGGCTATTTCCATATGCAAATGAGGCATGGTATTTTTTAATTATGTATACTACTTAAATGCGTCACCTGAAAATATAATATGTTCGACAGATTATAAAGTATGATAATTACACATCAAAATATAAATACAGAGTATAAATAGTAATGTCCGTTAACATTTTAAGGAAACACGGTTAGCGCCCCTGATATCAGTGTGGAAAGTGACGTCTGATATAACATGTATACTAATGCCAATCAATACGTGGGGTAATGGAAAATGTCTCAGATGATGTCTCTGATATAAAGAACATGTTGTGCCTATAAACTGCAGATAACTGTTGTTGTGACAACATCTGCAGACGCGACAGCACGGTGTACGGTGTGAGAAAATCTAGACATTCGTCTAAGCTGTGGTATGGAGCTAGATGATCAGGTACTATGCTGGTGATAAACATTTAATAATTCATTACATTACATGTTACATCACACATGTTTACAATCTGGCTTCGGGAATAATCTCACCCTATACACGATTAATGTTTATTTGCATTGCAGCAATATGTAAATATGGCTGTGACTGGAGAAAGTGGGCTTTTGTGTTTTGTGACCAGTTTAAATTCAGATCAGCACAGTCTGATCATGATCTGCACTGTTCACCATTCCATCAAGGAAACACCCACCGTGTTTCTCTTCTAACAAGTAACATAAATCGTTATCAGGCTACCTGTACAGACTGTGCTGTTTGATCAGGACCTACACTGGTCGTAAAGCCCACACGCCCCAGTTTTCAAGTCACAGCTACAAATATGTGTGTTTGCCCGCTTCGGTAAACACATCTCATGATGATTTTTAATAATCATCGGATATGTGTGTTTACCATTACTCACTCGACACATGAACATTTCAAACATGAACATTCAACACTATACGTGCCATTAGCCATTACAGTCGAGCCTCCACCTCTTTACAACATCACCCTCTGAAAGGGGCGAATATGTGTGTAATATCTCTGTAACAGCCGATATTTTATATCCCAAATGGACAATTGTCAAAATGTAACCTCACCACTACAACCTCTCTACAAGAGCAAGTTTTTGTTGACAGGTTGGTCTGTATTTGCAAACACTGTAGACCCAGATGAGTCGGCTCGTCACGAGCTACGGGCGCCAAGTGGGACATGGCTCAATTTTGTCAACAAAATTCATTTTTGTGCCACAAAATTCAATTCTGTGTCACAAAATTCACTTTTGTGCCACAGAATTCAATTCTGTGTCACAAAATTCAATTCTGTGTTGTCACAAAATTCAATTCTGTGTTGTCACAAAATTCAATTCTGTGCCACAGAATTCAATTCTGTGTCACAAAATTCAATTCTGTGCCACAAAATTCAATTCTGTCAATTCTGCAGACGCATGTAAGAAGGACTACCATTGGTCAGAAACTGCACTGGAGAAATGGGTCACGGTCGTCGATCTACACATTCAATGTCGATGATTTATTTCTCATTCTGCCGATGATTCATTTCTCATTCTGCCATTTTGCTTCAACTATCTCCAAACAGTCAAACGTTGACAAAGCCATTCGTATTTAAACTCATTTGCGTTATAATTGTACACATAATTCATGTACATGTAGATCTCCCGCGAGTACTGACGTCATTTAGTGTGTATCGCAAGGTACATTTGCCCCAGTTAAATCAATAATACACGCGCTGTGGCCTGTGTTCTGACTGCTGTCTGTGTTTATAAACAGAATGTGTGTATTGGGCCATTTGAGGAAACCATTTGTAGTATTTGTGTAGATACCATGTATACATGTACTAAGATGGTGTATACTGTAAATAATGCATGTAGACACATAGTTGCGAACACGTAACTTCGCAACTAGTAGACACAGATCCAATACCATTTGTTTCACAAGGTTAGATCTACTGTTAGAATACGACGTCATCTAATGTCATTTTCGAGCATAAAACGTTACCTGATAAATAGAATACCAGGCTAGTGTATTTTAATAATATCAAGTTTATCAGGCTCGGCTCGGAAACGGTAGGAATTCCTCGGCAAGCCTCGGAATTCCTACGCGTTTCCTAGCCTTGCCTGATAAACTTGATATCAAAATACACTAGCCTGGTATTCTCTATATATGGGCATGCTCTCAGGTCTAGCTATGTCCCGGCTACTTTATGTTTGACCCTGTTTACATAATTGAGGGAAAATTCTGAATATTTTTCTTATTTCTCCTTCAAAGTATATATCTTATATGGTGTGACCACTCATTTGTAATCATAATATAACCAAAATAACTGTCCATAAAGAAGTATAATATTTATATATTGGGTTATATTTTCGCATTGAAATATTTAAACCTGCAAGTGTACTCCACCATCTAGTAAAATGGACTAAGACCGATCTCAACCAATCAACGTAGAGATGACATAGACTATCCTACGCAAACTAATTATTGTGGACAAAAATTAATTCTGTCCTACAAAACTGAATTTTCTTCACAAAACTCAATTCTGTCTTACAAAATTGAATCCTTTATAACAAAAATGAATTTTGTATACGAAACGTATGCAGAATTGAATTTTGTGACACAAAATTGAATTTTGTGACACAGAATTGAATTTTGTGACACAGAATTGACAGAATTGAATTTTGTGACACAGAATTGAATTTTGTGATTTTTAGTGTTACAAAACTCAATTTTGTACACATAATTAACCTGTCCTGCATGGCGCCCCGTACGAGCCGTCTCATCTGGATATGCAGTGTTTGTAAAAGTATTTACAAGATTGTGTAAACAAAGAAAACAATACCCTATTTTCGATAAATGGAGTATTCAAACAAATAACATGGAGCGGTCAATGTGAGCTATGTAGGGATGAAAATGTTACTACCGTATGAATCAGATCAGTATGCAAACTATAAAGTTACGATATATAACGTGTGTACTCCAATTTGAAAGGGTCATGTTTGCAATGCAATACTCCTGATGACTATATTCAGGGGCGGATCTGGAGGGGGGCTCCGGTGTTGCAACCCCCCCCCCCCCCCCACCGTTCAGCCACGGAGTTTACATAGATCACAGTTTACCACCAGTTGGAGTCTGAATTTAAATGCCGTAAAACACAGGAAAGTGCATTTCGAAGAGCTCCAAATAGATTACAAGAGTTACCTTCGCAACTAGACAACACCCCGTTCCCAAAATGCTGGATCCGCCCCTGATATTCACGAATTAAACAAACCGAGAGTATGTGTAAGACACACATCCTACATAACTTATAGCAAAGATAATTACTTCGTCATAATTCCAGCACACAAATATTTACACAATTCCCTAACATTTGATTGGCCCGCCCGTAGCAAGTCTCTGTCCAAAATTTATATCCCAGTAAACTCCCACGCGGAACTACTTTCCGTAAC
The DNA here is from genome assembly GCA_029237695.1 of Conchocele bisecta. Lineage (NCBI taxonomy): Eukaryota > Metazoa > Mollusca > Bivalvia > Lucinida > Thyasiridae > Conchocele > Conchocele bisecta. Next base: position 67,865,356 of record CM055267.1, read on the forward strand.
CGTGAGGCGCAGTTAAAATAATTCTTAAGAAAATGGAAAATAAACACATTTTCTTGATGAATTTATTTCAAATGCTGGAATTATAAGGAATGAATGGCCTTTTTGTGGAATTTATCGGGCATATAAACTTGGAAAAAGGCGCCGAATTTGGGATGGAAAAGTCGCGGGAATACTGGACGAAGGCCTTTGGCCTTCGTCCAGTATTCCCGCGACTTTTCCAAGTTTATACCCTGATAAATTCCACAAAAAAGGCCATTCATTCCTATAGTAAAGGTTATTAAATAGATGTTTAAAATATATCTGACCCTGTTCGTCTTATGTTTGCTATGCTGTGCAATCAGATACCATCTGGGGGCATCTTAGCGTGGACAAGCTATCGATTAGTTTCACGTATTGTAGTGTTTGACACAGACAGCTAAAATATGACAGATAATCTAACAATAGTTAGTATAATGTGTTCCAAAGAGAATCGTTCACGACACGCTATCTGTTATAATGAGCGGCAGTATACATTTTGCACGTTCCTTGCTATTCTTTTTACAGAATCAATAGCTTCTCAATTGCCCCCAAAAAATATGGAATCCTGAAAGAGGGCGGGCCCTAAAAACAATCCGCCACTGCTATAGCAAAGTATACTTTGAGGGAGTAATCATTTATGTTTCCTGAAATGCATTATTTCATATAAAACTAACAACTGCATATATTTGATTAAAAATATGCAGAATTATTATACTGAATGTATTACATTATCACAGCCAACATTTCTGTGATAATGTAATAAATTCAGTATAATAAAAATTAATAAATTTATCATAAAATTGAAAATTTCCCCCTCAAAGTATACTTTGCTAGAAAAGTATACTTTGCAATGTTGGTGAAATAGGCTACTGGTAATTTAAGTAGTCTAACATGGCCTTCGTATATTTTGGAAATTTTAAAAGGTTAGGAAAGTAGATTTACTAAAAATGTTAATATGTGCATTGTACATGGACGTGATGTCATATATTGTAAGAAAATATGTTCATTTCGGTCTCATAAATATTTTTATAACATTTTTCGTGCATAATTATATTCTCTGACCAGTGACTTATTTTTCATATTTTCTGTGGGTGATGTTTTAACAAGTTAAATAACAACCTGGCTCAATGAGGGATCGTAGCTATAGCTATCTCCCGTTGAATTTATTTATAGAAACCCGGTCAAAATTGTTAGTTTCGGGCCTTATTGCTTGTACAAAGAGCGGGTGTGCATAGCATAATTTGTTGTGAAAACGATTTGATATACTGAGTTCGACTAGTGTTGATCCAAAATACGAATTACGTCTTTTAAGGTAAAAAAGTATTGTCAATTGTATTGTTCGAAGAAGATGAAAAACGGCATAGCGACCCACTGACGCCCCACCAGTGGCCCGCCATCTATATATAGAATAGTAGGTTAGTGCCGTGAATGGGGAAACATATCTGGCAAGGCTCAGGAAACGTGATGGGCGAGGCTCTGCCGAGCACATCCCGTTTCCGTGCCGCGCCAGATATTTTTTCCCATTCACGGCACTAACCTACTATTCTATTTATCCCGTCAACACCTACAAATGGCTGTAAAATGCAAAACTAGTATTGACTGGATATCAAAAATGTTTCACGGCACCGTGTTTCATGGCACATACGCACTGTGTTGACGGAATAAGGATTGCAACTGCTGACCTTCCTGCACATCAACACAGTGGGATTAGAATACAATCATTTTGCTGACACTTCCAAATTCACAACAATGTGACATTAAACGTCAGTACATTTTACAACGTGTACTCGATGTATGCGATTTTGCGGCAGTTCTATTTGAACGTTCGCAAAACAACCATTATACAAGCAGAAAATGTTAGGTGTATAGAGAATACTGAATGGTGCGCAATCGTAAAAGTAGTCCGGTATAAAACAAATAGTGCGGGTGTTTTGAGGTCACAGACAATGTTTGCTTGCAAATCTTGATCCATTATTTCCCAGTTTCGCTTGAGGAACTTTATTGGGGTGCTTTTAACACCATTTTCAGCATAGTTGTAGCATTTAAAAGAAAACACTGAATCTGCTGGTCACGTGATGTAAGACACGACGAGGTTGGATTTTTCTTTCTTAGGAGTAAGTTAACCTATTGTTTAATCTATGCATAACCAGTACAGACCGGCTGCATGTCATGTACAAGTAGGTCCCACCCCACAGCATCCACACGAATAGGAAAAGTAGGAGAGACTGGCCTTATTGGATGGGATTCGGTTAAATTATATAGTAAAACTATTTGGTGTGTTCTAACCTCTAAGGGGGGTGGTCCACTCTTTTCTTGAAGAAACGAGTCAATTGATGCATTGATCTACTTTACAGGCATGTTAAAGTATCATTTACATCAGTTTAAAGCATATGCTTTGCGATTATTTTGAAAGCCGGAGCATGTTTGTCATGTGAAGCGGTTTCGATTCCAGTCGATGACTTTTTGCGCCATCACCAGGGTCACAGGAGATCGAATTTACATTTCTTAACAATAATTACACCTATATTTTAATTAGTGAATATCCAGACCAGGATAGATGCAGGTTATGGGAAAATAGGTCCCACAACATCCATGCCAGTGGCGTAGCCAGAGCCTGCAAAACACCGAGACATGGTCACGAATAGTCAAATCACGATCTGCTTTAATGATGAAAGCATAAAGAACATCCGGAAAATACACCGAGGCCTCGGTGTGCCTCGACGTGGCTACGGCACTGCATGATGAATGGTGGTGTACATAGGGGGGTGCGCGGCTAGCGGGACAATGCGCGGCTAGCTTTAATAAGGGGGAGGACGATCTGCTATATACTTCACTACCGGCCCTGCAAGTTACACCAGTGTGTCTAGAAAAATAGGTTTATGAATATTTCTTGACTTTGGGAGGCTTGACTAGATGTATCTTTTTAGAGTATTTCGTAATTCTACGAAACTGAATGTTAGCTCCGGTTGATTTTGACATCTTGGAAAATGACACATGCTATGTGGTACGGTTTCTCGTCAGAATTTAAGGTATTTTTTAGGCATTTGTAGCGACAATTTGAGGTGGTTATGACCTAGAAACAAAATTGCTACCCCGCTCCATACCTCACGCGAGATAACATATCGAAGGCGAAGTATTGTAGCTAGTTATGACCCCACTTAGGAATCATTTTCAGGAAATGGTGTGGTGTTACAGATGATAGAACAAGTCATATCAAAGCCTATGTGCCTCAGATTTTCATGAAAACAATTCTAACAAATTCAGTTGTGTTGAGATTTCTGGCCAAAAATAGGTGGGTGGTGTAACTTTGTAAAAGATTAAATATACACATTTGGGGCCCATTTCACTAAACTTCGTACGACTAAAATGTTCGTAAGTGCAACATTAAGATAGTCTGTAAATTTCACATTAACAATGTTTTCTTGTAAATAATTATTGGATTTACATTTATTGAGCATAGGCTGCATAAATTGACATTTACAGACGATCTTAAATTTGCACTTACGAACATTTTAGTCGTACGAAGTTAAGTGAAACGGTCCCCAGGTGCGGTTACTGCATCTTTATTGTGGCAAGCGATTTGTACTTCATTTGCGAGTATTTTTCAATATATGTCGCAAGAGCTTCCATAATAGTCCTGGCTCTGGGGGGTTGTTTGTGTACATTTTTCTTTCACGGCAAAACTTTGCATTTTATTGTTCGGTGTGACAAGACCTTCAAAAAAAGTGTGGGTAGCACTTCCAAGTCGAGTAAGTTTTCTCTGTGGCGGCTATCTTGGATTTTAGTCCGGGTGCAAAATGGCTAAATTTATGATATTTTATTTTCACAAATTAAATCATTATTAGGCATCAATAAATTATTAATTTTGATGTTTTGCATTATACGGGTTCTCAAAATACATTATGAGCACAATTTACTATCATAAACATGACTTTGGGGTACACAATGGACATATTTTACTCAAATTTATCACAAATTTTCTTCATTTTGGAAAGTCTCTGATGGTGTCTCAATCGCCCAATGATATAATTAGAACTCTAAAATATTCCCCAAAACTTGCTAATTAAATCCTCTAAATAATGCAATCCTCATTGCCATACATTAGGGCACTGTGAGAAGTCCACTTGAGCGAAAAGTTACCCCTACCCCATAATGAGCAATTTTTTGGAATTTTGCTAGAAATGAAATATCTTCTGAACGAATAGACTTAGGAAGGTGATCTTGGTGTCTACACATAGGTTTTCGGGGTCAGATATTCTATTTCTGGCATGAAATTAATGTTTCGAGTTAGTCATGTGTTTGTAAATCCAAGATGGCCGCCAAGATGGCCGCCAAAATGCTGAAAAATGATATAATCCAAACAAATTGACATACGGTGATATTGGCACCTAGACATAGGTTTTCGGGGTCAGGAATTCTGTTTCTCATGTGAAATGTATGTTTTGAGTTAGTCATGGGTATAAAAATCCTAGATGACCGGAAATGCTGGAAATGCTGAACGTTTTCTCTGTGGCGGCCATCTTGGATTTTAGTCTGGGTGCAAAATGGCTAAATTTATGGTATTATATATTTTTTTTTAGAATAAACTACCCAGTAATTGTTCAGTTTGATTTATTGCCATTACCTGGATGTTACTGATACATGTGTAGCATGATTTATTACTCGAAACATTGATTTAATGTACAATATGGACATATTTTTCTGAAATTTAGACACATATTTCTTTCATTTGGAAATTAGCCTCATGTGTTTGATGTTGTATCCATGGCCCAATATTGCAAGTACAGCTGTGAAATATGGTCATAAGTTTGCTATTCAAATAAATTAGCTAAACAGTGCTGCCTTCAGTTTGGTGCATCATGGCTTTGTACAAAGCCTAATTGAACCGGAAGCTACACCTACCCCATAAATTACCTGAATCCTGAAGTAAGTTTCGTATGATGTTCATCTTTGTGTCTACATGTATGTATTGATTTTGAACCCACATGAATTGAATGCTAGCACATACATATGCTACAAACTCATCTAAATTTAAACTTTAATGCAGCACCGAATCAGTCATGGTAGATGAGAACCTCATTGATGCACGCGAAGTTCATTATGGGTGTGATAAAGGCGATATCGAGACCAGAGAAGAAAATGTCACCTCTTCACTTAGTGTTGTAGAATTCAATCTCAGCTTGTAATCTCAGGTGACAGGATTCTTACATACATGTTGTGACCTTTTCTTGCAACAACAGAATTTGCCACATCTGACGCCAGCCATCCTACAAGGGCATGTTGACCTGGCACACTTGGCACATGCACAGAAGATATACCAATTCACCGGAAGTGTTTTCCATGATGTTGCAGGCATTAGCTGACCTTGGTCAAGTTCATAGCCACACTCCTCTGCATTCAATGTTTCGGCAGTGTCGGGATTTATGTGGCACTCCAACGTGTGCATTGTTGTGTATGCATTGTAGAAAGCACGCTGTATGTGTGGTAGGAGGCCCTGGCTGGTCGGAGGAAGATTGTGAAGAGAGCTGCTTTTGTTGAAGTGGAAGACCTCTGCTCGTAGATCAGTGAAATTTGTAGCATCACTTTGCCTTTTCAGCACCTTCACCAGTATTGCTCGGATGTACGGATCATGGCTGGAGAGAGGATTGGCGACTCACCACCGAAGTTGTTGAGGAATTTTTTCTCTGGCTCTGCCTTTAATGCCGCTTTCTTTGTGCAACCTCTACTGGTGATGTCACATCCCGTAAGACTGTGCAGAGCCGGTAGTACTGCACATAGCTGAGATCCCCATGCGTTGGTATAAAGTTATGAAGAGGCACATACCGGGTTGAATCTTCCAACACCAGCTCGCACCCATAGTTCCCGAAGATTGTGTTGCATCAGGTCGGGCATGTGGTACAGCAGGGCGACGACTACATCAGTGCCATTGGAGATAACAACGCATATGTTGTGTCCTGCCTTCAGACAGTCCAATACATGAAGTGGAATACGGTGGTCAGCTTCTTCAAATGATGATTGCAGATTGTTCATCACATGATTACTGCCTTTGTGAACCATAAGGCACTGCCAGTTCTCATCTGCTCTCGTCACCTGCCCGACTACAGTGGGAAACTGTCGCGTTTCGGGAACATGATCTCGGAGATGGTGATATATCAGTTGCTCCAGAAGATGCTTGTTGGCATTCGAAGGCCAGAATGTATCCATCTCTTTTTGGTAGAGGCGTCCCTGGTGCAATCGAGCTGTGTTCAATGGGCACAGTAGAGGAGCGGCGCATTCTCTCACTGTCCTTTACAGAGGAATCGTCCGAGTACATGTCAAACACATAGTCGCATCGCCCAAACTGGTGATACACCTCTGTAATTGATGAGAACACAGACACAAAGTCATGAAAGGTGGAGAAGCCGCTGACACGAACCTTACGAACAGTTGCCATGGTGTCTATGACAAATGCAGAGTTATGTCGATGCACATACTCATAGTCCTCTGGTTTCAGGTGGGTCTCCAGCTCTTTGAGTAGTTGGCTTTTCTCCGGTTTGGTCATCATCCCATCATCACTGAACAGAAGGTCTTTTGTGCTGATGCCTCGATCTCGTGCTATTTCAACCGTCTTCTCCTCAATGTTCATCTCCTTCACTGCCTTCTTGACTGTCTTCTGTGGATTGGCTCTGATAGCTTTCATGGTTTTCAAATGTGTTCGGTGTATGCATTTACTAAGTCTTGCACGTTTAGTGATAAATCTGCTGAGCCGAAATGTCAGGTATTTTTCCTTTCCTGTTGAGAAGGCATTCAACATGTCATTTCTGATGTCTTTTGGCATGACTTCTTTCGTCACAAAGTTTTGCAGCTCTGGAGATGCTTCTGCAGATAGTGGAGAGCCCTTTTCTTCGATGAATCGTATCATTGCTTGGATATGTACTCATTACGTGTTTGTAGTGGCTTGTGATGACTTGTGGTGGTTACACGACTCGTGTGTATCCTCCATCACGCCAGCATATTCCCGATGCAGATTCTTCACTTCCATCATTTCGTGGTAAATTAGGTCCCATTGAGGCACATACTGCTTCTGCTTGGCATGTCCGATGACTCCGTCACTGCATTTTGATGACAGATTGATACTCTGCTCCAGTTTCTGGTCTCCTCCAACTGCGATGAAGCGGCCAGGTTTGTCTTTGATGGAAAAGTTCCCATGTGAGAAGTTCTTGTAGACTGATGGTGATGTTTGGGATAGCCGTCGCATGTCTTCCAGGTAGACAGAAAACCAGCGCAGGTAGTTTGTGGAGTCAAATGCCGTGAAGAGATAGAGGGCTCGTTGCACGGCATCAAAATGGAGCTCCCAGATTCCCTCGCGATCAGCTCTCAGCAGATCGTGCACCACATCCATCATGCGAAGGAATTTGACCCAGAACTGGAAGTTCTCGTTCACGGCGGACTGAGATTCGATGAAATTATTCAGATCTCCTGCCAACTTGTGTGATGCAGTGGCAAACTCTACCATGCACCTCTGACTGTCACTGATGTTCATCTTTGACACACTTGACTTCAGCTTTTCCAGGATAGTAAGGACTGGTGCATATGGCTGAATGCCATTCTCAGCGAAGAATTCCTTGTAGAGAAGGCGTGTGAATGCTTCTGCAAGAAACTGCATGCCTTCAAGAGATCGGCTGTAATGACCTCCATTGAGAACCGAGTTCTGAATCACGGTTGGACCAAAAACACCTGCCTGCAGCCAAGTGATGTCGGCTCCACTTCCACTTAGTGCTTTCCCCATGCACTTCAGAACAGTTTTTGTCAAGTGGAATGTTCCCATAACTGGGACTAAAGTGCGAAATTCCTGCGGTCGCATCATTTGAATTTCCTTGACGATGCAGTACACTCCCTCATCACATTACATCGGGATTTCTCCTTGTAGTAACTGTGTACCTATTGATGTGAAGTTCTTCATTGCAGAATACACGGTTGCATATTCAGTGACGGGATAAGGCAGGACAGGTAAGAATGCAAGATTCTTCACTGGAATGTTTTCGTCAGTCCAGACGGAGTTGCTTGCACTCCAGCAAGGCATTGATTGTAATGGAGGATACATCGAGACTTCATCGTCGGTAACAGCCAAACGCGCCAGGGACCATGTGGTGTCTTTCTGTTTTGCTACTTCAGCCTTTTCGGATGTGTAGACGCTGTCATTTACCGTGTAGGATGCAAGGTTGTCAGGGCGTTTTGCTGACTTATGGAAATCTGAGAGAACTTGGCACGGAAGGAGATCCTTGAATGCCTGCGGCCCATGTGTGACTTGTGTATCAGATATATTGGGTTTACATGTCGATGACGGCGGTTTGTCCTGGCAGAGTACAGTCACTGTATCATGCTCCGAAACATTTGTTCCCTCGTGATCCCAGTTGTCAATGGCACCAGAAGTGAATTGTCCAGGGTCGAAGTGGCTGGGTAGTGCCACTCGGTCTTTGTTGTGCTGTGCGCTGTAAATGACGCAAGGTCGTGCTGATACCTACGTAGCTCTGCATAGCTGATTGCAAGTCCTTCATAGTTTATTTTAAAGTTGTGGTCACAATTTTAGCCACCTCGCCCAAGACTAATGAACAGATTCCGCGTTCAAAAATATGCATCGGTGTTCTTTTTCTCCCACAGTGGTACACATAGTACATAATTTGAAACAGGGATTGAACCTTTCTGCAACGTTGTGTGGACAGATTGTCATCTGCTTCTCCGGCATTGATATCCTCGCCATCATCTTCATCATTATCTTCGCGCTCATCGGACACTTGATCATCTGTCATGACTGATTCTGCTGCCTTTTTGTATGTACCAGGATTAAAATTGTACAAAAAAACAAGAAACTTGAGTAAGGGATCAGGGATATTCATATCATTACATGCACGTTTAAGATCATGAGCATCACAAAAGCTATCGTCAAGACCAAAATTGTAGTCTTCAAGAGACGTCCTAATCACATTAGCACATACTTCTACAGGGCTAACAGAGCGAATCTGCTCAGCTAACACATTTGTTTTGCAATTTGACACACGGTACACCATCAATGATTTACGAAAAGAATCAGGACATGTGAAATCAATCTCACAACCAAATTCGTTATTCAAGAACACTTTCACATCTCTATTGCGGAAATTACATTGCTCATCAATACTATTCAACTGGTTTCTTGTAGCACTTAACTCATACCCCTTGCCATTGTTCATGCCTTGATCCAACTCTGGTACAACTTGTCTCCATGCAATCTGTTTGTCTGATAACTTAGGGGTCAGGTCCCTTGTCTCATACCTATACAGATACCTAGTCATGCATTCTCTATGATAATAAAGATCAGCTCCAAAAACTGAATTCTGATCTTGTAGGTCGCATGTTCGAGTAAATACATCATCCTGCAATATGTTTGTTGCCACGAGAAAGGATGATGCTCGTTTGCTTTCACAAATACGATATTTGGTGTATATTTTCTTACAGGATTTCTGATCACATATAATACATGTTACATCTCGCACTGATAAAGCATCTGCATTAGGTGGGTGACGGACAACCTGGGAACGATTGATTCGGCTATCGGTTTCCTCCTTTGATGAACATTGGTCTGTGGATTGCTTAGATGACCTACCAAGCATGGTCTTCATGGTGTAGAGCTTATAACAGTCATTCGATGCATGGTAACAGAATGTGTCGCCTTCAACAAGCTTTAGTCGCTTTGAAACATTGTCTTTGTGGATTTCGCTGGCTTCACGTATCCGTTTGCGACCGTTACTACTACTGGTGGGTTTATTATTGCGCACTTCTTGGCATATTGTACACTTATTTGCATCAAAAGATAGGGCTTTTGTTGGTGTAGAAAGCGTTACAGACTCCATAGTGTTTGTTAGTGTTTGTCAGAACTCTTCCATATACAGTTAGCGTGTGTTAGTGTTATATAGACTGTAACAGCTGTAGCCAACAGCCATAGACTGTAGCGTCACAGCTGCAGCCAACAGCCATATACTGTAGCGTTACAGACTCCATAGTGTGTGTTAGTGTTTGTCAGAACTCTTCTATATACAGTTAGTATTTGTCAGAGCTACTCTATAGCCAGGTTACGCCTGGGTTAGTCAGGCATGGGACGAAATTGGTCTCGATACATCGCATCCACGAACTGGATGCCTCACATTGACCTGCAAAAGAAATACTGTTACTCCAGTTTATATGTAGATATACTGGTGAGAGAGTGGCAGAGGATCAATCATGGCTAAATGTTCTAATTCATACGCGTGTGATGTTCTTCCATTATCTGAGTCTGATAGTGTATACCAAATGTGTATACATTTTACACTATCAGCTAATGGAACGTTGTCATGAACATAAGATATATTATATGAATACTACACTGTAGACATGTCAAGTGAGAAGAAATAAAGAATGCATGTATCATTTCACGGAATGGAGACAGTTTTCTCAATATATGGGACCTAGGGGTATTTAATCGTTTTACTAAGGTTCAAAATTGACTATGTTCATTGTTGACACTATGACAGAGATGGTAGTCCAAGAAATGCGTCTTCATGGTGGGGGTGGCAAGACATATCATCATTACGAACCGGGTATGGAAGGTCTTTGAACCAATTCCCACCCTTAAATATAAGCTTCATCATCATTACGAGAATTGTTACTGTCCGGGTATAGAGACATCGAGGGATCGAAAATGACTATCTCCACACTCACATAAAAATTTGTCAGGGGTTTGGGGCACATGCCTGTTTTTATTTTTTTCCAGTGTCGGGGAGGGGGTGGTCGACTTATCAGTCCGAGTACTGTTACCTGTCGGGTATAGGGACATGGACAGGTCGAAAATGACTATCTCCACATTCAAAAAAAAATTGGGCAGGGGTTTGGGACCCAGAACTGTTTTTAGCTTTTTTTCCAGGGTGGGGGTAGGGGGCGACTCATCAGACCGAGTACTGGTATCGTTCGAGTATCGGCACATGGACACATCAACTATAATCATCATTTATAGGTTTCAGAACAACAAACGAAGATGGCATTTCAAGCTAATGAGTTTTAACTATTCCCAAGTTTGTTATTAGGATATAAAATTGCATATATCATGGTTGATTACCTGAAATATCTCCAAAATAGCAGATGACACTTTTCTGTTGTTGTTGTTACTCTTGCTAAAATCCAGCCGCTTGTTTTTGGGCTACCATGATATTGGAGCAAAAATATATTAATTTTGGACAAAGTCGAAACATTAATTTCACATCAGAACCCGAAAACCTATGTCTATGTGCCAATATCACCTTCGTATGTCAATTTGTTTGGATTATATCATTTTTCAGCATTTTGGCGGCCATGTTGGCGGCCATCTTGGATTTACATACACATGACTAACTCGAAACATTAATTTCATGCCAGAAATAGAATATCTGACCCCGAAAACCTATGTGTAGACACCAAGATCACCTTCCTAAGTCTATTCGTTCAGAAGATATTTCATTTCTAGCAAAATTCCCAAAAAATTGCTCATTATGGGGTAGGGGTAACTTTTCGCTCAAGTGGACTTCTCACAGTGCCCTAATGTATGGCAAAGAGGATTGCATTATTTAGAGGATTTAATTAGCAAGTTTTTGGGAATATTTTAGAGTTCTAATTATATTATTGGGCGATTGAGACACCATCAGAGATTGAGCGACTTTCCAAAATGAAGAAAATTTGTGATAAATTTGAGTAAAATATGTCCATTGTGTACCCAAAAGTCATGTTTATGATAGTAAATTGTGCTCATAATGTATTTTGAGAACCAGTATAATGCAAAACATCAAAATTAACAATTTAATTGATGCCTAATAATGATTTAATTTGTGAAAATAAAATATCATAAATTTAGCCATTTTGCACCCGGACTAAAATCCAAGATGGCCGCCACAGAGAAAACGTACTCGACTTGGAAGTGCTACCCAAACTTTTTTTGAAGGTCTTGTCACACCGAACAATAAAATGCAAAGTTTTGCCGTGAAAGAAAAATGTACACAAACAACCCCCCAGAGCCCATACTATAACTGATTGTGAGAGGCGATGATTTGTATATGTTATCTCCCTTGAGATAGCATATTACGTCACGCAAATTTCTATGGGGGCAGCCATATTGTCGTGCTACGCCTAAACGGCGAATACGACCAAGACAATAGTTCCCTGTGCCAACTTATCCTATGGCGTTTTGGTATGTCGATCTTGCTTTGTATCTAACACCCCAGTCAGCATTGCAATAGCGGGCCGACATCGGGCCGCCATCTTCTAAACAGCGGCCCGCTGACGGAATTCTTCAGTGGCCCGCTGGCGGTCAAAGCGGCAACTCGTCGGCCCGACATATCGTAACATGTATTGGCCCGATAACGGCCCGCTGTCATTTTTGTTGTAGACACTATTGGGCCGTTAAGCTGCCGCCATGTGTTCTGCTACCAATCCAAGGCTTCGCGGTTAAAATCTTGGTCCGTTAATCCCCGTCATTATACTGGTTCTTACGGTGCAGGTTATGCGTGCTCACGTGATATAATTTCTTTTCGATGTCCATGCGTGCGCACGCAGAACTTTTTCTTGAAACCTATCACGTGCGCATGCAAAATCTATCGCATTAGCACGCAAAGCGTATCGCGTGCGCACGCGGAACTGTTTTGCGTGAAACCTATCACGTGTGCATGCAAAACCTATCACATACGCACGCAAAACCTATTGCGCGTGCAGGTGGAACCATTTTGCATGAAACTTATCGCGTGCGAACGCAAACAAAACATAAAGTCATATGTCCATGTGCTCTCTGTGCCACCGTAGGTTCTTCACAGTAAAGTAGAGTTTTGCCACCGTTTAATGCTGTGAATTTGGGAATATCAGCAAACTGATTAGATTCTAATCCCACAGTGTTGATATGCAGGAATGTCAGCAGTTGTAATATAATACATAGATGGCGGGCCGCTGGTGGGCCGCTATGCATGTGTGGACTGTAAATCGTCAGGACAGACATTTTTCATCTTCCGGAACGATCAAATTGACAATAATTTCTGACAACAGCTGTCTAAGTTGAAATTCACTTGAGTTAAGTAACGTAAGTCATTTAAATATTATATATATGTGGCATGTTCAATTCGAATTTAAAATTACTAGATTGCATGTCTGGTCACGAAATCTGATGACAACTGTTAATTATTTTGTAATTGTTTTTCTGAGCCGTGCATCGCTACACTGTTGTTCACTGAAAACGCATTAGAAACAGCAATTCACGTTAGAGTTTCTCTTATTTTGTCAGTAATTTGTGATGTATTGTTTACATTGCCTTTCTCGAGTTCAAATCCACCGCGAATTTTCAAGTTCTGCGCATGCGTCGCGTTTTTAAAATCGCACGATAATTTCCATTGTCGATAAAAATCAAAATCAGTAATTATTTGTTAAATACAACTACTTTATTAACATATAAATTTAATTTAGTATCGTATTAAAAATAAACAAACACACAAAATAAATAATATAATATTTTCTTTTCAAGGTAGACAATCGATCATTCTACAAAATTAGGAACACAATCCAGTGCATAGTGGCCCACGAGCGGGCCGCTGTATTAAATAAAAAGGTACAAAAATATATATTATAAGCAAGAAAATCGTTTTCAAACAATAACTGTGTCATTAAATCATTGAAAGAGAAACAAAATATACAATTTTATATTATATTTATGGAAGCGCATAGATGGCGGGCCGCTGGTGGGCCATCAGTGTGCCGCTATGCCGCTATGCCCACCTAGTGCTGCCAACGCAATAAAACTGAATAATAGTATATAGGTGTGCTGACTGGGACTCTACAAATACTATTCTCTATAGTTTTCAAAGTTTTGGGCTCAGTTTATCAGGTAAATTCTGGAAAAAAATAATCAAGACGTTTGATGCGTATGAATACAGCAGCTAATATGAAATAGGCACTACCTATGACGGGCGACGTTAGTGTATGAAACTAAATTTGCCAATTTATAGCTTTACCATGTTTACCATGATGTTAGTTAAACATTAGTATGCTATGAACGGTACCGTAGTATATTGTAGTATTGCAGAGCTACTTTCCGCAACTACAATGGCGTTACAGCTTCTGTATAATAATTAAATAGTGTCATTGGCGCACTTCTCTTATTTGAACCAGCGATACAATTTAAATATTTCCTTTTCATATATAAGTACATTAATAGCCTAAGGAGTTTCAAACAGTATTTTATTCTAGAGAAAACGTATGGATGGGAATGGGTTTGCACCATCACCGTACAGTTGCCTGTTGTTACGTTTTTAATGTAGCTGCTATTGCATATATTTAAATACGGTGTTCTCCAGCAGTCTAGAAGTGTGTACATGCTTATAGGTAGACGGTGTATGTTTGTTAGTAAATACATAACACCTCTGGATGATGAATGAGAAAATATGAAACTTTCAGTCTCTAGTTCCGCAAGTGATCAGTTTTTGTGGAAATAATATATTTCACTACTTTCAGTACTTTGATTATTTTCATTACCCGCAGCCCTCAGAAAAGCAGTAAATTTTGGCTGTTTTCAACCGTCCCGTGATGCCATAGGTAGAGAGTTCGTGTTTGGCCACAGGTTTCCATCAATGGTCTAAGGGACACAATCTAAACATGTTTTTCAATTTTGTATAATACAGTTACTTCCCTTCCAAAATGTCGAAACTAAGCCCATGAATTTGTGGCCAATACAGCTTATTTTGATCTTTGCGCATGCGCACATCTTGTTTTCGCATCTTTTTCCAATATGGCGCCGAATGGAAATGAATTTTTAAGAGTTGCATGAAAATACAGGCGATACGGATCCAGAACACAGTGGTTGGGTAATCATCGTTCAAAATTAAATTTTTTTTTGTTATAGCATCGAAGATATAACAGAGTAGTTGGTTATAAAACCTTTTTTGCTATAGTTGGTGAATTGAGAGAAAATATCCTTATTTTTACAAACCTGACGAACAATAAAACTTTTTCAATACTTTTAATTTGGCTCTTTGCCATCTGCTTTTGGGGGAACTGGATGTTGAATTCCTGGTGATTTGCCGATTTTTTGGTAGCTTTAACTTCTGGTAACATTCCTCTATTTAAAACTGGGTCCCGAAGGTTATGGCGTTCATAGCTTTCTCTTTCAGAAATGATGATGGTTGCTATTTGTTTTAACATATGCAGCATCTAACTGTATAAAGTTAAACACTTGGATTGAACCCTAGTTTACATTTACAAACATACACTAGCATCATATTGTTGATTTAATTACAATTTTTAGCCAGGTTTTTTGAAAAAAAATACAGGCTATTGGATTGGCGAAAGCCGGGCGGGCGGGCGGCGTCCACAATCAATGTTAAGTTTTCGTGTTTGAGTCCATTTCTTTGTTACTGTACCACCTAGGACCACCAAACTTTCACAGCTTCATAATCAAAGGGTGCCCACCACATATCACTATCCAACATGTTACTTTTTTTTTAACTTGACCCATTTTTTCCGCGTAGTCGACTTAGCCATTTTCAATGTTAAGTTTTCGTGTTTGAGTCCATTTCTTTGTTACTGTACCACCTAGGACCACCAAACTTTCACAGCTTCATAATCAAAGGGTGACCACCACATATCACTATCCAACATGTTACTTTTTTTTTAACTTGACCCATTTTTTTCGCGTAGACAACTTAGCCATTTTCAATGTTAAGTTTTCGCGTTTCCAATGTTAAGTTTTCGTGTTTAAGTCCATTTCTTTGGTACTGTACCACCTAGGACCACCAAACTTTCACAGCTTCATAATCAAGGGGTGCCCACCACATATCACTATCCAACATGTTACTTTTTTTTTAACTTGACCCATTTTTTCCGCGCAGTCGACGTAGCCATTTTCAATGTTATGTTTTCTCGTTTACAATGTTAAGTTTTCGTGTTTACGTCCATTTCTTTGGTACTGTACCACCTAGGACCACCAAACTTTCACAGCTTCATAATCAGGGGGTGCCCACCACATACAACTATCCAACATGTTACTTTTTTTTTAACTTCACCCATTTTTTCCGCGCAGTCGACTTAGCCATTTTCAATGTTAAGTTTTCGCATTTACAATGTTACATTTTTGTGTTTAAGTCCATTTCTTTGGTACTGTACCACCTAGGACCACCAAACTTTCACAGCTTCATAACCAAGGGGTGCCTACCACATACAACTATCCAACATGTGACCATTTTATTACCTTCACCTATTATTTCTACGTAATTGACTTACCCATTTTCAACGTTAACTTTTTAACGTACGTCTGGTTAAAGTTTTTGGTTAAACAAACTTTTTCGTTGTACTATATCTCTGCAACTGCTTCGCCCATTACCTTGAAACTTCACATGGGTGTTTATCATCATCCATATTTTCGTTCTAACCCCCAACCGTGCGGCCCCTGTGCCCAATGTCAAGGTCAAATTACTTTGAATTTTTTTGTTAAAGTTTTTTCGTGTACTATATCTCTGCAACTGCTTCACCCATTACCTTGATACTTCACATGGGTGTTTATCATCATTGTCGCACCCGCTTGCGGAAAGCACGATATCGTCGGCATTTTTTTTTCGTTAAAGTTTTTCCATCTACTATATCTATTTTTTTAGTGTCCATGCCTCGCCCCAAGGTGCGACATGCAGGCCACGGCCATCTAGTCTACAAAAAGTGGGTATAATTATGTTATCCAAATGTCTATGCTTGGAAAAAACCTGGCCTTCGTGGCTTTGCCTCGTTTCTTGTTACCAAATAAACCACGGCCGCTACCCTCATAGACATAGCACTACAGGGGTCATACCAGTTATCCGGACAATCAGTTTATCAGACAAATGAAAATAGCTGTTAATTAAGCGCATTCTTTTGATCTGATATTGCAACGAATACAGCTGCTTACTATTTCCATACCAGTGTGAATAATAGAAGGTAAATTTGCTGAAAACATCCCCCAACTCTGTGTGTGGCCCCGTGCAGGCACCGGGGTGAGATCAACTGATCCTGAGAATAGTGCTGCAGTAGCCATTGCTTGTCGTAAAAGGCGACTAAACTGGCTTAACGATTGGGTTCATACTTTCCGGAACCCACTATACCGGATTTGGCCCTCATGTACATTTTTGGCTTTCTTGTATGTGAGAGTTGAGTCGGGCTATGCCCCATATATAAAAGTAAGATTAGTGCTAATCCTATTACTTTTAGGGGATGGGATAAATGATGCTGGTGTGGCGAGGGCCTGGCACCAGATCAGGTTGTTCTAATTTCAGGACTGAATATATATTTTGATTGTAAATATTGAGTTCTGAAGTTGGGATTTACCCCCCTTGGACAGGTGGATACGGGACTCGACCCCGTTGACCCGTCTGCGTGTAGACTCCCTGAGGCTTGTACCTCTATGTCAGAAAAGCGGACGTTAAACCCTATTCACTCACTCACTCCCCAACTCTGTCCACAAATTGTTTACAACGTCAAAAGTCGTGCGGGGGCACAATCGAGTACGCCCATTACGTCATTGCTAAATAGGAACCCATCCATTTTGTGAGTATTTAACGATGATTACACATGATTGGACTATCTGAAATATGAAAGTAGAAGTGTTACATTGTGTTACATTATCCTCTACCTCCCCCCAAGTCTTTGGTATGGAGAATTATCAATGACTGATTAATCGTACATGTACATAATGTAAATGTTAATTGTCACTAGTTCTTCTCAGTGACGACATTCGTCATGTCGTAGTCTCCAGATGTTTGCCATGCCGGGCGCCGCCTGGTACGCATGGAGCCTCTGATCGATGTGGGTGTAGCCAATGGTGGTGCCGACGAGGAGTCTGATGTAGGCGCTGGTGGGCGAGAGAGTTGCTGTGGTGTCTCCAGTTGCTCAGTGTCGACTTCTGTTGGTCGTTGTGATGACGGATGCCCTGGTGACCACTGTGACTGAATAGCTGGTGAATGATATCTGATCGTAGATGATGGTGGGCTCCACCTGGGGGCTATATTGCCGTGCCTACTGCAGTTCAGCAGGGTAGTCGTCCAATATGGGCTTAGGACTTGGCATTTCCTCAGGTGATCTGCCGATTGGAGCTGGTGGTACACTACTAGGTGACCATTGGGTAACGGGCGTTGACGCCATCGGTGGAGGTTTGGCAGGGCTGTTTTGTACTGCCTGTTAAATAGGCTCCCTGAAATCTTCATGGGATTTGGATCGCTTGATGTCATTGTTAATGTCGAGTTTTGGCCTATGTGGGTGTACTGGTATGTATTTCCGTAGGAATTTCCTGTTTCGAAGCGTCACACATCCTGATCCATCAACTCTCACAACATACTGGTCGTGTTGACGGACTTCGATCACTTGGCCTGTCTTATCTTATTTCTTGGGGTTGGGTGGGGCCTATTTGGTTCTGGATCTTGACCTGATCTGCGACTGTAAGCGGTGGGAGCCGTTTTGTACGCTCGGACCAGCGTTCAGCAGCTCTCATGTGACGATTCCTTTGTGCTCCTTCTCTCGCAGTCTCCTGTCATGTGCCCGGGAGGCAGGAATAAAATCCTTGATGGCCCTACCAAAGACGCACATGGCTGGGGAGAGTTTAGTGTCTCTGTCTGGGCAATTACGATACTGCGACATCGCACGCTGACATGTGTCTGTATCCAGCTCGCCGTGTGAACTGGTATTGCCAGTTATTAACCCTTTAGTGGTTTTTACTCCGACTTCGGCACGGCAGTTGCTATGAGGAAAAGCGACTGATGATAGTCAATGGTGGACGCCCCAGTTTCGAAAGAACTCACGGGTTGTGGCAGCTGTGAAATCTGGCCGCCATCGGAGGAAAGCTTGTCAGGTATGCTGTACGTGACAAATGATCTGCGGAGACTGTCGATTAGGCCGTTGGAACCACTGGAAGTCTTTTCAACGATGGGCCAGTTGGAGTATCTGTCAACAATAGCCAAGTAGTTTGCACCTTTGTAATGGAAGAAGTCGGCACACACGCATTGGAATGGATATGCGCGTTGTGTTGGTGGGGCAGGTGGTGCACTGGGCTGTGAGGGCGCCATTCGGTTGCAGTGGTAACATCCGTTTCTCAAGGCAGTAATCGCTGGCGTTATCCCAGGTCAAAACACAGTGGCTTCTGCTCTTGCTATCATCGATGATATGTAAACTACTATGCCGTCAACTGTGTACAGATGGTCTCTGAACTGGTGGTACTCCTGCAGTGGTCTAGGGAGCTCATGACGGAATTCTGGCATGCCTGACTCAATGATGGTGACCAACTCATTCATGTTCTCATCACTGCTAGTGGATGTGTGAACCCTGTCCCAGGTGATTGATTGCAGGGAGTTCGGGGATGATGCCGCAGCTACATAGACTATGTCCTCGTTGTTATCATGGTGTGAATCAATACAACAAATGCCGGCTAGAAAGTTATTACGTGATTCGGCATTGGAGGGCAGGTTGAGCGTTTGTGTCGCATGTTGGTGATGGCGGACACATCTGCAAGGTGCATCTTGGCGGGGTAAATATCTCCTGTGGGGTTGCGGAATATGGTGTCGTGTGTTCAGAGCTCCAGATAAGTTGCGTATTCGCGTATTTTACGTAATTATTTTGGCTGAATACTCATTGATTATCAAAAGTGTTAGTACACAATACGCACAGCAATGTGAAAATACGCATTGATTTTCAAATTGAGTAGTGGAAATACTGTCATAAAGTTGAAAATTCACTTAGTTGAGCTGCAAAAAGCAAAATGTGTCAAATAAGTTAATGTTTAAATGTGTTTGTTCCTTATTTGGTAATGAAGAAAATCAAAAATCCATTTGTAAAAGTCAAATACGCAATGATTTTGAAATCAGGGGGTGTAGTTCGCTTTAGACACAAAGCTTATCTGGAGCTCTGCGCGTGTTTGATATATCATTAAGTGATCGGTCCCCGAATAACTTCAGAAGTGGTTTGTGATCCACTGCAATAATGAGATCCTAGCACAAAGTATCTGGCCTTGTCAAGGCTAGGGCTTCTCCCTCCACTGGGGCGTAGCGAGATTCAGCAGAGTGTGAAGCGGCTCCCCACCTGTGTTATTTTCCAACCGGTTGGGCAACAAAAGAGTTCTGTCTTGGGGCAACTGAAGTGTTTCTGAAAGAGCCAGTAGCCTATGCCAACTTTGGACCAGTCCGTGACAAGGCAAGTTGGCTTGGATTTGTCAAAGATCTGGACCCCCTGTTCTATTTCACTTCACTTTCCAATAGCAACTCATTGAGGTGTTCATTCCAGTGGAATGGTGTGCCAGACTTGAGGAATTCACGGAATGGAAGCATCCGTTCAGTCATGTTGAAGGCGTACGAAACCTGGTTGATGAGCCCGAACCATGAACGAATGTCTGTGATGTTGTTTGGTGTCGGAAAGTCCATAATTACCTGGTGGAACTGACTACATGGGCGTACACTGTCTGGAGTGATCTCTAAGCCTGCAAATGTGACACTGTCCTGTCTGAACATGAATTTCTCGGGATTCAGCGTGATTCCATTTCGGCCACAGATGTCCAGCCAGTTACAAGCTTGGAACAAACTTTCTGTCGGCCCAGAGGAGTGTGTCGTCAATGCATTTGGTCTTCTGTGGTACATCTGAGACAATCTCATCAAATCTTCTGGAGTAACCATCTCTTGATGTTACATGTATGTAGCCATGGGGCGCTGTGGGGTAGCGGTATCTTTCCCATGGCGTGATAAGCGTGGTCAGGTGCTTATCTTCTTCTGGGAGTGGGACACTATGATAGCCGTTCCATGCTTCAGATACAGTTTTTAGCTCGACTATTCGAAGAATAGTTAGAGCTTATGTAGTCACCCCGGCATCACCGTCACGCCTTGGTTAAGGTTTTTAGTCAAGCTTGTATATGCAATACTCCTGGCCCTACACCCACCATACTTGGACAACTTCATCTCCTAGTGATGTACATCAACAACCCCTGACCTATATTTCACCTTGACCTACATTTAACCTTGAATTACTTAGTTAATTCCCCCTAGTTTTTAGTCAACCTTGGTTAAGATTTTAGTCAAGCTTGTAGATGGAATACTATAATACAACCTTTTCTCAATAACCCCTGATCCATATTTGACATTGACCTACATTTCCTCTTGAATTACTTACTTAATTCCCCTTGGTTAAGGTTTTTAGTCAACCTTTGTTACGGTTTTTAGTCAAGCTTGTAGATGGAATACTATTATGCATACAGACACCAACATGGACAACCTTTTCTCATAGGGATGTACATCAATAACCCCTGATCTATATTTGACCTTGACCTACATTTCCTCTTTTATTACTTACTTAATTCCCCTTGGTTAAGGTTTGTACTCAAACTTGGTTACGGTTTATAGTCAAGCTTGTATATGGAATACTCCTGGGCCTACAGCAACCATACTTGGACAACTTCATCTCCTAGTGATGTACATCAATAATCCCTGACCTATATTTGACCTTGACCTACTTTTACCCTTAGATTACTTAGTTATTTCCCCTTGGTTAACCAGGTTAAGGTTTTTTGTCAAGCTTGTATATGGAATACTCCTGGGCCTACAGCAACCATACTTGGAAAACTTCATCTCCTAGTGATGTACAGTACACTCAGAGTGCTTTGTGCCTTTTCCACTCTCTCACGGTGGGAGGAATTTTCTCAGAGTGGGAAAATCACGGTGGGAGTTATGTGCCTCCCACGGTGACCATATATTTTACCTGTATTACCACCGCGGACGGAGACCAAGCTGGACGAACTTCCAATAGCCATAAAACGGCCACGGTGTTCCCCCGTGATACGACCCCGCGTTCCACCGGGACGCCAGGCTGGCTTACCTGTACAGTCATAGCATAGTACCCAAACATTTACACTTATTCTGACTTACGTTTGTGTTTTTTTATTCATTTTTTTTATAAATATATACATTTTTCCTTTCAAACAAACATATTTCTTAACAAGAACTTGTGTATCTGGGGAGGGGGATACACATGCGCTTGTCGACAAGCGTCCATTTCTAGTTTCTGTTTGCCTTCAGCTAATATCTTCATATTGCACACATGCATTACTTAGTAACGATACATCCTTCCACATTAATACAATTACCCTCTCTAATTATTGTATGTCCGTCTGTTTATTTATTTGAAAGTTTTTATGCCCCACCACGATAGTGGCATTTAGTGTTACCTTTGTCCGTCCATCACCAGCCTTGTAAGTCGTAAAACTTTTAAACTGTGTTATCTACAGACCTGAAACTTGGTATGTAGCTTCCTTATGATGAGTAGATGCGCAAAGTTTATTTTGATTTTTGATTCAACCCCGGATCATCGATTATCTCCCCCTTTTCTACTTAGAATTTTCCAAAGTTGGTTTGTAAGTCGTAAAACATTTAAACCATAATAGCTACTGACCTGAAACTTGGTATGTAGCTTCCTGATGATGAGTAGATGCGCACAGTTTATTTCGATTTTTGATTCGACCCCTGGGTCATGGATTATCTCCCCTTTGTACTTGGAATTTTCCCTGGTTTATCATCAAAGCGATATGTGGGACATCCGTGTTCTATGAACACATTTTCTAGTTGTAAGAGTCTCAAATCACCTATAATTTCTGTTTGCCTTCAGCTAATATCTTTATATTGCACACATGCATTACTCAGTAACGATACATCCTTTGACATTAATACAATTACCCTCGCTACTGATCGTATGTCCGTCCATCTGTTTATTATACCCCCCGCAACGAGTTGTGCGGGGTATACTGGAGTCAGGTTCTCCATCTGTCCGTAAACTTAACATCAGAGAAATATTGTTATAACTTCTATTTCCTTCATCTAAAATGCTTAATATTTCACACATGCATTCCTGTAAGGCTCTACTACGTGTACCATGCTGTGCAAAATCCACGACCGTCCAACCCCCGCTGATCCCAAGGTCAAGGTCAAATACTTCTCTCTTTACTTAACATCAGAGAAATATTGTTATAACTTCTATTTCCTTCATCTAAAATGCTTAATATTTCACACATGCATTCCTGTAAGGCTCTACTACCATGCTGTGCCAAATCCACGACCGTCCAACCCCCGCTGATCCCATGGTCAAGGTCAAATACTTAGTCTCTTTACAAAACTTAACATCCGAGAAATATTGTTATAACTTCTACCGGTATTTCCTTCATCTAAAATGCTTAATATTTCACACATGCATTCCTGTAAGGCTATACTACCATGCTGTGCAAAATCCACGACCATCCAAACCCCGCTGATACCATGGTCAAGGTCAAATACATGGTCTCTTTACAAAACTTAACATCAGAGAAATATGTTATAACTTCATGTAAAATTCTTAATATTTCATGCATGCATTCCTCTAAGGCTCTACTAACATGCTGTGATATATCCCCGCTGATCGCAAGGTCAAGATCACATACTTACTTAAGTCTCTTTACAAAACTTAACATCAGAGAAATCGGTTATAAATTCTATTTCCTTGCTCAGATCTGCTTCACAGTCACGTTCGTGCCGCCCCCGCTAAGCCCAGAGTCAAGGTCACAAGCCCACACTTGGAAAATTTTACATATTTAGGGGTACCTGGGCCCACGCGGGGGGTATTCCGTAAGCCTCGCTTACTGACCAATCTAGTTTAGGCCTAAAAAAAGTTCTCTGGTTCTGGTAACCCGACCGACCCCGATCGTTTTACCCCCGACTGCAAAGTTTTTTTCGCCAAAAAAATTGGAAAAGTCCCAGAAAATTGTCCATACCGCGATATCAATTATTTTGCAGTACACACGATGCTTGCATTTGCGGGCTAATTATAATAAGCCTCTGCTGATTGATTGATCTTCATTAACACAGAAACAACAACACGATTATGACTGCAGGCATTTTGGCAGTTATTCTTCCCAAATGCAGCCATTTTGAAGGCATCCGCACATTAAGATCAGTGCCAAATGCCATGTCTGCTCGGGACTGTGGCGGGTCTATCACCCCGGAGCCAATCGACGGCGCAACAGTTTGCAAATGTATCAAATAAACGTTGGACATAAATCCGACGGGGACCAATGCTCGTGTTTTAGCGAAGTAACGTTATATCTTTATGATTCAAGTCTGACTGTTAGATCAAGGGCCTGTTATGACCATGTGGTGTAGTGTCTGTACATCTGTGACCGACTTTTTTATGAAATGCTTAATATAATATAAAATGATTCCTTCCAAATCTATTTTAGCTTCCCAACCAATACCTGTCAAATGACATTTGGGCTGCGTGCTTAGAAAACGGACCTTACAACATATGCAACTTTTGTAGATAATATGTAATTGGTTAACCTAAAATACGGATGCATTTGCCATATGTTCACTGACTTGCTATTGTCAAGAACTTGCCATGAAAATGAGACTACATTTATCAAAATGAGAATGAAATGATTTGAGTACAGGCATGAGAACGAATTCATCAGTAATTCAGTTGTCAAGAAGTTTGTCGTTTCGTCTGGTGACCAGACTCTTGGTCAACTATGAAAATAATAGGCAATAGGGGATATAGCCTTAGTCTATGTACATGTACTCGCAGGGTTGGCCGGGAAATACCGTGGGTGGGAATTCCCGGCGGGAAATACCGGTATTTCCCGTCCCGGGAAATACTCCCCAAAGTGGGAAATACCGGGAAATATGAATTTTGATGTTATTATTTGATAATTAAGTTTAAGCTCAGTAATAGTTAATTAAACAATCAACAACTTACTAATTAGATATAGGGGTTAATTACAATGTATAGATCTGTTTCATTCCCAACTAGGGGTACTCATCAGGTGGAATATTTGGCAACCATGACTATTATATTTTGGTTGTATTATTGTTTTTAAAATTACTTCTTCATTTTTTAGGAAGCATCTGAGTGTCTGCTAGATACAATTCACAAGGATAACGTCATCATGATCAGACTATGTTTAGACAACAGGCTGTTAATTGTCAACCTTCTCCCACACTAATATTCAGTATCAAGAAATGAGAATAAATGATCTTAGCATGCATGATGTGCATACACATAGTCTCTTACAAGTCTTATATGACTGACAATGTACTGTTGTTTTATGCTTTGCATTTGTATTACTTATTTGCATTATTATTATGACATTTATTTAACGTGAAGACTATGGTACGTATGAGATACAGTACCTAAAATCCCTAAAATTAGCCAAAAGCCTACTAATGTCTACTTATTTGCATGTACATTGATGAGACTTTAATATACGTTAATAAACCATATCAGACTATGACAACAGGCTGTTAATTGTCAGCCTTCTCTCACACCTTTTGTGTCATACTGTATAATAAGAACCCAGGTGGTCTGTATATGGTCATGTCAAGTTGTAAAACAATTACACTTACACTGTACATGGATTATCCCTGTTATCAACAGGGATTTTCTCAAAATTCTAAAAGCAGCTTTTATTAGTGGCAGGTTACTATAGTAATGAGGGGTGTTCTCATATACAATAAAATAGACAGTTGGCAAATACTACATAGACTTGTAAATACGGAAGAAAATTGTCTAGAAAATAATAATGTTTTTTTTCTCTAAATAAATTTATTATTTCTTTTTTTATTGCAGAATGTTTTACCTGTATGCTTATCAGTCTACACAGATATAAACCATAGTAGATATAGGGGAATCATCTTGACATTTTGGAATGAAAATGACTATCAAGATTCATATTTCCCGGTATTTCCAGTATTTCCCAGTATTTCCCGGTATTTCCCGCCGTCCTGGGAAATACTCTTATTTCCCGGGAAATTGCCAACCCTGTGTACTCGGCAACACCTTTCATTTTTAGCTCACCTGAGCAAAGCTCATGTGAGCTATTGTTATGGCAAAGTGTCCGTCGTCCGTCCGTCCGTGAACATTTTCAATCATCTTCTTCTCCCGAACTGCTGAGCCGATATTGGTTAAACTTCACAGGGATGATATATGGGTGATGCCATTTCAGATTTGTTAAAATGGAGCATATCGACAATCCAAGATGGCCGCCATGGAAAAGTAGGTCAAATTCTTAAAAAATCTTCTTCTCATGAACCGCCAGGCTGATTTTGACGATACTTGGTATGAATGATCGATATTTAGCGCTGTTTCAGATTTGTTCATATGGTGGCCCGTGGGTCAAAAATGGGCGTCGCCCGAGGGGTCAAATAGGGGTCAAATTTTATTTTTAACCGAATATAGTCATGTAATATATCAAATCGAAGGTATTGACGAGACAATCACTCTGGAACATTTTTTGTCTAAATCATATGATTACGTCATCCAAGATGGCCACCGATAGTTCAAATGGTCATTCTTTTACTAAAGATTTCAAACGTCTTTTTCTTGTAAACTGCTTGGCCGATATTGGCCAAACTTAACTGTAACGGTCTGTGGTTGAAGCCTGTTCATTTTTGTTAAAATGGAGGTCATCACCAAATCCAAGATGGCCGGCTTTGAGAAGGAGGTCAAATTCTTAAAAAATCTTCTTCTCACGAACCGCCAGGCCGATTTTGACGATACTGGGTATGAATGATCGATAGTTAGCGCTGTTTCAGATTTGTTCATATGGTGGCCCCTGGGTCAAAAATGGGCGTGGCCCGAGGGGTCAAATATTGGTCAAATTTTATTTTTGGCCAAATATGGTCATATAATATATCAAATCGAAGGTATTGACTAGTCGATCACTCTGGAGCATTTTTTTGTCTAAATCAGATGATTTTGTCATCTAAGATGGCCACCGAAAGGTAAAAAAGTTGTTCTTTTACTAAAGATTTCAAACGTATTCTTCTTGTGAACTGCTTGGCCGATATTGGCCAAACTTAACTGTAATGGTCTGTGGGTGAAGCCTGTCCATTTTTGTTAAAATGGAGGTCATCACCAAATCCAAGATGTCCTCCGTTGAAAAGTAGGTCAAATTGTCAAAAAATCTTCTCACAAACCTCCAGGCCGATTTCGACGAAACTTGGTGTGAATGATTGAGTTAACGCTGTTTCAGATTTGTTCATATGGTGGCCCCTGGGTCAAAAATGGGCGTGGCCCGAGGGGTCAACTAGGGTCAATTATATTTTTGACCGAATATGGTCATATAATAATTATCCAATCCAAGGTGTTATCGACGAGACGATCACTCTGGAGCATGTTTTGCCAAAATCAGATGATTACGTCATCCAAGATGGCCACTGACACATGCACATTCGCAATATATGTTAGATCAGAAGGTACCAACCAATTCTGTGGAACATTTGAAGTTGTAAGTGAAGAGTCTTTGTGAAATCAAGATGACCACTATGGAGGCTTTTAGGTGAGCGATACAGGCCCATTTGGGCCTCTTGTTCAATAACTTTTGAACCGCTTCACCAATTTTGATAATACTTGGCCACAATGTGTGTCTAGGGATGGTGCTTTGTTTTGCATACGACCCACATACGACCGCCAAAGGTAACTGAGAACTTGTGTTCACCTTGTTTGTACGGTAAATGTGTTGAAAGTTCTTTTTGTTCATAACCACTCCACCGATTTTGTTAATACATGTATTTGGCCACAATGTGTGTCTAAGCATGGTGCTTTGTTTTGCATACGACCCACTGTCGCATGCTCATGGGGTTTCAGTCATCAGACTATGGGAAAATTTGGCAAAATGCATATGCCTAATTCACATATACATTGCACCTATGTTACCTATAGTCATGCTTACCGCAAGACAGCGCCCGTATTATTTATGTTTTTCCCCAAATTGCAGTGTATTTCAGGGTCAGACTGACCTAAGTTTATTAGCCATAAAACACCAAGAATCGATCAATCTGGTACTGATAACTCGGGGAGATTATAACCACTATGTATATCAACCAAAATCAATTGTTTCATAAAACAAATCCCTACCTACCTACCTACCCAACTATTTTCTGGGACGATACCGGAACCAAACAACTTTTTTTAGGCCTTATTTGAAAGTTTTTGTAAGAATTTCTCAAATCACCTATAATTTCTGTTTGCCTTCAGCTAATATCTTCATATTGCATACAGGTATTATTATTTTGTAACGATACATCCTTCTATTTTAATACAATTACCCTCGCTACTCTGATCGTACGTCCATTCGTCTGTCACTTTATTTATTTGAAAGTTTTTGTAAAGAGTTTCTCAAATCACCTACAATTTTGGTTTGCCTTCAGCTAATATCTTCATATTGCACACATACATTACTCAGTAACGATACATCCTTCCACATCAATACGCCCCGTGCAGGCACCGGGGCGGGATCAACTGATCCTGAGAATAGTGCTGCAGTAGCCATTGCTTGTCGTAAAAGGCGACTAAACTGGCTTAACGATTGGGTTCATACTTTCCGGAACCCACTATACCGGATTTGGCCCTCATGTACATTTTTGGCTTTCTTGTATGTGAGAGTTGAGTCTGGCTATGCCCCATATATAAAAGTAAGATTAGCGCTAATCCTATTACTTTTATTGGGGATAGGATAAATGATGCTGGTGTGGCGAGGGCCTGGCACCAGATCAGGTTGTTCTAATTTCAGGACTGAATATATATTTTGATTGTAAATATTGAGTTCTGAAGTTGGGATTTACCCCCCTTGGACAGGTGGATATGGGACTCGACCCCGTTGACCCGTCTGCGTGTAGACTCCCTGAGGCTTGTACCTCTATGTCAGAAAAGCGGACGTTAAACCCTATTCACTCACTCACTCCACATCAATACAATTACTCTAGCTACTGCTCATACGTCCGTCTGTCTGTTTATTTTTTTGGAAGTTTTTGTAAAAGTTTCTCAAATAGTTTCTCTAAGTGCGTCGCCGGATCACATTTTTCTAGTTTGTGGATTATTTTTCAAGACTTGAATGACCACGAATTCAAAGCATTGCAAATAATTATTATGAAAGAAAACCGCAGAATAAAAACACCGCATAGTTATTCCTCCATACAGTAATCAACACAGTCATGGGATAATAATTTCAGGTGAGCGATGCAGGCCTCTTGTTTTTCTTGTTCACTTTACCTGAAGAGTTTATCACTACAAGGTTGGATGCCATCTATACAGGTTTGAGGTTTGCTGGCCAATCTGTGTCTAAATAAGTTGATTGCCTGCATAATGCAGGGCTCCAGTTAAGGTGCGTAATTTGACCAATTTGACATTTTGTTATTTCTTCATCAAAAATGGCTAGTTGGGAGTCCTTTAGAATCGTCTCATTGAGACGATTCTCAAGCACTCCCAGCTTGCCATTTTTGATGGAGAAATAAGAAATTTACCTCCAAATTACGCACCTTAACTGGAGCTCTGTAATGTGTGTTTCGCAAAATTATTTTGCAGCTGTTGCTTGTATTTCAGGTCCTGATTTTCACGAAGTTTAATTGTTGGGAATGACAACCATGAGCACCGATGTTAAGAGATTCTCCGGCCGAACCTATGGCCGGTCACAGCAGGAGTCCTCAGCCAGCAGGGCTTTTGACGAGATCTTCGTCAAGCCAAAAACTAAAAATATGAAATGGGGAAATGCATCATTCAGCAAGAGCCGAGAAGATGATGATCCAGATGCTAAAAAAGTGAAGCTTGAAGAATCAAGTGATCCCTTCAGTTTTGAGTTTGATGGTGAACGGTCTCCAAAAAAGAAACCAGCGTTACAAACCCAGGCCCCACGTACAGTTGTTATGCAGCCAGCGGTCCGCTACTCGGCAAAATCTGCTGCCAATATGCCATCGAAATCGGAGCCTATTGACGACAATATTGGTGATGATCTGGCGGTGCGACGGGGCCCAGTGAGGACATACTCGAAGCGTGCTAGTAGGAAGGTGAAGTTGGAGAACAATACCTCACATCAGCCAATAGACAAATACCTCAAGCCGACCAGATCCAAATATGCTGCTGGCTCAACTGATTCATCTCAGAAGTCGTCACAGTCCAGTTCTGAGCCTTCGCAGAGCACAGATCAATCAGAAGAACAGGATGATGATTTATATATCGAAGCTGATGACGGTTTAAATTCTGACACAAAGGACTTCATATTGGAGGATACAGAGAGGGATGCGATCTTTCGGCGGCCACCGAAAAAGGAGGGTGATGAGGAAATCACTGTTCGCTTCAGGAGCAGATACCTGGACCCTGAGGTTTACTCCAAGTTTACTCAGAATGTCGGGCCTAAGGATCCTGTTGGGTCACTGGCAAACAGTAAAGTTGTTCACAAAAACATATTAAAGCATGATTCCGGTACCACACTCATTGTTGTTTGCTCGCCAAAGACAGATGGCGAAAAATCTTCAAACACACAGACAAAATATTTCAAAGATAGCGCCAGGGAGATTGCTAAGGCATCCAACATGAATCATATTGAAGAGCTAGCCTCGAAGAATATACCAACCAAGCGAGCCGAGGATCCATATGAAATGGAAGATGATTTGGTTCCTGAAAACAGCAAACCAACAGAAAACTCGCAGACCAGTGTGGTAAAGACAGAATCTCACATAACCATCTCCAGTGCAACAACAGAGGAAAGTCCTATCCCGACTAATGATCGCATTACAAGAAGTTCAACTGTAACCAAGGCCACGACATCCAATCCTGTGTCCACTAATGTGGTGGCACCACGCAAATACCATAGGATTTTTCGATCAAGAAACAAAGGGTTGGCGGTTGAAGAACCACCACCTGTGGTTGAAGAAACACCGCCTCCAGCAGTTAGTCCGGAGCCCCTGCCAAGCTCTCAGTCATCGGAGAACCCAACAGAAACGACTGAAGGCGAGTCCCAAGAGGTTGCCATGGAGACGACAGAATCAAGTCAAGCCAGCATAGAAGGGCAGGAACAAGGTATGTGGCGTTTGTTTCATGTATAATGGAGAAATCGGTAGTGAGCCTATTTTTAGCTCACCTGAGCGAAGTGAGCTATTGTTACCGCAATGTGTCCGTCATCCGTTGTCCGTCGTCCGTCGTCCGTGAACATTTTCAAACGTCTTCTCCTCGGTAACCATTGGGTCTATAGTCACCAAACTTCATGGTCATGGTCCTTAGGTAGGGGGATTACAAAATTGTTAAAATGACGTCATTACGTAATCCAAGATGGCCACCGTCTAAAAATAGCACAAATTCTTAAAAAATCTTCTTCTCAAGAACCGCCAACCGGATTTCGACAAAACTTGGTAGGAATGATCGATGTACATTGCTCTTTCAAAGTTGTTAAAATGGTGACCCTGGGGTCAAAAATAATGGGCGTGGCCCGTGGGGTCAAATTAGTGTCAATTTTATTTTTGACTGAAAATAATTGGTCATTTTCAAATATATCAAATGAAGGTATCAATGAGGCGATCACTCTGGTGCATTTTTTGTCGAAATCGGATTGTTATGTCATCCAAGATGGCCGCCGAAAGGTCAAAAGGTCGTTCTTTTATTAGAGATTTCAAAATTCTTCTTCACATGAACCGCTTGGCCCATGGTAGCCAAACCTAAAAGTTATGGTCCATGGGTGAAGCCTTTTCAGATTTGTTAAAATGGAGGTCATCGCTCATCCAAGATGGACGCCGTCTAAAAATAGCATAAATTCTTAAAAAATCTTCTTCTCATGAACCGCTTGCCGGATTTCGACGAAACTTGGTAGGAATGATCGATGTACATTGCTCTTTCAAAGTTGTTAAAATGGTGACCCCTGGGTCAAAAATGGGCGTGGCCCGTGGGGTCAAATTGGGGTCAAATTTTATTTTCGACCGAATATGGTCATGTCATATATCAAATTGAAGGTATCAATGAGGCGATCACTCTGGTGCATTTTCTGTCAAAATCGGATTGTTATGTCATCCAAGATGGCCGCCGAAAGGTAAAAAGGTTGTTCTTTTATTAGAGATTTCAAAATTCTTCTTCACATGAACGGCTTGGCCCATGGTAGCCAAACTTAAAAGTTATGGTCCATGGGTGAAGCCTTTTCAGATTTGTTAAAATGGAGGTCATCGCTAATCCAAGATGGCCGCCGTCTAAAATAGCATAAATTCTTAAAAAATCTTCTTCTCATGAACCGCTTGGCGGATTTCGACGAAACTTGGTAGGAATGATCGATGTACATTGCTCTTTCAAAGTTGTTAAAATGGTGACCACGGGATCAAAAATGGGCGTGGCCCGTGGGGTCAATTGGGGTCAAATATTTTATTTTTGACCGAATATGGTCAGTCATATATCAAATTGAAGGGTATCAATGAGGCGATCACTCTGGTGCATTTTTTGTCGAAATCGATTGTTATGTCATCCAAGATGCCGCCGAAAGGTAAAAAGGTTGTTCTTTTATTAGAGATTTCAAAAACAAAATTCTTCTTCACATGAACGGCTTGGCCCATGGTAGCCAACTTAAAAGTTATGGTCCATGGTGAAGCCTTTTCAGATTTGTTAAAATGGAGGTTATCGCTAATCCAAGATGATCCGCCGCTAAAAATAGCATAAATTCTTAAAAAATCTTCTTCTCATGAACCGCTTGCCGGATTTCGACGAAACTTGGTAGGAATGATCGATGTACATTGCTCTTTCAAAGTTGTTAAAATGGTGACCCCGGATCAAAATGGGGCGTGGCCCGTGGGGTCAAATTGGAGTCAAATTTTATTTTTAACCGAATATGGTCATGTCATATATCAAATTGAAGGTATCAATGAGGCGATCACTCTGGTGCATTTTCTGTCGAAATCGGATTGTTATGCTCATCCAAGATGGCCGCCAAAAGGTCAAAAGGTCGTTCTTTTTTTTTTTATTTTTTATTAGATTTCAAAATTCTTCTTCACATGAACCGCTTAGCCCATGGTAAGCCAAACTTAAAAGTTATGGTCCATGTGTGAAGCCTTTTCAGATTTGTTAAAATGGAGGTCATCGCTAATCCAAGATGGCCACCGTCTAAAATAGCATAAATTAAATTCTTAAAAAATCTTCTCATGAACCGCTTGCCGTATTTCGACGAAACTTGGTAGAAATGATCGATGTACATTGCTCTTTGAAAGTTGTTAAAATGGTGACCCCGGGGTCAAAAATGGGCGTGGCCCGTGGGGTCAAATTGAGGTCAAATTTTATTTTTGACCGAATATGGTCATGTCATATATCAAATTGAAGGTATCAATGAGGCGATCACTCTGGTGCAATATTTGTCGGAATCGGATGATTATGTCATCCATGATGGCCACCAAAAGGTCCATTTATTCAAGATTGTTAACGTCTTTTTCTCAGGAACCACATGGCCGATGCTGGGTGAAGCATTTTCAGATTTTGTAAAATGAGAGTCATCGCTTAATCCAAGATGACCGCCATCTAAAAATAGCACAATTTTTTTAAAACACATGAACTCAATGTCACATTCTCCTCTGGTGTTCATGGAGTCAGGTGAGCGAATTAGGGCCATCATGGCCCTCTTGTTTTGTATGCTTTTTGTCTCGCCTGCGAAAGCGGAAAGCGGGACTAAGGTTTTGCTTTTTCCCCCCGAGTCGTCGGCGGCGGCGGCGTCGTCATTATTCAATGTTAAGTTTTCGTGTTACAGTCAATACTTCCAACACATCAGCTACAGTCATCAAACTTTATACATACCTTTACTATGATATGTAGATGAATATAGGACTATTCTCGGGGCCCCAGGGTCAAGGTCAATGCCCCAGGGTTAAGGTCAAGGCGGAACAAGGCGAGACATTTGATTCCGCGGAATTCTTGTTAATGCTAAGATGTCTGACACCGATGCTTCCAAGTTAAATTTCAGTCTACCACATTTTTGTCGCGCCCGCTTGCGGAAAACGCGATATAGTTGTTTGGTTAAGTTTTTTGGTTAAAGTTTTTGGTCGAGTTCTTTGGTTAAAGTTTTAGGTTAAATTTTTTGGTTAAAGTTTTTCGTTATACTATATCTCTGCAACTGCTTTGCCCATTACCTTGAAACTTCACATGGGTGTTTATCATCATCTATATTTTCATTCTACCCCCCTCCTGTGCGGCCCCTGTGCCCAATGTCAAGGTCAAATTACTTTGAAGTTTTTGGTTAAAGTTTTTGGTTAAGTTTTTTGGTTAAGTTTTTTGGTTAAAGTTTTTGGTTAAGTTTTTTGGTTAAGTTTTTCGTTATACTATATCTTTTTTTTTAGTGTCCATGCCTCGCCACAAGGCGCGACGTGCAGGCCGCGGCCATCTAGTTTCATGTATAATACACACTTTTCAACCCAGATTTTCATCTCGGAAAGACCCTGCATCTTATTCACCTGTTTGGATACTAGAGCTTTTTTTCCACACCGATATATTGACATAAACGGCCCAAAATTAAGAAGAAAATATAGTGTTTTTTTCTACATTTGTTGTTGTTAGTTTTTGGGGTAAAGATAGTATTGGAAAAAACAGATTTGTATACTTAACTGATAGTATTAGAAGAATAGGTGGCCGAAAAATAGATTTGTATTTTAAACTGTTTGTGCCTTAATCGTTTCGGCCCTGTGTCGCATTCGGTCGACATTTTCTACCGAGTGGAACAGTGTACACTGAGATCAGATACAGGGTACCGGATTTGTAGATTTGACCTATTGTGAAAAGTGGGTTATTTGTACCCTAACCAGTTTGGCCCATATGCATTACGACACTGCATATGCACTGCATTAATTGACTGAATTTGCAAGTTAACAGTACAAAATGTATGTTGTTTATGCTTGGGAATATACCGGTACATTGATTTACAAGCTGATCTATGGCTACACTAGATTATAGACAATGGGTTGTATTTTTACCCATGTGTTGTGGTGTTTGATTGTTATTATAAAAGGTGATAATTGCCTGCATGTAATATTGCACACATGCATTACTTAGTAACGTTACATCCTTCCACATTAATACAATTACCCTTGCTTCTGATCGTACATCCGTCTCAAATCACCTATAATTTCTCTTTGCCTTCAGCTAATATATTCATATTGCACACATGCCTTACATGAGTAACAATACTTCCTTCTACGTTAATGCAATTACCCTTGCTACTGATCGTATGTCCGTCTGTTTGCCTTCAGCTAATATCTTCATATTGCACATATGCATTACTTAGTAACAATACATCCTTCCACATTTATTAATACAATTACCCTCGCTACTGATTGTAAGTCCGTCTGTCCCCTGTTTTTGTAAGAGTTTTTATACCCCCCCCGCAACGAGTTGTGGAGGGGTATACTGGAGTCAGGTTGTCCGTCCGTCCGGATAAACTTAACATCAGAGAAATATTGTTATAACTTCTATTTCCTTCATCTAAAATGCTTCATATTTCACACATGCATTCCTGTAAGGCTCTACTACCATGCTGTGCCAAATCCACGACCGTCCAACCCCCGCAGATCCCAAGGTCAAGGTCAAATATTCTTTACAAAACTTAACATCAGAGAAATAAGTTATAACTTCTATTTCCTTCATTGAAAATTCTTATTATTTCACTTGTGCATTCCTCTAAGATTGTACTATCATGCTGTGACAAATCTACGACTGTCCAACCCCCGCTGATCCCAAGGTCAAGGTCACATACTTAGTCTCTTTACAAAACTTAACATCAGAGAACAGAGAAATATGTTATAACTTCTATTTCTTTCATTGAAAATACTTAATATTTCATATGCTGTAACAAATCCCCGCTGATCAACGTCACATACATACCGTATAACCTCAACTTAACGCACCCTCTCCTAATAAACGCCCCCCCCCCCCCCCCCCCCCCCCCCTCCCCCCCCCCCAAATAATTTTTTTTTTTTTTTTACCAATGACCGCCAATTTCAAACACAAATAGTCCTTAAATCCTTATTTTAATATCTTAATATTTTTTTTTTTTCTTTTTTTTTTTTTTTTTTTTACTGGCTAATAAACGCCCCCCCCCCCCCCCCCCACCACCCCTCCCAAATAAAAAAAAATCAAAAAACAAAAACTTTTTTTACCAATAACCGCCAATTTCAATCACAAATAATCTTTAAATCCTTATTATTTGTGTTTGAAATTGGTGGTCTTTGGGTTTTTTTTTTTTTTTTTTTTTTTTTTTTTTTAATGGCTAATAAACGAACGCCAAATAAACAAAACAAAAAAAAATATTTTTACCAATGACCGCCAATTTCAAACACAAATAATCCTTAAATCCTTATTTGTGTTTGAAATTGGCGGTGCTTGGTAATTTTTTTTTTTTTTCTTTCTTTCTTTTTTTTTCTGGCTAATAAAAGCCACCCCACCCCCCCCCCCCCCCCCCTTTTGTAAAAATGTAACGCCTCCTCCGGGGTGTTAATTCGAGGTTATACGGTAGTCTCTTTACAAAACTTAACATCAGAGAAATCGGTTATAATTCGAGGTTATACGGTAGTCTCTTTACAAAACTTAACATCAGAGAAATCGGTTATAACTTCTATTTCCTTGCTCGGATCTGCTTCACATTTCACACACTCATTGCTCCAATGGACCTCTACCACCCTGTGACAAATTCACGTTCATGCCGCTCGTGCTAATCCCAGAGTCAAGGTCACAAGCCCACACACTTGGAAATTTGTACATATTTTAGGGGTACCTGGGCCCACGCGGGGGGTATTCCGTAAGCCTCGCTTACTGACCAATCTAGTTCAAATAGGGGCTTCGACAGACCACATTTTCTACTTTGCGGTCGAAATCCTTAATAAGCAGTGCCAAAATTGTGTTTTATTACCAGTACATGTACAGGGGGCCGTTTCACTAAACTTTGTACGACTAAAAATGTTCGTCAGTGCAAAATTATGATAGTCTGTAAATTTCACATTAACATTGTTTTCTTGTAAATAATTATTGGATTTACAATTATTGAGTATATGCAGCCCATGCTCAATAAATGTAAATCCATAAATTGAAATTTACAAACGATCTTAAATTTGCACTTAAGTACGAACATTTTAGTCGCAAGAAGTTTAGTGAAACGGGCCCCTGGTCCGCAACGTGCAGGGTACGAATATAAAAACAGCGTGGGGAATTATTTATTAATAACAACTACAACAACAACTTGTTTCAAATTTGGCAATTGTCAAATGTTCTGGTTTTATTTTTTTAAGAAAAATTGGGTGCGTCTTACATGTACATGTATATTGCCATGTAGACATTTTTCACCCGATTTTTGACTGAAATGGGGTTGCATCTTATACACTATTGCGACCTACATGTATACACTGCAAAATACGTTATTTTGTTAATCATAAAAGTCATAATTTTGGAAAACCCAAGTTTGTTGTCTGTATTGCTATAAAGCTACAGTTTAAATGTTATTACAGAGAATATTCAAGTACATGTACAGGTCTGTAAATAAATATTGCTTTCCGTTAGCTTTTCTAGAAAATACAGTTATTGCCCCTTATTTCAATTCGTAGAAACGTGGTATTGAAATAGAGGTTGCCCTGTTGGCACAGTCTGTAACGAGCGTGCTTCTCACCAATGTCCAGAGCTGGGGCACTTTTATTTACAATGTTGATGAGTTTTGCTGAAAGGTTTGATGAGTGATTCTTATATAAACTTTTATGCTGAATTCGAAAATCCATTTCTTACAAAAATCCGGTGAGCCGTTTTCTTGCAAATCCAAGATGGCTGCCAAAATTCCGCTAAAATCGTGTACCTCAAAAATTACTCTCTAAAATTAAATATACAGTATACACTCGTTTACTCGAAGTCTGTCGGACTGTGATAAATACTTTGAGTAAACCGAAGTTCGACGTAATGAAATCTGAACATGACCTCGAAATATTGCCATACACTTTACGGGATGCAACTCCCATACGACCTGTGACACACGGAGTTACACTTTTGCAACTCTATAAATGTGTTTACTTGCGTTTGCCTAGACACACGTGTGTAGTCGAACTAAGTATACACACCTGTATTATCAGGGTGGAACAAGAAAAGACAATTCAAAGCAGTAAAGTAACATTTTATTGGTTATATATACACACAGCATTTATCAATCGGAGGGTGAATGTGAGTCTATATACGCAGTCTATATACTCAGGCAATGTTTCGCATCTGATGACACATGCAAACGAGTTTGGACAAGTTGGATTTGAGAAAACCATCTTTAATGTATCTTCGATTTTTGATTGAAACGAAATTCGGGAAAAATTTCCGTAAATTATTTCGAAAGTTGACATTGTGTGACAACATTTGAAGTGATATATTTATTTATAAAATATTTCAGCAAATAAAATACATGTAACTTAACGTTCTTGGCTGTGTATTTAAATCCATGTGAATTTTCAATTGACATGTGTATGCATAAATAATTAACCCTTAGACCACTATCTTAATTTTTTTGTCGTCTGCTGTTTATTTTCTATTTTCCATTTTTATCATCAAAAACATGCTTTGACAGCACTTTAGAATAATTTACAACATGATTTGACAGCACTTCAGAATCATTTCCCCGATTCTGAAGTGCTGTCAAACCATGTTTCTATTGAGAAATAAGGCAAGATATAAAAGCAACAACAAACGACAATTGTTGTGAGCAGCGGTATTTGTATTTAATGAAATAAAACATTTTCTAACCAAAACAGTTGCTGTGATAATGTACAATATATATGAATTCTGCATAAGTCTATCATCAAATGTGTGACTTACATGTGTTTGTCTTGTATGAAATACTTCATATTGCAGGGATACCGCTGGGGAAAATAAAAAAATCGCCACTTCAAAAAAAATAAAACAATTGGCGATACAAAATTACAATTTTCGAGAAAAAAAATCCAAACATTTTTTATTTTATTTTTCGAAAATTGTAATTTTTTATCGCCAATTGCGATCGCCAGCGGAATCCCTGATATTGGTACAAATAAATAATTTATCCCTCAAAGTGCACATAGTTACATTACCATGAATTACAAATTCAAATTAGCCACTTGGTGAAATCGACTAATGAGCGGAGCCTGATAAACGTGATATTAATAAAACACTAGCCTTGTACATGTATCTGTGTCTATGTGGTTGTAGCAGTATTTATGCCCCCGCAACGGGAGTCAGTCAGTATCTGTACATGTTCTTGTCTACTATGGATGTAGCAGTATTATGCCCCCGCAACGGGATCTGTCATGTATCTGTACATGTGAAACAGTGTCTATGTGTTTTAGCAGTATTATGCCCCCCAACGAAGTCTGTCAGTATCTTTACAAGTATCTGTTCTATGTGTTGTAGCAGTAATTTATGCCCCCGCAACGGAGTCCTGTCATGTATCTGTAACAAAGTAATCTGTGTCCATATTGGTTGTAGCAGTATTTATCCCCCGCAACGGGAGTCTGTCATTATCTTGTACATTATCGTGTCTATATGGTTGTATCGTATTATGCCCCCCAACTGGAGTCCTGGCATGACTTTACATGTATCTTGTCTAATGTGGTGTTTTAAGGCAAGTTTATTTATGGCCCCCGCAAAACGGGAGTCTGTCATGTATCTGGTACATGTATCTGTGTCTATGTGATTTGTAGCAGTATTTAATGCCCCCTCAACGGGAGTCTGTCAAGTATCTGTAATGTATCTGAGTCGATATGGTTGTAGCAGTATTTAATGCCCCCAGCATACGGAGTCTGTCATGTTATCTGTACATTTATCTGTGTCTAATATGGTTGTAGCAGTATTTATGCCCCCTCAACGGGAGTCAGTCATGTAAACGTTACATGTAATCTGTGTCATATGTTGTAGCAGTATTTATGCCCCCGCAACGGGAGTCTGTCAATTTCTGTAACATGTAATCTTCAAATCCTCCCTGCTAATCATCCTCTTCTGTGTCCATGTGGTTGTGAGCAGTAGTTATGCCACACGCAACGGGAAGTCTGCCATGTATCTGTACATGAACTGTGTCCCATATGTTGTAGCAGTATTTAATGCCCCCCGCAACGGGGTCTGTCATGTATCTGTACATGTATTTGGTGTCCATAATGGTTGTAGCCAGTATTTATGCCCCCCAGCAACGAGAAGTCTGTCCATGTATCGTACATGTATCTGTGTCAAGTTGTTGTAGTCAGTATTTATGCCCCCGCAGCAACGGGAGTCTGCATGTATCTGTACTTATCTGTGTCTATATGGTTTTGTAGCAGTAATTATGGCGCCCCCGCAAACGGGAGTCCGGTCCATGTATCACATTTAACTGTGTCCATATGGTTGTAGCAGTATTTATGCCCCCGCAACGGGAGTCTGTCATGTATCTACATGTATCTGTGTCCATATGGTTGTAGCAGTATTTATGCCCACCGCAACAGGCGTGTCCAAGTATCTTACATGTTATCTGTTTCCATAGGTATGTAAGCATTATTTATGACACCCGCAAACGGGAGTCCCTTCATGTATCCTGTATCATGTAACAGTGGTCCATTTGGTTGTAGCAGTAAGTTATGCCCTCCCAGCAACACGGGAGTCCCCTGTCCATGTATCTGTACATGTATCTGTGTCAATGTGGATGAAGCAGTATTTATGCCCCCGCAAACGGGAGTCTGTCATGTATCTGTACATGTTTTATTCCCCCGCAACGGAGTCTGTCATGTATCTGTAACATGTAGCCTGTGTCCTAAGTGTATATGTATGCAGTATTTACCCCCGCAACGGGTAGTCTGACATGTATCTTACATGTATCCCCCCCCCCCGCAACGGGAGTCTGATCATGTATCTGTACATGTAACCCCACCGCAACGTGAGTCTTGTCATGTATCTGTACATGTATCTGTGTCCTATGTGGTTGTAGCATATTTATCCCCCCAACGGGAGCTGTCATGTAATCTGTACATGTACTCTGTGTCTATGTGGTTGTAGCAGTAATTATGCCCCGCAACGGGAGACTGTCCATGTATCAGTACAGTATCTGTTCTATGTGGTTGTATCAGTATTTAAGGCCCCCGCAACGGGAGTCTTCATGTATCTGTAACATGTATCTGTGTCTATATGGTTGTACATATTTATGATGCCCCCGCAACGGGATCTGTCATGTACTGTACATGTATCTTGTCTTTATGGTTTTGTACAGTATTTATTTGCTCCCTAGCAACGGAGTCTGTCATGTATCTGTACATATATCTGTGTCTATATGGTTGTAGCAGTATTTATGCCCCCGCAACGGGAGTCTGTCATGTATCTGTACATGTATCTGTGTCTATATGGTTGTAGCAGTATTTATGCCCCCGCAACGGGAGTCTGTCATGTATCTGTACATGTATCTGTGTCTATATGGTTGTAGCAGTATTTATGGGCTCCCGGCAACTGGAGTCTGTCATTATCTGTAACATGTATCTGTGTCCTATATATGGTTGTAGCAGTATTTATGCCCCCCGCAACTGAGTCTTGTCATGTAACTGTACATGTATCTGATACTATGGTGGTTGAAGCAGTATTTATGCCCCCGCAACGGGAGTCTGTCATGTATCTGTACATGTATCTGTGTCCATATGGTTGTAGCAGTATTTATGCCCCCGCAACGTAGTCAGTCATGTAACTGAACATTGTACATTATGTGTCCATATGGTAGTAATCAGTATTTATGCCCACGCAACGGGAGTCCAGTCATGTATCAGTAACATGTATCTGTGTCTATGTTGGTTGAAGCAGTATTTAATGCCCCCGCAAACGGGAGTCTGTCATGTATCTGTACATGTATCTGTGTCTATATGGTTGTAGCAGTATTTATGCCCCCGCAACGGGAGTCTGTCATGTATCTGTACATGTATCTGTTGTCTTTAATGGTTGTTAGCATATTTATGCCCCCGCAACGGGAGTCTGTCATGTATCTGTACATGTATCTGTGTCTATGTGGTTGTAGCAGTATTTATGCCCCCGCAACGGGAGTCTGTCATGTATCTGTACATGTATCTGTGTCTATGTGGTTGTAGCAGTTATTTAAAGCCCCGCAACGGAGTACTGTCATGTAATCTGTACTTGTACTGTGTCTATGTGTTTGTAGCAGTATTTATGCAACCCGCAACGGGAGTTCTGTCATGTATCTGTACATGTATCTGTGTCCATATGGTTTGTAGCAGTATTTATGCCCCCGCAACGGGAGTCTGTCATGTATCTGTACATGAATCTGTGTCCTATGTGGTTGTACAGTATTTATTGCCCCCAGCAACGGGAGGTCTGTCATGTAATCTGTACATGCATCTGTGTACCATATGGTTGTAGCAGTTTTTTGCCCCCGCAACGGAGTCTGTCATGTATCTACATGTAAACTGAGTCCATATGGGTGTAGCAGTATTTATGGCCCCCGCAACAGGAAGTGTCATGTATCAGTACATGTATCTGTGTCCTATTTGTTGTAGCACAATTAAAGCCCCCAGCAACGGAGTCTGTCATGTATCTGTACATATATCTGTGTCTATATGGTTGTAGCAGTATTTATCCCCCCAAGGAGTCTTCATGATCATGTACATGACTGTGTCTAGATGGGTTTTAGCAGTATTTTATGCCTCATGCCCCCGCAACGGGAGTCTGTCATGTTTCGTAACATTTATCTGTGTCTATATGGTTGTAGCAGTATTTATGGCCCCCGCAACGGAGACTGTCATGTAAACTGTACATGTACGGTGTCTATAAGGTTGTAGCAGTATTTATGGCCCCCGCAACGAGATTCTTCATGAATCGTACATGTAACAGTGTGCCATGGTGGATTGTAGCAAGTATTTATGCCCCCGCAACGGGAGTCTGTCAAGTAACATACATTATCTGTGTCTATATGGTTGTAGCAGTATTTATGCCCCCGCAACGGGAGTCTGTCATGTATCTGTACATGTATCTGTGTCTCATATGGTTGTAGCAGTATTTATGCCCCCGCAACGGGAGTCTGTCATGTATCTGTACATGTATCTGTGTCTATGTGGTTGTAGCAGTATTTATGCCCCCGCAACGGGAGTCTGTCATGAAATCGTACATGTATCTGAGTCCCATATGGGTTTGTACATTATTTATGCCCCCGCAACGGAATTCTGTCATGTATCTGTACATGTCTCTGTGTCCATATGGGATGAGCAGTATTTTAAGCCCCCCCGCAACGGGAGCAGTCATGTATCTGTAACATGTATCTGTGTCTATGTGGTTGTAAGCAGTATTTATGCCCCCCTCAACGGGAGTCTGTCATGTACGTACATTATCTGTGACTAAGTGGTTGTAGCAGTATTTATGGCTATTTTATGATGCTCTGGGCATCCACCGCCAAAACAACGGAGTCTGTCATGTATCTGTACATGTATCTGTGTTCTATGTGGTTGTAAGCATATTATGCACCCGCAACGGGAGTCATGTCTGTTGATCTGTACATTATCTTGTGTCCATATGTTGTAGCATATTTATGCCCGCCGCAACGGGAGTCTGTCATGTATCTTTTACATGTATCTGTGACTATGTGGTTTTAGCAGTATTTATGCCCCCCCGCAACCGGGAAGTCTGTCCTGTTCTGTACATGTTCTGTGTCCATATGGGATGTAGCATGTATTTATCCCCCGCAACGGGAGTCTGTCATGTATCTACATGTATCTGTGTCCATATGGTTGTAGCAGTATTTATGCCCCCGCAACAGGAGTGTCATGTATCTGTACATGTATCTGTGTCTATGTGGTTGTAGCACTATTTATGCCCCCGCAACGGGAGTCTGTCATGTATCTGTACATATATCTGTGTCTATATGGTTGTAGCAGTATTTATGCCCCCGCAACGGGAGTCTGTCATGTATCTGTACATGTATCTGTGTCTAGATGGTTGTAGCAGTATTTATGCCCCCGCAACGGGATCGTCAGTATCTGTATATGGTTATCTGTGTCATATTGTTGTAGCAGTATTTATGCCCCCGCAACGGGAGTCTGTCATGTATCTGTACATGTATCTGTGTCCATATGGTTGTAGCAGTATTTATGCCCCCGCAACGGGAGTCCTGTCATGATATCTGTAAACTGTATCTATCTGTGTCTATGTGGTTGTAAGCATATTTTATGCCCACGCACAACGGGAGTCAGTCATTATCGTACATGTATCTTGTCCATCATGTTTGTAGTCAGTATTTATGCCCCCACAACGGGAAGTCGTCATGTATCGTACATGGTATCTGTGTCCTATGTGGTTGTAGCAGTATTTATGCCCCCGCAACGGGAGTCTGTCATGTATCTGTACATGTATCTGTGTCTATGTGGTTGTAGCAGTATTTATGCCCCCGCAACGGGAGTCTGTCATGTATCATGTACAAGAATCTGTGTCCATATTGTTGTAGCAGTATTTAAATGCCCCCGAAACGGGAAGTCTGTCATGTATCTGTTACATGTATCCTGTGTCCATATGGTTGTAGCATATTTTATGCCCCCGCAACGGAGTCTGTCATGTATCAGTACATAGTATCTTATCAGTGTCCCATATGGTTGTAGCAGTATTTATGACCCCCGCAACGGGAGTCCTGTTCATGTTTA
Source organism: Conchocele bisecta (assembly GCA_029237695.1). NCBI lineage: Eukaryota > Metazoa > Mollusca > Bivalvia > Lucinida > Thyasiridae > Conchocele > Conchocele bisecta. The sequence goes on from CM055267.1 coordinate 67,909,803, forward strand.
TTCTGTACATGTATACTGTGTCCATGTGATTGTAGCAGTATTTATGCCCCCGCAACGGGAGTCTGTCATGTATCTGTACATGTATCTGTGTCCATGTGGTTGTCCAGTATTTATGCCCCCAGCAAACGGGAGTCTGTCATGTATCTTGTACATGTATCTGTGTCCATAGTGTTGTACAGTATTATGCCCCCGCAACGGAGTCTGTCATGATCTGTACATGTATCGTGTCTATGTGGTTGTACAGTATTTATGCCCCCAGCAACGGAGGACTTCATGTAATCTGTACATGTAATCTGTTCTATGAGGTTGTATCAGTATTTTTCCCCCGCAACGGAGTCTGTCATGTATCTTACATGAATCTTGTCGCCATTGGTTGTAGCAGTATTTATGCCCCCGCAACGAGAGTCTGTCATTATCTGACATGAATCTGGTGCTATGTGGTTGTAGCAGTAGTTATGCCCCGCAAAACGGGAGACTGCATGTATCTATCTTTACATGTATCTGTGTCCATGTGGGTGTAGCAGTATTTTATGCCCCCCAAAACGATTCTGTCATGTATCTGAACAGTATCTGTGTCCATGTGGTTGTAGCAGTATTTATGCCCCCCCGCAACGGAGTCCTGTCATGTATCTGGTACATGTATCCAGTGTCTATATGGTTGTACAGTAATTTATGCCCCCGCAACGGGAGTCTGTCATGACTGTACATGTATCTGTGTCCCTTAGTGGTTTTTAGCAGTATTTTATGCCCCCATCAACGGGAGTCTGTCATGTATCTGTACATGTATCTGTGTCTATGTGGTTGTAGCAGTATTTATGCCCCCGCAACGGGAGTCTGTCATGTATCTGTAGCATGTATCTGTTTCCATATGGTTTTGTAGCAGTATTTAGGCCCCCCGCACGGGATTTCTGTCATGTATCTACATGTAACTGTGCCATGTGGTTTGTAGCAGTATTTATGCCCCCGCAACGGGAGTCTGTCATGTATCTGTACATGTATCTGTGTCCATATGGTTGTAGCAGTATTTATGCCCCCGCAACGGGAGTCTGTCATGTATCTACATGTATCTGTGTCCATATGGTTGTAGCAGTATTTATGCCCCCGCAACAGGAGTGTCATGTATCTGTACATGTATCTGTGTCTATGTGGTTGTAGCACTATTTATGCCCCCGCAACGGGAGTCTGTCATGTATCTGTACATATATCTGTGTCTATATGGTTGTAGCAGTATTTATGCCCCCGCAACGGGAGTCTGTCATGTACTGTACATGTTTTCTGGTGACTAGATTGGTTGAAGCAGTATTTATGCCCCCGGCAACGGGAGTCTGTCATGTATCCTGTCTATTATCTGTTCTATATGGTTGAGCAGTATTTATGCCCCCGCAAACGGAGTCTGTCATGTATCTGTACATGTATCGTGTCCATATGGTTGTAGTCATATTTAGCCCCCAGCAACGGGAGTCCTGTCATGTATCTGTACATGTATCTTCATGTGTCTAAGTGGTTGTAGCATATTTATCATGTATGCCCCCGCAGACGGGAGTCTGTCATTATCTGTACATGTATCTGTGTCTATATTTTAGCAGTATGATGCCCCCCGCAACGGGAGTCTGACCATTAGTCTGTACATGTATCTGTGTCTTATGTTGTGTTGTAGCATTATTTATGCCCCCCGCACTGATCTGTCCAGTATCTGTACATGTATCTGTGTCTATTGGTTGTAAGCATATTTATGCCACCTCAAACGGAGTCCCTTTCATGTATCTGTACGATGTATCTGTGTCCTAAGTGGTATGTAAGCAGTAATTATGCCCCCGCAACGGGAGTCTGTCTGTATCTGTACATGTATCTTTGTCTATGTGGTTTGTAGCAGTATTTATGCCCACCGCAACGGAGTCTGTCATGTATCTGTACATGTATCTGTGTCCATATGGTTGTAGCAGTATTTATGCCCCCTGCAACGGAAGTCTGTCATGTATCTGTACATGTATCTGTGTCTATGTTGTTGTGTAGCCGTAATATGCCCCCCAGCAACGGAGTCTGTCATGTATCTTACATTGTATCTGTGTCCATATGGTTTAGCAGTATTATATGCCCAGCCCCCCCGCAACGGGAGTCTGTCATGTAACTACATGTATCTGTGTCCCAGGTGGTTGTAGCATATTTATCCCCCTGCAACGGGAGTCAGTCATGTATCGTACATGTAATTGAGTCCATAAGGTTGTAGCAGTATTTATGCCCCCGCACCTGGAGTCTGTCCATGTATCTACATGTATCTGTGTCCATATGGTTGTAGCAGTATTTATGCCCCCGCAACAGGAGTGTCATGTATCTGTACATGTATCGGTGTCTATGTGTTGTAGCACCTATTATGCCCCCAAGCAACGGAGTCGTCATTATCTGTAAAAATATCTTTGTCTATATGGTTTGTAGCAGTATTTATGGCCCCCAGCAACGGGAGTCAGACATTTATCTGTACATGTATCGAGTCTATATGGTTGTAGCAGTATTTATGCCCCGCAACGGGAGTCCTTGTCATGTATCTGTACATGTATCCTTTTTCTATATGGTTGTAAGCAAGTATTTAGCCCCCCGCACACGGGAAGTCTGTCCAGAATCTTTACATGTATCGTGTCCATAGTGGTTGTAGCAGTATAAATCACCCAGCAACGGGAGTCCTGTCATGTATTCTGTACATGTATCTGTGTCCATATTATGTAGCAGTATTATGCCCCCGCAACGGGAGTACTGTCATGTAATCTGTACATTATCTGTGTCTATGTTTGTCGCAAGTATTTATGCCCCCGCAACGGGAGTCTGTCATGTAGCTGTACATGTATCTGTGTCTATGTGATGTGGTGTAGCAGTATTTATGTGGCCACCCGCAACGGAGTCCAGTCATGTAAACTGTACATGTATCTGTGTCCATATGGATGTAGCAGTAATTTTATGGGCCCCCGCAAACGGGAGTCCTGTCCATGTATCTGTACATGTATCTGTGTCCCATATGGTTGTAGCAGTATTTTATGCCCCCCGCAACGGGAGTCCTGTCAAGTAACTGTACATGAATCTGTGTCCTTGGTTGTAACAGTATTTATGCCCCCGCAACGGAGTCTGTCATTGTAACTTGTACATTATCTGTGTCCATGTGTTTGTACATATTATGCCCCCCGCAACGGGAGTCTGTCATGTATCTGTACATGGTATCTGTGTCCATGTGTTGTAGCATATTTATGCCCCCGCAACGGATTCTGTCATGTACTTACATGTATCTGTGTCCATTGGTTGTAGCCGTATTATCCCCCCTAAGCAACGGAGTCTGTCATGTATCTGTACATGTATCTGTGTCTATGTGGTTGTAGCAGTATTTATGCCCCCGCAACGGGAGTCTGTCATGTATCTGTACATGTATCTGTGTCTATGTGGTTGTAGCAGTATTTATGCCCCCGCAACGGGATTCAGTCATGTACTGTAACATGTATCTGTGACCATGGGTTTGTAGCTGTTTATGCCCCCGCAACGATAGTCTGTTCAGTATCTGTACTGTATCGTGTCCTATGTTTTTTTAGCAGTATTTATGCCCCCCTGCAACGGAGTCCGGCATGTATCTTTACATGTATCTGTTGTCCATGTGGTGTAGCAGTATTTATGGCCCCCAGCAAACGGGAGTCTTCATGTATCTGTACATGTATCTGTGTCCATGTGGTTGTAGCAGTATTTATGCCCCCGCAACGGGAGTCTGTCATGTATCTGTACATGTATCTGTGTCTATATGGTTGTAGCAGTATTTATGCCCCCGCAACGGGAGTCTGTCATGTATCTGTACATGTATCTGTGTCTATATGGTTGTAGCAGTATTTATGCCCCCGCACGGAGTCTGTCATGTTATCTGTACAATGTATCTGTGGTCCATATGGTTGTAGCAGTATTTATGCCCCCGCAACGGGAGTCTGTCATGTATCTGTACATGTATCTGTGTCCATATGGTTGTAGCAGTATTTATGCCCCCGCAACGGGAGTCTGTCATGTATCTGTACATGTATCTGTGTCCATATGGTTGTAGCAGTATTTATGCCCCCGCAACGGGAGTCTGTCATGTATCTGTACATGTATCTGTGTCCATGTGGTTGTAGCAGTATTTATGCCCCCGCAACGGGAGTCTGTCATGTATCTGTACATGTATCTGTGTCTATGGTGGTGTACATAATTAGCCCCCAACCCCGCAACGGGAGTCTGTCATGAATCTGTACATTTATTTGATTTCCATATGGTTGTAGCAGTATTATGCCCCCCGCACCGAGCTGTCATGTAACTGAACATTGTATCTGTGTCTATGTGGTTGTAGCAGTAATTTATGCCCCCCAACGGAGTCCTGACATGTATCTGTACATGTAATACTGTGTCCAAAATGGTTGTAGCATATTTATGCAAATGCCCCCGCAACGGGAGTCTGTCATGTATCTGTACATGTATCATGTGTCTATGTGGTTGTAAAGCAGTATTTATGCCCCCATGGCAATTCACGGAGTCTTTCAGTTAAATCTGTACATGTATCTAGTTTCCAAATGGTTGTAGCAGTATTATGCCCCCCGCAACGGGAGTTCTGTCATGTATCTACATGTATCTGAGTCCCATATGGATGTAGCAGTATTTAATGATGCCCCCGCAACAGGAGTGTCATGTATCTGTACATGTATCAGTGTCCTATGTGGTGTAGCACATTTAAGCCCCCGCAACGGAGTCTGTCATTAACTGTACAATATCTGGTCTATATGGTTTAGCAGTATTTATGCCCCCCCAACGGGAGACTGACATGAATCAGAACATGTTAACTGATGTCTAGATGTTGTAGCAGTATTTATGCACCCGCAACGGAGCTGTCAGAACTGTACATTTATCTGTGTACTATATGGTTGTAGCATATTATATGCCCCCGCAACCGATCTGTCATTATCTGTAACATGTATCTGTGGTCCATGTGGTAGTAGCAGTATTTATGCCCCCGCAACGGGAGTCTTCATTATCTGTACATGTTATCAGTTCCCATATGTTTTGTACAGTAAATTATGCCCCGCAACGGAGTCTGTCATGTATCTGTACATGTATCTGTGTCCATATGGTTGTAGCAGTATTTATGCCCCCGCAACGGGAGTCTGTCATGTATCTGTACATGTATCTGTGTCTATGTGGTTGTAGCAGTATTTATGCCCCCGCAACGGGAGTCTGTCATGTATCTGTACATGTATCTGTGTCCATATGGTTGTAGCAGTATTTATGCCCCCGCAACGGGAGTCTGTCATGTATCTGTACATGTATCTGTGTCCTATGGTAGTAGCAGTATTTTTATGCCCCCGCAAACGGAGTCCAGGTCATTATCTGTACATGTTGTAAATCTGTGTCTATGTGGTTGTAGCAGTATTTATGCCCCCGCAACGGGAGTCTGTCATGTATCTGTACATGTATCTGTGTCTATGTGGTTGTAGCAGTATTTATGCCCCCGCAACGGGAGTCTGTCATGTATCTGTACATGTATCTGTGTCTATGTGGATTGTACATATTATGCCCCGCAACGGGAGTCTGTCATTATCTGTACATGTAATCTGTGTCCATAAATGGTTTAGCAGTATTTATGCCCCCGCAACGGGAGTCCTGTCCAATGAATCTTTTACATGAATCTGTGTCTATGTGCTTGTAGCAGTAATATATGCCCCCGCAACGGGAAGTCCTGTCATGTATCTTGTACATGTAATCGTGTCCATATGATGGTTGTAGCAGTATTTTATGCCCCGCAACGGGGTCTGGTCAATTGTAATCACATGAATCAGAAGTCCATATGGTTGTAGCAGTATTTATGCCCCCGCAACAGGAGTTGTCATTATCTGTACATGTATCAGTGTCCCTATGTGTTGTAGCACTATTATGCCCCCCCGCAACGGGAGTCTGTCATGAATCGTACAATATCTGTGTCTATAATGGTTGTAGCATTATTTATGCCCCGCACCGGAAGTCTGTCATGTATCTGTACATGTATCTGTGGTCTAGATGGTTAGTAGCAGTATTTATGCCCCCGCAACGGGATCTGTCCATGTATCTGTATATGTATCTATGTCTATATGGTTTGGTAGCAGTATTTATGCCCCCGCAACGGGATCTGAGTCATGTATCTGTCATGTATCTGTTCTCCCATGTGGTTGTAGCAGTAATTTATTCCCCCGCAACGGAGTCTGTCATGTATCTGTACATGTATTCTGTGTCTCATGTGGCTTTGGAGCAGTATTTATGCACCGCACAAACTGAGTGTGTCATGTAATCCGTACATGTAATCTGTGCTATGTGGTTGTAGCATGTAAATTTATGCCCCCGCAACGGAGTCTGTCATGTAAACTGTACCTGTATCTTTGTCTAAGTGGTTGTAGCAGTATTATGGCCCCCGCAACGGGAGTCTGTCAGTAATCTGTACATGTATCTGAGTCTATGTGGTTGTACAAGTATTTATGCCTCCCCGCTACGGGAGTCCTTCATGTATCTCGTACATGTATCTGTGCTATGTGGTTGTACGGCAGTATATATGCCCCCAGCAACGGGAGTCTGTCATGTATCTGTACATGTAAATCTTTGTCCATGTGGATGTAGCAGTAATTATGCCCCCGCAACGGAGTCCCTGTCATGTATCTGTACATGTAATCTGTGTCTATATGGTGTAGCAGTATTTTTATGGCCCCCCAAGCAACGGGATCCTGTCATGTATCTGTACATTATCTGTGACCCATGGGGTTGTAGCAGTATTTATGCCCCCGCAACGGGAGTCTGTCATGTATCTGTACATGTATCTGTGTCCATGTGGTTGTAGCAGTATTTATGCCCCCGCAACGGGAGTCTGTCATGTATCTGTACATGTATCTGTGTCTATGTGGTTGTAGCAGTATTTATGCCCCCGCAATGGTAGTCAGTCCATGTAATCTTACATGTATTCTGTGCCATAGGTTGTAGCAGTATTTATGCCCCCGCAACGGGAGTCTTGTCATGTATCTGTACATGTATCTGTGTCCATGTGTTTGTAGCAGTATTTATGCACCCAGCAACGGGAGCTTCAAGTATCAGTCTGTACAGTATCTGTTGTCCATTACGTGGTTGTAGCCGTATGTTAAGCCCCCGCAACGGGAGTCTGTCATGTATCTGTACATGTATCTGTGTCCATGTGGTTGTAGCAGTATTTATGCCCCCGCAACGGGAGTCTGTCATGTATCTGTACATGTATCTGTGTCTAATGTGGTTGTAGCGAGTATTATTCCCTCCTGCAACGGAGTTCCTGTCATGTATCTGAACATGTATCATTGTCCTTGTTGTAGCAGTATTTAATCCCCGCAACGAGAGTCCTGTCCATTTATCTGTACTATGTATCTGGTCTATGTGGTTGTATCAGTATTATATGCCCCCAGCTCAAACGGGAGTCTGTACATTATCTGTACATGTAACTGTGTCCTGCGAGGTTGTAGCAGTATTTATGCCCCCGACCAACGGGAAGTCAGTCCAATTGAACTTTACATGTATCTGTGTCCATGTGGTTGTATCAGTATTTATGCCCCCGCAACGGGAGTCTGTCATGTATCTGTACATGTATCTGTGTCTATATGGTTGATAGCAGATTTTATGCCCCCGCAACGGGAGTCTGTCATCGTATCTGTACATGTATCTTGTCTATAATGGTTGTAGCAGTATTTATATCCCCCGCAACGTGAGTCCTTATCATGATCCTGTACATGTAATCTGTGTCCCATATGGTTTGTAGCATATTTATGCCCCCGCAACGGGAGTCAGTCATGTATCTGTACCAGAATCCTGTGTCCATAAGGTTGTAGCAGTATTTATGCCCCCCGCAACGGATCTGTCATGTACAGTACATGTAACTGTGTCCAGATGGTTGTAGCAGTATTTTATGCCCCCCAAACGGAGTCTGTCATGTAATCTGTACATTATCTGTGTCCCATAATGGTTGTAGCAGTATTTATTGATGCCCCCTCAACGGGAGTCTGTCATGTATCTGTACATGTAACTGTGTCTATGTGGTTGTGATCACCGACAGGCACCAGGGGCTGGATCAACTGATTCCTGAAATAGTGCCTAGCGTACGCATATGCTTTGTCGTAAAAGGCACAAAAAACTGGCTTAACGAATTGGGTTCATACTTTACGGAACCCACTAACCGGATATTGGCCTCATGAACATTTTTTGGCTATCTGTATTGAGATTTGAGTCGGGCTTATGCCCCATATATAAAAGTAAGATTAGCGCTAATCCTAATACTTTTAGGGATGGATAAATGATTCTGTGTGGCTAGGCCTGGCAACAGATCAGGTATTACTAATTTTCAGGACTGAATATATATTTTTGATTGTAAATATTGATTTCTGATGTTGGGATTTACCCCCACCTTGGAACATGTGATATGGACTCGACCCCGTTTTGACCCGTCTGCCGTGTATACTCCTCCTGAGGCTTGTACCTCTATTCAGAAAAGCGACGTTAAACCCTATTCACTCACTCACTCACTATGTGGTTGTAGCAGTATTTATGCCTACCCCCCGCAACGGAGTCTGTCATGTATCTGTACATGTATTGTGTCCATATGTTTGTAGCATTAAATAAGGCCCCCGCAAAACGTTAGTTCTGTCATGATCAGTACATGTATCAGTGTCTATGTGGTGTAGCAGTATTTATGCCCCCGCAACGGGAGTCTGTCATGTATCTGTACATGTATCTGTGTCCATATGGTTGTAGCAGTATTTATGCCCCCGCAACGGGAGTCTGTCATGTATCTGTAACATGTATCTGGTGTCTATGTGTTGTACATATTTAAGCCCCCCAACGGAATTCTGTCATGTACTGTACATGTATCTGTGTCCTAAGGGTTGTATCATATTTATGCCCCCCCAACGGAGTCTGTCATGTATCTGTACAAACGTATAATACCGGTTCGAACACAAGAGTTATACACATAATCAAACACGTTTTGTTTAAAACGTTGTAACGGTTTTCGTACACTTCTACTACACATTGTCACAAACCGTTAGTTCAAAAGCGTTGTATACGTTTGTTTAAAACGTATAATACGGTTCGTACACGTTAATACAATTGTCAAACCGTTTAGTTTTAAAAGCGTGTAATACATTTAGCTTCAAGGTAATAACAAAAAAAAAAACCAACCCGCTTTGGCGTATACATATGTACGAGGTGAAATAGTTGAAACGTGTACAACGCTTTACCTGGAAGCGTGTAAACTATAAGAAAGCATTGAAACGTGTACAACGGTAACACGTTTTAAAAACGCGAATACCTGTATTCGGACGAACCCCGATCGCTTCGAGGCGTCCTTGTTTCGTCCCTTTTGAAATATCGCGAATACATACTCCTTCAGAACGAGTCAAAGTAACATCGGCTGTGTGATTTAGCACTTCACTTTGATCCCTAATCCCTGATCCTAATGAGTCCCCTTTAACACGACAGGGAATGTACCTTGTCGTTTATCAAAATGTTTGCGAATTGTAGATCACAGAGCCGGCTCATCAGATCTGCGGCAATTGCCTACCTTACATGTACATTGTTATATACACAACAATAGCTGTAGGAGAACAGCATAGCACGACTACGAGGGTTGTCGATTTCCACATAGCTTGACAAACAAGAGTGGCTGCGGCCTGCAAAAAACCTAAACAAGGTTTGACTAAAAACCCTTAACCAAGGGAAAATAATTAAGTAATTCAAGGTTAAATGTAGGTCAATGTCAGATATACGGTCGAGGGGTTTTATTGAATGTACACACTAGAGATGAAGTTTTTCCCAAGTCTGGTTGCTGTAGTCCCCGGAGTATTTTCATATACAAGCATGAACTAAAAATCTTACACTCAGGGTAAATAACTAAGTAATACCAAATATAAAATAGTCAAGGTCAAATAAAGCAGGGGTTATATTGATGTAACATCCCTATGAGAAAAAGTTATCCAAGTATGGTGTCTGTATGCACAATAGTATTCCATATACAAGCTTGACTATAAAACATTAACCATAAATTTCAAAGGTTAAATGTACATTGTAGGTGAATTTTCAAATATCAGGTCGGGTATATTGATGTACATCCCTATGAGAAATTTTATCCAAGTTAAGGTGTCTGTATCACAATAGTATTCCATCTACAAGCTTGACTAAAAACCTTAACAAGGTCGACAAAAATAATTAACCAAGGGAATTAACTAAGTAAATGAAGGTTAAATGTAGAGCAAGGGGATTTCCCCCCCCCAAAATATATGTCACGGGATTGCTTGATTTACATCACTAGGAGATGAAACGTTGTCCAAGTATGGTTGTGGTGTAGGGCCAGGAGTATTCCAGCAAACAAGCTTTTGACTAAAAACCTAAACCAAAGGGAATTAAGACAGTAAAGGTAATTAAAGGAGGAATTGTAAGGTCAAGGTCCAACTATAGATCAGAGTTATTGATGTACATCCCTAATTAAAAAGGTTGTCCCAAGTATGGTGTCTGATATGCACAATATTATTCCATTACAAGATTGAGTAAAAACCTTAACCAAGGTTGACTAAAAACCCTTAACCAAGGGAAATTTTAACTAAGTAAAATCAAGAGGAACATGTGATCCATGCCAAATATAGATCAGGGTGTTATGTCCTTCACTATGAGATTAAGTGTGTCCAAGTATGAAGGGTGTAGGTCCAGTAGTATTTCCATATACAAGCTTGACAAAACACCTTAACCAAGGGTATTTAAGTAAGTAATTCAAGAGAAATGTAGGTCAAGGTCATATATAGATCAGGGTTATTGATGTAACATCCCTATGAGAAAGGTTTGTCCATTTATGGGTGTCTTATGCACATAGTAATCCAGGTACAAGCTTGACTAAAAACCTTAACCCAGGTTACTAAAAACCTTAACCAAGGTGAATTAACAAAAGTAATTCAAGAGGAAATTTAGGTCAAAGTCCAAATATAGATTCAGGTTAAATGATGTACATCCCTATGAGATAAGGTTGACCAAGTATGTGTCTGTATCACAATAGTATTTCCATTACAAGCTTGACCAAAAAACCTTAACCAAGTTGACCTAAAAAACCTTAACCAAGGGGAATAACTAGGTAATTCAGTTAAATGTAGGTCAAGTCAAATATAGGTTCCCCAGGGTTTTGTTTGATGACAACACTAGAATATAAAATGTCCAAGTACTGATGGTGTAGGGACAGGAGTATTCCATCTACAAGGTTGACTAAAAAATCTAACCAAAGAGAATTAACTAAGTAATTAAAAGAGACAATTTAGGTCAAGGTCAAAATAGATCAGGGGTTACGATGTACATCCCTAGGAATGAAGTATGTCCAAGTAAGGTGGGTGTAGGGCCGTATGTATTCCATAATACAAGCTTGACAAAGAAAACCTTAACCAAGGAGAATAAGTAAGTAATTTGAAGAGAAAGGAAGGTCAAGGTCAAATATAGACCAGTGGGGTTTATTATGTACAACCCTATGAGAAAAGGTTGTCCAAGTATGGTGACTGTAGGACAATAGTATTCCATGTACAAGCTTGACTAAAAATCTTACCCACGGTTGACTAAAAACCTTAACCAAGGGAATTAACTAAGCTAATTCAAGAAGGAAATGAGGTGAAGTCAAATATAGATCAGGGGTTATGATGTACATCACTAGAGATGAGTGTCCACGTATGGTGGGTGTAGGGCCATAGTATTCCATATACCAGCTTGACTAAAAACTTAACCAATGCTTACTGTGACGCCGACGCCGGGTACACATAAGCTCTACTTATTCATCGAATATTCGAGCTAAAAATGACTCCCTAATACAGCGTAAAGTAACATTCCTAACTTAATCTGGAATAGCCCGGCCCGATATTCCCTTGTCAGTTACATGAGGATAAATATTCCGAACACAGATAAACATCATTGCATGGTTTATTTAATAGCGAGAAATGCGAGTCTAGGAACTCTCATTCTCGTTTATCTTTACGCTGAAGCCAGTCTATTTCAATCACTAATCCACAATAACACCTGTCCCACAACGAGTGTTAAGAAAAATCGATATTTTGGAGAAACTGAAAATACACAGCGCGCTCACACTGGTTTAACACACGATAAGGCCCGCGGATATGTTGTCAAAAAATACTTGGTGGGTCAGAAACCGGTAAATTTACAAGTTTATCATGTTTATAATTAATAATATAAGCGAAAATAGCAGCCGACTGGCAATTTTACTCGGAACCGAATTTATTAAGAAACTATTATCAAATCTCAATCGATCTAGAGTTTCTAAAATCGGTCCAGAACCGGAAACTGAAATTTTAGAAGCCCTGCAGTCTAGAAGTATATTACAACACACGAAAACGATCTGAGCAAGCGCATTCCTACGCGATACACGGAAGGCATACCAAAACGTGTAATGCGTTAAAACCCGTGGAAACGCTGTTATACGTATAAACAAGGTTTCATCATACGTGCCTGTGAACATGTAAGAACGTAAACCGTTCGTCAAAGAACGCGTAAAATCGTATTAACAAAACGTTTACCCTTAGCGTTGAATACTGTTTACAACCGTATGTAACTACGTTACAACCGTTGTTAACACGTGATTACACGCTTTTGAAACTCAATGCGTTGTTTACCAACCTTTATAATGTTTACAAAAACCGTTGTTACCCCGATTACACGCATTTGAAACTCAATGCGTTTAACCGGTTTGTTTCGACTTTCCGCGCATGCGCAAGAGTGGGGAAACGAACGCAGGCCGAAAACGTATTTACACGTAAACGAACAACACGGTTTGAAAACTCACCTAATTGAAACTCCCACGTATTACGCAAACGTCACAACACTTTGTATCACGTAATAAACCCTAACATTTTGACAGAAACGACTGTATCTGTGTCTATAGGATGTACAGTATTTATGCCCCCGCAAACGGAGTCCGTCATGAACTGTACCTGTATCTGTGTCTATATGTTGAGCAGTATTTATGCCCCCGCAACGGAGTCTGTCATTATCTGTACATGTATCCTGTACATGTATCTGTGTCTATATGGTTGGTAAGCAGTATTAATAGCCCCCGCAACACGGGAGTCTGTCATGTATCTGGTACATATAATCTGTGTCTCTGTGGATGTAGCAGTATTATATGCCCCCCGCAACGGAGACTGTCATGTATCTGTACATGTAATCAGTGGTCTATGTGGTTGTAGCATATTTATGGCCCCACCGCAACGGGAGTCTGTAATGTATCTGACATTTATCTTGTCTATGTGGTTTTTGTAGCAAGTATTTATCCCCCCAACGGGAGTCTGTCATGTATCTGTACATGTATCTGTTCATAAGGAAGTAGCAGTATTTATGCCCCCGCAACGGAGACTGTTCTGTCGTACTCCGTCCGTCACTAAACTTACTTAACATCAGAGATATATGTTATATCTTCTATTTCCTTCATCTAAAATGCTCAATATTTCAAACATGCTTTCCTATAAGGCTCTACTACCATGCTGTGCCAAATCCACAACCGTCCAACCCCCCGCTGCTCCCAAGGTCAAAGGGTTCGAATACTTAGGCCTCTTTACAAAACATAACATCATAGAAATATTGTTATAACTTCTATTTCCTTCATCTAAAATGCACAATATTCACACATGCATTCCTGTAAGTCTCTACTACCATGCGGCGCTAAATCCACGATCGTCCAACCCATGCTGATCCCAAGGTCAAGGTCAAATACTTGGTCTCTTTACAAAACTTAACATCAAACAAACCTAGAAAAAGTCGATGGCGCGCATCGTACAAAATACCCACTTTTTTTCCCCATTAAGGGGGGGGGGGAAAAGGGTGTATAAACTTCCCCAAATGCTAAGATCCACAACGAAAGGTGAGGTACTCACATGATGTAGGGTCTGTATAAAAAATCCGAATTCACTTTACCGAATTCAAGCACATCAATACGAAGCTACTAAACGAACCAATATAAGACGCCGTAGGTATAAGGTGAAAAAGTTTTCGCCCTACTAGGAAAAAATAGTGAAATTCTAAAGTCCAAAGGGGAGATAATCCTGAAGAAGTCCCGATCAAAAATCGAATTCATTTGCACATCATAACGAAGCTACATAATCAAATATCAGAAATGTAGTATAAGGTGAGAAAGTTTTTTCGACTTACAATGCAAAATAGGGAAATTCTGAGTCCAAAGGGGAGATAATCCATGATGGAGGGGTCGATCAAAAATGCGAATTCACTTTGCCATCTGCACATGTAATAACAAGCTACTTACCAAATATCAGGCCGCGTAGGTAATGAAGGTGAAAAGTTTTTCGAGTACAGGAAAAAATGGAAATATGTGAGTCCGAAATGGGAGATAATCCAGAAGGAGGGTTCGGATCCAAATCCGAATTCCCTTTGCGCATCTGCACGATGATAACGAACACATACCAATATCAGGCGCGTAGGTATGAAGGTGAAAAAGTTTTTCGAGTTACTAGGGAAAAAATGGGGAAATTCTGAGTCCGAAAGGGGGAGATAAACCATATGGAGGGTCGGATCCAAAATCCAATTCACTTTGCGCATCTGCACATGATAAACGAAGCTACATACCAAATATCATGAGCGTAGGTATGAAGTGAAAAAGTTTTTTTCGAGTACAAGGAAAAATGGGAAATTGTGAAGTCGAAAGGGAGAATTAATCCCTGAGGAGTCGGATTGAAAACTCCGAATTCACTTTGCCATCTGCACATATACTAAGCTTACATAGCAAATATGAGGCGCGTAGGTATGAAGTGAAAAAAGATTTTCAAGTTACAGGAAAAAATGAAATTCTGAGTCCCGAAAGGGGTGATAATCCATGAGAGGGTCGGATCAAAATTCCAAATTCACTTTTGCGCATCTGAAACATGATAACGAAGCTACAACCATAATACAGGCGCGAAGTTATGAAGGGTGAAAAAAGTTTTTTTTTCGATTTACCGGAAAAAATGAAATTCTGAGTCCGAAAGGGTGGGCGATAATCCATATGGAGGTTCGATCAAAAAATCCAATTCACTTTGCCATCTGCACAGATAGACGAAGCTACATACCAAATATCAAGGCGCGTAGGTAAGAAGGTGAAAAAGTTTTTCGAGTTACAAGAAACGGACGACTACGACGGACGTACGGACGTACGGACGACGGACACCCGTGACGAAAAACAATATACCCGTTTTTTTTTACAAAAAATTGGGTATAATAATTTAAACTTCTATTTTATCCTTCATTTAAAATTCTTAATATTTCAATGTATTCCCTAAGTTGACTATCATGCAGTGACAAATCCGCGACCTGTCCAGTCAACCCCGCTGACCCAATGTCAAGTCACAAATACTTATTTCTTTACTAGAGTTTTTGGTATCCGCCGGAAAAAAATTATCTGCGAAACGTAACAATATAGTCGGGACGTATCACGATAGTATCGCGGATTACTCTTAAAACCATTACACTGCTTTGTACTGTGGCAGGCCAAAGTTTGAGTTACCATACAGAGTTTGTTGTGTGTAGATTAAACACTGTTTATAAATTAGTTGTTATGCATTTTCTAACTCGTTTTCTTTGAAAACAAAAATAGATCACATATATTATATTTGCATAAAAAATAGGCCCCATACGTTTTCCAAATAATAAAAAAAATGCCGTGGACAGAAGAAGTGGTGCTGTGGTGCGGGGTGAGGGCGCTAGGTTGGGAGGATTGAAAGTCTCGTCTCAAAAAGAAGATCTCTAAATACACAATACTCCAATAATCATGATGCAGCTCAATTGATATGATTAATAACATTGTGAATATTGTAGTTGATTTTTTTTTTATTAATTATTATTTTTATTGAATTGATAACATATATTAAAAATGAATCTACAAGGACCCACAAACACCAGATCATTATTTCGAACCAACAATTAGCACTTTAAAATTTTAAAACCAACAACGGCTAGTTCTACTTAACGCTGCCCAAATTTCGATGTGGAAGTGGATAAAAATGGTCGCTGCAAACCCATGACACGGCTCGTGTTTCCCGAACTTCCAGTTTGATATGAGGTTAATAAAAAAAATTCCATCAACTGCCCACACAAGCCAACCGGTCAATAAAGTGTTTTTTTGTGCACAGTAATGATTGTAAAGAAACTGACGTTGTCCTCAGGATGTCGAATCCAGATGTTCCTATAAAAATCACTTAAAATATTTACCTCTTTCAGCACCAAAACTCATCATTGAGAATGTGTTAATAATTACAATGTATCCTATCTCAACTATTCGATACAATGTAGTTGGCATTTAATCTCGCGATACATGTTCGTGAAGATATTACCATCGATCTATCGATTGTATCAATACTATCGGTCCACCACTACTCATTACTAAACATAACATTCAGAAAATCGTTTATAACTCTATTGTCCATGCTCGATGTGCTTAAACAATTTCACACAACAATTAAAACGAACGCAAATTCACGTTCCGTGTCGCCCCCCCCCCGCTAAGCCCAGAGTCAAGGTCCTCAAGCCCACACACTTTGGAATATTTTTTTTTACATAATTATTAGGGTACATGGGCTCCCGACCATTCCGTAAGCTCGCTTAACTGACCAATAATTCCAGCACAAAAATATTTACACAATTCTCTAAATTTGATTGCCATAGCAAGTCCTACTGTCCCAAATTTATATCCCATTAAACTCCCACGCCAAACTACTTTCCGTGTAAAACACAAAAAAAGACCGAGATGCGCAGTAATAATATTCTAAGAAAATGGGGAAGAATAAACCCATAATACCTTTGAAGAATTTTATTTCAAATGCTGGAATTATAAGGAATGCCTGGCCTTTTTTGGAATATATGGGGATATAAACTCGGAAAAGTGCGGGAATACGGAACGAGGCCTTAAAAAATTACAATTTTCGAGAGAAAAAAATCAATTTTTTTTTTTTTTTTTTTTATTTTTAGAAAATTGTCATTTTTTATCGCTTCGTTCAGTATTCCCGCGACTTTTCCAAGTTTATACCCCGATAAATTCCACAAAAAGGCCATTCATTCCTATAATCTAGTTTCTCGGGGGAATACTTCGAATGGGATTGCATAATACATGTATTACATGCTACCCAGTGATTTACTATGATTCTGGAGGAATTTATTTCCTTGAGGGAAATGTTTCCTATTAGGCATTCATGAGACGTAGCTGACGTCATTTAGACGAAGAAACACTTCATATGCTAACATCAAAATTGTTAATTTTGACAACGTTATAAGCTGGTCTAAGAGCAAATTTCACATTTTTCGAAGAGCATGTAATAAACAATTTGTTCCACTACCATTTTGAAATACCAGATTTATTCCCTTGACATCTGTAAATCCAACAAAGAAACTTGTATTTCAAAATTCAGGGTACGAAAATTCCACTCGTCCTGACGAGTGGAAATGCCTGCAGGATGAGTGGAAATTTCAAATTTTGTAATGTAGATTTATTAATTTTGCCATTCCTGTCAAAGTAAGTACAAGCAAAATTTAAAGAATTTTCGTGCCCTGAAAATGGTAGTGGAATAAACTCTCCATGTATGTGTCTATTATTTGTAGATGGTAGCAGCGTGATGAAGCTGCCGCTACTGATCAACATGAGTGAGGAGGCTGCAGACAGTGACGCTGATAGCAGCCAGCAGTCGAACGCCAGTGATGGAGCCAACACTCCCTCGGAAGATATGGAAAAGGTAGAATATTGATATTTGCTTCCAGAATCTGTGACTAACCTTATTCAACGGACATACATATAATGCAGTTTAGTCGGTGATTAAAATATGTGTCATGAAGTTGAACTTAAGTTACAATATTGGTTATTTAAATAGTTGACAGCTTGATAATAACATGTAGCTTTAATAGGAAGGGATAAACTGTTTTGTCACACCCTGCTGTGTGTATTGTGTAATTAAAGAATTGTCAAGTGTCATATAATGTGTGGTCACTTTGTTTGCTTAGAAAATAATGTGTGGTCACTTTGTTTGCTTAGAGGCTGTAAAACAATTACGCCCTTACCTGGATTACCATTCAGCAGGGATCATCTCAACAAATACTATTAATAACATGTTACCAGGGTAATGAAGGGGGGTTCTCAAAATATTAGCTTGTAGTAGACAATTTTATTATAGAACGGTATACACATTTTTGGTCTTAGAATTTACAGATATTTTGTGTTTCCATTGATTTCTAGTATTGCATAGGCAAGATTTCTACTGTTAGAAAGTACAATGTAATAAAAAACATATTAAAACCAGTTGGTATGGGATTAGCTACTAAGCATGACATTTGTTATATCACCGTCAAATACAAATCATATATTTCCCGGTATTTCCTAGTATTTCCCGCCGTCCCGGGAAATATGCTTATTTTCCGGGAAATTGCTAACCCTGACACATAGAGAGGTTAAATGTCAAATACATGTATGAGAACAACGAAGCTTGTCCAGCCTGTAATTTCGTCATGCATTGAGGGATTTTAAATTACTTTACACACATATAAGACAGCAATTCACATGCGAGACCCAGGTCCGTAGCTCAAAGGTCTCACACTTAGAGGTCAATGGTTAATAAAAAGAGTACCGTACTGTCCAAACTTTGTTATGCATGGAGGGATTTTGAAATATTTCACACATATTCCACACCCAGCTCCCTGATTTGAAGGTGAAGGTGACAGTGGGGGCATATACGCCGATAGGCCACATTTCTAGTTTTAGACTTTCTTTGTGTTGACAGGGTGGGTGATATGCTTGCACTGGTGGAAAAGCACCAGTTATTAGTTTACCATGTTAGCCCCGAAAGTGTATGGCATTGCTGTTAAGCGAATGTAAAATTCCATCCAACCATCGACTCATTCAGGAGATTCCGAGACCAAAGAAGCGAGTTCGACCACCACCCGCTGAGAGAAAGATATTCCGTTCCCGTGGCAACCGGACATCCGACATCCAGGCAGAAGAGGGAGCTCCCAAGAAAATATTCAGCAGCCCAAAGAAGGTACATTCATGATTTAACCCTTTCACCCCTACGTAACTGGAATGGACTTTGATATGTTAATTGTATCCCCCGGACTCCGTCGGGGGATACTATGGATTTGACAGCGCGCCGCGTCCGCCGCAGACACTTCTTGTCCGGAGCATAACTCGAACACCCTTTGGAATATTTTCATGAAACTTCACACATGCATAGACCACGACCCAAAGGTGTGTCGCGCACAAGAATGACAACTCTTGCATAGCTAATTTTTGAGTTATCTCCCTTTTTTGTTTCTCGCACTGATTTCGTGTCCGGAGCATAACTCCACCACCCTTTGGAATATTTTCATGAAACTTTACACATGCATAGACCACGACCCGAAGGTGTGTCGTGCACAAGAATGACAACTCTTGCATAGCTAATTTTTGAGTTATCTCCCTTTTTTGTTTTGCGCACTGATTGACCATAACTCGACCACCCTTTGGACCACTCATATATGAAACTTAAACCATTCAATTAGACCACGAACGAAGGTGTGTCGTGCACAAGAATGACAACTCTTGCATAGCTAATTTTGAGTTATCTCCCTTTTTTGTTTTCGCTCACTGATTTCCTGTCCGGAGCATAACTCGACCACCCTTTGGAATATTTTCATGAAACTTCACACATGCATAGACCACGACCCGGAGGTGTGTCGCGCACAAGAATGACAACTCTTGCGTAGCTAATTTTTTAGTTATCTCCCTTTTTTTGTTTTTCACACTCTACAAACTGGACAATAATGCATGAAGACCTGTTTTCTCGTCTGCTCTGTACACCTTTTTCCGTGGCTCGTACACCTTACCTGTAGAGAAGAAACAATAGAAACTGGGAGAACCATGTGCTAGCATGGGCTAGCATGTGCAGATGTCCAGTGCTTGACCACTGCTGACCAGGTAATTTATACAGGTAAATCACTACATTGGGTACTGTGTTGAAAATATTGTGGCATTATGTGGACCTGTGCAGATTTTTGTAGATAAATACAGGACTATTAAAAAAAAATCTGGTCTCCAATAGCAAGCATTATTATTTTTAAACTTTTTTTTTTCATAATTTTTTTTTTCACCAGTCTATTGTAATCCCCGCACCCCCCCCCCCCCCCCCCCCCCAGGCCGGGACATAGCGGGGGATAGCGGGGACATTGCATTTTTTTTTTGCAAAGCCCTGGTATATCCCCCGCACTGTGGGGACCGAAAAATGTGTATTCCCCCGCTATATGGCCCCGCCCCCGGGGCAGATACACATGTAGCAAATTTGGGCCATTTTTATAATGTATATTAAAAGTATTATAACATGTTTTAGCCATCTATTCACTCAAGGAGTGTTGCTTTATCTTTCACATACTATATACGAGTGTTATGTGATTTTGCCAATGTATGACAAGGCAGGTATTCCATGGGTAAACGATCTGCAAACAAAAATATGATTATTAAGCTCGACACTTGCACTTGAGTTGTGTATACAATAAATGATGTAGTTGTGTTACACGAACTGTGAATGTAGAGCCATGTATATCCCGAAGGACTGCACTGATGTGCAGGCTCTTCTGGGTCTACATTGCCCTAAATCATGAGACCGTCTTTATCATGAATGTGGCTCAAATATTGCTTGAATTCATTTATGAGTTATTGGAATTGCAACATGTGACGCTATTAAATATTCAGCAATCATATTAATGGCCTGATTGACAATGATGAAATTGTGTTTACGGCTCAGTGACGTGTATCTTTTTAAGCACTTGGAGCTGGTAATACACCTGTACCGGTTTAATAGGAGTTGTGATTCATCTCTGAATTTACGTAATCTAGATTTAGTGTTCTTATGGCCTTATTGGATGACTGAATAAATCCTGGACGCTCGTATAGATTTGTTGAGTTAAATACTGTTCGTCTGCATTCTTAGAAAACCGGACCTGATATGTGTAATCGGTGTAAGTCCCATTCCCACCATGTAAGGCACAGCACCACACAGTCAGATTGGGATCCAAACCGATCCTAGAACATGTCTTACCGTATTGTTCGAAAGGGTACAAACTGTGAGTGTTGAGCCCTGTAGACCCTGATCGGCCTGCACTGGTGCGCGGGCCAATCTGGGTCTACATTGCCCTCTATCATAAGACCACCTTTCTCAGAATAGGCTCAAATATTGCATGAATTCTAGTTACAAGATATTTCTCCAGTTGCAATTTACTTTATCGGATTTACAATCTCTGCTCAACATTACCTACCAGCTAAGTACCATTCAATGAAATAAACATGACTCCCTGGCCATCAAGCAAACACGTCCGCTATTCCATGTGGAACACAAGGTCTATCTGACGTGTTTGCGTGATTCATCTCTGAATTTATGTACTCCTGATTTGCTGTCATTATGGCCTTATAAATAGTCTGCATTCTGAGAAAACCGAGCCTTATAATCGATCATCGATCGGTTGATGCTAACCGATTACAAACGATAATCGATATGATTCTTCCACGATTGCCCATCACTACAGAATGTGTTTGAATTCGGCAAAAGAAAACTGAAAATATTGCCAGAAAACGAACTGGTAATTATCATCTAACTGTAAAGTATTTATAGCACATAGTGACCTTGACCTTCGAGCGATGACGCCCACGTTCAACAGATGCCTTCGGAAGTTCCACTCACCGATATGAATGTAGATACCGAATATGGTTGAATTTGGCAAAAAAAACAACAGAAAATATTGCCAGAAAGCGGACTGGTATTTAAATTATCATCTAAACGTAAAGTATTTTTATCACAAAATGACCTTGACCTTCAAGCGATTACCCCCACGTTCAACAGATGCCTTCCACTGATCGATATGAATGTAGATACCGAATATGGTTGAATTCGGCAAAAGGAGACTGAAAATATTGCCAGAAAACGTACTGGTAATTATCATCTAAACGAAGTATTTATAGCACAAAATGACCTTGACCTTCAAGCGATGACGCACACCTTCAACAGACGCTTTCCACTGATGAATGTAGATACCGAATGTGGAATTTGAATTTGGCAAAAGAAAACTGAAAATACTGCGAGAAAACGGACCGGTATTAATTATCATCTAAATGTGAAGTATTTATGCACAAAGTGACCTTGACCTTTGAGCGACGAGGCTCTCGTTCCCGCTGATTGATATGAATGTACATACCGAATATTATTGAAATTGGTGAAGTGGTTCTCAAGTCATTCGCGAAACAAACATGCCGCCTACACACGGCAGACATCAGACGAAGGGGCGATCGCTATATCCCCCGAACCTTTTTCGGTCGGGGGATAAAAACTAAAAAGGGTGGGTGGCAATTTGCTCGTTCTTTCTTCTTGCAATACTGCACTCGTTCATGTATGAACAATTCAACATTATAGGCAGGTTCTATGACCTTGCATACCCTGGCCCGGGCTGGAGTCCGCTTGACCATCAAAAATGCCAAATAAATTTTGACACATTTTAAAATTTTGAAACTATGCACGAAAAAGGAGACCAGAAATCAGACTTTTTAAAACCCTTTCAACACTAGATACCTCTGCAAACAGTGTATATCCAGATGACCTGGCTCGTAACGAGCCGTTCTCATCAGGATCTGCACTGGTTGCAAGGATTTTTTCCTAATTTGCTAAAAAATATTCCCTTTTTTAATATGAATAGACTTGTCCAAAAATCATTTTCTGATTACTTGATTGGTCGGTTTAATTTGAAAGTGGAATATTCCATTAAGTTTTAAAACTTTGGGGTGAAACAGTTAAAATAAAATGTTTTGAAAAATGTGCGCCAAAGTAGAGTATTGCGACGGCCAATTTCGAGCCTATGCTGCAATACTCTGTTGCACAGCCAGTTTTAGTGGTGGAGAAAAACCGGAGTACCCGGAGGAAACCACCAACCTATGGCAAGTTTAATACTGCAACTTCCTCCACATGTGGTCTGCATGAACGTATCATAGTCTCGCCCACATAGGTGAGGAGTTTTTCAGCCACCAGGGCCCCAGTATTAAACAAACCCACGAAAACCCATGACAGTCGTTTCGGCCACTGATCAAGTTTTTTTAATATATAAAATATTTATATGAACATCACATTTATATACAGTGGACATGACAAACAGTCGTTTCGGCCACATACAAAAGTTTTTTAATTTTATATAAAATTTATATGACATCCATTTATAATACAGTGGACTACAAACATTTTCAAGATTTTCAGGAATACAGAGGCCAAACTTCGAAGTCCAGCCGCTTACTTTTTCGGCGCACACCTCAAGATTGAAGAAAAAAAATCCCCGCTATTTTTTCGCGCAAATGTAAAGCCCCTGGGTAGCCCCGGCACTGCAGGGACAAATTTTTTGTTAATGCCCCGGGGTTTAGCCCCGCTATCCCCCGTTATGTCCCGGCCTGGGGGGGGGGGCGGGGATTACAATTGACTGGTGCATAAGTGCTTTATACAGACTATTCACCTGTGCATGTGCTAGCATGTCACTGACCACTTACAGGTAATTTATACAGGTAAATGATTATATTACATTTCCGTAAACTGTGTTGAAAATATTGTGGCATTATGTGGACCTGTGCAGATATATGTAGATAAATATAGGACTATTAAAAAAAAATTCTGGGCTCCAGTAGCAAGTATTATTATTTTTTATTTTTCAACTTTTTTTTTCAATTTTTTTTTAATTTTTTTTTTTACATTCTTTTTCAATTTTTTAACTGACCACTAACTTATTACAGGTAATTTATACAGGTACATTATTACATTTCCGTAAACTGTGTTGACAATATTGTGGCAGTATGTGGACCTGTGCAGATATATGTAGATAAATATAGGACTATTAACAAAAATTCTGGGCTCCAGTAGCGAGCATTATTTTAAAAAAAAATAATTGTATATTACATTTCCGTAAACTGTGTTGAAAATATTGTGGCATTATGTGGACCTGTGCAGATATATGTAGATAAATATATGACTATTAAAAAAAATATTCTGGGCTCCAGTAGCAAGTATTATTATTTGTTATTTTTCAACTTTTTTTTTCAATTTTTTTTTAATTTTTTTTTTTACATTCTTTTTCAATTTTTTAACTGACCACTAACTTATTACAGGTAATTTATACAGCTAAATTATTACATTTACCTAAACTGTGTTGACAATATTGTGGCAGTATGTGGACCTGTGCAGATATATGTAGATAAATATAGGACTATTAACAAAAATTCTGCTGGGCTCCAGTAGCGAGCATTATTTTTTAAAAAAATAATTGTATATTACATTTCCGTAAACTGTGTTGAAAATATTGTGGCATTATGTGGACCTGTGCAGATATATGTAGATAAATATAGGACTATTAAAAAAAAATTATGGGCTTCAGTAGCAAGTATTATTATTTGTTATTTTTCAACTTTTTTTTTCCAATTTTTTTTAATTTTTTTTAATTTTTTTTTTTACATTCTTTTTAAATTTTTTAACTGACCACTAACTTATTACAGGTAATTTATACAGCTAAATTATTACATTTACCTAAACTGTGTTGACAATATTGTGGCAGTATGTGGACCTGTGCAGATATATGTAGATAAATATAGGACTATTAAAAAAAATTCTCGGCTCCAGTAGCGAGCATTATTTTTTTTATTTACATTATATTACATTTCCGTCAACTGTGTTGAAAATATTGTGGCATTATGTGCACCTGTGCAGATATAGTACATAAATATAGGACTATTAACAAATAATTCTGCGCTCCAGTAGCTTCACACATGCATAGACCCTAAAGGTGTGTCGCGCAAGAATGACAACTCTTGCATCACTAATTGTTTAGTTATCTCCCTTTGTCCGTCACCGATTTTGTCTCCGGAGCATAACTCGATCACCCTTTTTTCAAACTACTTGTGTATCTGGGGAGGGGGATACACATGCGCTTGTCGACAAGCGTCCATTTCTAGTTTTCCAACCGATTCAATCGTCACAAAATGATTTTCTCGTCCACTTATGAAAAGGGGGGATTTTTTTTTGTCTGTCTAAAATTACAAAAAGTGCAGATCCTGATGAGACGGCCCGTCACGAACCGGCTCATCTGGATCTACACTGTTTGCAAACACCACTATAGAAGTCTGTAGAATTGAGAGGGTTAATGTTTCCCCAGCTTGATTTTGCGTGACACAACAAAATTGCTATTTACCCCTAAATATTTTCATGGTACAAATGTTCGCCACCCTGTTTGTCCATTTGTCCGTCCACCTGTCTTGTCCGAGATTTGCATTAATGTTTTCGGTTACAGACTATCTCTGAACTGTAAGTCGAATGGGCTTGAAAGTTCATGTGTATATTTGTCATCATCCTCATTTTCATTCTATTGCCCACTCATGCGGCTCCTGTGCTCAAGGTCAAATGACTTACCCGGTAAAAATTTGAGTCCTGGAATTTGCAGCACAGGGGTAAAATTTGGGGTGGATGTAAAGCATACTAAATTTCATTTTACAGTTAAATTGATTGTCTTGATCGGCCATTATGGAGGCTATTGAACCCTGGTCGATACATTCTCCATCAGTGTTACTGGTTTATTGAATCGACTAGTTCACAAGCACAGGTTGCTGTCCTATCCATTCCTTATTTAAACTCCTGACGTGACGTTTTTGAGGTTGTGAGTTCAATCCTCACCCTAGGCGTGAAAAATACTTTCATAGTATTTCCATCCCACTGGTCTGTCGGATGGGACTTTAAACTGTGGTCCTGTCTCTATATGACCTTAGCTGTTGCTGGGACGTTAAACCCATTAACCCTTTGAACCCGAAATCCCGCTATATCGGTTTATGCAAAAAGTGCAGATCCAGATGAGCCCCGTCTCATCAGGATCTGCACTTTTTGAAATTAATTTTAATATATTTGAGAATAAAAACACCCCCTTTTCATAAATGGACGAATCTGAAAATCATTTTGTGACCATTGAATTGGTCGGAACATTAGCATATCACAGTCCATTCCAGGTCCTTAGGGTTGAAAGGGTTAAGTTTTAACTTTTTCCTGATGGGACGTAGAGCCGAATCACTGAATCATTTTGTATTTATTTTCTGTTTGTATTTTAGGCTGCCGCAGTTTACAACGTTCGCTCCTGGCAGGAAGATGAAGATGAACAGGTGAGCTATTTTATTGGACTCTTTCTTTGCCGCAAGTAATAACGGAATGATGGATGCAGGGATCCAGATAAGCTGTGTATTGGCGTATTTTACGCACTTATTTTAGCAGAAAGTGGAAGTACAACATACTCACAACAATGTCAAAAATATGCATTGATTTGGAGTAGTGAAAATAATGTAATAAAGTAAAAAATTTACTTAGTTGAGTAGCAAAAAGCAAACAGTGATTGGTTTTTGCAGCTCAAATAAGTGAATTTTTAAATTTGTTTTATGTTTGTTCCATATTTAAGAAGGAAGAAAATCAATAATACATTTGTAAAAGTAAAATACGCATTGATTAAAAATCTGGGGTATAATACTCTTTAGATACAAAAGCTGTTCTGGAGCTCTGGGTTGATGTACATATAAATTATCAGGTAAATGGGCTGTGTATTGGCCAAATACATACCGACTGATAACATAAGGCCATGCCATTATTTCTATCTTTTAAGCGTCCACCCAGATGGCCAAAACAAACAAGATCTTAAAAAAAAACGAATCTGCAAAGGGTTGAGAAACATAAATTTAAATTTCCACCACCAAATATAAGAAGACAATACTCTAATTAAACTTATTAAGTATAAATTCATGAATGGATATAAAACATGCACGCGTCTCTAATCAACGCTTAGTGTTCACGTGTGAAAAGAAGCCTGCATTGCAGGCTTCTTTTCACACGTGAACACTAAGCGTTGGTGAACAACAATTACTTCGCCAGTAAATAGTGTCAAATAGCACAGATTTTTAAAAAAAAATTTTTTTTCACTGAACCACTCCAAAAACCTACCCGCACGCGGACGCTTAACAGAGAATGAACTTTGTATGTATGGCCTAATGTCGTATCGGGCAGTATATCCGGGTTACAACAAATTGAAAACTGATGTTTCCTTGGTCTAACTGCGTCAAATGACATGAACGAATGACGTCTGTGTAATAAGTCCACGTTATTGTCAACGATAATCACGCCATTATTGCTCATTCTGTAGCATAAAGCCTTACCTCATAAATAGAATACCAGGCTAGTGACTTTTGATACCAAGTTTATCAGGCTCGGCTCAGAAACGGTAGGAATTAATCGACGAGCCTCAGAAATCGCGTTTCCTAGCATGGTATTCTCTATTTATCAGGTAACTCGCAAAACATTGTCCAAATACACGTTGACTGATAACAATTTGTTGCATCCTGCCTTGACTGGAGGCGTATCGTTGGTCACAGCTACTTTCCCTGATGTTCCTTTGGTCGACCATCGTCGTTGATATTACCGAATGACACCAGTTTAATGACTCGACCCAAACAAGTTCATGTTCTTTTCAATGAAAACAATATACTCTTTATTTAGCAAGTTTATCAGTAGCCGATTTCACCAACATTGCAAAGTATACTTTACTAGCAAAGTATACTTTGAGGGAGTAATCATTTATTTTTCCTGAAATGCATTATTTCATATAGAACTAACAAATGCATATATTTCATGATTAAAAGTATGCAGAATTATTATACTGAATTTATGGCTGTGATAATGTAATAAATTCAGTATAATAAAAATTAATAAATTTATCCTAAAATTGAAAATTTCTCCCTCAAAGTATACTTTGCTGCTAAAGTATACTTTGCAATGTTGGTGAAATAGGCTACTGGCTCAGCTTATGAACAGTTGGAAAGCTTCGGAGTTCCAATAAGTTTCCTAGACTTGCCTGATAAACTTGATATCAGACACTAGCCTCATATTCTTATGTACATCCTGTCGGTTTACCGGCCTGTCATCAAATGGTTTCAGCACTAACTACCAAATGTCAATGTCAGCATTGATGAAACTAGATAGCGTCATTCTATCTACCGAGGATAGTTAATAGCCTAATGGTAGAGCATTGAACTTCAAAAATGCTTCAATAGTATTTCCACCCCACTCCTACCTCAGATTTGACTTCAAACCAAGGTCCAGTCTGTAACTGTTGCTGGGACGCGAAATCCATTAAAATTCAGTGCATTGTTATCGTTCAGCAACATATCCAATCATTCTGAAAGTGTGTCTTGTACACACATGCAGGGATACCGCTGGGGAAAATAAAAAAATCGCCACTTAAAAAATTTGGCGATAAAAAATTACAAATTTCGAAAAAAATGAAAATCAGAGTTAGATCTTCCGATCAAATAGTACACTCCTGTGGCCTGATAACGATCTATAATGCTTGGTAGAAGCATGACCGGTGTTTCATTGATGATATCTCGACCTAAAATGACCTTAGCTGTTGACAGGCCAATTAACACCATTAAATCAAATCATTGATGGAATTTGCAAAAAGTGCAAATCCTGATCAGACTGCGGATGCACAGACTGATCTGGATCTGCACTGGTCGCAAAACCCATAAGCGCCCTTGTCTCCAGCAGTCACAGCAACATAATGCATACATGTTCATCACAGCGACCCATGGCGGGCGCGACGCTGCCACAACTGTCGAGTGAGCCGCCCAAGTTGAAGCCCCAGCTAACGAAGAAGGTGACGAAGCGTGACGATAAGGCGACACCCACAGAGATGCCGCGCCTGTCCCGCGCCGTCCACTGGCAGGGCAAGGAAGGGGATGAGGGCTACACGTCGCTCCACGTCAGCAAACAACACAAGGAGGTGCGCCCAATAGGCCTTCAATGGTGTAATGTGTCCTTAAAGATTTATACTCGACCCTTTCAACAGCACAGGCCTGTTAGTGATATTGGCAAAACGTGTAGATCCAGATGAGCCGGCTCGTGCCGAGCTGTCTCATCAGGATCTGCACTTTTTGCGAGTAATGTTCATATTTTTGAACAAAACACCCCCTTTTCATAAATGGACTAGTTTGAAAATCATTTTGTGACAGTTGGATTGGTTGCAAAATTAACATAACAAAATTCATTCCAGTTACTTAGGGGTGAAAGTGTTGAACCATTCAACACTAAAGACCTCTATAGCAGTGTTTGCCAACAGTGCAGATCCAGATGAGCCGGCTCATAACGAGCTGTCTGGATCTGCACTTTTTGCAAGTAGTTTTCATATATTTTACAAAAAAAAAATAACACCATTTATATAAATGGACAAGTCTGAAAATTACTTTATGACAATTGGATTGGTCAGAAAATTAACATTTCAATCCATTCCAGCTATTTAGGGGTTAACGGGTTTAGGGTGATCTTGCTGGGATCATTTTGTGACGATTGGATTGGTCCAGAAATGAACACATAAAAATCCATTCCTGTTACTTAGGTGTGAAAGGGTTAAGCAGTTATTGAGGAAAAAAATGACCATGGGTGTTCAGACGTGCTGTGTATGTGAAAGAAAGGAACATCTCTAAATACACATTGTTGCCAAATATTATTAAAATTGGAGAAAGAGTCGAGCAGTTTATTAGTAAGAAATGTTGCTAAAATACACACGTGCGTACACACAAGAAGTATGGACCAACGCTACATCCCATCTAGCCTATCAACGAGGCAATAATTAATGTACTGGGGGCGGGAATTCCCGGCGGGAAATACCGTCCCGGGAAATACTCCCCAAAGTGCGAAATACCGGGAAATACCAGGAAATATGAATTTTGATGTTATTATTTGATAATTAAAGTTAATTAAGTTTTAAGCTCAGTAATAGTTAATTAAACAATCAACAACTTAATCATTAGATATAGGGGTTAATTACAATGTATAGATCTGTTTCATTCCCAACTAGGGGTACTCATCAGGTGAAATATTTGGCAACCATGACATTTATATTTTGGTTGTATTATTTTTTTGTACATTACTTTTTCATTTTTTAGGAAACATCTGAGTGTCTGCTAAATACAATTCACAAGGATAACGTCATCATGATCAGACTATGTTTAGACAACAGGCTGTTAATTGTCAACCTTCTCCCACACTAATATTCGGTATCAAGAAATGAGAATAAATGATCTTAGCATGCATGATGTGCATACACATAGTCTCTTACAAGTCTTATATGACTGACAATGTACTGTTTTGTTTTATGCTTTGCATTTGTATTACTTATTTGCATTATTATTATGACATTTATTCAACGTGAAGACTATGGGCCACGATGGTACGTATGAGATACAGTACCTAAAATTGTTAAAATTAGCCAAAAGCCTACTAATGTCTACTTATTTGCATGTACATTGATGAGACTTTAATATACTTTAATAAACCATATCAGACTATGACAACAGGCTGTCAATTGTCGGCCTTCTCTCACACCTTTTGTGTCATACTGTATAATAAGAACCCAGGTGGTCTGTATATGTACAAGTCAAGTTGTAAAACAATTACACTTACACTGTACATGGATTACCCTGTTATCAACAGGGCTTTTCTCAAAATTCCAAAAGCAGCTTTTATTAATGGCAGGTTACTATAGTAATGATGGGTGTTCTCATATACAATAAAATATATACAATAAAATAGAGAGTTGGCAAATACTACATAGACTTGTATATAGGGAAGAAAATTATGTAGAAAATAATGATGTTTTTTTTCTCTAAATAAACTTATTATTTATTTTTTTATTGCAGAATGTTTTACCTATAGGCTTATCAGTCTACACAGATATAAACCATAGTAGATATAGGGGAATATAGAGACTCATCTTGACATTTTGGAATGAAAAAGACCAAGATTCATATTTCCCGGTATTTCCCAGTATTTCCCGGTATTTCCCAGTATTTCCCGCCGTCCTGGGAAATACTCTTATTTCCCGGGAAATTGCCAACCCTGGTTGTATGGGTACTTGACACCCAATCAAGACACTCGTTCAGTGCTGAAAGTGTTTATAATATGTTAGTGCTGAATGTACTGTGCTACCCTCATATAATACATCCCAGTCTGTGTATAACCTTGCTGGTGAATGGACGTCAAGCCCAAATCGATCAATGTCCAATAAATTAGTCTATAAATAGAATACACCAAACTTGAAAAATCACGAATAATTTAACTTTCGAACTACATATATCAACGTTAAAATTGGTGGAGTATGCCATGCCTTGCTGCTATCTATGGTGGTGTGGAATACAAAAGTTCGGAGAAACAGGAGTTGGAATTAAATTTTGTTGTCTGCCTTTGTTTTAATATTTAATTTGTTATGCCCTGGCCTCACCACCTTCTGTATGTTTCAAGCTTAACACCCGTTAGATTTCTGTTTCCTGTCACGGTACATCATAAATTGCTTCATAAATCGCACATGCATTCCTCTGTTAGTCCTCTATCATGCTGTGATTAATCCACAATCCTCAGGGACCTCCGCTAAGCCCAAGATCACAACGTTAAAAACTTAACACTCGGGTAAATATCTTAGTATCCCTTCGCCAATAGGCAAGAGGGGATATAGCGTATATTTTTATTGAAAAATGAAAGGTGTTACTTTGAAGAGAAATAGGATCATTTTTTTTTTTTAAACACACAGAGAAAAAGACAATTTAAAAAAACAACATACCTATTTATTTCCAGCCTATAATTATACCCCCCCGCCAACGAGTTGTGGGAGGGTATACTGGAGTCAGGTTGTCCATCCGTCCGTCCGTAAACTTAACATCAGAGAAATATTGTTATAACTTCTATTTCCTTCATCTAAAATGCTTAATATTTCACACATGCATTCCTGTAAGGCTCTACTACCATGCTGTGCCAAATCCACGACCGTCCAACCCCCGCTGATCCCAAGGTCAAGGTCAAATACTTAGTCTGTTTACAAAACTTAACATCAGAGAAATATTGTTATAGCTTCTATTTCCTTCATCTAAAATTCTTAATATTTCACACATGCATTCCTGTAAGGCTCTACTACCATGCTGTGTCAAATCCACAACCTTCCAACCCCCGCTGTTCCCAAGGTCAAGGTCAAATACTTAGTCTCTTTACAAAACTTAACATCAGAGAAATAAGTTATAACTTCCATTTCCTTCATTGAAAATTCTTAATATTTCACTTGTGCATTCCTCTAAGGTTGTACTATCATGCTGTGATAAATCTATGACCGTCCAACCCCCGCTGATCCCTAGGTCAAGGCCACATACTTAGTCTCTTTACAAAACTTAACATCAGAGAAATATGTTATAACTTCTATTTCTTTCATCGAACATTCTTAATATGTCATGCATGCATTCCTCTAAGGCTCTACTATCATGCTGTGACATATTCCCGCTGATCTCGAGGTCAAGGTCACATACTTACTTAGTCTCTTTACAAAACTTAACATCAGAGAAATCGGTTATAAGTTCTATTTCCTTGCTCGGATCTGCTTCACATTTCACACACGCATTGCTCCAATGGACCTCCACCACCCTGTGACAAATGCATGTTCATGCTGCTCCCGCTAAGCTCAGAGTCAAGGTCACAAGCCCACACACTTGGAAATGTTTACATATTTTAGGGGTACCTGGGCCCACGCGGGGGGTATTCCGTAAGCCTCGCTTACTGACCAATCTAGTTAATGAATGGTAACACAGCCGGCGTTGTGTTGCAGCTGTACACAGTAGTTTCCCCCGTATTAAATCTGCTGGCCTTGTGTTACAGTTGTACACGGTGGTGCGGAATACAAAGGAGGCCCATGAAGTGCAGGAGTTCGGCGAGACGCAGGAGTTTGACGACGATATTGAATATCTCCTGGCTGGCATAGAGGAGATGGAACCCATGTCCACACGGTGCCTTAGGTACGATACTGGCGGTCTGCTCAGTTTCCGGTATCTAAGCTACGAGCCTCACGGCAACAAGTAGATGTAAAAAATATTATATTTTGATTACTAGTATTGTCCGGTCAATGCTAATTAAAATAGTGGGGGGGGGGGGGTGTGGGGTATACTGGAGTCAGGTTGTCCTTCCGTCCATGCGTGCGTCCCTCCAACACTAAGCTTAACGTAGAGAAATATGTTATATGCTATTTTCTTCATCGGAAGTTCACGCATGCATTTCTCGAAGGCTCTACTTTTTCATGCTGTAACAAATTCACCACTGTCCAACCCCCGCTGATCCCAAGGTCAAGGTACGTACTTAGTCTCTTACAAAACTTAACATAGAGAAATATATAATTTCTATTTCCTTCATCAAAAATTCTTAATATTGCATGCATGCATTCCTCTAAGGCTTTACTATAATGCTTTGACAAATCCATGACCGTCCAACCCCCGCTGATACCAAGGTCAAGGTCACATATTAGTCTCTTTCCAAAACTTAACATCGTGGAAATCCATTATAACTGCTATTTTCTTCATAAAAAATTATTTATATTTCACACCTGCATTCCTATAAGGCTCTCCTATCATGCTGTGACAAATCCACGACCGTCCAAGCCCCGCTGATCCCAACGTCCGTGGGGTATCTATGTGAGGACTGCTCACTTGCTCTAGCTTTCTATACATGTATATTTCAGTTGTATTGGGCTGGCCCAAAAGAGTATCATTCCTGCATTCCGAATGCATTTGCGAGCACATGGAACAGTTACCCAGATATTTGGTTGCCTTCAAGATGCAACGACTGATCCAGTAAGTAGTTATTCCGTCACTGTTAGGCAGGACACAGAGATCCAGTTAAGGTGCGTAATTTGACCAACTCGGGGTGAAATTTTGTTATTTCTTCATAAAAAATGGCAAGTTGGGAGTGCTTTAGAATCGTCTCATTGAGACGATTCTAAAGCACTCCCAACTTGCCATTTTTGACGGAGAAATAAGAAATTTACCTCTAAATTACGCACCTTAACTGGAGCTCTGAGGATATAATGCCACTGTAAAATCTGGAAAATAAGTGAAAACTTAAATATAAACATATACAAAGAAATAGCTGATGTGAATCTCCCCTTTTTATACGCCCGTTTGAAAAAAACATATGATGTATTCACCTTGTACGGGCGGGCAGGCGGCGTCCGGTAGACGGGCGGGCACAGCTTGTCCACACAATATCTAGAGTTCTACTTGACGTATCGTAACCAAATTTGGTATACATGTTTATTACGGCAAGACGAAGAAGCCTATTAACTTTCAACAATTTCTGATGACTTATCGGCCATTTTTAGCTTGACTATTCGAAGAATAGTTAGAGCTTACTTGGTCACCCCGGCCTCGGCGTCACGCCTTGGTTACGGTTTTTAGTCAAGCTTGTATATGGAATACTCCTGGCCCTACACCCACCATACTTGGACAACTTCATCTCCTAGTGATGTACATCAACAACCCCTGACCTACATTTGACCTTGACCTACACTTAACATTGGATTACTTTAATACTTAATTCCCCTTGGTTAAGGTTTTTAGTCGACCTTGGTTAAGGTTTTTAGTCAAGCTTGTACATGGAATACTAGTGTGCATACAGACACCATACTTGGACAACCTTTTCTCATAGGGATGTACATCAATAACCCCTGATCTATATTTGACCTTGACCTACATTTCCTCTTCAATTACTTACTTAATTCCCCTTGGTTACGGTTTTTAGTCAAGCTTGTAGATGGAATACTCCTGGCCCTACACCAACCATACTTGGACAACTTCATCTCCTAATGATGTACATCAACAACCCCTGACCTATATTTGACCTTGACCTACATTTAACCTTGAATTACTTAGTTAATTCCCCTTGGTTAAGGTTTTTAGTCAACCTTGGTTAAGGTTTTTACTCAAGCTTGTACATGGAATACTATTGTGCATACAGACACCATACTTGGACAACCTTTTCTCATAGTGATGTACATCAATAACCCCTAATATTTATTTGACCTTGACCTACATTTCCTCTTGAATTACTTAGTTAATTCTCCTTGGTTAAAGTTTTTAGTCAAGCTTGTAGATGGAATACTCCTGGCTCTACACCAACCATACTTGCAAACTTCATCTCCTAGTGATGTACATTAACAACACCTGATCTATATTTGACATTGACCTACATTTAACCTTGAATTACTTAGTTAAATCACCTTGGTTAAGGTTTTTAGTCGAGCTTGTAGATGGAATACTATTGTGCATACAGACACCATACTTGGACAACCTTTTCTCATAGGGATGTACATCAATAACCCCTGACATATTTTACCTTCACCTACATTTAACCTTGAATTACTTACTTATTTCCCCTTGGTTAAGGTTTGTACTCGAACTTGGTTAATGTTTATAGTCAAGCTTGTATATGGAATACTCCTGGGCCTACAGCAACCATACTTGGAGAACTTCATCTCCTAGTGATGTATATTAATAATCCCTGACCTATATTTGACCTTGACCTACTTTTACCCTTGGATTACTTAGTTATTTCCCCTTGGTTAAGGTTTTTAGTCGCGCCTGCTTTAGCAGAAGCGCGACTATAGTCGTCGTATTTTCCGTCGTCGTCCGCGTCGTCCGTTTTTTTTGTAAGGCAAATGCGTTAAAGTTATTGTTTTTTCACAATATCTCTAACCTCTTGCCAGACATTGATAATATTTCACATCAATGTTTGTCTAGGGATGATGCTTCATTACGCACACCCCCACATCCAAATTTTGAAGGTCAAGGTCATTTATTTCCTTGTAATGTTCACCGGTTTTGTAACAGAAATGCGTTAAAGTTAGTTGTTTTTTTTCACAATATCTCTTTAACCCCTTGCCAGACTTTGATAATATTTCACATCAATGTTTGTCTACGGATGATGCTTCATTACGCACACCCCCACATCCAAATTCTCAAGGTCAAGGTCATTTATTTACTTGTAATGTTCACCGGATTTGTAACAGAAATGCGTTAAAGTTATTGTTTTTTCACAATATCTCTTTAACCCCTTGCCAGACTTTGATAA
Source organism: Conchocele bisecta (assembly GCA_029237695.1). Lineage (NCBI taxonomy): Eukaryota > Metazoa > Mollusca > Bivalvia > Lucinida > Thyasiridae > Conchocele > Conchocele bisecta. Next base: position 67,945,838 of record CM055267.1, read on the forward strand.
CATTTCACATCAAGGTTTGTTTAGGAATGATGCTTCATTACGCACACCCCCACATCCAAATTTTGAATGTCAAGGTCATTTATTTCCTTGTAATGTTCACCGGTTTTGTAACAGAAATGCGTTAAACTTATTGTTTTTTCACAATATCTCTAACCCCTTGCCAGACATTCATAATATTTCACATCAATGTTAAATGCCTCGGTAGGCGCGACACCGCTTCTGTGGCGGAATTCTTGTTAGTCAAGCTTGTATATGGAATACTCCTGGGCCTACAGCAACAATACTTGGAAAACTTCCTCTCCTATTGATGTACATCAATAACCCCTGACCTATATCTGACATTGACCTACATTTAACCTTGAATTACTTACTTAATTTCCCTTGGTTAAGGTTTTTAGTCAACCTTGGTTAAGGTTTTTATGCAGGCCGCGGCCACCTTGTTTGTCAAGCTATGTGTACATTGACAACCCTCGTAGTCGAGCTATGCTGTTTTCCTACAGCTCTTGTTAATTTTCGAACTCTGTATCCTTGTCCACGCAATAACTCGGTTCTACTTGACGGATCGTAACCAAATTCGGTATACATATCATGGCAAGTTGAAGAAACCTTTTGGTTTTCAGTGACTTATCTCCCCTTGTTGACTGACCTTGCATCGACGGGTGTATATTGTGACCTTCGGCACTCCTGTTTACTAAATTGTTCATGAAAAAAAGTTGCTGAACTGTTTACAAACTGCTTGAAAATGATAAAATCTTGTAGGGGGTAGGGGGTGTTTCCTCCTTTTTTGACCAATTTCCTCTTTTTTCACAATTTCCTGTTGGCACCCCTGATATACATACATGTCTGATAATGGCTGGTAATAGTACATTCATTATTGCCTCATTGATAGACAAGATGGGATGTAGCGTTGGTCCATACTTCTTGTGTGTACGCACGTGTGTACGTTAGCAACATTTCTTACTATTAAACTGCTCGACTCTTTCTCCGATTTTAGTAATATTTGGCAACAATGTGTATTTAGAGGTGTTCCTTTCTTTCACATACACAGCACGTCTGAACACCCATGGTCATTTTTTTCCTCAATAACTGCTTAACCCTTTCACACCAGCAAGATCACCCTAAACCCTTTAACCCCTAAATAGCTGGAATGGATTGAAATGTTAATTTTCTGACAAATCCAATTGTCATAAAGTAGTCCATTTATATAAATGGTGTTATTTCTTTTTTGTAAAATATATGAAAATTACTTGCAAAAAGTGCAGATACAGTAAGCTCGTTATGAGCCGGCTCATCTGGATCTGCACTGATTGCAAACACTGCTATAGAGGTCTATAGTGTTGAATGGTTCAACCTTTTCACCCCTAAGTAACTGGAATTAATTTTGATATGTTAATTTTGCAACCAATCCAACTGTCACAAAATGATTTTCAAACTAGTCCATTTATGGGGGGGGGGGGTTTGTTCTAAAAAATGTGAAAATTACTTGCAAAAAGTGCAGATCCTGATGAGACGGCTTGTCATGTACATGTACTTGCACAGGTAATATATGGGATTTAATACTGAACCCATTGACCCGGCCTTAAATGACCTTAGCTGTTGATAGGCCATTAAACCTCAACAAACAAACATCGTCATGAGCTGGACATCTGGAGCTACACTATTCGAAAATACCACTATACAGGCCTGTGATGTTGACAGTTGAAAGGGTTAACCCCTTCACCAATTTCAATATTAATTGGCCACATTGTGTATCTACTGATGGTGCTTTGTTTGGCATACACCCCACATCTGCACACCCAATGTCAAGGTCACTAAGGACTTGCGTTCATTGTATTATCAAGGTTGCAAGCGAGAGGATTACCATCGTGATAATGATGCCACTTTATGTTCAACCCTTTCAACACCACATGCCTGTATAGTGGTATTGACAAAAAGTGCAGATCCAGATGAGCCGGCTCGTGACGATCCGTCTCGTCAAGTAATATTCATATTTTTGAGAACTTAAACACCCCCTTTACATAAATGGACTGTCTGAAAATCATTTTGTGGCGATTGGATTGGTTGCAAAATTAACATATCAAAATCCATTCCAATTACTGAGGGGTGAAACAGTGTTCTGCCAAGAAATCGGAGACATGGGGCCAATGACCCCATGGGTAAAAAAAAGTGGGGACATTTTCAAAAATGATGGGGTCACACATGGTATTTTGAAGAAAAACACTGCTTCAAACTATTAAATATCAGCAATTAAAGTAATTAATAGTTTGAAATAGTGTTTTGCTGAGCCCGACAATGGACTTGCAATAATTAATTCATGTAAATGTTGTGAAAAAAACATGGAAATAAACATTAAAACATGATCATGATGTATTTGTAGTTCTTTATCATTCCATCGGCTCCCAGACAATACGCGCATTTCAAACGGCTTTTCTGATTGGCGGACCAAAATAGTTTGCTTTATACTTGTATTCTGTAAATATACCATCCAATGAAAACCATCGATAGATGTTTAGCTAAGCGTTGTTGCTATGCGAATTTTACATTTCCGGTACATTTCACGAGCGCCCCTAACACAGTTCGGACTTTTTTAATTTCGCAACCCACGAACTCGGACCGAATATTTAATGCGCCTGTTGGCCCATCGGTAATTTTTTTCTTACGCCATTGAAGATTTTTCCGCGCTAATGGCGCGATCCCGCGTCCTTGGCAGAACACTGGTGAAAGGGTTAAGTTGATCTAGCCTATTACTTGATGCTCAGAATCTCATGATTTCAGTATTCTGTACATCACTAACAATTGCTCTTTTTCACCTTTCAGAGTCTGGCTTTGTGTACGTCATTGTTAATGTTTATGTTAAGTCGTGATAGACTGAATATGGACCTAGACCAGGAGAGTTTGAATCTCATGCTGCGGCTACTGGGCGTCGACCAGCAGGAGGATCTCGCGACCACCCAGAGTCCGACGGCCACTCGCACCCTCAACAGGAACAAGGACCGCGTACAGGAGGTGTACGAACAATTCCAGAAACAGATCGGCAATAAGCTAGATAACGTCGATCTCGATAGTCTTTCAGTAAGTCGGCCGTTTAGTGGTCTCATGTGAGACACGCCATGTGGTTTTGTACATATTTGCACTACATCATGAGAAATATTTATATTTTCTGTAAATCACGTCAAAAGTTGACAGTTATTTAATATTTTTATACGACCAGGCGGGTGGCTGAAGAAAAAGCGCATAGTTCGTGTACACAACTCCTCCAAAACCGTTCAGTCGATCGATCTGAAACTATACACACGTCGGCTGTTTAGTGGTCTCATGTGAGACACGCCATATGATTTTGTACATATTTGCACTAAATCATGAGAAATATTTATATTTTCTGTAAATCACGTCAAAAGTTGACATGAAGTTATTTAATATTTTTATACGACCGGGCGGGCGGCTGAAGAAAAAGCACATAGTTCGTGTACACAACTCCTCCGAAACCGTTCAGTCGATCGATCTGAAACTATACACACGTCTTCTACACATATTGAAGATGTGCACCTTGGTGTTTTTATGCCGAAAAAATATTTTTTAACAAAAATATCGCCTTTTTAACTTAGCCATTTTTTCTTCATTTTTCTATACATTTCTATATACGGTACAGAGTTTGTGTACACAACTCCTCCGAAATCTTTCAGTCGATCGATCTGAAACTATGCACACGTCTTCTACACATATTGAAGATGTGCACCTTGGTGTTTTTATGGCGAAAAAATATTTTTTAACAAAAATATCACCTTTTTAACTTTAATAGCCATTTTTTCTACATTTTTCTATACAATTCTATATACGGTACAGAGTTTGTGTACACAACGCCTCCGAAACCGTTCAGTAGATCGTTCTGAAACTATACACACGTCTTCTACACATATTGAAGATGTGTACCTTGGTGTTTTTATGGCGAAAAAATATTTTTTAACAAAAATATCACCTTTTTAACTTGGCCATTTTTTCTACATTTTTCTATACAATTCTATATACAGTACAGAGTTTGTGTACTCAACTCCTCTGAAACTGTTCAGTCGATCGTTCTGAAACTATACACACGTCTTCTACACATATTGAAGATGTGCACCTTGGTGTTTTTATGCCGAAAAATATTTTTTTTTTAACAAATATATCACCTTTTTAACTTTTTTCTACATTATTGTATCCAATTCCCTATCATTTCTACTTTACACTCTACTTTTCTATCTCTGCCTAAATTAGTATACATGTTTAGCACAACGAGATGAAGAAATAATGCTATAGACTTTCAAATTCTCATTAATGTTCCTTGCCTTGGTGACAGCTTCACATTTCTGCATCTTCGCTGTCTGGCACATATTCGACGGGCGTATTTTGTGACTTGCGGCACTCTTGTTTTAATGTTTGATGCCAATTACCGAAAATATTGCAGTTTCTGTAAATTTATTTCTTGAAAATTCTTGCATGTTCAGAATCATTTCCATTGGAAATGATTCTGAAGTGCTGTCGGACCATGTTTTTATTGAGAAATAAGGCAAGATATAAAAGCAACAGCAGACGACAATTGTTGTCGTGCCCGCTTGCGGAAAGCGCGATATAGTCGGCACTTTGGCGTACGTACGTGTGTCCGGTTAAAGTTTTTGGTTAAAGTTTTTTGGTTAAAGTTTTTGGTTAAAGTTTTTTTATGTACTATATCTCTGCACCTGCTTTGCCCATTACCTTGAAAAACTTCACATGGGTGTTTATCATCATCTATATTTTCATTTTACCCCCTCCCGTGTGGCCCCTGTGCCCAATGTCAAGGTCTAATCACTTTGAAATTTTTGGTTAAAGTTTTTGTCGCGCCCGCTTGCGGAAAGCGCGATATTGTCGGCACTTTGGCGTACGTACGTGTGTCCGGTTAAAGTTTTTTGGTTAAAGTTTTTCCATCTACTATATCTCTTTTGTTAGTGTCCATGCCTCACCCCAAGGCACAACATGCAAGCCGCGGCCATCTAGTTGTGAGTAGCGGTCTAAGAGTTAATTAATAATTATGGTTGTAATATTGTTGAATTTGATGAAGTGAATTCTATTCCACATGTACCAATTTTCTTTTCCAGAAATGTTTACTTCATTCGTGGAAATATATTTTTTACTTTTAGCAAACTAGTTGTAATGGGAAAATTATTTAATTTATCATTGTTTTCTATGTGTTCAGACAGGGAACTTGGCGATGGAATCGCTGCTAAGTTTGACGTCGAGGCGGGCGGGCGAGTGGTTCAAGGAGGAACTGCGGTCACTCGGTGCTCTCGATCATATAGTCGACACAGGTACGTCTCTAGATCATATAGTCGACACAGGTACGTCTCTAGATCATATAGCAGACACAGGTATGTCTCTAGATCATATAGCAGACACAGGTATGTCTCTAGATCATATAGCTGACACAGCTACGTCTCTAGATCATATAGTCGACACAGGTATGTCTCTAGATCATATAGTCGACACAGGTACGTCTCTAGATCATATAGTAGACACAGGTACGTCTCTAGATCATATAGCAGACACAGGTATGTCTCTAGATCATATAGCAGACACAGGTATGTCTCTAGATCATATAGTCGACACAGGTACGTCTCTAGATCATATAGCTGACACAGGTATGTCTAAAGATCATATAATCAACACGGGTACGTCTCTAGATCATATAGTCGACACAGGTACATCTCTAGATCATATAGCTGACACAGGTATGTCTAAAGATCATATAATCGACACAGGTACGTCTCTAGATCATATAATCGACACAGGTACGTCTCTAGATCATATAGTCGACACAGGTACGTAAGTGGGGCACAATGGTGCTTTAAAGGTACACGCCCACTTAGTAGGCACAACATGTTCTCTATAACAGAGGCATCATCTGAGACATTTTCTGGCAAAATAAACATACATTCACCATTACTCCACATATTGATTGGCATTATTATACATTTTATATCAGACGTAAATTTCCACCTTGATGTCAGGGACGATAACTGTCTTTCCTTAAAATGTTAATGGAAATTACTATTTATTTTCTGTATTTATTTTTTGATGTGTAGTGAGCCAATGATCATACTTTATAATCTGTTGAAAATATTATTTTTTCTGGTGACACATTTAATTTATAGTATAAATAATTAAAAAATATCATGCCTCATTTGCATATGAAAATAGCCTGCTACCACCGCGAGTCACTATCAGTAAAATAAATATTACTAAATGATTATATATTTATAGCGTGCACTCGTAATTTGAGTGGGCATGTACATTTAATAAAAATTTAGTTTATTGTCGCGCCTGCTTTAGCAGAAGTCGCGTCACCGCTTTTTCCGTCATCCGAAAAGAAGTTTGTACAAGCTTCGTCCTCATGGTATAACTTTAATATTACTGGACAGATTGCTTCAATATTTGGACACTTGATACATATGAGCATTGCGAACACACTCGTGCTTAACATGACCTTGACCTTTTTTACCTTCATTTTTTGGCGTCAACAAGTTTGTACAAGCTTCTTCATCATGGTATAACTTTAATATTACTTGACGTATTGCTTTAATATTTAGACACTTGATATATGTGAGCATTGGGAACACACTCATGCCACCATTAACATGACCTTGACCTTTTTAACTCACATATTTTGCGGAAATTCTTAGCCATTTTCTTCAACCTTGACCTTTTTCGTAGTTTAAACATGCACTTCTCTGACGGTTTTTGTGATGCTTACTGTAATAGCACATGCCCATGATCATGTGTCGGTCAAATGCCTCAGCAGGCGCGACACTGCTTCCGTGGCAGAATTCTTGTTCTTATATGTGACTGTCACTGGAGAAATGGGGCTTATGGGTTTTGCGACCAGTGTAGATCCAGGATCTGCACTGTTCGCCATGCCATCAATGAAACATCCGTCATGCTTCTATAAAGCAACATAGATTGTTATCAGGCTACAGGAATGTGCTATTTTATCAGTAGCTACACTAGTCATAAATCCCATAACCCCATTTCTTCAGTCATAGTCACATAATACATAATTATATATATATTGTGTGTAATTCAGGAGTAAAATGGGATTCAGAAGAAACAAAACGCTTCTGCGAACTATCAATGTGGCTTTAATTCGTTCTGAAATACTTCCAGATTAAATTATGAAATTAATCTGTGACATGTTTTGAAGTGACTGTTTTCGTACGACTTTGGCTTTCAGTACATGACTGTACAGTGAGTCGCCACCTGCTCCGTTTGTTCATCTGTCTGTGATTTGTATCAAGTTTTTGGCTTCCTACTATATCTGTTACCGTAAGTCGGATTTGCTTGAAACTTCATATACATATTTATAATCATCCATTGTTTGATTTTATAGCCGACCCATGTGACCCTGTGCTCAAAGTCAAATGATTTAGACATTTGCGTTGAACTTTTGATGAGTACATCCTCCATCAATGTTATTATACCTTAGCCGATAGGCAAATGGGATCATGTTCATTCATACGTTAGTAACACCTGTGATTTTTCAATAACTTATGAACCGCTTCACCAATTTGCAATGATAATATTTGGCCAGAATGTGTGTACGGATGGTGCTTTGTTTTGCATACGACCCACATCCGACCGCCCAAGGTTAAGGTCATTGAGGACATGTGTTCACCTTCTTTGTACGACAATAACAATATCCTTGTTCTTGTTTGTTAACCCTTTCCCTGTTTTGCGATATGTCGACTCTTCCAAATCGAAAACATCTGAATAAAAGAATCAAATGCTGGGTCAAATGATGGTTAAATTATCTGATAGAGTAGAAAACATTGTGGGAAAAGGAGAAATTGCTTGTTACAAGCAATTTCTCCTTTTCCCACAATGTTTTAAAAAGACATCTTCTGCAGAGGCGTGAAAAGTCGTCTCTATCAGGGAAAGGGTTCAGCTATAGCACTTTTCGGCCATTTACATCTTCGCTCTGCACTAATCTGCAGCAATGATGTTAAAATGGCAACTGCTGACATTTTTTCGTGGAAGGATCAGGAGCTCCAGTTAAGATGCGTAATTTGACCAAATATTTGAAGTATTTTTCTTAGTTCTTCACTAAAAATGGCAAGTTGGGAATTCTTTAGAATCGTCATTTCATATTTTGGAAACAATTCCGTTGGTGCCATTTCTCTGGTCAAAGCAATTTGATGTGAGCTCCTGCTGAGAAAAGTGACCTTATAAGATATGCAACCAGTGTAGCCCCCTATCAGCCTGTGTAATCTATTAGAAATTAGTCACTGAATTATCCTTACTATTATCAGTTAGTAAGATAGTTTCTATCTCCGACTTTATCAATGTGCAAGAGGACCAAGATCTACACTTACTGAAAATACTGCAAGGCCATGTTCTCAGCTGTGTGCTATATATGAGACACGCCATGTGTTTTTTGTACCTTCAGACATCTGCGCAATTTCATGAAATACGCTTACAAAATTTACAATATTTTCCGTAAATGGCGTCGAAAGTTGACATAATTTTCAGCGTACATGCGGAATTATATTTTGTCAACTTTTGACTTCATGAAAAATATTGTATATTTTGTTAACGTATTTAATGAAATTACGCAGATGTCCGAAGGTACAAAATCACATGGCGTGTCTCATATATGGCTGTGACGAGAAATTGGTCCTATAGATGGGATTTGTGACCAGTGTAGCTGCTGATCAAATAGCTCGCTCCTTAGCCTGATAGCAATCTGTATTGCTTCTTACAATCATGATGGGTGTTTCATTGATTGGCGAACAGTGCTGATGCACAGGCTGATCAGGATCTACACTGGTCGCAAAACTAATAAGCCAGTCACAGTTATGTGATATTCAGGTCTCCAGATAAGTTTTGTATCTAAAGAGACATAAAAGAGTATTATACCCCCAGATTTCAAATTCAATGCATATTTTACTTTCAGAAATGTATTCTTGATTGTCTTCCTTATTAAATAGTTTGAAAAGCAGTGCATATTTTTATATTGCTGTGAGTATTTTGTACTCACACATTTGATAATCGATGTGTATTTTGCTAAAATAATAGTGTTTAAAATACGCCAATACGCACCTTATCTGCAGCTCTGTGTATTTCCATTTCAGTGTGTTCATGTGCGGAGGCGGTGGGTGTGTATGAGACGGTACTCACCAACAGTAGCCTCGAAAACCTCAAGAAAACAGACAGATGTCTCAGGGTGCTTGAAAATGTAAGTTTGCATACTGTACGGGCGATTCCAGACTTGATTGTATGGGGAAGGCACCTGAATTTTTATGCCCCCTATTGCTCTTGAGGTCCGTGTACATTTATGTCGAAAACTCAAAAAGTTTGTTGTAAGAGTTTCTCCAGTTAGAGTCCAGTATGCCACGGTGGCATACCCATGTTTTACAAACATTATTTCTAGTTTATTTATGGGTTGTGGGATCCAAAAAATGAAACGTCTTTAAAAATTAATCAGAAAATTTATTTTATTACATCACTGGTGTTTTTTGAAGCGGTCAGTGGAAGAAGGGTGCATGGAGCTAGCCCCCTTCTTCCACTGAAAACCTTCAATTGGCACACCATGGGTCCATGCAAGTCGAGATCACTTTGTTTAAGGCATACACTTTACAAATTTAGTCAACAGAAATATTCCTCCTGTTTCTAATGAATGATTTAAATCCCACACCTGACATCAGACATTTGTTCCCGCCACCCCTCTTCCACATTTAGACAAATTGAAAAATCGACCATTTACTTCCTGCCTTTCGGAAGAAGAGTTTGTCTAATTCACATTTGTAGCATTTTCTATAGTATCAATATTACGGGCTTGCGTCTTATCTCCCTAACCACAGATGGTTTGGGGATTGACCCTGACCCACCTCTTCTCCTTACACACATTGGCGGTGAGGGATGGGTTGTGGCCTAGGGGTTAGAATACCTGACTTCCAATCCGGAGGTTGTGGGTTCAAACCTCGCCTAGGGCATCAAAAAATAATTTCATCGTATTTCCATCCCACTGGTCTGTCGGATGAGACTAAACTGTGGTCCCGTCTCTATATGACATCACAGGTGGAAGACTCGGACCTATGACACCAAAAAAATGCCTATTAAAAAAAATCCCATTACCCCACCCACTTGGTCTCGTACAGTACTATACGTTAATTCAAGGTGACTATAAATAGCGCTATTATAGAAAGAGCCCTCTTTTTTCCGGCTCGCACAAACACAATAAACATCGATTAAATGTATGAAATATGTCTCTGGCAATCGATAAAGGTATTAGGTGTGTGAATATACTCACTTCAAATCGCTGTTTCAAGTATTTATTGAGTTATTCGCATTTTGATTACCCCATCCAAAGCGAAAGGTTGCGTGTACGAAAGAATCTCACACAGAATCGGAGGCCGTCCGGCTGGATTATCGGTCATATTTGGCCGATAGCTGATCGCCAGCTCAAACTAAAGTCGTACACCATGATCATATACATTAGAGACTCCAACCATACAAAGTTCGTCCAATTGTGATCGTTCGCCGATCTAAAAAACACTTTTTTGTCTTATTTCGTTCATTATCTGGAACTGGGTCAATGCACTATCTTCCATAATACAACCGGAAGCGTCTATGTAAAGAACATCTCTGATTGGCTAAATCTAAACTGTATGACGTCATTCAACCTATTTCGGGATTGCGGAAGACATAATCTGATAGTACGTGAATCATGAATGAAAGTGGAAAAAAGGTGTTTTTTAGATCGGTGAATGATCACAATTGGACGAACTTTGTATGGTTGGAGTTGCTAATGTATATGGTCATGGTGCACCACTTTAGTTTGAGCTGTCGATCAGTTATTGGTCAAATATGACCGATAATCCACGCCGGACGGCCTTCGATTCTGTGTGAGATTCTTTCGTACACGCAACTTTCGCTTTGGATGGGGTAATCAAAACGCGAATAACTCAATAAATACTTGAAACAGCGATTTGAAGTGAGTATATTCACACACCTAATACCTTTATCGATTGCCAGAGACATATTTCATACATTTAATTGATGTTTATTGTGTTTGTGCGAGCCGGAAAAAAGAGGGCTCTTTCTATAATAGCGCTATTTATAGTCACCTTGAATTAACGTATAGTACTGTACGAGACCAAGTGGGTGGGGTAATGGGATTTTTTTTAATAGGCATTTTTTTGGTGTCATAGGTCCGAGTCTTCCACCTGTGTATGACATTAGCTGTTGCTGGGACGTTGAACCCATTCACTTTCATTGACTCTGAAAACATAGACTGGTGCATTGGATACTTGTTTATTGGCTGTAATAATACCCTTTCGCTCGTACAATATGCTTCTAACTAACAACAGATCATTAGCATACTACTGCATGGGACACGGGTTCAGAGCTAAAACTGGTAAACTTTTAATAAGCCTCATTTTCTTATATCTCCTATTTCATACATGTGACTCGACAACAATATTAACCAACTAACAGTCTTGTGCAACATCATTCGGATCTAAAGTGTCTTTCAAGGCAAAGGGAATATTTCCGCAAGTCAATAGTGACCAGTGTAGACCCTGAGCAGAATGTGCAGATGCGCATTCTGATCTGGGGCTACACTGGTCGCCAACTCAATAAGCCCCTTTATGTTGTGCTGGGTCACATCGATCCCACATATGTGAAGTCGTGAATGACGCATTCAAATTCCAATGTGTTTACATTTATTCATTTCTATAACCTCTGAATGGTCCATGTGTGTGCATAGTCATCAAGGGCCATAACTCCGCCATTTCTATCCACAAATAAAGTCTATAGGGCATGTACCATAGGGCATGTAAGCGTAATGCTATTTAACTGTGTTGAAAACTGGGAGCCGAATTGTTATACTTGAACATGTTTCCATCCATATAGTATTGTGCCTGTGTGTCCATACGTCTGTCAGTATGTCAACTTATTTGAACATGGGAATGGGTGGCAGGTGGGAGCATGCGATGGGTAATTTAACGATTGGGGTTCATCCTTACCGGAATTCCAAATGGAGACCTGGTTTGGTCCTCGTCTTTGCCACTTTGTATGTGGCAGTTGAATCTGGTTATACTCCTTATGTGAGTATTACGATTATTCGTAATCCTAATTTAGGGGAAGGGACCAAGTGACTTGGTGTGGTATGGACCTGGCACCAGGTCAGGTTATTCTAATTTCAGGGCTGAAAAAAATGTTCTTGATGTAAATATTTTGTTCTGATTTTGGGATTTTCCCACCAATGCAGCGGGTTAAAACGGGATCGAACCCTGGGAATAGGTACCATCTGGCAGTTTTTGCCACATAGAGCCAGATAAGTAAGCACATCCTATCATTGTAGTCTCTGCCAGGATCTGTTCTTCTTGCCGTGTATTTGTGAAACCCTATGACAAAAAGCGGCTTATTGCATTTGTGACCAGTGTAGCTTTGATGGCCAACATATAGCCTGATAATGTTTCGCCGTATTCGTTTGAAGCATCACAAATGTTGCTACACCACTACATATAGCGAACAGTGTAGACCCTGATCAGTCTGCGCGGATGTGCAGGCTGATGTGGGTCTACACTGGTCGCAATCCGAAATAAGCCCCATTTCTACAATGGCACGTCGGCTGTTGTCAGTTGCATGGCAGATATTTGCCACCTACTACATGTGTTAGCCATGATCTGTCAAAACCAGACTTACTGTAATTGTGACCAGTATAGACCAACGACCAGCCTGCCCATCTTCATCCTCACTGTAGACTTGTCAGTCAGTCAATGAAACATCTGTTGCACCTCTGCAGATTACATATTGCATATATATATCCTTAATAGCTGATCCAAAAAACTATACTGGTCAAAAATGAAATAACTGTTGTTTTTTTTGCAAATTGTACTACCGGTAGTACGTTGTTTAACCCTTTCAACACCACAGGCCTGTATAGTGGAATTGGCAAACAGTGTAGATCCAGATGAGCCGGCTTGTGACGAGCCGTCTCGTCAGGATCTGCACTTTTTGCGAACAAAAACATGGACTAATCTGAAAATCATATTGTGATGATTGGGTTGGTTGCAAGATTATTCTACATATCAAAATCCATTCCGGTTACTTAATAGGGGAGAAAGGGTTAAAATACAAGGCAGCGGTGTTGTGTATGAATATTATTATTTTTGCATATTCTCTTTCAGGTAACATATTTAAATGCAGATAACCAGACGTACTTGATAGCCTACAAGGAATGTTGCCTGGTGGCGTCATTAAGCAGGTAATGTTGGAGTTGGTTGAACTCACTACGTCACTATACATTTTTGTCACACCTGCGTTCTGAGTTGTTGCCATTATAGGATTACTTTCTCTTCTCAGAGGTGCTTCCAACATACACAGTGTGTGTTAAAGAGACATTACGTCAGTTACCAAACATTTCAAATTTGGTGCAATTATGCCAGATTTAGCCTCCCTTCAGTGTTTTAGATTCCTAAAAACCTGACGAACGAAACGTGTGTGTACAAACTATCCCGGTTTGATATAAGCACAATTCCCCTTGACTAGGTTAATACATTATGTTAACCCTTTGACTGCTGAATACGAAAATTATCGTCTGCTGTTGCTTTATATTTTGCCGTCTTACTCAATAAAAACATGGCTTGACAGCACTTTAGAATCGGAAATGATTCTTAAGTGCTGTCAAATCATGTTTTAATGAGAAAACTGGAAAAAGTTAATTCAGCAGTGTAAGGGTTAAAGAATCCATTAGTCTGGGTTACTCTGTTTGGAGTGAATTATGAAGTGTTGGTTATATTTTGTGTTTACATGGTCTCGTTTGACATAATGGCATCCCGATAGTTTGCGATATCAGAAATGGCAATGTTGTTTCTCAGAACTGCACAAACAAGACATCAGTATTATAGCTGCATAAAACATACAGATTTGCAACAAATGGAATTAGTAAATTAAATATTCTATCGCAAATTGCAAATTAAAATTATAACTTGTGAACCAGCATATGAATGACAATAGCTAACCATGGCCTATTACTGTCAAGAAGCATTCAAACATTGATCTCATAAACCCTCGTTTACTGCATTTCTAAATCGTATGAGGGATGTGCACATTCAAAATCAGGCAGTTTATTTGGCTGAGTCTTCCTTGACTGAAGAAACTCCCCCCAGCATGAGAACAGAGTGCTTGCTGAGAAAATTTGTATTAATGACAGTGCAGACCTTGATCAGACTGGTCGCAAAAGGCCACACTCCTCAAACTAGAGCCACGGTCACATATATGTGTCCTACACAGCAATACGGTGTGTCTGGCGGTCTAACTGTATTTCAGACCATGATTAGACTGTGCGGATGGTCGCAAAGGCCATTCACCCAATTTCTACAATCACAGCCATATGTATATGTGTATTACAGAGCAATACGGATGTGCCACATGTGTCTGGCGGTCTAACTGTATTTCATTGATGGAATGGCGAACAGTGCAGATCTTGATCAGACTGCACGAATGCACAGGCTCATCTGGGTCTACACTGGTCTCAAAATGCCCCAATTTCTCCAATCACGGCCACATATACGTGTGTATTACAGAGCAATACGGATGTGCCACGGGTGTCTGGCGGTCTACCCTCTGTGCGAGCGGGCGGACACGGGCCGGGTGGACAAGGAATCCTTCGGCTGGGTCATCTACAGCTGTATACTGGCAATACTGCGCGTGCTGCTCAACCTTACACATGATAACAGTACGTCGCTGGCTTGATAGTCTAGTGGTACAGCATTGCACTTCGATACCAGAGGTTGAAAGTTCAAGCCTAACTCTAGGCAAAATACTTACATAGTAGTACCATCCCACAGGTCTGATGGATGAGACTTAAACCATGGTCCTGTCTCTAATGACTTGCTGTAGCTGGGACCTTAAAACTCATTCACATTCACTTTTCAATTCCTATCGTCGGCATGAACAAATATTTTGGTGTACTATAGTAATTTCTATGCTGACTCTGGAGGCTTTCTTCCATACTGGTGGTGGTCGGTGGGAAGCATGTGATGGGTAATTTAACAATTGGGATTCATCCTTTAATACTGGAATCCCGATCGTAAATTTTAATTATTTGTTTATTTTAGAGGAAGGGACCAAGTAACTTTGGTGTGGTCAGGTCCGGTTATTCTAATTTCAGGGCTGCATATTTTTTTTATTAACTTCATTAACTTCATTGGCCTCTGCAATATAATCGGGGCCTGCACCGCTACACTGGTTGCAAAATCCATAAACACCATGTCTGTAGTTACAGCCACATATTTGGTTGTTGCCAGGAGCATTAGCCACTTCACCATATACCTTTTGTTATTTGTGGCTCTGACTGGAGAAATGGGGCTTATTGGATTTGTGGCTAGTCCAGCATATCTAATCTGCTAGCGCACTTGTTTTGTTTGATAAGGATTTATTCTGTTTGTTAGAATCAGGAAAGGTGTTTCCCTGACTGAATGGCGAACAGTGCAGCTCCTGATCAGACTACGCTGAGGCACAGTCTGATCTGGAGCTACACTGAATGCATATGCTGTAAGCCCCATTGTTTCCGTCACCGTCGTAGTTGACTGCGAACTTGACTAATTGTTATGTTTCCTGGAAAGTTCCATACCGATGAAAATTATGATTCATGAGATCATCTGTCAATGATATCCAGTTTGAGTTTGTGACATTTCTATCATTTGCATCATTGTTTAAGCCAAGGCAAGAGGGGATATAGCGTTAGTCCATGTACATACGTGCGTGCATGTGTTAGTTCAATAACTTATGAACTGCCTCACCGATTTTGATAATATTTGACCACAATGTTTGTCTAGGGATGGTGCTTTGTTTTGCATATGACCACCATCTGACCGCCCAACGTCGAGGTCAGTGAATGTTGAAAGTTATTTTTGTTATTATCAATGCTGTCAGCGAGGGTATTAGCTTAATGATAATGATGCCCTTGTTGTATTTTCCAGTGAATGGTTGTAGTAAAATTGGGCAGCAGTCGGATCTCATCGAGACAGTATTATTGTGTATTCTACAATCTCCACAGTATGTACCCGTCGACTTCCGATTCGACTTGTTTGTCTTGGTAAGTTTTTGTTGTTTATGTGATAAAACTGGAACAATGCCTTTCAGACCATTATGTTCTGTAATGCTACTGACCTTAGATTGGAATATACTACTTGCATAGCTTTTCTGATTGCATAATTAGACCACAGTATGCCCTGCTTGTCCGGAAAGATGATAAATTTAAGGGGTATTTTGGGTGTTAGATGAGCATCAGGGGGCCGTTTCACTAAACTCTGTACGACTAAAATGTTTGTATTGTAAGCGCAAATTTAGGATCGTCTAGAAATTTCAATTGATGGATTTACATTTATTGAGCATAGCCTGCATATGCAGCCTATGCTCAATAAATGTAAATCCAATAATTGTTTACAAGAAAACATTGTTGATGTGATATTTACAGACTGTCATTATTTTGCGCTTACGAACATTTTAGTCTTACGATGTTTAGTGAAACGGCCCCCTGATGCCAAATTAGGGACTTGTAAATTCAGTATTCTTTCTTTATCGGTACATGACTTTGTTGTAAGTGAAAGTTGACGATATCCAACTGGCGGCATAAATCTACTGGCTGACCAAGAGCTACAGAAGTCAATGAGCTCGATTAGTATTATTAGTTCTACTTCAGTGAAAGGAATGTGGATTAGTTCACGATGCATAATTCGGAACCATCATGTAACGTTATTTGACCAATGGAACAACAGCAAATGTATTTTTAAATCCAGCCAATGTATCAGCATCTGTGCCTAATACAACATTTTGTTACGTAATCGGTCTGTGTATATTTGGTCAGTATGCAACTGGTTATCTCCTACAGTACTCGGATTCTACACAGACCATTTTGCCCACAGAAGCAGTGTCCGTGGTAACGGTGTGTTTACTCCATTCCAGAGCCTGGGGCTGCTCATCAACCTGGTGGAACACTGTGATAGTAACCGCTCCCACCTGGTCGCCATGGAGACGCGACCCTCGTATGAGAACCCTGTGCAGACCATTGAGATGCTGGCTACATACTCACTAGTCGAGGTAACATTTAAGTTATACATCCTTTGAGACAAACTGTGTGATTTTCTGATGTGTGATATCCCCTTGTGTTCTCCAAGCATAGTAACCTATAATGTTCCAACATGAAAGTCTACAGCGTGCTATCTCCTAAATCACCGGTGTTCATTTAGCATTGAAACATACGAGACACCCCATGGGATTTTGTATTTTCGGACAGCTGCATAATTTCATTAAATACGTTTACAAAATTGGTCTCCAAGCATAGTAGCCTATAATGTTCCAACATGAAAATCTACAGTGTGCTATCTCCTAAATCACCGGTGTTCATTTAGCATTGAAACATACGAGACACCCCATGGGATTTTGTATCTTTGGAAATCTGCGTAATTTCATTAAAATACAAAATTTACAATATTTTTCAAAAATAAAGTCAAATGTTGACAAAGTTTTCTGAGTACATGCGCTATATAATTCTGACAGTTTTGTCAACTTTTGACGCCATTTGCGGAAGATATGGTAAAGTTTGTAAACGTATTTCATGAAATTACGCACAAAATCCCATGGCATGTCTCATTTTATGTTCCAACATGAAAGTCTACAGCGTGCTATCACCTATACCACAGGTGTTCTGCCAGAAGGAGGATGCAGCCTCCCAGCTGGAGGAGGAGGAGGAGCCCAAGACGCCCGAGAAGTCGCCCAACAAGAGCGGGGAGTGGCGCGAGTCGGACTCGGGCATGGAGTGGGTCATAGACTCTGCCAAGAAGGACCGCTCCGTCGTGGAGCGACGGAGTGACGGCCGGAACGGTACTGATGAACTTCCGGGCAAGGATCTCGATGATGAGGAGACGTTCACAAAAGGTAGTTATGGGATTGATTGGTATCAATGTGCAACAGTCTACAATGAACAGTTTGTTTCTGTATTTCTCTGATACCGTTTTTAAAAAAATATATATACATTTTAGAATGTTTTCAGGGCCGTAGCCACATTTGTTCCCTGGGAGCATAGGAAAGCGTTGATGTAAACTATTCTATGTGCCTGATTTGGTGCAGTTTCTGTCACAATGTTTTGGCTGTTTGCCGTAATGTATTTCGTTCTCTGGAGTCTAGTCAGGCTCTGCACTATTCAATAATTCCAGCACAAAAATATTTACACAATTCCCTAACATTTGATTGACCCGTAGCAAGTCTCTGTCCAAAATTTATATCCCAGTAAACTCCCACGCCGAACTACTTTCCGTAACCGTGAGGCGCAGTTAAAATAATTCTTAAGAAAACGGAAAATAAACACATTTTCTTGATGAATGTATTTCAAATGCTGGAATTATAAGGAATGAATGGCCTTTTTGTGGAATTTATCGGGGATATAAACTTGGAAAAGTCTCGGGGGGAATACTGGACGAGGCCTTCCGGCCTTCGTCCAGTATTCCCGCGACTTTTCCAAGTTTATACCCCGATAAATTCCACAAATAGGCCATTCATTCCTATAATAACCAATAGGATAAAAATAAACAATTGGCGATAAAAAATTACAATTTTCGGATTACAATTTTTTTTATCGCCAATTGTTTATTTTTATCGCCAATTGCGAAAGTGGCTTTTCCAAATTTATACCCCGATAAATTCCACAAAAAGGCCATTCATTCCTATAATATTGGCATGTTATCAAGTTTACTGGATATTACACATGAAATTGTTGTGTATTTGATAGAATGTCTGAGGTGGAATCTGTTTGCACAGCTTTGAAAATGCTTCCTCTAAAAGGAGTGCTACAAATGGTATAAAATGTCTGAAATCTGACTTCCACGTTTTCAGGCATCATTTAAATGATCAACATGGTAGTTGACATTTATATACTTTCAAGTTTATAGCATCAAACGTTTATGCAAGGTTGGTAAATATAATAATTTGTACATGCGGTATTGATATGGTTAATGTCACGCATTGATCTCAATGCAGTACACTGGTAAAACTAACCAAACCAATTGAGACACACCATGCGATTTTGTACCTTCTGACAACTGCGTTATTTCATGATATACGTTTACAAAAAAATAAACAAATTTCCATAAATGAAGTCAAAAGTTGACAAAAATTTCAGGGTACATGCGGAATTATATTCCGTATGTACTCTGAAACTTGTGTCAACTTCAGAAGTCATTTACAAAAAATAGGGATATTTTTTGTATATATATTTCATGTACAAAATCGCATGGCGTGTCTCAACTGTGATGGTTATATATCGTCTCTAATCTTTCAATGAATTGTATGTTGCAGCTCTACACAAGGCTGGCAAGCACATGGAGAACAGTATTGTGGCAGCCTACGTGTCTCTGCTGGTCGGATGTCTCATCCAGGATAACACGGTGAGTCACCTCAATTGCAGAATGTGGCCTTATGGCTTTTGCGATCAGCGTAGCCCCCAGATCAGTCTACGCATGCACACAGTCTGCTCTGGGTCTGCGCTAGTTGCCGTTCAGCCAAGTTAACATTGTTTACGGTTTAACATTAAAAGCCTGTGCCCTGTTCTTCAAAACATCAGTTGGCTTAACGGACTGTTAAATCCTTAGCTGAATGATTAAAATCTCTGTTAAAACAGAGATTTTAACCATTCAGTTAAGGATTTAACAGTCCGTTAAGCTAACTGATGTTTTGAGCAACCGGGCCCTGTCTGTAATGTAACGCCCCAATCAATCAGTCAATCAAACCAACACCATATGTATTGATTATAAGGACCATGTCCAGGGAACTGTTTGAACCCCAAGGCTGTAGGCCGTGGGTTTAAACAGTTCCCCGAGTGCCACGGCAAACGTTTACCCATGGCTGGACATGATCGAACGTTATTGTTACATTTCCATTGAAAATATGCAATTTGAGCATATATGCACTACTTTTGGTACTTTGATAATCTGCTGCATTCAAACTGCTGATTTACGTATACATATTCCGGGCCGCAGTACACGTCGTGTGATGCAGCCGCATCAATTTCAAAATTTCAGTGCAACCATTGTGAACTGGTCTGGTGACGTAATGGCGCGTTCTAGTAACGTCATGAGACACATACATTACATAGGTGTTGGCTTGGCCTGGAATGAACATTTTCTACAGGCATGGTCAAATAGCACGCTGTACGTTTGAACACGGCTGTCAGCGGTGTCAAACAACAGCAGTCGTGTAACACTAGTCTATTGACGATGGGTGTATGTATCACAAATGCCCTGCGAATGCTTCATTTTTGTCGCGCCCGCTTGCGGAAAGCGCGATATAGTCGGCACTTTGGCGTACGTACGTACGTACGTGTGTCCGGTTAAAGTTTTTGGTTAAGTTGTTTGGTTAAGTTTTTTGGTTAAAGTTTTTGGTCAAGTTCTTTGGTTAAAGTTTTTGAAGTTCTTTGGTTAAAGTTTTTGGTTAAGTTTTTTGGTTAAGTTTTTTGGTTAAAGTTTTTGTTTAAAGTGTTTTGTTATACTATATCTCTGCAACTGCTTTGCCCATTACCTTGAAACTTCACATGGGTGTTTATCATCATCTATATTTTCATTCTACCCCCCTCCCGTGCGGCCCCTGTGCCCAATGTCAAGGTCCAATTACTTGAAGTTTTCGGTTAAGTTTTTTGGTTAAAGTTTTTGGTTAAGTTTTTTAGGTTGGTTTTAAAGTTTTTTTGTTATACTATATTCTCTGCAACTGCTTTGCCCTTACCTTGAAATTTCATTCATATGGGTGTTTATCATCATCTATATTTTCATTCTACCCACCTCCCGTTGCGGGCCCCTGTGCCCAATGTCAAGGTCAAATTACTTTGAAGTTTTTGGTTGTTTTTTGGTTGTTTTTTGGTTAAAGGTTTTTGGTTAAGTTTTTTGTTGGTTAAAGTTTTTTGTACTATATCTCTGCAACTGCTTTGCCATTACTTGAAACTTCACATGGGGGTGTTTATCATCATCTATATTTTCATTCTTACCCCCTTCCGTGCGGCCCCTGTGCCCAATGTCAAGGTCAAATTACTTTGAAGTTTTGGTTAAGTTTTTTGGTTTTAAAGTTTTTGGTTAAGTTTTTTGGTTAAGTTTAATTTTTGTTTTTTGGTTAATTTTTGTTTTTTGTTATACTATATCTCTGCAACTGCTTTGCCCATTACCTTGAAACTTCACATGAGTGTTTATCATCATCTGTATTTTCATTCTACCCCACTCCCGTGCGGCCCCTGTGCCCAATGTCAAGGTCAAATTACTTTCAAGTTTTTGGTTAAGTTTTTTGGTTAAAGTTTTTGGTTAAGGTTAAAGTTTTTGGTTAAGGTTAAAGTTTTTGGTTAAGTTTTTTGGTTTAAGTTTTTGGTTAAGTTTTTTTGTTAAGTTTTTTGGTTAAAGTTTTTGGTTAAGTTTTTTGGTTAAGTTTTTCGTTATATTATATCTTTTTTTTTAGTGTCCATGCCTCGCCACAAGGCGCGACATGCAGGCCGCGGCCATCTAGTTTTCTGCTGATGGCACAGCTATAAAACTTGCTGATTATGTGCTTGACTGCGTAGTTTGATCTGGGCCTATGCTGGCCACCATTCAGCTAATATTTATGTTCATGAATAACAGTTTGTGACCAGTCTGTTGACTGTAGACGTACACTAATGGTCAGAATCTACACAGAAAAATTCCAATGGCCAACATGTGTGTGCCCTGGTAAGTTCTGTATTGACTGTATGATTGTAGGCACTGGCCAAGCAGGTGATGGACCGGCTACCAGAGCACACGTTCCGCTCCATGATCTACATGCTCAAGAAGTTCCTCGGCTTCATGAATCTCACTGTAAGTACAACCAGTCTGTCATTCTGTAGTGGCTGGTTGGTCGGGCGAACGCGACTGCATAAATTAACGGTAGGGGTTCCTCCTCATAGGAATCACGATTTGCCTGGTTTGGCCCTCAAGTACGTTTTTATCTTTGGCTATTTTGTTACCTGGGAGTTGAATTGGGTTATTGCCCATTATAAAAGTAGTAAGATTATTACTGATCCTACTGCTTTTGGGAGGGGGCCAAGTGATTCTGGTGTGCTGAGGACCTGGAATCAGATCAGGATTATTCTGATTTCAGGGCTGAATATATTTTTTTTGTTGTAAATATTCTGATTTTGGGATTTCCTCCCATGTGTACATGTAATATATGGGATTTAGCATTGTGTTTCAACCCATTCACCCGGCCTTAAACAGGTAATATATGGGATTTAGCATTGTGTCTCAACCCATTCACCCGGCCTTAAACAGGTAATATGTGGGATTTAGCATTGTGTCTCAACCCATTCACCCGGCCTTAAACAGGTAATATGTGGGATTTAGCATTGTGTCTCAACCCATTCACCCGGCCTTAAATACAGTAATATTGGTGGGGATTTAGCATTGTGTCTCAACCCATTCACCCGGCCTTAAACAGGTAATACGTGGGATTTAGCATTGTGTCTCAACCCATTCACCCGGCCTTAAACAGGTAATACGTGGGATTTAGCATTGTGTCTCAACCCATTCACCCGGCCTTAAACAGGTAATACGTGGGATTTAGCATTGTGTCTCAACCCATTCACCCGGCCTTAAACAGGTAATACATGGGATTTAGCATTGTGTCTCAACCCATTCACCCGGCCTTAAACAGGTAATACATGGGATTTAGCATTGTGTCTCAACCCATTCACCCGGCCTTAAATGACCTTAGCTGTTGATAGGCCGTTAAACCCCAACAAACTAACTATTCTGTCGTAGAAATGTGGCCATTTACAGAGCTTCAACTTGATATATAGATGAAGCATACCAGGCTAATGTACTTTGATATCAGGTTTACCAGACAAGGCTAGGAAACCCGTAGGAATAAAGGAATTCCTGCAATTTCCGAGCCGAGCCTGAAACTTGTGGAACGCTAAATAATTAAATATTTAGAGCTAGCATTAATTATTTGAGTTATGTATAATTAGAGCTAGCATTGAAAATATTTAGAGCTAGCTCCAAATCATTTAGAGAGCTCTTCAAATATTTGGAGCTAGCTCTAAATATTTAATGCTACCTTTAATTATTTGAGTTTATGTAGATTTGGCATTCTATAGTAACTTGATATCAAAAGACATTAGCATGATAATTTTATATTCTATATGCCGGGTAACATGTTAAGCTGCAGGATTAGCAAATATGACGTGGTTTGCGTTGCAAACAACATGGACTTGTTTACGTTGCATAATTACACTGACTTCATTCGGTAATGTCATATAACGCCAATCAACCAATGAAACGTTCCTTTTAAATTTGTCACAATCCAGATGTGCGTATCTAGTCATTGCAGAATATGACAATTTGTCCGTATGTATTCGGCCAATGCACAGCTGGTTACCTGATAATAATATACTGTCGATGGTCCATAATGAGCATGTACTGCGAGTCAAACAACTCGACTGGCTGTTAGGGATGGATTGTTTCCTAGGGGTTAGAACACCCGACTCCCAATCCGGAGGTTGTGGGTTCAAACCTTGCCTAGGGCAGGCATCAAAAATACTTTCATAGTATTTCCCATCCCACTGGTCTGTCAGATGAGACTTTAAACTGTGGTCCCGTCTCTATATGACCTTAGCTGTTGCTGGGACATTAAACCCTTTCACTTTTTTCGACTGGCTGTGTTGAGCCAATCAAACCTTTTGATTTCTCACTGATCCAGATGAATCAATTTGTCGTTCGTGTTTATTACAGAGTGGCAGTGGGTCGACGGGGGAGAAATCCATTGAGCGGGTGATCAACGTGCTGGAGGGATTCCAATAGCTGGCCATGTGTCTGGGCTTGTGTAGCCCCCCCCCCCCCCCCCCGAGTTGGTTCATAAAGTTGTATTCAGGAAATGCTGCTGCCCATGAAATGGGCCAGTGATTGGGATAGGTGGCCAGCGTCGATACAGATCACATTTGAACCATCAGCTCGCAACAGGTCACATTTGGACCATCAGGTCACAAATGATATTTGTGGCTGTGACTACGGGTTTTGCGACCAGTGTAGATCCAGATCAGCCTGTGCATCCGCACAGTCTGATCAGGATCTGCACGGTTCGCCATTCCATCAATGAAACACCTGCCATGCTTCTAACGCGCAATATACTGGTAGATCGTTATTAGGCTACATGAGTGTGCTGTTTGAATAGGAGCTACACGGGTCAGAAAGCCCATAAGCCCCATTTCTCCAGTCACAGCCACATATGGGTTGTTGGTCAAGAAAATCAGATCTCAACGTCTGCTGATCTGTGTCTATACTGGTTCAAACTTGTTGGCCCTTAGAATGTGAGAATGTAAAATGTTGTCTGCTGTCGATTTATGTTTTGTCTTCTTTCTCAATAAAAACATGGTTTGACAACACTTTAGAATCATTTCCAATGGAAATGATTCTAAAGTGTTGTCGAACCATGGTTTTGATGAGAAAAATAAAAAATAAACAGCAGACTACAAATTTTAATTCAGCACCGTAAGGGTTAAATGCTATGGTATGTTTGTTGCAAACATATTTGCTACGGTATATATGCAGTAATGTTTCATGTGTGTACATATGTTTGTGTAGTCAGGCACCTATGTTACTAGGATGCACTGCGCATGTGCCGAAACTTCCTTTCCCTGTAATGTTTTAATTTGCGAGAATCGGTGCAGAAATTCCGACACAAATTAAATTGTATTCCATAGAACAACATATGCAATCTAACACTTTCATAAATATGACGCCATATGTACGTAACACACTGTTGTATACACAGGGTTCGTACAGATTTGAAAAGTACTTGAATTCTCGAGTGATAAATGAAAAGTACTTATTTTCTGAAAATCAGCTTGAAAAGTGCTTGAATTGAATTTTAGTACTTGAAAAGTGCTTAAAAAATGCCTTCGTGCTTAAAAAGTTCTTGAATTTTAATAGAAGAAATAAAAAAGTTAATCGCTAAAATTCGATGTTCGATGGGTCGAGTGTAAATTGTGGAGCGCTGATCAGTATTGGAAACTGCATGTTAAACTATGCGTGGTATCGGCAAACCCGCTGCGTATCGGCAAAACCGTGCGCGGTTCTGGTTTTAAACTGGTCCAATATGAGCCTCATTCTGAATGGTGAATGGCGACGTGCGTGAACGCTACACAATGGGGAAAAATGTATTCAACCGTATCTGGATAAGCCGCTTTAAGTGGGTTAAAGAAGCGCCCGATAGGCACAAAGCCTATTGTACTGTATGTCGGAAAGAAATTGATATTGTGCTTGAAAAAATAATATTTGTACTTGAAAAGTGCTTGAATTTTATCATGTCATGTCTGTACGAACCCTGATACATGAAGACAGGTTTATCTGGTGTGTGTTCATATTTGGAAAATCGATAGTTTGCGTTAATATTTACCAGATTCAAATGGAGGTTAGTGTTACGTAGACACTCAACATACATACGGCCGAGTACAGCCGAAATACCGAGTTGGCTGTCCAAGGCCACCCCATTGTAGGATTAATAGAGGTTTACAGACCGGAGGCATACCGAATACTGGTTAGACTGCGGATGCACAAACTGATCTGGCCATTCTGGGTCTTCAGTGACAGCAAATACGTAACTGCTTTGTAAGATTAGTGTACGGACATAGATCTTGTGATCTAATGCAGGTAAATTGTGTTCGCACAAACATTGTTGCATTAATTATTAAAAATGCAGAGGTGGCCGAGATGATCCGACAAAACGGCCGAGCATAGTCGACAACGGCCGAATTGACACGACTCTACATGTGCGTGATAATGTTGAAGGTTAGTGTGACGTTACATTTGCCATATTCTGCACATACATTTGGCAACCGACTCTTCAAAATGCGTCACACAGTCTAATCTATTTATTAATACTGGAAAATCCCGAAATCGGAACTGAGTTTATACAGCGTGTATGTTTGCGTCTTAGACGGCCAAAAACACCGACCCGCTCTATGTAGTCCACAATTAGAATCAATTTTAATATCAATTTTTTACTGTGTTGTATTTCACTTCTAATCCACTATATTAAAGCTGTTTTAATTTCACTCGATGTCTCCACTCATTTAACGTGTTTCAAATGGTAATGAAATACACCTTGGTGGAGTAAGAAATAGAAATTGAATGTGTACAGTGCCTTTAATTTAAAACAAAACATAAATATCTATTATTTTTATAGTCGCTCTTTTTATTAAATTTTCAAAAATTTAATAAAAAGAGTGACTATAAAAATATCATTAATATTAAATGTGCTTATTTGAAATTACTATAAATATGGGTAGGCTGTTTATGTATATAGAAACTGGACACAACGGGGTTCACTATTTATTTCTGTGTTATACGAACTGTATTCTGACAAAAGAATGCATGTATATGTATTTTCAAATTTTCTGTGACTGTTGAAGTTTGGAAATGTGTTTCGTAATCTGTCATTGCTGAGTTTGTAAGCCCCTATTTTGCAGTTTGTAATCCGCTAATGGAGTGTATCAGTTGATACATCTGAAGCTTGATTCACACCTGTGGCCGATTTCATTAAAATTGCAATGTATACTTGTCTAGCAATTGCGGGAGTACCGTAATTACCCTAAATATTCGGACACCAAAACCAATTGTTATAAGTGTCATAAACATTTATCAAGTTGATTATGTTGTCCAATGAGGCCTCCGAAGCATTCTGTGAAAATGGCAAATAGTGCAGACCCTGATCAGACTGCTCCTTCAGGAGCAGGCTGGTCTGGGTCTACACTGTTTGCTCACATATTGGTGTCCGAATATTTAGGGTAATTACGGTAATCATTTATTTTTCCCAAAATGCATTATTTCATATAGAACTTACCACTGCATATATTTGATGATTAAAAGTATGCAGAATTATTATACTGATTTTATTACATTATCACAGCCAAAATGGCTGTGATAATGTAATAAATTCAGTATAATAAAAATTAATAAATTTATCCTAAAATTGAAAATTTCTCCCTCAAAGTATACTTTGCTAGATAAGTATACTCTGCAATGTTGATGAAATAGGCTACTGGAGTCATGTGTGGTAAGGACACCTGGGTTTTGTGATTTCTATTCTGTAATGCATTTACGATTACCGTCCCCGAACCTTCGTCCCACCGCATACACTCCCCATTCAAGTATATTCCTGTGTCTGTGTATGATCTTGTTAAATGGATATCTATCACTACAGGATGATATTCATTTTCCGGATCTACAGTGTTTGCACATGTTGGCTGTATTGCCTGTAGTTAGTTGAAACGATTACAGACAAGCATGAGAGCCTTGTATAAATGGTTGGCTTTATGGTCTGGGTGGTTGAAAGAGTTGACCCTTGCAATGCTGAATTAAAATTTGTCGTCGGCTGTTTATTTTCCATTTTTCTTATCAAAAACATGCTTTGACAGCACTTTAGAATCATTTCCATTGGAAATGATTCTAAAATGCTGACAATTCATGTTTTTATTTGGATAAATACAAAATAAGAAGCAACGGGTGACGACAGTTTTCGGTTCCCGCCTTCTAAGGGTTGAAGATAAACATTTCTTCATGACCACATTAACACTTTCACCCCTAATGAACTGACATGGACTGTGATATGTTCATTTTATGACCAATCCAATCATCACAAAATGGTTTTCAGACTAGTCTATTTGTAAAAAGGGTGTGTGTTTTTTTATTTCTCGAAAAAAATATGAATTGCAAAAACTGCAGATCCTGATGAGATGGCTCGTTATGAACCGGCTCATCTGGATCTGCACTGTTTGCAAACACTGCTATATAAGTCTGTAGTGTTAAAGGGTTAAATGTGGAAGTGAATGTTCACATGTAAATAAATATAAATGAAACCATTGTATATATTTTTCAAACAAATCATCAACTCACAAACATGTTTTCATTGTGACTTGAAGGATCATGCGTGTTTGGATATATGACAGAGTTCCAGTTAAGATGCATAATTTATCCAAATTGTTTAGGTATTTTTCTCAGTTCTTCACCGAAAATGGCAAGTTGGGAGTTCTTTAGAATCGTCTCAATGAGACAATTCTAAAGCACTCCCAACTTGCCGTTTTTGGTGAAAAAATAACAAATTCCCCCCAAAGTGGATCAAATTACACACCTTAACTGGAGCTCTGTTTGAGCTTTCTTGCTATCTGGACAAATTCTTACAATGTATTAAATATTATATGATTTATTCTTATAGTGCATATACAAATGTGTACATGAGGAGCACTATGAGAAGGTATGCCTTATTGTCTTTGCCAGTTTTGCTGGACATATTTTCATTCTAGCGATATATTTGCTGAAAATATTAACGGTAATGCATTTTTAGCTCACCTGAGCAAAGCTCATGTGAGCTATTGTTACCGCAATGTGTCCGTCGTCCGTCGTCGTCCGTGAACATTTTCAAACGTCTTCTCCTCGGTAACCATTGGGCCTATAGTCACCAAACTTCATGGTCATGGTCCTTAGGTAGGGGGATTACAAAATTGTTAAAATGACGTCATTACGTAATCCAAGATGGCCGCCGTCTAAAAATAGCACAAATTCTTCAAAAATATTCTTCTCAAGAACCGCCAACTGGATTTCGACAAAACTTGGTAGGAATGATCGATGTACATTGCTCTTTCAAAGTTGTTAAAATGGTGACCTCGAGGTCAAAAATGGGCGTGGCCCATGGGGTCAAATTTTATTTTTCACCGAATATGGTCATGTCATATATCAAATTGAAGGTATCAATGAGGCGATCACTCTGGTGCATTTTTTGTCGCAATCGGATGGTTACATCATCCAAGATGGCCGCCGAAAGGTCAAAAGGTCGTTCTTTTATTAGAGATTTCAAAATTCTTCTCCACATGAACCGCTTGGCCCATGGTAGCCAAACTTAAAAGTTATGGTCCATGGGTGAAGCCTTTTCAGATTTGTTAAAATGGAGGTCATCGCTAATCCAAGATGGCCGCCGTCTAAAAATAACATAAATTAAAAAATCTTCTTCTCATGAACCGCTAGCCGGATTTCGACGAAACTTGGTAGGAATGATCGATGTACATTGCTCTTTCAAAGTTGTTAAACTGGTGACCCCGGGGTCAAAAATGGGCATGGCCCATGGGGTCAACTTGGGGTCAAATTTTATTTTTGACCGAATATGGTCATGTCATATATCAAATTAAAGGTATCAATGAGGCGATCACTCTGGTGCATTTTTTGTCGCAATCGGATGGTTATGTCATCCAAGATGGCCGCCGAAAGGTCAAAAGGTCGTTCTTTCATTAGAGATTTCAAAATTCTTCTTCACATGAACCGCTTGGCCCATGGTAGCCAAACTTAAAAGTTATGGTCCATGGGTCAAGCCGGATTTCGACGAAACTTGGTAGGAATGATCGATGTACACTGCTCTTTCAAAGTTGTTAAAATGGTGACCCCGGGGTCAAAAATGGGTGTGGCCCGTGGGGTCAAATTTTATTATTGACCGAATATGGTCATGTTATATATCAAATCGAAGGTATCAATGAGGCGATCACTCTGGTACATTTTTTGTCGCAATCGGATTGTTATGTCATCCAAGATGGCCGCCGAAATGTCAAAAGGTTGTTCTTTTATTAGAGATTTCAAAATTCTTCTTCACATGAACCGCTTGGCCCATGGTAGCCAAACTTAAAAGTTATGGTCCATGGGTCACGCCTTTTCAGTTTTGTTAAAATGGAGGTCATCGCTAATCCAAGATGGCCGCTATCTAAAAAGTAGCATAAATTCTTAAAAAATCTTCTTCTCATGAACCGCTGGCCGGATTTCGACTAAATTTGGTAGGAATGATCGATTTACAATGCCCTTTCAAAGTTGTGAAAATGGTGACCCCGGGGTCAAAAATGGGCATGGCCCGTGGGATCAAATTGGGGTCAAATTTTATTTTTGACCGAATATGCTCATGCCATATATCAAATTGAAGGTATCGATGAGGCGATTGCTCTGGTGCAATATTTGTCGCAATCGGATGATTATGTCATCCATGATGGCCACCAAAAGGTCCATTTATTCAAAATTTTGAACGTCTTTTTCTCAGGAACCACATGGCCAATGCTGGCCAAACTTCATAGGAAGTTAAGATCCTTGGGTGAAGCATTTTCAGATTTGGTAAAATGAGTCGTCGCTTAATCCAAGATGACCGCCATCTAAAAATAGCACAATTTTTTTAAAACACAAACTCCATGTCACATTCTCCTCTGATGTTCATGGAGTCAGGTGAGCGAATTAGGGCCATCATGGCCCTCTTGTTTTAAATTATTTTTGATTTAAGAAATGTGGCTGTGACTGGAGAAATAAGGGCTTATGGGTTTTGCGACCAGTGTAGTTCCAGATCAGCCTGTGCATCCGCACAGTCTGATCAGGATCTGCACTGTTCGCCATTCCATCAATGAAACATGTCATGCTTCTAACAAGCAGTATAGATCGTTATCAGACATCATGAGTGTGCTATTTGATCAGGAGCTACACTGGCCGCACATCCCATAAGCCCCATTTCTCCAGTCACAGACACAAATGAGGTATGTGACATTTCTGGTTAGTCTAGTGCCTGTCTTGCTAACACACTTGTGCAGCGTCGTACGGGTCTATACTGTGTTCGAATGGATGTTCCACTGGCTGAATGGTGAACAGTGTGGATCTGATCAGATTGCAGATGAGCTGTCGTGGCTCTACACTGTTTATCACAGCCATCAGCACCATTTCTACAGTCGGATATCATTGATTTAACCAGGTGAACTGACTATCGTGAAATAATGCACGAATGATTGGATCCTTTTACGATTTGATTGGTCAAAGGAAACACGTCATTGCGACATTACTGACGTCATATCGCCATATATGGTAAACACGAGCGTGGTGTAAACTACTGTTGCCGAGTGGTGTAATTCAGCGTTAGATTTCTGTAAACTACTGCAAGAAATAAATATAATTATTTGTTACAATTTATTAGAATTTTGTCGTTGAAGCTTTTTTAAATTGATTGGCCGTAATATAGTTTCAGTCAGAAATCATGAAAATAAGGATCTTGATAACATCTTGATAATTCGCAAAATATAAACCAAACTTTAAAATTGCATTTCTTTAGCCAACTTTTCTCTCATTGATGATTTTCTAAATCATTTCCAGCAAATGTGCCTGTACATTAGCCCTGAGAGTGTGAGAAACAAAAACAAACTGTCTGCTGTTTTTTAATATGTATTCTTAATAGAAAGATGGTTTGACAACACTTTAGAATCATTTCCATTGGAAATGATTCTAAAGAGTTGTCAAACCATCTTTCTTATGTCAGAGAAAAAATGGACAAACATTTAATTCAGCATGGTTGGGACTTGTGAATTTACCAAATGTTGGTGGGTAATATAGGAAGGAGCGTATATAAATGGAAGGGATCCATGGAAGAAGGGGGCTATTTCCTCCCTCCACTGACCCCTCCAATCACCAGTATGTGTGATATACATTACCAGCTATTTCTTAATACTGATGTAGAAAATTAGCAAGATTTTCTGTAAGATAAATATTTGCTCGGTTATTTTTGTTTTTAGCACGCCTTCCGAAGGAAGAAGTGCTTATGGCATACCCTCGGCGTCGTAGGTGTCCGTCTGTCTTGTCCGTCTGTCCGTCTTCAAAAATTATAATGGCCTATATTTTCTCTTTCCTTGCTTGGATTTGCTTCATATTTCACACACGCATTGCTCCAAGGGTCCTCTACTGCGCTGTGGCAAATCCACGTCCGTACCGCCCCTTCTAAGCCCAGGGTCAAGGTTACATATTTTGTGCATCTTGAAACCTTAACGCTCGGACGCTCGGGTAAATGGCCTATATTTTCTGTTTCCTTGCTTGGATTTGCTTCATATTTCACACACGCATTGCTCCAACGGTCCTCTACTGCGCTGTGGCAAATCCACGTCCGTGCCGCCCCTTCTAAGCCCAGGGTCAAGGTCACATACTTTGTGCATCCCGAAACCGTAACACTCGGGTAAATAGCCTATATTTTCTGTTTCCTTGCTTGGATTTGCTTCATATTTCACACACGCATTGCTCCAAGGGTCCTCTACCTCTGCTAAGCCCAGGGTCAAGGTCAAATACTTTGTACGCTCGAAACCTTAACACGCTCTGGTAAATGGCTCATAAATTTTGTTTCCCTTATCCAGCACGTTGTGTTTTCAAATGTGCCCTCGGTTCCTTTGCTGCCACCGGGCATGCTTCGTTGTCCTCTGACAACTCTTGTTAACTTTCAATATCATTTACAGAAATTGTTGCAAACCATGAATTAAATTTGTGTAAAAATGTTTATATGCGAGGTGTATAGTCTTGTGTACTGGATTGCATGATTTATATGCAGGGGTGTTATATGTTCAAATATTGTTCTTCATTATATTCCACATTTCTCATGGCACATGGGCAGGTTTACACACACCTTGGCATATGCAACCAATGTACAGAGAAAGTATCCATGCTGGCAAATTGGTTTCTACACTGTTTGCTAAATTTGAATTTTATCAGTTTCAAAAAATAGAAATGTTTAAGCTCTATTGTCCAATGCATTGACACTTTCTATGGTATTACCACTGTTCGCTGGCCAGTTGTCAGATGGCCTTCTAAAAGTTCCCATTCAATTTGACTTGGCACATCTTCTTTCAGTATATCGTTTTCTATTTTAGAGAACCATTGCTTTGTGTAGCCCATTTTATGCTGAAGATTCACCGTTGATAGAAAAATTTAAATAATTTCTACTCTAAATTTTATGTAGACTGCGTCTACTTTAGTGTAGAAAATATTTAGATCACGCTCCAGATAAGCTGCGTATTTGCTTAAATACCCAATTAAAATTGCCAAAAACCCAATTGAAATCATAGTGAGCATCAAAAAGCAATAAAAAGTTGTGGTACCTTTATCATGCTGCAGAAAACAATAAACTGACCACAAATATAGCATATTTTTCCATGAAAACACATCTTGGTATTTCATTAGAATTGTCTCCAAGGAGACGATTCTAATGAAATGCCAAGACATGTTTTCATTTTCATTCAGAAATGATGGAGTGACGTTACTCAATTAGTAATTCCTTATCTGGATCCCTGTAAATAATAAGACGGTTCAAGTGAGTGGTAACAATGTATACTGTCATGAAGAAATAACAAAAATACATAAGAAGTTTGATAGCTGTGCATCTGGGGCCCGTTTCACTAAACTTTGTATGACTAAAATGTTTGTAAGTGCAAAATTATGATAGTCTGTAAATTTCACATTAACAATGATTTCATGTAAACAATTATTGGATTTACATTTATTGAGCATAGGCTGCATATGCAGCCTATGCTCAATAAATGTAAATCCAATTGAAATTTCCAGACGATCATAAATTTGCACTTACAAACATTTTAATTGTACAAAGTTTAGTGAAACGAGCCCCTGTATCCCACATGGAATGGGTTTATTGAATATATAACACAAATGGATGGCGTAATTTGGCCTGCGTGAATTTTAACCTGAAATTGTGATTTCACCTTCATGAAACATGTACCGTAATAACCCTAACTATTTGGACACTATTAATTTTGGGAACCACGTAAAACTATGATGGTGGGTTTAGTTTTCGGGGTATTAACAAGTTCATCAACTAGCAGTTTTTATAAAACGTAACAAATGAGCTCAGTTCAATCCATTGGTAAACATTTCTTTCAATGTTTCTTGCCTTCAAAATAGGATTGTTGTTAGATTAAAATTCGCGTTAGTGTGTTTAGCAACACAGGAGTCGGCCATCTTGACTTCTGGTTGGTGTTTTCGAGGTATGTTCCGAAAGTGTCAATAAATTTGCTAATTCGTCCCAAGTTTTCATTGGCTGTTGATCATCTCGTAAATGAACGAGGCACAGTGAAGGAAAAGTTGAAACGTTTCAATTGTTTATGATTGAACAATATTAAAAAGCAGATTAATGGCGGATGCACGGTAGGTTCGTGAACAACATGACCTAAATGGCAAACATTACCAGTATTGAGTCCAAACACTGGATTTGGTGGCATTTTTAAAGGACTTACCGTAATGTACGTCAAGTCCTGCTTATTTTATTTTAATCACCTGAGGTAAAGCACATCACGGCTGCACACATGTCTATAAATTGCCAATGTTTGGGTTAGTATGACAGTACGGATTTAATCACAATGACGAGGTATTTGGATACAATTTGCTTTGGGCAACCCCTATTTAATAGCAATTTAAAGCAAATTGTGTCCGAATATATAGGGTGCTTATGGTACCTCAAATCAAGCAGTTCTCCAAAGTACTTGATTTCCAGAATGCAATGCAAATACACGCTCACTCAGCCTCAGAAAGTAGTGAATATTCTTGATAATCCCATGATAAGTTGAAGCCCAAGCCCATTGTGCTTATATGCAATAAAGTATGTTTAAAGTAAAAAAAAAAAGCTAAACTAAGTTGTAAATTTCCTCGTGTGCTGAGATCGTTTCACTGTCCATTTTCATAATAGATTGGCACATCATGTGGGAAAATTATTAAAAACTTGTAATATAAACATGTGTTCTCTTTGTTGAATATAGTTCATGTCCTTACAATTAATATCTGCTATATCTCTTGTAATGACAACTAGAGTTAATGAAAACTTCAGAGAACAAGCAGTACGATCCACGTCAGTAGCATATTTCACCAACATTGCAAAGTATACTTTTCTAGCAAAGTATACTTTGAGGGAGTAATCATTTATTTTTCTTGAAATGCATTATTTCATATAGAACTATTGACTGCATATATTTGATGATTAAAAGTATGCAGAATTATTATACTGAATTTATTACATTATCACAGCCAAAATGGCTGTGATAATGTAATAAATTCAGTACATGTTATAATAAAAATTAATAAATTTATCCTTAAATTTAAAATTTCTCCCTCAAAATATACTTTGCTAGATAAGTATACTTTGCAATGTTGGTGAAATAGGCTACTGCTCTGAAAATTCTGCTGCCATTTGCGGAAAGTTACACTTTTCGATTCTGGATCAGCCAAACACATATACAGACATGGTATCTGGAAGAACACTTATACACATCTCATGCATTGTTGTGTTAAGATAAAATGAGGCATTACAGGTGTAGCAGCTACTTTCAAGTCTGTTTAAATTGTTGAACATGCACTTCTGATTTGAAATTAAGTATTCGTTGAAATTTTCATATTAAGTAAAATGGTGTATCTTCAGAATGAACTGGATTAACTCCATTTCTGTCCTTACATGCAGGAATGACAACTCTTGCTTACCTGATGTTGATTCCTGTTTCATCGAGATGTTTCTATAACAGTCATACATTCTGCATACATGGCCCCGTGATTATTAAACATGTTTATGCCCCCAGACTCAAAGAAAGGCATTATAGTGTTTGGACTGTCCATCCGTCTGTCTGCCGGCCACACATACGCTTAAGACTTGCTGTAACATGGCAATACTGGTACAGAAATGTGCTTTTCCCCATTTTGTAATTTACCAAATACTTGATGTCACTTGAATGTTCCTCACTCCAGGGGCCCGTTTCACTAAACTGCACAACTTAAATGTTCGTAAGTGCACTTTAGGATCGTCTGTAAATTTCAGTTGATGGATTTACATTTATTGATCATAGGCTGCATATGCAGCCTATGCTCAATAAATGTAAATCCAATAATTCTTTAAAAGAAAACGTTGTTAATGTTAAATTTACAGACCATCATAATTTTGCACTTATGACTATTTTAGTGAAACGGGCCCCAGGTGAGGACTTAATGTTGCTTGTCATGCAGGGTCTACAAAGTTCGCTGTTGAGTTGAGAAAATCTGAATGTCTCTTAACTGAAATCCTAGACATTTAGAGGTTACTGTACAGAAATCGACGAAGTTTTGAAATTGGTAAGAACCCGATTTAATGGACGATTTGAAAAAATGGTTATAAAACATAAGCCATCCGTATTTTAAACAAATGAAAGCTGGTGAATGGGTTTTTAAAGATAGTAGAACAAGTCCACTTACACATAACCTTTTATGATTGGTATGTGTGTCTTCTACATGCCACAACTTTACTTATTCCAATATTTGGGCTCTTGGTACATGTGACGCCCACAGGTGGAAGAACTGTGGCACAAAAGTGTCTCGAGGCGAGTCTTCCACATGTGGTGACACCAGCGTGTGACACGCTCCTGCCACCATTATCCTGACACCGACCTTCAGAAAAATGGTTGACCAATAGCCCATCCATCATGGTTAGTCCGGTTGTCATCGGTCTCTGATGTTATTTATTTGTTTCATCAATTCGGGATTTGTGGTTGTGTCTGAAGAAATTGGTTATGCGACCAGTGTATACCCCAGGTCCGCCTACACATCCGCGCAGTCTGATCAGTAGCCTATTTCACCAACATTGCAAAGTATACTTTTCTAGCAGAGTATACTTTGAGGGAGAAATCTTCAATTTTAGGATAAATTTATTAATTTTTATTATGCTGAATTTATTACATTATCACAGCCAAAATGGCTGTGATAATGTAATAAATTCAGTATAATAATTCTGCATACTTTTAATTATCAAATATATGCAGCCGTTTGTTCTATATGAAATAATGCATTTCAGGAAAAATAAATGATTACTCCCTCAAAATATACTTTGCTAGAAAAGTATACTTTGCAATGTTGGTGAAATAGACTACAGGCTATACACTGTTTGGTATTCAGTCGGTAAATCACCTGTGCTGCTTCTAACAAGCAATATATTTCCATATCAGACTCCGGAATTTGCCAGAAGATCGGATTCTAGATTAACCAGCAATGTAGTTGCGAACGGTAACTTGCAATTTACTCCCGTACCGTCCGTAGCTAGACGGACGGTATGGGGGTAGATTGCAAGTTACCGTTCGCAACTACCAGCAATGCAATAAAGCCCAATTTCTCCAGTCGGTGCCAAATATGTTACTTTATGCTTCACAGATAGTAAATGCAGGCATGGGTAATTTCCGGATTAATCCGGAAATCTGGATTTGAGGTCCCAGGGACCACTTTTGTGAATCTTGTAAATCCGTTGAGAATGGCGATACAAAATTACAATTCTCAAGAAAAAAAAAAAAAATTCTTTTTCGAAAATTGTAATTTTTTATCGCCATTCTCAACGGATTTACAAGATTTTTTTTCTATTGGCGATTCTTCTATTTTCCCCCAGCGGAATCCCTGTTATATATTTTAAAATGAAATGGATTATGTTGCCAATTTTTCCTAATTATAGCATATTTTTTCAGGGGAAAATGTGATATATTTAATGCTAATACCTCAGAATGAAGCACAGAGCATCTAGAATGGAAAAAAATTATTCCCCCCCCCACCCCACCCCCGCTAGCAAATCACAGCGCAATCCGCTGCTCAAATAAATTTTCAGGATTGGGGATAGTGTTCCACTCCCATGCCTGAAATGTCTATCAATCACGTGCA
Organism: Conchocele bisecta; assembly: GCA_029237695.1. Taxonomy (NCBI): domain Eukaryota; kingdom Metazoa; phylum Mollusca; class Bivalvia; order Lucinida; family Thyasiridae; genus Conchocele; species Conchocele bisecta. The sequence goes on from CM055267.1 coordinate 67,983,385, forward strand.
CCATTTTATTGGATCAATGTTTTCTGCTTATCATGAGCAACACCATTATATAATAATTCTACGGAATTTATGCGAAAATGGCTGTATACTTGTAAGGTACATGCAGCAGCTTGAATACGGGATCGAATCCGTTGGCCTGGCCTTAAATGACCTTCGCTGTTGATATTTAAACACCAACACACACACAAACAACATTTTCTCGGCTTTCCAAATATGCACCAGTTGCAAGTTTCGTGCATTGCACATTACATAGGCCTGCTCGTCATATGCCGACGATAGCTTGGCATTAACCCTTTCACCCCTGAGTAACTGGAATGGATTTTGTTATATTAATTTTGCAACCAATCCAAACGTCACAAAATGGTTTTCAGACTTCCATTTATGAAAAGGGGTATTTTTGTTCTCAAAAAATATGAACATTAATTTTAAAAAAGCGGTATTTCAAAGGGTTAAACGAGAACACATGTCACCATGTTTTGCACTTCGAAAAGTGCATTGATTCTGTTATTTTGGTCCCATGTCTGTTTAATCACCGGCTGTGGTGGAGTCATTTTATCCCCGCAAACCAGATATCCCTACGCCATAAATCACCCAGATCCAGTCGCCAGAAAGCAAAGCACATATTCCACGGAAGCAAGTCGGTAGTCGAGATTTCCCCATACATCAATTGAAAACCCATTTGTGTGACAGGTCCCGTCAGCTGCCCCGCAATACGTTGCCGAGCAAATTAACTTGAACAATTGATGAGTCGGTCACCGGATTCCATTTTGCGAGCGGAACAAATCGAGCTCCCCCTGCTTGTTTCTTACATTTCCCAAACACATGCGCGCAGTTTACATGTATCTAACATGTGCGGAATTGGTTGTGATCTGATTGCAGCAGACGATTGTACTCTCAGAGAGTAATACCGGTTTTCCGGGGTTGTGATTTTGATGGCATTGCCTTTGACAGCAGCTACATCACGGATTCTCGTAAATTAAGGTAAAGTTATCCTTTATGGGGTATAAGCCACAACAAAAGCAGTAAATTTCAACTTATGGACACTCAGCTCGGTGAAATTGTCGTCTGTCCATTAACAGTGAAGGAAGAATCGCATAAAACGACATTAGAGAAAGTAGATAAACATACCAGTGGATAGGCAAACGAACACGATGGCATATTCAAGATACACATACGTGTTGTCTGCTCCGTGTGTACACTCCCTGTTTTCTACAGTTTGCACATGGTTGATGAGTGAGGCGACATCGATTGTGGTCGAGAAAATAATGCTATTAAGACCTGACAGGACGTGCATACTGATCTGTGTGATCGCTGCTAGCAGTTTCGTGTTGTGCGTTTTCTCGTCTGCTAGATGGAATCACCAAGAGACAGATCACACATTCAGAATAAGTGTTCCCACGCTAACACCACTGCAGGCACTGTGGTATTTTGTTACAAACTGACCCAATCGGATGGGCGACAACCGTGGCGAAACTTATTACCTCCAGTGGAACGACGCCATCCAGGTGATACTACGTGCTCATGTTCAGCTGTGCTCGGTAGTGGCCCATCAAACTGATTGAATTGGACTACTAACCTAGGACCGCTCACCGGTGGGAGGGCATGGATCTTGGCGATGATTCCGTCATCGAAGAGTGATACATTATCGGCGAATCGTCTTGCAATTCACACCAAGGGGTAGTGATACGGTGCTGTAAGGAGCCTGTCATCGGATCAGGACATTGTCATTTTTGTGCTGATGGCACAGTGCCCCCCCCCCCCCAAATAGGTGCATTGTCTTTTGTGTATGACCTCTGTTAAATGGATGTAACATCCCAATTAACCCTTAGACCGCTACACACAACACTTGTCGTCTGCTGTTGCTTTTATATCTTGCCTTATTTCTCAATAAAAACATGGTTTGACAGCACTTCAGAATCATTTCCAATGGAAATGATTCTTATGTGCTGTCAAAGCATGTTGTAAATTCTTCTAAAGTGCTGTCAAAGCATGTTTTTTATGATAAACATGGAAAATAGAAAATAACCAGCAGACGACAAAAAATTAAGATAGCGGTGTAAGGGTTAATAAATCAATCGAACCAACAACTTATATAAGTCACGATTTATTTTTCAATCGGATTCGTGCAACTGTAGTTCTTATCGTGAAGAATCGTGCAATAGATGGTAGACAGAACATGTAAAATCGTAATCCGCATTCTCTGACTGTAACGCAAACAAGTCGCCTGCGTTACCGACAAGATAATTCTGGTTAGTAAAATCGGGAGTATCTGGACCTAGTTTGTGACGCGGAGGTCTCCGCCTCATTTCCGAAACAACGAGTTGCGTAATCCCAATCTCTGAAGAGTTGCAGTTTGATATGCAACGTCTCGTTTCATGTTCTCTATTTTAACTTGTAGTTGTATCGGATCCCAGTGGGAGAGTGTCTCGCGTGATGTTCACCATACTAGTGTAATAAAGTACAAGGTATACCCACAGTATGCCGTTTTTCATGTACGTACAAGCAGATCTCTACATCATTCACTCGCTATGTACCGGTCATGTTTTGGATTACAATAACACGTGTATCCTCATTATGCCTGCCCTCTTCTAGCTGTTATGTCGTTCATGCAGATGGCGCAATGCGTTTGTAATTAGTTGTCCATTTTCACACACAGGTGTTGAACGGAGGAAGTAATCGCAATCATTGCAAACGATGGATCTTACCATAATAACCCTTTCAGTTCTGAATGAAATTGTGTTTTGTCTATTGATTTGTTTTTATTCCCTACCACGATAGTGTTACCCTTGTCCATGGGCGGATTCAAGGGGGCGGACCCGGCGCCCCCCTAAGCTTCGCCGAGTAAAGCTTTTTTACAAGTTACAAGGCACGTTTCATGCCAAGTGCCATGTATTCCATGCATTTTTCGGTCGTTGTCTTATTATTTCAAAATTAAAAGTTTTCAATCAAAAATCAAGTCTAAACATACTGTGACAGTGTCAAAATGTTTGCTCCAAAATGCGCAAGAACGCAGGAAATGCGATGTAGATTTCAAAAAATGTCCGCTCGGTCGACTATTGTGCAAGTATTGCAAAATAGTTACGCCCCCCCCCCCCCCTCCCCCTAACCCGAAATCCTGGATCCGCGCCTGCTTGTCCACCCGTCCGTCCGTCACCAACCTATTAAGTTGTACAACTTTTAGACCGTACTAGATACAGACCTTAAACTTGGTATGATTCCTTATGATGAGTAGATGGTAAAGTTTATTTCGATTTGTGTGTCGGCCCCGGGGATTATCTCCCCCTAGTCGACTTAGAATTTTCCAATGTTGACTTGTAAGTCGTAAAACGTTTAAACCGTAATAGGTACACACCTGAAACTTGGTATGTAGCTTCCTTATGATGAGTAGATGCGAACATTGTATTTCATTTTTTGATTCGTCCCTCGGGTCATGGATTAACTCACAAAGCCGAATACATTAAATATTTAGAGCTAGCTCCAAATTATTTAGAGAGTTCTTCAAATGATTTGGAGCTATCTCTAAATATTTAATGCTAGCTCTAATTATTTAGAGCTAGCATTACTTATTTGAGTTTATGTAGATTTGCCATTCCATATACTTACTGTTTTCACAGTATTGTATTCCGATAATACTATGCTACATCATTGTGAATATACAGGGGCGGATCCAGGAATTATGTCTAGAGGGGTGCTTGGATTTAAATTTTCATTAAATTCAGAGTATTTGTTTCTGCATTTTTCTTATTTCTCACCAATAGTATATGTTGTTACCACTCAGTTGAACCGTCTCGACGAGACGGTTCAACCGAGTGGTAACAACAGACACTTTGAGAAATAAGTAAATAATCAGATCTTTCCACGAACACAAATGGGTTAACATCTAAACTCGACCCATTTTATAGGGGGCGTGCGCCGGACATGCCCCAGCCTGGATCCGCATCGGATATAGGTGTTAAGACATTCAGGTTTGCATGTGTTTGAATGGTGTCTCAAGTGTTTCTCCGTTTACGCTACTTTCTCCCAGAGCCGCCATCAACTGCATTAATTATTTACGCCGCTGGCGCCTGGGAAACACCATGGCTTTATCCGTCTCAATCTTTACTGCGGAGTATAGTACCAAACATAATACATACCCGTACATGTACCAGTTTCTTCATGCAGTCTACATTTAGATTATCGCCTCATAATACTGCGTTTAATATTATGCACATTATCTGCACGTCGCACTATGTGTTCCTACGATGGTTGGAACTCGTATATGTCACGGACTACTTTTCTCACGTATCCCGCATTACTAATTTATTCCGCCGCCAGTTCCCTTCAGTCATTTTCTGTGTTAGCGACAAACTATAATCCCCGGATGGGAGGTTTGTGGCGAGTATGTCAATTTTATGGCTCCCTAGTGTCAGTTTCAACAGGAGAAATGTACATTTGCTGTCAGTTTTTGTCAGATATATTGGCGAGTATTCCGCGCACCTGTCACAATGTGTTACATTGATACTTATCACGTCATAATGGCATCCATTTCACGTCAAGCTTCATGGTGACCTATGTTGATATAAACTACATCAGACAGTATAAAACTCCGCTAAAGAATGGCTTGTCACATTCACTGCCTTCGCGGAGTGGTTTCTTTCTTGCTGGTGACTTTAGGTACAGACTTGTCGCTGCTGAAGTCATGCGCGAGATAGTGTACCTTGTCGCTTATGTGAAAACAGATGTGTCCTGAAAATCCTTGTTTCTAATGCGTTATTGTGTCCATAAAGTTGGCGGAATTTTCAGAGCAAATTCGGAATTTAATTCCGAATTTGCTCTGTAAACTCCATCAACATTTATAATTATTTTCAGGAAACTGTTGTCTGTGTGATTAAGAATGGTAGTATGTCGTGAATGTATACAGGCCACCATTTTGTTCAGTTCTATGTGTGTGGTACTGGCAGATACATACGATGATGTTCATGGTGACTAACTATTAAAACAATCCATTTAACCCTTTGAACCCGAAAGCCCGTTATATAGCGGGGTTCGCAAACAGTGCATATCCAGATGAGCCGGCTCGTAACGAGCCGTCTCATCAGGATCTGCACTTTTTGAAAGTAATTTTCATATTTTTTAGAACAAAAACTTCCCCTTTTCATAAATGGACTAATCTGAAAATCATTCTGTGACGATTGGATTGGTCGGAAAATTAGCATATCACAGTTCATTATAGTTACTTCGGGTTGAAAGGGTTAAATAGTTTTACGTGTTATGTGAGAAATTGGGGTTATTTTATTTGTGGCCAGTAAAGGTTGCTGCCACCTTTTTTTTTTTAAATTATAAGGATATATACTGTGTGTTGGCTAGTCAATGCGAAAATGTATTTATGATTAAAATACTAATTATGACGTAGTTAAAAAGAAAATCCACTCGTATGATATTTTAAATCGTTTTTTACATAAGTACATAATACCTCTGGCAAGCAGTAATAACCGTGATATGGGTTGTTTGAAATAAATAAACATATGCAGTGGAATCGGATTTTAATTTTTATATAGTTTTCCTTCAGTGAGCTCGAACTCTTTAAAGGTACATGCCAACTCAGTAGGCACAACATGTTCTTTATATGAATTAAATAAATAAGTGTATAATTGTATCACTATTCCACCAGTTTTAAAAATTACAAGTGCCCGCTATTCAGATATAATTATTTTGTAATATTTATTTTACTGATAGTGACTCGCGGAGGTATCAGACTATTTTCATATGCAAATGAGGCGTGATATTTTTTAATTATTTATACTAATTAAATGCGTCAACTGAAACAAACATATTTTCGACAGACTATAAAGTATGATCATTGCACACCAAAAAAATAAATACAGATAATTAATAGTAATGTCCGTTAACATTTTAAGGAAACACGGTTATCGCCCCTGATATTAGTGTGGAAATTTACGTCTGATATAAAATGTATAATAATGACAATCAATACGTCGGGTAATTGTGAATGAATGTTTATTTTGCCAGAAAATGGCTGATGATGTCTCTGATATAAAGAACAGTTTGTGCTTACTGAGTGGGCATGTACCTTTAATATTAGATCTATATGTTTGTGAGATTAGTGGTACATCGTGTTTTCCGTACAGCGTCTATCGAGCGATTGTCACTGAACCCTTTAATAGTAATATCTCTATGGGTATCGGATAACATTTAAGATATATAACAAATAATACAATAATCTAAGCTATATATTTTATATATCGAGGGTAATACGTTGGTGTACGCACCCCCCTAAATTCGCCGAGGTCCGCTATTTTTCAAACCGTAATCTCAACAAATCTTGAAATGCATTAATAATTTAATATACAGGTAATTTGCATGAAAATGTCACAATTTACCACCGTTGAAATCCGAATTTAAATGACTTAAAATGCAGGAGAGTGCATTTCAGGCCATCTAGTTGGAGAGGGGAAGGAGCTGTATAGAAACAGGAAGAATCCAGTAAGTCTTAGCATTTGTTTTTTATGCATTACATACACATCCGCATGAGCTCTGAACGTGTTATCAATTTTCGACATCATTTAAGGAAAATATGACTGATCAATATCGGCGAAATACGGCGATGCGATAAGGGTAGTAATTCCATATCCGGGCTCAATTATTGTAAGTGAAAGTGTACGCTATTACCACTCATTCGAAACATGCCGACGCGACGATTTAAATGAGTGAACCATCTAGACGACACGGTTCAAATGAGTGGTAACAGTATATTGTTATCAATGTTCGACATCATTTAAGGAAAATATGACTGATTTTCGAAATAAATATCGGCGAAATACGGCGATGCGATACGGGTGGTAATTCCATATCCGGATTCCCTCTTCAAACACCTGTGGTTATAGTGTTGTTTTATGCAAATTTGTACACGCCGTAGTTGTAAATGAAAAAATCCAGACAGGTGCCAGACAGGTGTGATTCGGGGTTACACACCATTAATGCGCGACCAAAATAGTCCGTTTTATTTGTGGTAAATGAACGGCTAAATCTGAGGTTCCATTGGTTTTTCTTCAATTAATTATCTACCAAAGATATACATTCTAATAAATATGAAATATAAAATAGCATAAAGATCATAGGTATTTTATTGGTATCCGGTTTAGAGAGGTTCCACTGTATAAAGAAAGGCCCATGAACAGGAAATCCTAATCAACAAGAGCAAATACCTTTCCCAGCCGAAAAGCACAAAAACCTCTCACGTGACGTACAATGCGAAAGGACAGAAATGATGCCGCATTGGAACAGTCAGTGAACATACTAGTTAAGTTCAATATAGTGGCTGAACACAAAGTTCTACATGTAGAACTTCGTGTTCAGTCACCACATTGAACTAGACACTTTGACGACAGCCAAAAACGTACTTGTATACTGATTACGTTAAACTGTTTTGTCTCATCAATTTTAGTGGAACGGGAGACATACGAGTCATAATTCAGGAACATGCGTAGTAGTCGACAACGACGTCAATAAGTGTGGACATTCATCAACGTTTTGTACATTTCCTAATATGTTAGTCGAATCTGTACCAATCTTCATCAACAGCCCACTCCCAACCCCACCCCCATTGATGGCTAACCAATATGTGCCATTGGGGATAACATTGACATATTGTTCTCGAACTATAGGTCCTGTATGTCACACCCATCTCATTTCTCATTTCCATCTTTACCACACTTCATCAGTTCTATCAAAGATATCTGATATAAGTAACATCAACAGACAACTAACTTTAATTGTACGATCTGAAGACGAAAACTTTGAATGAAAAACATGCTTTGTCTGTAATATGTTAGTATGCATGTTTATTTAGTTAATTAATACCTGGTAAATGTTGACTTCTGTCAACAACGGAATAGCACGCAGAGACGAAACTGTGGTCGAAGTGAAGGTAACGGAGAGAATAGTTATGCTGTACGATTTCTTCCCCTTTGACAAACGCATTGTAATCGAGGAAGAAATTGCTTTTTTTTCATTTTACCCAAAGCGAGTGTAAACGAGGTGTACGAGGTGCAGTCATAAAGTTGTAGGACTGTGTTCATATTTAATGAACCATTTGGTCGAATCAGTCGTGAAATATGTCATTAGAAAGCTGGTTCATTTACGCAAACAATAACATATCGGTTCCATGAATTAAATCGCATAATTTCGTACAGTAGTCAATTATTATCAGGCATCTACGTCGCCACGGAGCAGTTTGACGTCGTCTAACGTTACCTACTCTTGCCATAGAGTATTAACCCTTCCTACGCTGTTGACGAAAATTGCCGTCTGCTGTTTTTCATTTTTGCTTTAATTCTTAACAAAAAACTGGTTTTGACAGCACATGAGAATCGTCTCCGCTGGGGACGATTCTCATGTGCTTTCAAAACCAGGTTTTTGTCGAGAAATATTGAAAATAAAACATTTCCAGCAGACGACAACATTTAATTCAGCGTAGTAAGGGTTAAGGGTACATACCCACTCAGTAGGTATAATATGTTCTGTATAATCGTATGAATTAAAATTGTGTCACTATTCCATCAGTTCTAAAAATTACGAGTGCCCGCTATACAGATATAATCATTTAGTAATATTTATTTGACTGATAGTGACTCGCGGTGGTACCAGGCTATCTTAATATGCAAATTAGGTATGATAGCTTTTAATTATTAATACTAATTAAATGCGTGACCTGAAAAACATACATATATTTGCGACAGATTATAAAGTATGATCATTGCACATCAAAAATTAAATAAATGGGTGGTGGTCGGGCGAATGAGACGGCGTAAATTAACGGTATGGGTTCCTCCTTATAGGAATCACGATTTGCCTGGTTTTGCCCTCAGGTACGTTTTTATCTTTGGCTCTTTAGTTACCTGGGAGTTTAATTGGGTTATTGCTCATTATAAAAGTAGTAAGATTATTACTGATCCTACTGCTTTTGTGATGGGCCAAGTGATTCTGGTGTGGCGAGGACCTGGCATCAGATCAGGATTATTCTGATTTCAGGGCTGAATATATAGTTTTGTTATTGTAAATATTCAGTTTTGATTTTGGGGATTTCCCCCCCCCCCCCATTTGTACATGTACTTGAACATGTACATGTACTTGTACAGGTATTATATGGGATTTAGTACTAAACCCATTGACCCGGCCTTAAATGACCTTAGCTGTTGATAGGTCGTTAAACCCCAACAAACAAACAAACAAACACAAATTAAATACAGAGCATGAATAGTAATGTCCGTTAACATTTAAGGAAACGCGGTTATGGCCCCTGATATCAGTGTGGAAATGTACGTCTGATATAAATTGTATAATAATGCCAATCAATACGTGGGGTAATGGTGAATGAATGTTTCTTTTGCCAGAAAATGGCATATCTACAGAATATACAAAACTATCTGTCTCCCTTTATAACCTACTGAGTGGGCATGTCATTTTTGCATTCGCTTTCAAAGTACAGTTCGCAAGCCCAAATACGATTTTGTATTGCATATCTACGGAGCCCGGCAGGAGACATGGATTTTTTTTATTAATTCGTTCCCACGAAATAACAATTCGTTCCCTCAATTTAACAATTCGTTCCCTCGAATTAACGATTCGTTCCTTCAATTTAACAATTCCTCCCTCGAATTAACAATTCGTTCCCACGATAGAACAATTAGTTCCCTCGAATTAACAATTCGTTCTCACGAAATGACAATTCGTTCCCACGAATTAACAATTCGTTCCCACGGGAACGAATTGTTAAATTCGTGGGAACGAATTGTTATATCGTGGAAACGAATCGTTAATTCGAGGGAACGAATTGTCATTTCGTGGGAACGAATTGTTAATTCCAGGGAACGAATTGTTATATCGTGTGAACGAATTAATAAAAAAAAAATCCATGTCCCCGTGTAAACCATTTTATCCCGTCAACACAGTGCGTATGTGCCGTGAAACACGGTGCCGTGAAACATTTTTGATATCCAGTCAATACTATTTTTGCATTTTACAGCCATTTGTAGGTGTTGACGGGATAAATAGAATAGTAGGTTAGTGCCGTGAATGGGAAAACATATCTGGCGCGGCACGGAAACGGGATGTGCTCGGCAGAGCCTCGCCCATCCCGTTTCCTGAGCCTTGCCAGATATTTTTTTCCCATTCACGGCACTAACCTACTATTCTCTATATTAGTTTCTTATATGGGTTTTTCTACTTTATATCATAGTATACGATGCAGTGCTGATAACGAGGGAGTTAGTATAGCCCTCTTATTTCACTGATCGCTTCAATGCAACGCAAATCGTAACTGAAGTAGATGCAAGTTTAAGAAATGACGTGTGTTATTATTTGCATAACATGTAATAAATTTTCTAAATTCATGTACGTTATGTAATACTAGTCCCCGGTAAATTCCATCTCTATGGTAATGATACTGAGCGTTATATTTCGGCCATGTAGTGTCGTTTTTCATTCAAAGTGTTGTGGGTGGTTGGTCTGGCGATCGAGACGGCGTACATTAAAAGTACATGCCCACTCAGTAGGCACAAGCTGTTTTTTATATCAGAGATATCATCAGAGACATTGTCTGGCAACTTAAACATTCATTCACCATTACACCACGTATTGATTGGCATTATTATACATTTTACATCAGACGTAAATTTCCACACTGATTTCAGGGGCGATAATCGTTTTTCCTTAACATGTTAACGGACAAAATACTATTTATTCTCTGTATTTATTTTTTGATGTGCTATGATCATAGTTTATAATCTGACGCATTTAATTAGTATAAATAATTAAAAAATATCATGCCTCATTTGCATATGAAAATAGCCTGATACTACCGCGCGTCACTATCAGTAAAATAAATATTACTAAATGATTATATCTGTATAGCGGCCACTTGTAATTTTTAGAACTGGTGGAATAGTGACACAATTATACACTTATTTCATTCCTATAAATAACAGTTTGTGCCTACTGAGTGGGTATGAACAGTGGGGTCAGCGTGTAAGTGCACACACGAACGAACACATGTTGGTTCCAACCTGTCGTGTTCGTTCAAGTTCGTGTGTACTCTTACACGCTGACCCCACTGTACCTTCAACGGTAGGGGTTCCCACTTATAGGATTTACAATTTGCTTGGTTTGGCCCTTAGGTACATTTTTAGCTTGGCTCTTGTGTTACCTGGAAGTTGAATTGGGTTATTGCCCATTATAAAAGTAGTAAGATTGTTTACAGATCCTACTGTTTTTGGGATGGGGCCAAGTGATTCTGGTGTGGTGAGAACCTGGCATCAGATCAAGATTATTCTGATTTCAGGGATGAATATATAGATGTTTTATTGTAAATGTTCAGTTCTGATTTTGGGACCCCGCTCCCTTGTACAGGTACTATATGGGATTTAGTACTAAACCTATTGACCCGGCCTTAAATGACCTTAGCTGTTGATAGGTCGTTAAACCCCAACAAACAAACAAACGGTAGTGTCGAAGAGGAAAGGAAATCAAAACAAACCGATTTCTTTGGAAGGTGGACTATGCGTGGGCGTACTTTCATCGCACAATAATCGTTATGCGTCTTCCGCACGTGTGAAATTCCGAGACATAGATGCCGTTTGTACTATTGTATATACCGCTGCACTTATTTATTATTCTGTTTGAGGCGAACGTGATTTAACGAAAATTGCGATAATATTGCGATACTATCGAGAAACGGTTGTAAATCTGTCGCTTTCTGATCTATTATTTATGTCTAGTTTTCTACAGTAGATGTGATATGAAATAAACTGACAATCAGTTAATCAATCAAGCAGTTAAAACAAGGCGGATTGACATTTTCTGAATTACTTGCAAGTCATTACTGATACAGTGGAACATCTCTAAACCGGACACCCTCAGGTGTCCGCTTTAGAGATTCTCCACTGTATATATCAGGGCCCGGTTGTTCAAAACATCCGTTAGCTTAACGGACTGTTAAATCCTTAACTGAATGGTTAAAATCTCTGTTTTAACAGAGATTTTAACCATTCAGTTAAGGATTTAACAGACCGTTAAGCTAACTGGTGTTTTGAACAACCGGGCCCTGACGTTCTGCGACTCAAAGACACGTGTGTCCACTTTGAGATCACGAGTAGTATACATTTCGTTGGAGATACATTGTAGATTACTATAAAACCAGCAACAATAAGCACAACCCTGTTTTCTGTGTGTCCGGTTTAGAGAGGTTCGTGTGTACTATATGTATAGTGTACATCCATACAATACCATAGGTTATATTCAAATGTACAGGAAGATCGAGACCAGTTCGTCCAACTGTCTCTTCCTAGTTGCCCCTTGGTCGTCTATCCCCGCTGGTATATCCACTAGAAATCCGGTTGTATTACCGGACAAAGCCAGGGTAGATGGACAGAAACAAACCCATCCCACACAAACACGACATCTTCTATCTTCCTTGTTTGTGATACCTCTGTAGCCGATTTCATCAAAATTGCAAAGTATACTTTTCTAGCAAAGTATACTTTGAGGGAGTAATCATTTATTTTTCCTGAAATGCATTATTTCATATAGAACCAACAAATGCATATATTTCATGATTAAAAGTATGCAGAATTATTATACTGAATTTATTACATTATCACAGCCAAATTGGCTGTGATAATGTAATAAAGTCAGTATAATGAAAATTAATAAATTTATCATAAAATTGAAAATTTGTCCCTCAAAGTATACTTTGCTACTAAAGTATACTTTGCAATGTTGATGAAATAGGCCTCTGGTAGTGTACAGTGGCTGATCCAGCTCCTGATCATAGCACACAGAGGGTGACACGCACTTGTATAGAACGCCAAACCTACATAAACTCAAACAAGTATTGCTAGCTGTAAATAATTAGATCTAACATTAAATATTTAGAGCTAGCATTAATTATTTGAGTTTATGTAGATTTGGCGTTCCTGGAACGACAAATCTACATACATTCAAATAACTATTGCTAGCTCTAAATAATTAGAGCTAGCATTAAATATTTAGAGCTAGCACCAAATTATTTAGATAGCTATTTAAATGATTTGCAGCTAGCTTTAAATATTCAGAGTTGGCAATAATGATTTGAGTTTATGTTGATTTGGCGTTCCATACACGTGTGCACGATTATATTCCGTATGTACTCTGTGAACATTTTGTCAACTTTTTACTTTATTTATCAAAAATATTGTAAATATTGTAAACGGATTTAATGAAATTACGCAAATGTCCGAAGGTACAAAATCACATGGCGTGTCTCAAGTATTATGTTCATTGAATAGCGACAAACCTGCGCCCTGATCAGACTGTGCGGATGCGCAGGTTTATCTGAGACGATGCTAGTCGCTCGCGTAAGGTTCCTTTTTGCAGCCCGAACCGATATGTGGCTGTGACTGGAGAAATGTGGCTTATTGGTTTTGCGTTCAATGTAGCTCCAGATCAGCCTGTGCATCCGCACAGTCTGACCAGGATCTACATTGTTCGCCATTTCATCAATGAAACACCCGTTATTATTCTAACAATCACCATAGATCGTTACTACATGGGTGTTCTATTTTATCAGGAGCTACACTCCCATAAATCCCATAAGCCCCAGTTATCCAGTCAGATCCACACGCCATGTGATGTTGTACCTTCGAACATTTGCCTAATTTAATTAAATACATTTACAAAATTTACAATTATTTTCATAATTAAAGTCAAAAGTTGACAAATACCGCATGTACTCTGAACATTTTGTCAACTTTTGACGCCATTTACGGAAAATATTGTAAATTTTGTAAACGTATTTAGAAATTACACAGATGTCCGAAGGTACAAACTCACATGGCGTGTCTCATATAGTATTATATTGTCCGTTCTAGACCGCTATTCAGCTCTGTTGTTGATTATCGTTGTATATCTCGGTTCTCTAGTGTTCCTACGCGCTGTAGATACGGGAATACATTTCGAAAAATTTACGACAGCCGCTTGACAGCCTGCTCTATTCTCCTCATATTTATGTCCTGTAATTAAAGGTTAGGCTTCTAAATCTCCCTCTGTTTGACTTTTCCCATCTATCGTGTGCAATCTGAGCGTTGAGTGGCAACCGCGCGGGGTCAACCCGGGTCGCGCCAACAGGGCCGCCCAAGCTATTTAGGCTTGTCGCTTGCATCCTTGAAAAGTCATAAATCACACGAGTTAATTAGAAAATATCCGCAAATATAAAGAAATGAAAGGGGATCTTAAATCATGTTTGAATAGACATGCCGCGGCGGTTGTAAATATCCCTTCTCAGCTGCGGGTAGGAGGGTACCCCCATTATGTAGGTGCAGCTCATTGTGCTGTTCATGGTTCCAGTGTGATTTACACGGTACTACATGGCTCTGACAGCTTTATGTGGGGCTCCATTGTAGCCATGGTTTTATAAACATCACCAATTTTGGCAGATATCGATAAAATGTTAATAGTACTTGTACCGTTTTGTCATTTATTATGCTAATAATATGTTTGGTGTATTGTTCGGTTAATACCCAAGCCTAAATATTGCTTCAGTCAGACCGAATTAATGAACGCGAATGAATAATAAATAACAGTAACTGTTGTGGCTTTTTTTTCCAGACCTCGTTTAAAGTGAACACCAGCAACACACTACAGATTTAAATCGGACTTCCATAAGCGCTATATAAAAACACATCGCCATAGGTATTGAAGCGCTATAAAAAACACATCGAATTTAAAGGTATTATGAACAACTTTTTTATTTTTGTAAATAATACAATTTGATAATACGAAATAAATGTTGAAAACCGCATGTAAAAATAACAAATATTAAAAACATTACAATTTCTAATGCTTTGATTTAACGACGGCACTGGCTCGATGACTACACTGGCTGGCTCGATGACTACACTGGCTACACTGGCTCGATGACTACACTGGCTCGATGACCATGCATGTTGAGACCGACTATTTAAGTCCCCATCCGATAGGACTAGGCTAGCGCGGAGATGTATTGCCCAAGGACATGCCGCATTTAATAAATATATTTTGTAAACAGACACGACAATGACATAAATGACAGTGAACCCCATCTAAATTAAAGATAATGGTATTGCTAGGGTATCCGGGTTAGAGAGGTTCTATTGTATATGCATGCGTTCGTGATTTCGTGTGTGTGTGCGTGTGAGCGTACATTGATGCATACACTATCGCCTGTGTTAATCTTCCCGTTCATTTCTTTATTTAAAAATAGTTTAATAGTGTGCTTGAAAGCTATCAGCTTCATTGACTGAGCCTGAGCTGTGCTACAGCTTAGGCTCAGACAATCAAATTGCGAGTTGTCATTGCCAATTTATCCCGTCAACACAGTGCGTATGTGCCGTGAAACACAGTGCCGTGAAACATTTTTGATATCCAGTCAATACTATTTTTGCATTTTAACGCCATTTTTATGTGTTGACGGGATAAATAGAATAGTAGGTTAGTGCCGTGAATGGGAACAAATATCTGGCGCGGCACGGAAACGGGATGTGCTCGGCAGAGCCTCGCCCATCCCGTTTCCTGAGCCTTGCCAGATATTTTTTCCCATTCACGGCACTAACCTACTATTCTCTATATATTTTCGGAATCGTTGATAATCTGGGCAAGGTTAACGCAGGCGGTTGGGAATTTGTACGCATTGGGTCCAGCCATACCCCATCTCTATTAATGCATTCAGTGGGTTTTTTCAACCCAGATCTCGATTTCTTATTCCCGGCATAATAAACAAACCCTAATTCAGACACGCCATGCGATCTTGTACCTTCGGACATCTGCGTATTTACATTAAATACGTTTACAGAACTTACACTATTTTTCATAAATAAAGTCAAAAGGTGAACAAACCTTTCAGAGTACATGCGGAATATAATTCCGCATGTACTCTGAAAATGTTGTCAACTTTTGACGCCATTTACGGAACATATTGTAAATTGTGTAAACGTATTTCATGAAATTACGCAGATGTCCGAAGGTACAAAATCACATGGCGTGTCTCCTATGACGTGCACTGGGGCTGTTGGAGCGGGAGAAAGCCCGTAAACTATATCTGTGATTTGAATCTGACATTATAAATATGCATTAAAATGATAAATGCTCCATATGTCTTGGGGATTTATCATCTATATGGACATCGCCAGGCTCCGGCTTTTGCTTTTGATTTACTACCTAACATTAAACACGTGGCCCGCCATGACAAAATAGGTCACATTGAGTGGGTTTCCAGAGATGTTGCATCTAAATAAATGTAATTAGGTTACTGCGGCTATCACATCCGAAAGTGAAGTGATATCTTACAAACATAATTAATTGTAGGCTCCGATCAGACTTTCACATTTGCTATCAGATCAATGGCTACATCGGCGATGAACGCATTTAAGTCAATTTTGCAATAGCACGGCTCATGTACAGACCGATAAAGATACTCTGCTTGATAGCCGATCTATCGTACATCAAAAAACGCACAACATGATATTTGCTACAATCAGGGTAGACCTAGATAAGACTGCACAGATCAGGAATATTGATCATGATCTACCGTCGGTAGATCATGATCAATATTCCTGATCTGTGCGTCCGTGTTTGCTATAAACCTAACACGTAACTCGAAGTACGAACATATGTGAACGCTATGACTAAATGATATACGCGTCCTTAAATGCAAAGTTGCCTACTTTGTTTCACGGTTTGATCAAATGTCTCATTATATAGCTCTTGTGACTTTACAACGCTCGAGATTTGAATATAAATTGTCTCACCCGTCCAATGAATCATAAATGGAGAACTTTAACGCATATAAATTTGTCAAATTATGGCTTTAGGATCGCTCATAGCCATTTTGAGAAGCCATATCATCATTCAAATGGTCTACTATTTTAATAAAGTTGGTCGTAAATATTACATGGACAATACAGAGATTGCGAAGTTCCTTGAGATTTGAAGATGATTTGATTAAATTCACGAGAAGATAATAAATAAAAGTATTACGTTGCCTATACAATTATTCTCCCGCTCCTAAGCTCCATTGTACAAAGCCGCTTGCGTTAATCGTATCCAGATTATCAACGTGTCTGGGCATCTAGTGGCAATGCACAAGCACAATATTATAATATTTTGAAATAGAGAAATTCACAAATATTGACACAATTAGCGCAGCGGGTGTGTAGCCGTTATGTTTGAAATGAGACTATTCTCATGCGCTGTCAAAACATGTTTTCATCAAGAGATACTTCTCTATGAAAACATGTTTTGGAAGCGCATGATAATCGTCTTTTGACGACGCATGATAATTGGAATAACAAAATTGAACAGCGTTCAGTGAACAGGTACATTGTATTGTATGTTTAGTCATAAGACAGTTGGCTCGATGCAATAAACGGCCCTTCTATTTTTCTGGTGCAGCAAGATTTACAGCGACAGTTCTCCCCAAATGATACTCAGATTTTGAAAATCAAACGACTTGACGTCAATGTATACTCTTTCCATTTGTGAAACAAAATATAATCACCATCAGAAACATATCCTGCAATTATCATAGTAATCGATAACAGCGTCTCTGGTTACTGTCCGTCACTCAAATCACGTGACAGGGGTGTATTAACTCGGCGGTCTGGTTGGACGCTGGACTTGATTTATTGCGCCGGCTGGTCGTGAGACGGGGCGGGTGACCCCCATCTATAACCCTGAATAATGTCGTCGGCGGCGGCTCAGTCTGGTCAAGAGGTCCCATCCATTTCTCCAAACAAGGGCGGGTGCGTCACAGTATTGAGATACATGTACATGTATGGCTGGTGATATGTTGTTCTGCTTCATAAAACGATCAGGGGCCCGTTTAACTAAACTTCGTACAACTAAGATGTTCGTAAGCGCAAATTTAGGATCGTCTGGAAATTTTAATTGATAGATTTGCATTTATTGAGCATAGGCTGCATATGCAGCCTATGCTCAATACATGCAAATCCAATAATTGTTTACAAGAAAACATTGCTAATGTGAAATTTACAGACTATCATAAATTTGCACTTTCGACCATTTTAGTCATAAGAAGTTTAATGAAACGGGCCCCTGGTGCTGCTTTTTATGGTGACTCGTTAGGAACATTTGAAAGGGCCAGTGGCAATAGAGCGGTAGTATAAGGTATAAGGGACTTAGCCTTTTGTTCTACTGACCCCTTCATTTCTTAGTATATTGGCGACAATTGAGAACATTATTTCGTTTACACGCCGCGTAGTGACGATTTTTTATTTGCGATTCCGCTCGACGTAGAAACGAGCAAAATGATGTTTACTGTTTGTCTGTACGCGGAGAAGGAGCGAAGATGAAGAGACGGTCCATAGCCACCATATATGGCTGGTGGCATGTTGTTCTGTTTGATTGAACATTGTTTTATTGTGGCTCGTTAGGGACATTTCATCTTTTCGTTTCTAAACCGCATATAACATGTATGTAGCCGAACATTAAGGACCTGGGGACGTTTCACTAAACTTCGTACGACTAAAATGTTCGTAAGTGCAAATTTAGGATCGTCTGTAAATTTCAATTGATGGATTTACATTTATTGAACATAGGCTGCATATGCAGCCTATGCTCAATAAATGTAAATCCATTAATTGAAATTTCCCGACGATCTAAATTTGCACTTACGACATCTTCGTCGTACGAAATTTTGTGAAACGGCCCCATGAAAATTCGTTCTTTCGTTTCTACGCTGCGTAGAGACGAATATTAAGATTAGTATCGTACGTCTCTATTCGGCGTATAATTGAAACGTAGATGGTAGTTAATATTGCTAATTTTTATATGTACACGATAAACCACCGAAGAGACACAGATTTGATTCACCCAAAAAAAAAAAATGTTTTCAAATTAAAAATATGTGCGTCGGCCGGGAATCGAACCCGGATCGACTGCTTGGAAGGCAACCATGCTAACCTTTACACCACCGACGCATCAGTGATTACTACAGCAACGGGTTGCCAGGTAACACATGTACCACAAGATAGCAGTGGCGAGCGATATTGTGCATTTAAAGTAACCTTTCAGTTTGAAATTTGATGTACATAGTTATTTTAGACCGTGCTATTATCGTTCAGATTGTAGATAACACGTATTGCAATAGTGTATAGTGTGAACAATAAGTGTATATAAGTCTACAACACTGCAGTGTTCCTGATAAGCAATGCATGTTTTAATTGACTTATCAATACGTGTTATGTGCACGTGCATGTTCTCTATCTTCCTATGCTGTCAAACCCTAGGTGGGGACTTAAACAGACATGCGTCAATCTGACAAGGGGGTTAATAGAGTTGCAGTAAAAGACACGAAGTACATAAAAGTAAAAACAGAGCTGAGAACCTAGGGTGAGGGACGGTGGTCAATCTGGCAGATAGCCATGTTGAACTGTTCTATTGAGGGTAATGTTGGAACCCCTATTGGGAGGGAGTTCCATACTGATATTGTATGAGGAAAGAAGGACACTTTATAATAGTCTTTCGTGGCGGTTGGTAAGCGGTATTGGAGAGGGTGAGACTCGCATTTGCCTGTGATTTAGGGACAGATATGAATGGCTAGGTACGGTAACAAGGTAATTTGTAGCATTTCAGTAACACTAGAGGTGCGGTCATAGTTGCGCATGGTCCAGCGAGCTGCCCTCCTCTGGATGATCTCGAGCTGGTAGATTGAAGTATCTGTATATGGTGACCAGACGGAGGAACAGTATTATAGGCTGTCGATTTTTGTTTTCCAGAGTGAACTTTTCGGTTTCGTTTGAGAAATCCTAGTGTCTTGTTTGCTTTTTTGCTTATTCGGGTGATGTGATTGTTCCAGGACATATCTGAGGAAATTTCTACCACATGATATTTTGCAGAGGAGACTGATTAGAGTACAGTGTTATGTAGATTGTATGTGGTGGGAATATGGTGCTTGAGTTTTGTAATGTGGAGGACTTGACATTTGGACGGATTAAATTCCACATCCCACATGTTTTCCCAAATTTCTAGTTCATCTAGGTCGTTTTGCAATATTGTAGATTGACCTAGTGAGTTTAAATTGATGTAAATTGCGGTGTCTGAATAGTCTGACCTTGGATTGTACATGTTCATATAAGTCATTGATGTAGATTAAGAAGAGTAAGGGTCCGAAAACAGAGCCCTGTGGGACACCATATAACTGGTCTGATGACGCCCCATTTACAACTACTGACTGGTATTCTTCCATGGATAACTTTGTCAAATGCTTTACTAAAGTATAAAAGGATCAGGTCGATTTGTTTGTGTGCTATATATAGATTTTAGTAAGTCTTCCACAAGCATCAACAATTGAGTCTCACATGAGCGCTTTTCTCGGAATCCATGTTGCATGTCATGTAATAAGTTTTCTTTGTTAAAGTGTTTTTTTTTTTGTATTTCAATTTTTTTTTATTCTCTTTGTTACATATAATACATACATGTGCATACACAATTTTACAATTTATGTGTACAAAATGATTGAACAATTGAACATTTTTTTTGTCTTAGTATATGTGACATGTAACAACGAGTTTTTATATGATAATGTGTATGGGTGTTGTGGGTATACATGGGTGCGGGGGTTTGGGTCTTGGTTAATGCAACAAAAAAAAGAGAGAACGTTTTTGGCATTACTAGTATATATATATCTATGTGTGGGTACTTTGGTATACGTTTTGTTAGTTGAAGTGAAAAGCATTCCATTTTGTATTAAATTGCAACAGTTTATCTTTCATTGTCGCAATTGTCTCTTCAATTAAGATTGTTTTCTGTAGATACATGTTGAATGAGTTTAGTGTTGGCAGTGTTGAGCAACATTTACATTTGAATATAAAATATTTTGCTAGAAGGATAATGAAATTAATTAGAACCGACCTTTGTTTAGATACTACGTTAATATTACAAAATGATATGTGTTCGTAATTTAGATGTGCATTGTAATTTAGTTTCGATTTCAATAATTCATATATTTCCAACCAAAATGTTTGGATAGTTTGACATTCCCAAAACATATGTTTATTTGTTTTGTAAAAAGATACTTACATAAATTGAATATACATTCGCATTACATGTACATGTATGTACATTATATTATCCGTTTTATAATTCTCATATATAATTGGGATCTTCTTATAACACATTTTGCCAGTGGCAGCCATATATCGTGGAATAATATTCAAACTGTCAAAGTCGACGTTGCTTTTGGATGAATTATTGTGGAATAATTTACAATTCCAAGGAGAATTCGCCCATACACAGAAAACAATGCATTTAGCTCGATGTAATAATATAGACTTCTTACATGTCCCACAACTGAAGACCCAGACCAACCTGCGCATCCGCGCAGTCTGATCAGTGGCATCACTGTTTGCCATTTAGTCACATTGCAATCAATGTGGATCTGCACACATCAGAGAGAAGTGTATTGACGGCGGTGAGCATGCCTGATTTACTGAATGGCGAAGAGCATATGCCCTGATCGGACTCGGGGGCTCTGCTGGATGCATACGTCGTAAGGCGCCTTTTTCCAGTTTTAGCTCATTTATTGGATCTTATGACGTTTGTGCTATATGCACGTCTAGCTCTACGTTCAGTCAATCGCTGTCGTTAGCTTATAAACACATTTTCTTCGGAACTTTGCAGATGAACATATTTAACACTTTGAACCAGAAAGCCTGCTATAGCGGTTTATTCAAACAGTGCGGATCCCGATGAGCCGGCACGTAACGAGCCGTCTCATCAGGATCTGCACTTTTTGAAAGTACTTTTTGTATTTTTTGAGAACAGAAAATAATCCCTTTTCATAAATTGACTAGTCTGAAAACCATTTTGTGACTGTTGGATTGGTTGCAAAATTAACATATCAAAATACATTCCAGTTACATAGGGGTGAAAGGGTTAAGATGCTTAGTATCTACACTGGTCTTACATCATAGTATGCTATTTTTTGTCTGCCAATGGTCCAAATCAATGCGACGTTTGCGCTGCATTCACTTTCATATTGTTAGCTAATACAATCAATGCAGTGCTGTTAGCTAATAAACACATTCTGGTCGCAACTGTTCAAATGACCCACTGTAATTAAATGAAGAAACTGATCAGTATCTACACTGGTCTTAAATGGTCAAATGCTATTTTTGTCAGTCAGTGTCCAAAATATATGAGACGTTTGCGCTGTATGCTCTTCTACATTGTCAGCCATTCAATCAGTGGTGTTACCTAATACGCACATTCCGTCTGAACTTTCTTGATGAATCTACCCAATGATATGAGGAAGCTGATCAGGATCTACACTGGTCTAACATGTTCCAATGCCATTTATTGCCAGCCGTTAGCCCATATACGTGTCTCGTAGAAACACATCTGGGGTATTTCAATTCCTGAATGTGTCAGCATTAGTGCTATATCTGACGGCGCGTGGCTCCCTTTGTTTTCATTGAATTAAATATTTGCTTTTCGGTTCTTGCGTTTGTCACCATCTAGATGGGCTGTCATGATTTGACAACATAATCATCATGTTACGGCTAATTCGTGACAAGCTAATTACAGTTGTCTTGGAAATGAAGTTAGAAAGCGACGTGAGCTGTCAGGGGAGCGTCAATACCGGAATTTACCAGAAATCGGGAATGATCGGAATATAGGCCAGACGGTGAAGTTATCTTACTTACGTTACCCTAACCAGAATTCTCTGTCTGTAACGCAGTGCGACTTGTAAGTCGCCCTGCGTTACAGACAGAGAATTCGGGTTATCGTTCCCCATACAATTGTTTTATTTGTAAGTTTGAGGTCGTTTCTCAGGTATTCTATAGAGGTCACTAATCATTGACGTGGGTGGGGTAATTTGTTACTGACGATTTCGGAAATGTATGGGGACATGCTAGCTATAGTATGTGGATACATGTGCAGCGCTCCAGATAAGCTGCGTATTTGCTTAAATACCCAATTAAAATTGCCAAAAACCCAATTGAAATCAGAAGTAGCGAGTATCAAAAAGCAATTACAATTTTGTGGTACATTTATCATGCTGCAGAAAGCAATAAACAGACCACAAATATAGCATATTTTTCTTATTTTCTATGAAAACACATCTTGGTATTTCATTAGAATTGTCTCCAAGGAGACAATTATAATGCAATGCAAAGACATGTTTTCATTTCGAAGAAAACTATTCAATACTTGCTGTCAGTTGATGTGTAAACAGTAGAGTGATTTTATTTTACCAAATTAAAATTGTGATATACCCAATTGCTTCAGAAATGCTGGAGTGAAAATACTCAATTACTAATTTCTTATCTGGAGCCCTGCATGTATATGCACGAGTTCCACAGCTCCTAAAGTCGCGTAAAATGATTTCTCGGCGGAACGAGTGGCACATATCCACATACAAATTAAATAACCTTTTTATTATATACATGTACGCCCATCACTCGTAATTTATATCCGCTATATACAAAATGTAAATAAAATAAACAAATTAGAGGTACATGTAATTTAGAAGGAGTTATTTTCCGAGGTGAAACGAAGTTCCGGCATTGACCAACAAAAACTCACGAGACGCCACTATGGACAAACTATTGATGGCTTGCATTCCATTGTGTTTCAAATGGACACGAAAATACGTATATAATAAATAGCCAATATCACGTGTTGTACCAATTTGTCCTGGGTTGTCTTGTAATTTGACTGGACTATTATTATTACTGACAATGTTAGAACATTTGCAATATGCTCTGTCAGTGGAGGTTCGCAAACAGTGTTGAATGGAGGTCATGCACAATTTCTAAATAAATATTGAAATGTGATTGTGACTGGTGAAATGGGTTTATGGGATTTCTGACCAGTGTAGTTCTTGATCAAATAGCACACTCGCGTAGCATTATAGTGATCTGTATTTCTTGTTAGAAGCACGACTTGTGTTTCCTGGATTGGATTGGCGAATAGTGCAGATCCTGGTCAGCCTGTGCGAATGCACAGGCTGACCTGAATCTACACTGGTCGCAAAACCAATAATCCCCATTTCTCCACAGCCACATTTAAGCTATATTCAGGCTTCGCATATGGTATACATGGATGGCAATGGTCATGGTGAGTTATGGTTTATATCATGTGTATGTGTGATTTGATTAATAACAACATTCATATGTACAACGCTCATTGTACATGTATCAAGGTGTATGATCACGTGGTACTAACAACAACAACAGATACTGAAATTTCCAGAATCCATCTGATTCAAAGTATGTATTCTTTTATATTGTCCTTATTATGTAACGGATTTTGATGAAATATGGCGCATCAAACGCGTCTTGTTAAGCTGCATTTGGTGGTCTCTGTATTTTCGCCCAAACTTCTGTCGTTATTGCGAAGAATCGATTTCCGTGTCTCCGATTCTTCGCAAAAACGACATAAGTCTGTGCCAAACTCCATGGACCACCAAATGCATCTCACGAAGATGCGTTTGCTGCGCCATATTCATCAAAATCCGTTGCATATTAAGGAACATATAAAATAGTACTTACTTTGGAGAGGGCGACGTTGTTGTTGTTGTTGTAACCACGTGATCATGCACCTTGTGTATTATCATATCTAGATTAGATTTATGGACATTAAAGAAACGGAGCTGGAAATAATAAATAGAAAAGTACCCCGTGGCACATAATCGAGAATACTTACGAGAAATTCCCAAAGCGGGTGAATAACTATAACTACACTGCTGTGACTGGAGATGTAGGGCTTAAGGGATTTGTGACCAGTGTAGCTCCTCGTCAAATAGCACACTCATGTAGCCTGATCACCATCTATATTGCTTGTTAGAAGCATGGCGGATGATTCACCGATGAATAGCGAACAGTGCAGGGGCCCGTTTCATTAAACTTCTTACGACTAAAATGTTCGTAAGTTCAAATTAAGATCGTCTGTAAATTTCAATTTATGGATTTACATTTATTGAGCATAGGCTGCCTATGCAGCCTATGCTCAATAAATGTAAATCCAATAATTATTTACAAGAAAACGTTGTTAATGTGAAATTTACAGACTATCATAATTTTGCACATACGAACATTTTAGTCGTACGATGTTTAGTGAAACGGCCCCCTGGTCCTGATCCTGCACAGGCTGATCTGGATCTACACTGGTCGCAACACTCATAAAGCCCATTTCGCCAGTCACAGCTACATATATGAGCTGGGTAGTATTGACATGTTCGGTTACAAGCACGGTTCGTCAACATGTACGTGGAGATAATCAGCGGATTATCGATCGTACACGCGGACAACCGTGCTCTAAGTAATGTATCCAACGCCCATACCCATATTGTGTCTAGTTCTAGCAACTGTCACACGGGTATATATGGAAGCGTCCTGGTGCCAATGCTAAAATATATTTATCTCCTAATTAGGAGATAATACCTCCTAATTAGGAGATAGTAACTCTTAATTAACTCATAATTAGGAGATAATAAGTTCTAATTATGAAATAGTAACTCCTAATTGGAGGTATTATCTCCTAATTAGGACTTATTATCTATGTCAATGCTAAAAACAATTGTATCTCCTAATTAGGAGATATAAGTCCTAATTAGGATATAGTAAGTCCTAATTAGGATATATTAAGTCATAATTAGGAGATATTACGTCCTAATTAGGAGATATTAACTCATAATTAGGAGTTACTATTTCCTAATTAGGATTTAGTGTCTTCAGATTAGGAGATACTGAGTCCTAATTAGGAGATAGTAACTCCTAATTAGAAGATAAATATATTTTAGCCTTGGCACCTGGGGGCCGTTTCACTAAACTTCTTACGACTAAAATGTTCGTAAGCGCAAATTTAGAATCGTCTGTAAATTTCAATTGATGGATTTACATTTATTGAGCATAGGCTGCATATGCAGCCTATGCTCAATAAATGTAAATCTAACAATTATTTACAAGAAAACATTGTTAATGTGAAATTTTGCACAATTTTGCACTTACGAACATTTTAGTCGTAGGAAGTTTAGTGAAACGGGCACCTGGACGATTCCATAGGTATAACCTCCGGCATATGGATAGAGGCGGGATAAAGATAATTTGTATTGTCATGTTACCGTCTTAGTGGCGGCCAGACAATACATAACTGTCAAGATGATTTCACGATATGCCATTTCGAGTGCCCGCTACATGAAAGTACATCGTAATTGTTACCGAGGTGTGCATCGCTCCTTGTCTACTGTGAACATATACTTTGCAGGAACAAGTAATTAAACTCATGGGACGTTGCGTTCATTGTGGTATGTACAACAGTTGATTTGCTTAATGCTTGCGAGAAGACTGGAATCAACGCACTTTAAACATATCAAATGTTTTCCTTTCCACAGTAAAGCCATGGTTTTATTTCTTAAATATAGCAGCCGCGGTCTCCAGAATGTACATTGCAACAGTTACGTCAATTGAATTTAGTAGGATTAGAATATATAGAGTTTATTCAACTACCATTTTGATATACCGGATTTATTTCCCGAGACATCTGGAAATCCGACAAATAAACGAGTGCAGAGCA
This sequence comes from Conchocele bisecta, assembly GCA_029237695.1. Lineage (NCBI taxonomy): Eukaryota > Metazoa > Mollusca > Bivalvia > Lucinida > Thyasiridae > Conchocele > Conchocele bisecta. The sequence goes on from CM055267.1 coordinate 68,009,992, forward strand.
CTCGTTTCTTTGTCGGATTTACAGATGTCAAGGGAAATAAATCCGGTATTTCAAAATAGTAGTGGAATAAATTGTATAATACATGCTTTTCGAAAAATGTGAAATTTGCTCTTAATCCAGCTTATAACGTTGCCAAAATTAACAATTTTCACGTTAGCGTATGAATTCTTTCTTCGCCGGAAATGACGCCAAAGCGCGACGTCAATTACGTCTCGCGAACGCCTAGGAGAAAATATTTCCTTCAAGCAAATAAATCCCTCCAGAATCACGGTAAATCACTGGGTAACATGTAGTATAATCATTTCAACTTGTTAACATCAGAATGTCCGTCCTTCCCAAAATGAAGCGAATTACAGAGACACGATATCACACTGCTTCCAGACATAGGTCAGAATGTATATTCTCAAAGCAGACTGTGGCCCGCTGCCTACTGAAATAGTGTTTTCAGGTTGGGTGTATTCTGGGAACCCATGTTAAGGCTACACTGTGGGCTTAGGTTGTCAGCTGGCGTTTCATTCGCCATGTTCATGCTTAAGTTGTACGGTTTTCGGACTGAACATTTTAGTTATTTTTATTATTTATCTTCTTGTCTGCACAGACGTATATGTTGTGACCACCATTTGAACCGTCTCGTCTAGACGGTTCAAATGGTGGTCACAGCATATACTTCGGTGATGTTACCTTCATTGAGAAATGAAGAGAAAATGCTAGTTAAATTTAGATACATGTGAATGGGCGTCCCGAATAAAATGGGTAAGTATGCCGTCTATATACCAAAATGTAAGTAACCAGAACGTTTTTAAAATCAACGTAAATTGTATACTCAAATTCGATAGCTTTCAATATCCCCATCTATGATGATAGTGTCTGTTTTAGATTGCCTTATTTAAGTATGTATATGCCTGAAATACGGTGAAGAAATGGTGACTGTTTCAAAAAATGTTCCACTATACATGTGTCCTTTTTTCACACTTTCCCGGTAACTTCATAAGCACGTGCAATAACGTCTCCACGTCGCCCATTTAGTTCCCATCAAGAGTGGAATACTCCCTATATCTTAGTCTAGTTTCAACATCAAAGCGGCCAAGGTGAGTTGTTGATAGACGCTTTGTATCGAGTCGCATGACAAATGCATATTTAACTGACAAACACGCAACTTATTCAAATGTAACGACATATCCTGAAGTGTTTATTGCGAACTAATATCAGCAAAAAGTATTTGGAAATTGATGGACAATTTTATCAGCTATATTCTGACGCGTAGACGCGTTTATTCAACTCATGGATAAAATGACACCGACATTCGGTGACTGTGAACAAACGGGGCTTAAGTCATAACATGTGTGAGCATTGTAGTCTGAGATCAGCCTGAACAGCCTCGCAGTATGAACATGGCATGTACAGTGTGGTCAGCGTGTAAGTGCACACACGAACGAATACGACAGGTTGGAACCAACCTGTCGTGTTCGTTCGTGTGTGCACTTACACGCTGACCCCACTGTACTGCTCGCCGGTTAGTCATGGAATCTTCTACCATGATCTTAAATGTACATGCCCGCTCAGTAGGCACACAATGTTCTTTATAGGAATTAAATAAGTGTATAATTGAGTCACTATTCCAACAGTTCTAAAAATTACGGGTGTCCGCTATATACAGATATAATCATTTAGTAATATGTATTATACTGATAGTGACTCGCGGTAGTATCAGGCTAATTTCATATGCAAATGAGGCATGATATTTGTTAAGAAAACATTATTTTCGACAGGTTATAAAGTATGATCATTGCACATAAAAAATAAATACCGAGAATAAATAGTAATGTCCATCAACATTGTAAGGACCCTACTGTCTGTTTCACGAAAGCTGCCCAAATTTTACGGCCATATAAACAATTCAAAAGCAATATTTTTTTGGATAATATTAAATAAAAGGAAAATTTATGAATGAGCCTTCTTTTTATTTCGAGACATTTGGTAAAATATTGTTTTTATTGCGAAAAAACAATTTCCCCATGTTAAATACCTATAGACATCTTCACGGAGTGAAGACGTCTATAGGGATTTAACATGGGGAATTTTTTTTTTAATTTTAGAAATACTGGACCGATTTTTAAAATTTAACTTTTGTTTTCTTAGTTAGATCATATCCAATCTATCTAGTCAGGTTTCGGAGTCAATTTCCAATTGTTTTCGTTTTTTGACTCCTCCCACACTTCCTTACCACTTTTTCCCCCATGTTAAATTCCCATAGACAAATCCTTTTTTCTTAATAAAATCAATATTTGACCGAATTTCACGAAATAAAAAGAAGGCTCATTCTTAAATTTTCCTTTAATTTAATATTATCGAAAATAATATTGTTTTTGAATTGTCTATATGGCCGTAAAATTTGGGCAGCTTTCGTGAAACAGACAGTAATTACCTTGTTCAAGGAGAGGAACTCTATAAGATAGCAATCTTTCGTTCCAATCCTTTTTACACTGCTTGTATACCGAAAATGATGTAATTATTATTTAATAAAATATGTTTATACCAACATTGTAAGGACACACGGTTATCGCCCCTGACATCAGTGTGGAAATTTACATCTGTTATAAAATGTATAATAATGCTAATCAATACGTGAGACAATGGTGAATGACTGTTTATTACTACTAACAATCATTGTGATATGTACACGACTACAGGACGCAATACCAGACCTGAAGTCAGACTTGGTACACAGGACATACATCTAATTTCTGCAGTCAATCCCATTTGGGCCGTTGGTTGAGGAAAGAGACGTGGCGACATTTGCGACATAGCCCGACATAGCTACTCATCCGTGTAGTCTGATCAGGACGATGTTCGCCATGCGGTGACGAACGTATCCGTACTATCACAACGGTTGGGAAAAACCCAGACTGTGTGACTGCGCAAGATTAACAGGATTCGGCATTGCTGCTAATGTAGCATGATACCTTTCCTCAGCCGGCGGCCCATTTCTATGCAATCAGCGCAGTTTTTGCAAGTACGTCAGTCATTAAGCTTGCCAGCACAGCTGCCACAGTCACAGATACAACACTGTATGGTTCGGTTGCATGTATGTGTCTATGACTGGGGACATGGAGCTTATTGTATGTGTCGCCAGTGCAGCTCCTGATCAAATAGCACACTCCTGTAACATGATAACGATCTATATTTTTGCTAGAACCATGACCGGTGTTTAATTGATGGAAGGTGAACAATGCAGGTCCTGATTAGACTCTCGGATAAACAGGCTGATCTGGATCTGCACCGGTCGCAAACCCATAAGCCCTGTTTCTGTAGTCATAGCTACATATATACGTGTCTAGCACGCACGCAGGCACACATCGACACATGAAACTAAGCTGGTGGTAGGTTAGAACACACCAACTAGTTTTACAATATAATTTAAACCGAATCCTATTCTTATGGATGCTGTGGGACCTATACTTGTACATGACCAGCAGCCAGTCTGTACTGGTTCTGCATGAATTAAACAATAGGTTCACTTACTCCTAAGAAAGAAAATCCAACCTCGTCATATCCCCCAATATTGTTTACATCTTTTGGCCAGGGAAACTCTGTTTACATCACCTGACCAACAGGTTCATTGTTTTCTTTTAAATGCTACAAATATGCTGAAACTGGTGTGAAAAGCACCCCAAAATGTTCCTCAAGTGAAACTGCGTAGTAATATATCAAGATTTGCAAACAAACTGTGTCTGTGTCCGGACTACTTCTGCCATTTGGTATTGTCTAACCTAGTACAGTGTAAATGTGGCTGTGACTGGAGAACTGGGCTGATGAGTTCCGCAATCAGTGTAGATCCAGATCAGAATGTGCATCCGCAATCAGATGATCAGGGTAAAATTATTTTTGATCTGGAGCTACACTGGTCACAAATCCCATGTATTTAAACAAAGAGCATTATACATTTTTAAAGTATGCTCATCTAAGTAGCCATTGTTTATATGCAGTATTGGTTTTGTTTTATTGTCAGTATTTTGTCTTATTGTCTTATCTAGTCTCATCTAGTTGCAAACAAACATTCATTTTTTCGCTATGGAGTTCTGTGATTTTTGTTTTTGAAAATTCCTTGTTAGATCTTTGGTGGCCATCTTGAATTATGAAATAAAATGTTGACAGTACATAGTCGTATAGATACATCCATAATGTACGTTGAATACGCAGTTACTGATACAAACACACTGCGAGGGTCTGCTTCGTTGTCAGTAAAGGTCCAGCTTTTATGAACACATTTATTATGTCTGGGCATTTGCCAGTGTGTGTGTTTATTGGCCATCATTTGTCGCCAATGGACACAACTGTCATTATTGCACAATTTGACACTTTACGTGTCGATTTCCGACATTAGACCGGTATCAATTGTAATTATGCTGTCACGTAGTGTGAAGGCGACTGGACACGTCAATTAGCGGGCAGATGTTGTTGGATTCTGATAGCATACATTACAACCTCTCTAGAACGAACACCCTATATATCTATTCGTTCGATGTACTTTACATGCATCGTTAATAATAATGAATATATATGTACATACTTTTAGCGCTGAAGTACCGCTACGTGCTTTAGAACGCGCATATACCGCTACGTGCTTTAGAACGCGCATATACCGCTACGTGCTTTAGAAAGCGCATAACCGCTACGTGCTTTAGAACGCGCATATACTCGTATATGACTAACAGTGGAATATCTCTATCAGGGGGCGTTTCACTAAACTTCGTAGGACTAAACTGTTTGTAAGTGTAAAATTATGATACTAGTAGTCTGTTTATTGGATTTACATTTATTGAGCATAGGTTGCATATGCTAAACAAATGTTTATCCATGAATTGAAATTTCCAGACGATCCGAAATTTGAAACGGCTCCCTGATTTCTAGGATTACCACTGTACTCTATTTGTCATGCGAATCAATGGCGGAACATTGGTATGGTTTAACATATCATTTAATTTGACTTAGGCTTTAAGACATCGCTCAAGCTTAATTCGTATACATCTATTCAGTAGCATATGTTCATTCAACAGTATTAACGCCCTACCGCATAAACGTCATCGTCGATATTGATGTTAAATTGTAAATTACATCGAATATTGACACTAAATACAGAGCTCGCTCCGGTTTGTGTGTCAATTGTCATCCACGAAAACGATTACTGACTTTTCAAATCAATATTAGCTATTTGCGACAATTTGACAGGGGAGGTAATCCCAGATCCTGATCCATAGTATATGTTGCCGGGATGAGTCGATAGTCCAGGTAAGTTGATGAATCGTCCCTCAATTACAAAACCTTCTGAACATTTAAACAACATCTACTCTCTGTTTTCATGAGTATACATATGTAAATGTAGCACATCTCAGACACAATTGAAGTAACGGACCAAGGTATATATACATACATTAAATATACATAAAAGCACCAATAAGTGAGAACAAAAAGATAACATTGTTTTACTCCATCTCTCGCACCAAGGTTCATAAATACATTAAATATACATAGAAGCACCAATAAGTGGAAACAAAATAAGCTATAGCTTATTTTGTTTCCACTTATTTGTGCTTCTATGTATATTTAATGTATTCATGAACCTTGGTCCGTTACTGCAATCTGTGATTTCAGACAGCATGCGACTATAGCCTATTGCAGAGCATTGCAATGTATTGATTTATGCAGCGCACCACGAACTCTACGAATTTGTCATCATTGTTTACAAGTTACAATATAATGTCTCCCTTGATCTGACACTCCAGTGCATTAATGGCGACATTTATTTGACAGGCGCATTACATATTTATGGTGTCAGTGTGTCACTTTGTCACTATACCCACCATTGTATTCCGTCACAAGGTATTGATATAGATGCAGGATCTACACCAGTCTTCGTCTTCTAGGACCATATGCACATTAACCTTTTCAACCCTGGATATCCTACATTGGCTTTTTCATACTATTTTTTGGACTTAAAAATTGGATATTTTTAGGGGTGTATACTAGTGACAAACGCTGCAGATCCTGATGAGCCGGCTCGTTACGAGCCGGCTCATCTGGATCTACATTGTTTGCACGAGTTGGCTTTCTGGCCTCTATGGTTGAAGGGTTAACTCTCAATAAACATGTACACAACAAATCGTTATTCCGTAACGAGACTACGTTATTGCGTTTATAACGTTTACGTATCGGGTTCAAACAAAATTTGCATATTGTTTATATAAATGTCGGGGGAACAGACCACAGAGTGGTTTTAATGGTCCTTTCCAAGATCGTTACTTTAATCGCGATCTGACTAAACCGGACGTATGTTCGTTACGTCTAGTGTGGATCCAACCTTTTCATGGCCTTCACATTTCACGACTATGTCACCAATATATCCAGTATGCGCCCAATGATACGTTTTACTCGTCGTAAGACTGTGTGAGTGAGCATGGTGATTCGTATCTACACCGTTAAGCAGTACCTATGTCGGGTATTGTGATATCATGGTTTGTGTGCATGCGTGTCAATTGACGAATTTGACAGACGCTGCATGCATGTCCTTATTGGGTCGTAAATGAAGAGACACACGAGAAAAACGTAAACATGTAAATAATTGTTGTTGAACGACTTAACCAATGAACGCGTCTGACTTCATTTACGGAACATATTGTACGTTTTGTAAACGTATTTCATGAAATTACGCAGATGCCCGAAGGTTCAAAATCAAATGGCGTTCCTCAATTATTAACACAGCTCTGTAATTACTCCCGTGTCGTATCCTCGAATATCGCCGATTATGATTGCGAAAATCGCCAACGTTTTCCATAAGTAACGTCGAAAGGTTACATACAATTCATAGCCTCATGCTGCCATCCCGTCAACTTTTTCTAAAACACTATAAACGGCGATGTGATAGTGGAGGCCATGGCTTATATCATAGAAATCAAACACATTTCACACATATTCAAGGTGCATGATCACGTGGTTATAACAACAACAACAGTGGCTGAAAGTGTTGAAATCTTGAAAGTATTATTTGATATTTTCCTTAATATGAAACGGATTTTGATGAAATATGGCGCAGCAAACGTGTTTTCATGAGCTGCATTTTTTGGTCCAGGGAGTTTGGCACAGACAAATGTCTTTTTTGCGAAGAATCGATTTCCGTGTCTCCGACACGGAAATCGATTCTTCGCAAAAACAACATAAGTTTGGGCGAAAATACAGAGACCACTAAATGCAGATTAACAAGATGCGTTTGATGCGCCATATTTCATAAAAGTCCGTTACGTGATAAGGACACTATAAAAGAATACGTACTTTGAATCATATGGATTCTGGAAATTTCAGTACTTATTGTTGTTGTTAGTACCACGTGATCATACACCTTGATATTCAGGTCGCACAGATGCCAAAACACAATTCTGTATTTCCTGAAGCGATTTGTGACTGCAATGAAGTAAAACGTGCACTATACTTGTCTGTTGTCCCCTTGCACATTGAATACTGACGTACATTTTCATATAGTGTGATATCCGTACCAACATCACCATCTGTACAGCTAACACATAACACAACAATGGCAACGTGCGTCGTCACCAGCATTTTTGAAAAGGGTGTTCGACTTTCAGCTGTGAAGCAACAGAAATATGTGGGGCAAATATGTGGTATCGCTTACAGGGGCCCGTTTCACTAAACTTCGTATGCCTAAAATGTTCATAATTGCAAATTTAGTATAGTCTGTAAATTTCACAATAACAATGTTTTCTTGTAAAATGTTATTGGATTTACATTTATTGAGCATAGGCTGCATATGCCCCCAGATTTCGGTTGCTTCGCAGCCCCGGAAAATTTTCTATGCCTTATTCGGGTATGTTTGTACAACAACCAGCTCCTGAGCAAAGCGTTTTGTGTTAATTTAAGAATTTTGCCATAATGTAATACGTTTAGAGTTGCTTGTCTGTAGTTTGTTAGTAAATGCGTGTGAATAATAATATAATGTATACTCATTCATGCACTGAAAATGGCTACCGCGGACCTCATTTACATCAAAGAACTGGCTCCAAATAAAAAAGGGCTCGTACGAACTCATCGAACCGCCCATGCGTGTGACCAAGGGCGGATCCGGGATTTAGATTTGGACGGGGTTTGATATTTAAACGAAGATCAATTCAGCCTATGGATGGGTTGAATTGTTGCAGAAAAGAAAATCTGCAAAACACGTATCGTCCGTAGCAGTTTCTGCAGATTCGCCCCTGTAACATTTTGAAAATAAGACTATTAAATTGTGCATTCTGTACGCTTAAAATGCAAATGTTAGAGGGGCGTGCGGTGGCCACGCCCCCACATGGACACACGCATTGTGACCATATATGAGTACCATGGAAAGAGTCTTTGTCCTCACACCTAATCGGTGCACAGTTGTGGTTTGCTCAATGTCTTCCAATAGCGGGATGTGTAGCCGATTTCATCAAAATTTCAAAGTACATATGTATACTTTTCTAGCAAAGTATACTTTGAGGGAGTAATCATTTACTTTTCCCAAAATGCATTATTTGATACAGAACTAACTACTGCATATATTTGATGATTAAAATTATGCAGAATTATTATACTGAATTTATTACATTATCACAGCCAAAATGGCTGTGATAATGTAATAAATTCAGTATAATAAAATTTAAGAAATTTATCATAAAATTGAAAATTTCTTCCTCAAAGTATACTTTGGTAGAAAAGTATACTTTGCAATGTTGGTGAAATAGGCCCCTGATACATAATACAGGGGAACCCCTTTAACCGGACACTCGGGAAAGTATAGATGTTTACCTTAGATGCGTTTCGCTGTTATGTATCTCTGGTTACACTGACTTTTCATGATTGCAAAACACTAAAATGCGTCATGAAGTGCTCACATGTCTGATTTACAGTGGAACATCTCCAAACCGGACACCCTGGGGACCTCCCAGGGTGTGCGGTTTTGAGAGGTTCCGCTGTACAACCGTAATCACTGGCGGAATACATGCCAGTATATACGTAACTCATGGAAATAAACCCGGTTGTTTTTGTTTCGAGCTGTTTAATTTAATAAACCACTATTGTTTGTCGTGCTTTTGTCATAAATTATCCCCCTAATATATTATACTTAGTATCCATACGGTAATTCTCGCCGTACAATAGCTGCTATTATTCCGGGGCTATGACTAAAGTGAGGTAAACTACATATTCAGACTGATTTATTGTTTTCAATACCTATATTAGAAGTAATAAAATTGTACGCAAAATAGAAGTTTAATTGTAATTCATGTTGCGTTAAAACTTCGATACTACTCAGACTGTTCCAATGATTAATATATTGCACAGACGCTTACGCACTTAACATGTTTTAGTACCTTGTTAAGGCACACTCTAATGTTACACAATCGAATATGTATTGTATACGGTTCTGCTAACTACTTAAGTCGGCAACGCCGGTTTGTATAAATCAGTTTTATAAATCGATTACCGAACTTGGAAAACCACAAGTAACATTAGAACAACTTCTACGGTGTCGTGGACGTTATAACTGACAAGTAGCCGATTTCATCAATATTGCAAAGTATACTTTTCTAGCAAAGTATGCATTGAGGAAGAAATTTTAGGATAAATTTATTAATTTTTATTATACTGAATTTATTACATTGTCACAGCCATTTTGGCTGTGATGACGTAATAAATTCAGTATAATAATTCTGCATATTTTTAATCATCAAATATATGCAGTCGTTAGTTCTATAATTCCAGCACAAACATATTTACACAATTCCCTAACATTTGATTGGCTCGTAGCAAGTCTGTCCAAAATTTATATCCCAGTCCGTAACCGTGAAGCGCAGTTAAAATAATTCTTAAGAAAACGGAAAATGAACACATTTTCTTGATGAATTTATTTCAAATGCTGGAATTATAAGGAATGAATAATCTTTTTGTGAAATTTATCGGGGATATAAACTTGGAAAAGTCGCGGGAATAATTCCACAAAAAGGCCATTCATTCCTATAATATGAAATAACGCATTTCAGAAAAAATAAATGAAAAGTATACTTTGCAATGTTGGTGAAATAGGCTACAGGGCTCCCAGTAACAAGTATATGACAGGGTTCATTTGACCCCTCTATATGCAATGCCAATTGAGTTTAGGAGTCAATTCCTCAGAGTAATTGGCTCATTTTTGGGAGTCATTGGGAGCTCTGACTGACAGAGTATATCTTAATGTCACGTTGATTTCTGTCCAAACCTGCCCAAATGTTACGGCTATATAAGCATTGCAAAAACAATATTGTGTTTGATAATATTAAATTTTAGCAAAATTCAAGAATGAGACTTCTATTTATTTTGTGATATGTGGTCCAATATTGATTTTATTGCGAAAAAACAATTTCCCCATGTTAAATTCCCTTAGACATCTTCACAGGGTGAATATGTCTATGGGGATTTAACATGGGTATTTTTTTTCTATAACTTCAGAAATAGTGGACCGATTTTAAAAATTTAACTTTGTATCATTTCCAAGCTATCTAGCCAGTTTATTTTCGTTTTTCGACTCCTCCTGCAGCTCATGCAGCTCCTCCAGCTCTTTTTCCCTTGTAATAAATGTCACGAAATAAAAAGAATGTTCGTTTTTAAATTTTGCTAAAATTTAATATAAATCGAAAAAAATATTGTTTTTGCATTGCTTGTATAGCCGCAAAATGTGGGCAGCTTTCTTGAAACAGACAGTAGTTTGAACTATCAAGTTCGGTAATCTGTGTTAAGACTTACTTTCACTCACAGCATACGCTGCCAATTCCATGTATTAAATGTTCACAAGCAACAACACAAATTATGACATGGATGCAGCTATTTAATATTTTTGTCATCATTGAGTGTGCATTGAAAGTTGTGACTCTGACGATTTACATTGTTGGCTACAGTCCGTGTAGCAAATGCTCGACTTGAAGGATTATGTCGTTATGTTCGACGAACACGATGACTCACGTGTCTCTGTTTTATTGTTTTACCAAATTTTAAATCACATTTTACACGCTATTTGCTATACCATTAAATATCACAGATACAGATAAAATATTAAAACATTACATTGTTTCTTATTATCAAGATTAGTGTGAGCCCGTATCATTGAGACCTCACACGCGGTAGGAGGATCAGTTGGACCGTCTCCAGCTATCTAACCACTGAATAGCTATCTGTCAACTTGTATTTTGTCAGTCCACTTATCCGTCCATCAACCAACTGTGGCGCGCACATAGATTACTAGGGTGACGGATCAAAGCGACCATAGTAGCTAACAGACACGGACATAGTGACTATGTTAACGATAGTACGGTATCAAGTCTCACAGCTGTAGACACCGCCATTAGGGCTAGGATTGCAATTCTGTGGTATCGGGTCGCATACGCATTGCTTGCCCATTGCTCGTCTTGTCTCCGGTTCTTTGTTAACGACCACGGTGAGCCGCGTATCCCAAACAAGACTTGTAAATGCCTGCCCCATTATCTTGTTTGGATAATTCAAGATGTCATCTTTATTGTTTCCACATGTCTTTTAAACGATACACGATATGACAGTAGTTAATAGTGTCGTGTAGGCCTCCGAACACGCCTGACAGGGGCATTGTGCGTCTTCCCGACAGATCATGGCAAATGGTACACGATTGTATTCACCTTTGCGACAATCGGATGTCTTCCGGGACGCATAGCTATGTTCTCTCAGGTGACAGTAATTATCTTACCAATGACATAGACGCTGTGCAAGATATTAAACCAGAACTACCAACATCTTGACTGAACTGGTTGCAGTCAAGATGTTGGGAGTTCTGGCATATGTTCTTTGCCTTTGTTTTGTGTCGTCACTCGATCTGACAGCGGTGATATCCCGTTTAATAATAATATTACACTGTCATTGTTGCGCGCTATGAGTTATGATATCCATTGAAATCTACACCAATATATTTAAATTGAAAATAGATAAACATAATAAATCACCTCCGCGCCTTTGTGAATTAAAATTTAATCAACCCGAAGTTGTTAAAATGACGGAGCTTTTGAAGTCAGAAGTTAACATTATTAAGTAGGTGGCGCTTAATAGATGGTGTGGGAATATGTTTTTTCATTTGAAATGCTTTATAAAGAATACCAGGCTAGTGTCTTTTGATATCAAGTTTATCAGGCAAGGCTAGGAAACGCGTAGGAATTCCGAGGCTTGCCGAGGAATTCCTACCGTTTCCGAGCCGATCCTGATAAACTTGATATCAAAAGACACTAGCCTGGTATTCTGTCTATCAGGTAACTTTTTATGCTCGAAAATGACCACATATGACGTCGTTATCTGTGGACAGAACGCGGACTTGTATACATTGCGTCATTACACTGACGTCATTCGGTAACGTCACGTGACGTCATCTGACCAATGGAACGTCAATATTCACTTCATTTTAACCCGGATGTTTGTCTCAGGTCAATGCCTGCTACAACAATATGTTATCAGTCAGTACGTATTCGGCCAATGCAGGGCAGGTTACCTGATACAAATGGAATTATGAATGTTTCCACTGCCTTCGTTTGTCCATGTCTGATTTGACTGAATCACATTTTTGCTGATCAGTACGGAGCACCGCAGGGGACGTATTATTAATTTGTTTATTAATTCGTTCCCGTAAAAATTCGTTCCCTCAATGATGAATTACTTGGAATGCCACCGCAGGGGACATGGCTTTTTTTTGTTATTAATTCGTTCCCACGAAATAACAATTCGTTCCCTCAATTTAACAATTTGTTCCCTCGAATTAACAATTCGTTCCCACGAATTAACAATTCGTTCCCTCATTTTAGCAATTCGTTCCCACGAAATAACAATTCGTGGGAACGAATTGTTAATTCGAGGCAACGAATTGTTATATCGTGGAAACGAATTGCTAATTCGAGGGAACGAATTGTTAAATTGAGGGAACGAATTGTTATTTCGTGGGAACGAATAAATAAAAAAAAAAATCCATGTCCCCTGCGGTGGCATTCCAAGTAATTCATTATGTTTATATATGATAGAACAGGGGATACATTTGGAGTTTTCGTCATAGCTCTTAGAGAACCAATATTCGTAGTAGTATTGATAATGTGCGGTGCATACAGCGTTCTTTATTTGTGATTGTGGTATACACGATAGTTTGGATAATAGAGAACATTTCGTTACGATTGGTCCAAGTCCGTTAAAATTACCACATTCAACTGTTTGTAAAATGGTTGTGTTATTTTCTTCATAATATATCATCAAATATGTTGTGTTTTTTTATACCTAACCATATTTTAATTTATTATCGTTTTCTTATGTTTTTCCTTTATAACTTTTCAAGTGACTCGCCATGAAAACTTATATGTATCTGGGTTACCTCAGTCTTAAAATTTCCTAATTTGGACTGACCATGTTAGTTATTTATCCAGCAACAGATGTTTAACGCTTAGACTATTATATGCAGTCATAGTCGACATTTTTGTTTGCACTGCATTACAATAAATTTCCATCGATGACTGTGCAAAATTATGAAGGTATTCAAGAGTTGCTGTAAATTGTATGTATTAAAATATCAATACCAAGGTGCATGATCACGTGATTATAACAACAACAACAGTGGCTGAAAGTGTTGAAATCTTGCCCACTCCAAAGTAAGTATTATTTGATATGTTCCTTAATATGAAACGGATTTTGATGAAATATGGCGCAGCAAACGAGTCTTCATGAACTGCATTTGGTCGTCCAGGGAGTTCGGCACAGACTTATGTCGTTTATGCGAAGAATCGATTTCCGTGTATACCGACACGGAAATTGATTCTTCGCAAAAACGACATAAGTTTGGGCCAAAGTACAGAGACCACAAAATGCAGCTTAACAAGACGCGTTTGATGCGCCATATTTGATCAAAATCCGTTACGTAATAAGGACAATATAAAAGAATACGTACTTTGAATCGGATGGATTCTGGAAGTTTAAGTACTGGTTGTTGTTGTTAGTACCACGTGATAATACACCTTGAATACCAACGTTACGGAAACGCGAAACGCGCTCAGATCGATGTTATCTACTATTTTTAAATATCTCTCATGCAATGTAAGATGCGTTATCTCAAGGATGGATCATACCTACAGTGGGGTCAGCGTGTAAGTTCACACACGAACGAACACGACAGGTTGGTTCGCTACCCACCCAAAGTTTATGTTATCTTGTTACCACTCAGTTGAACCGTCTCGCCGAGACGGTCCAACTGAGTGGTAACAACATACACTTTTGATGCGAAATGAGAAAAAATGCAGAAAAATATTTACATTTTTTTTTATACATGAAATACAGTGGGGTCAGCGTTTAAGTGCACACACGAACGAACACGACAGGTTGGTTCCAACCTGTCGTGTTCGTTCGTGTGTGCACTTACACGCTGACCCCACTGTATATATGTGGACCCGTCACTGTAAACTGTTGCATTAATGTGTCACTGGTGTTACTAAAGTTGATCGGAATAATTTAACACAAGTTCAATGTTTACTTTATGCACCAAATAATGATAGACATTAAAATAATAAAAGAGATTTTTATTAAGATTACTCGTTTTATCTTCCTATCCAAAACTATGATATATTGTATTTTACGTACGTTTGGACATTGACGTGGGGGAAATATTTCACACCTAATGCACACATGTGAAACACATGTTAATGTGACATTTACATTATAACAAGCGTAGAATAACGTTTTTTAGATACGAGTATGGTAATCAGGATAACGATCACAGACAAAATTTAGGACATGTTCCGTAAATGACTTCGAAAGTTGACGAAATGTTCAGAGCAATTGCTCTGATAGTTTCGTCAACTTTCTAAATCACTTGCAAAAACTACATCAGTTTCTGTAGACTGTGTTCATAAATAATCGCACATCTTCTTAGGTAGAAACTTAACAATCACGTGGCTTGTCTCATATATATATATATACTTAGCGAAGCTTCGCCACGACACGTCTAGCTGCGTATCTATATAGATACAATAATGAAACTGATTGACAACGCAACCGATCAGGATCTACCACGATCTAACATTCCACTATGTCATGTTTGCCAGGCTGCGGCCCACATTATTAAAGTGTCTCAGGTTTTGTGATAAAGATTGAAATGATAAATTGGATAACCATAAAGTGTCACTCAAGCAGGCCTCACACACCGCGGTGCATGATGGGACGCAGACAGGTAGACAAAACACATAGAAAACATGGTGAAATTAAAATACGACACGCCGCATGCTAGTCCTATAAACACAAACGGGGTCGGAGGACAGGGAACATGGGACGACTCTGATAAATCTGAAGATTTGTGGGTGGCAGGTGGGAGTATGCGATGAGTTCATCCTTACCGGAATTCCGACTGGATACCGTACTGGTTTGGCCCTCGCATACGTCTTTGGCATTTTGTATGTGACAGTTGAATCATGTTCTACCCCTTATGGGAGTATTACGAATACTCGTAATCCTATTTTAGGGGAAGGGACCAAGTAACTTTGGTCTTCTGGCACCAAGTCAGGTTATTCTAATTTCAGGGCTGAATATATGTGTTCTCGATGTAAATATTCTGTTCTGATGTTGAGATCCCCCCAATGCAGCAGGTTAAAATGGGATCGAACCCGTTTGCCCGGCCTTACATGACCTTAGATGTTGGTAGACAGTTAAACACTAATAAACAAACAAAACAAACTGAAGATACGTTGATGGAGAACCATGTAGCGGACATGCTAATAGGTGAAGATCCTGATCAGCTGACTAGTTCTCTGCCGTATTCTAATAGTGTTTCGGCTAGGAATACAAAAAGGGCACGTCGCGAAACAATTGCTCAGTCAGCTCGTAAACATTTAAAAAGGGGCACAACCATCGAGCGAAAAGACATTATTTGTTTTAATATTACATGAAGTTGGAAATTACATCATCATAAAAAGGTTAAATGCCAGCAAAAAGCATATTTTGAGTTTAATATCTTGGTTGAATTACTGTCTGTTGTTTGTACTGGAGTCTGGTGCAGGTAACACAAAATATGAAAAACAAAGGAAACACGTTGATTTGAAGGGAGCATGGTGCCATTAAAGGTACATGCCCACTCAGTGTTCTTAATAGGAATTAAATGAGTGTATAATTGTGTCACTATTCCACCAGTTCTAAAAATTACGAGTGCCCGCTATACAGATATAATCATTTAGTAATATTTATTTTACTGATAGTTACTCGCGGTGGTATCAGGCTATTTTCATTTGCAAATGAGGCATGCTCTTTTTTAATTATGTATACTAATTAAATGCGTCACCTGAAAAAATCATATTTTCGACAGATTATAAAGTATGATCACATCAAAAAAATAAATACTGAGAATAAATAATAATGTCCGTTAACAGTTTAATGAAACGTGGTTATCGCCCCTGATATCAGTGAGGAAATTTACGTCTGATATAAAATGTATAATAATGCCAATAAATACGTGAGGTAATGGGGAATGAAATTTTGTTTGACCGAAAAAAGCCTCAGATGATGTTTCTGATATAAAGAACACGTTGTGTCTACTCAGTGGGCATGCACCTTTAACACCAAGATTATCAGGCGAGGCGAGGAAAGACGTAGGGCTTCCGAGGCTTCGTACAATTTCCGAGCCACGCCTGATGAACTTGATATGAAAATACATTCACTACTCGATATTCTAGTTATCTGAAGCCATTTTATGCTGTGTTATGTAACGTCCAATGAAACGTCCACGAAACTAGTTTTCAAATCCGGATCGTGTATGATACATTGCTACAGATTGATTGAATGCCTCGTGACAATGACACAATGCCCCTTTTGTCAGCCAATGGTCGACACTTTCAATTATACAAACCATAAGGTTAGACTATACCAAATGGCGCGAAATCGCATAAGTAGTCCGGTATAAAAAAATAGTGCGGGCGTTTTGATGTCACAGACACAGTTTGCTTGCAAATATTGATCCATTACTACCCAGTTTCAATTGAGGAACATTTTGGTGTGCTTTTAACACCAGTTTTCAGCATATTTGTAGCATTTAAAAGAAAACGCTGAACCTGTTGGTCACGTGATGTAAGCAGAGTATCCGTGGCCAAAACATGTAAACAATATTGGGTGATATGACAAGGTTTGATTTTTCTTTCTTAGGAGTACATGTAAGTGAACCTATTGTTTAGTTCATGCAGAATCAGTACAGACTGGCTGCAGGTCATGTACAAGTAGGTCCCACAACACCCATACGCATAGTGAAAGTAGGAGAGACTGACCTTATTGGATGGCATTCGGTTAAATTATATAGTAAAACTATTTGGTGTGGTCTAACCATAATGTCAATATGTGCAAACGTTGTAGATCGTAACGAGCCGTCTCACCAGGATCTGCAACATTTGCCAGTATTTTCAATGTTAAAACAAAGTATGTGTTTCCTCTGTAATGGCATAGTTAGTAAGTCCAAGACAATAGTATGACAAAGCCAATGTTGGATACCCTTACAATAGTGTTTACATTTTGTCGTCTGCTGATTATTTTATATTTTCCATATTTCTCAACAAAAACATGGTTTGGCAGCACTTTAGAATCATTTCCAATGGAAATGATTCTAAAGTGCTGTCAAACCATGTTTTAATGGAGAAAGAAAACAAAATATGAAACAACAGCAGACGACAGTTTTCGGTTCCCGCCTTTTAAGGATTAAGGAGATAAGTCAATGGGTAATACGTCCAGTGAAATATTTTTCCAAGATTAACACTTACACTGCTGAATTAAATTGTGTCGTGTGCTGTTTATCTTCCATTTGTGTATGTTGTTGTTGTCGTGTCCGTTACCGTTGCTGTTGATGGTGTTAATCGTCTGCTACCGCATCCTGCCTGCTTCCAAAATGGATGTCGTAAACACGCGCCGTAATTGAAACAACAATTTTAGTGCGGATGAAAAATGACCCGGGTGATAGATGGGTTTTTACATTGAAGACGGAATTCTATTCATCTCTTCTAGTTAGCGAGCAGACGAAAATATTAAGCAGGCTGTCAAGCGCGGAGGCAAGTAAAAACGAAAATGTAAGTAAGCATAGCTAAATGTCTCCGCTAATTTCCCAGTAGATTCTCTATAGACGTTAGTGCCTAATAAAAAAGGAAGATATATGGGGAAATGTCGGCATCATCTAGTTTACTGCGGTTTATTTCCTCGACCTAACTGGTTTTGCGTTACAGAACAATTTGCGCGTCCATTTGCGGGGAAGTATGCGCCGTCTGGTTAACCGAGACGCTTGCTACATGCACGCCCGTTGATCATGATAGTTTTCTTTGCCGTGTATGCTCAGATGCATAACCGCCTGCGTTAATCTTGCACAGGTGTCGATGTTTCTGAACATCTATTGGCAATTTCTACTCGCAGTCAAGCAGTTTGTTTGACTGAACCTGAGCTGCTCGGGCTCAGCCAGTCAAGCTGCTTGATTACAAGTACAATATTCAAATATTTTGTTTTAAATACAAATTGTCAAATACATGTATTGTCAAATTAGCGCAGGCAGTGGTGTATATACCAATGCGTGTAAATGTGGTCACAAAAGGTCAACATGTTTCAACCAAAATGTCACTCCTCACGGTTGATAAGATGGACCTTGCGGCGATCGCGACTAAAATGTTCGTAAGTGCAAAATTATGATAGTCTGTAAATTTCACATTAACCACGTTTTCTTGTAAACAATTATTGGATTTACATTTATTGAACATAGGCTGCATATTGTTCAATAAATGTAAATCCATCAATTACAATTTCCAGCCGATCATAATTTTGCACTTACGAACATTTTAGTCGTACGAGGTTTAGTGAAACGGCCCACTGAGCTAGTATGCTGCTTCTGTAGAAATGGGGATTATCTCTCCATTTGCGACGAGTGTAGATCCAGACAAGCCTGCACATTCGCGCAGACTGATAAGAGGCTGCACTGTCCGACGTTCAATCAATGGAATACCTAACATGCTTGTAATAAGTATACACGTTTATCCCGTCAACACAGTGCGCATGTGCCGTGAAACACGGTGCCGTGATTGATATTGATATTGATATCCTGTCAATACGACCTAATCACTGCGTATGAATATGTGCGGTGACTGTGGTTATTTTTATTGCATTTTAAAGCTATTTGTAGGTGTCGACGGGATAAATAGAATAGTAGGTTAGTGCCGTGAATGAGAAAACATATCTGGCAAGGCTTAGGAAACGGGATGGGCGAGGCTCTGCCGAGCACATCCCGTTTCCGTGCCGCGGCAGACATTTTTTTCTACTATTCTCTATATACCTTTATCAGACTAAATGAGTGCGCTAGCAGATAAACGCCGTTTCTCCAATACATACACAATTTTGTACTATGGGCCAAATTTGGTACAGCTGTTCCAGTAGTCGGCATGTTGCCTATAAACGGTAACTTGATATTCTCCGACGCTGATCACTAATTTTGTTTGGAGAAAACCGATGAAAGGTTAATTATGCCTAATTGGCCCGCGGGGTTTTATTAGCTGTACGTTGTTGATGCTGGTATTCATCAATCAGAAGGACCCATCTAGTGCGCACTATACACGGGAATACCAGACACAGCGTCATTGTCTACTTCCATGACTGTGACTGGAGATATGGGGCTTATTGCATTTGTGGCCAGTCTATCTCCTGATCTTCTAGCATTCTCCAAAAGCCTGGTGAGGATCTATGAACTAGAAGTTTGAGATGCCATAGTTGACGAAAAGGCGAACCGTGGTCAGACTACGGTGATCTACGAACATACTGTTTCTTAGAAGCTTGACATGTGATTACTTGACTGAAAGGCGAACCGTGTCGACCTTGATCAGAATGCGCATTCTGGTCTGGACCTGCAGTGGTCGGAATGTCCATAAGTCTCATTTCTCGAGACAAAAACACTGTGGTTGTGACTGGAGAAATTGTGTGTAGATACAGATCTGCCAGCAACCTAATACGAATCTATACTGCTTTAGAAGCGTGATGGGCGTTTCACTGGCCGCATCCCGAACATTACAGGCCCTGTGGCCCGTTTCACTAAACTTCGTACGACTAAAATGTTCGTAAATGCAAATTTACGATCGTCTGGAAATTTAAATTGATGGATTTACATGTATTGAACATAGGCTGCATATGCACCCATTCGTCGCAATGCCAGCCGAGTGCGAACGTCACAGACATACGAGTACGTACGGATGGTAGATAGTAATTTATTATTAATTTACATATTTACTACCACCAGTGGCTATAGTGGAGCCATCATGAATATTGCAATTACCAGGCTCTACCTCTGCAGCAACTGGAGCTGCACGCAGAAGCGTATTTTCGGGAGCGTCAATAACTCGCAGACTATGATAGCAAAGTCTTGCAACGAATGTGAGTAAATTCTACTAACGGATGAAATAAACATGGAATCAACCAATACTCGATGGAGAATTACTATATACAGTGGGGTCAGCGTGTAAGTGCACACACGAACGAACACGACAGGTTGGTTCCAACCTGTCGTGTTCGTTCGTGTGTGCACTTACACGTTGACCCCACTATACATTATGAAATTGCATTGACCCTCGCTGTCACTCGCTGGTCCGCCATCGCCTACGTAGTATCGTTCAGTGGCATGCACGTACATCGCACGACCCAATCACTCAACTAACTACATGTACATATGAATGTGGTGCGGTTTTATTTCCTCCATCTACATACCAGGGTAACCACTGTTTAAGTGTAAGTTTTCTATTTACTTACTTACACCGGAAACCTAGAAAACCACAAAATGGTTTAATTTTGATTCAGGGTTCATCTGTAATCCATCTACAATGATACCGAATGTTCGTGATTTCAAAACACACAGGACTGTCTTGCATCGCTTATATACCAGTATGGCTGTGGAACATCTCTAAACCGAACACCCTTGGAACATATTTTACTAAATCATATTTTACAATAATTTTCGGCATACAAACAGTAAGTACATGAATACTAGGATTGGAATGAAAAAATTGCTATTTTTAAAAAGAGTTCCTCTCCCTGAACAAGACAATTATGGTCCTGTGCCTGGCTTATAGAGGTTCCACCATACTTGGAATTACTGTGGAACCTCTCTAAACCGGACACCCTGGGAGGTTCCTCCCAGGGTGTCCGGTTTAGAGCGATTCCACTGTATATACACACCAGTCTGAATTATCATATTGCTCGTAGTTGTGGCGGCTTTCCTTCACTCGATCTGACATTTACGCAGGAGTCCGCCTTATCCTCTGTCTATCCGTGCAAACAGAAGGAAGTAAATTGAAGTTGATGGGAAATGGTTTATTAGACTAATGAAACATGAAGTTATCGCTTACGGCATCAAACGCTATTCCGTTTCCAATACACAAACTGACGTAGCGAAGAGCGTCTGGTCATTGTCAGGGACACGCACAAATACGTATTGACAGGCGGGGAGAAAAGAGTACATGCTCCGCTCGGGGAGTAAATGGAGCTTAGGACATTTGTGGCCATAGTTCTGAGTACATAGCTCTAATTACATTTCATTACACTGCATTTTATAAGAGTTATGACGGAGTAGTCTTTCCAAAAACAATATAGCGAAGTATGAACGTCAAAACACTGCAGGTTTTTTCTGTATTTTAGTGTAAATGCTATTACGCACATTTTACTGCGCAGCGTGGTGTAGCGATATAGTGTAACTTGTTGTCTATAAAGCGGAAAACGTGCAGCTATTGTGACCAGTAACAGTACGGCTACTGAGTATACGCCGTTATTATGTTTTGTACATCAGATGTACATTCTATGCTCAAACACGTGATGGGTTGATAGTATAATGCCAGTGCATTGGAGTTACTTACTGGAGGTCATTAGTTGCCGTTGTATCAATGAAACTTACTTTCCACAACAACTCGTCTGTTGGATGACATTTTAAACTGAGGTCCAGTCTCTGTATTGCCTGAAATGTTTCTGAGACGTTGAACTCATTCACAGTTGCACAAAATCAATCAGTAGTACCGCAATAACCCTAACTATTCGGACACCATTCATTTTAGTTAACACATACAACTATATGGTATCCCAAAAACAGATATAGTGCCAATGTTTGGGTTAGTAAGGCCGTACTGATTTAATCACAATTAAAATGTATTTGGATACAATTTGCTTTGGGAAACCCCTAATAGGGGTAATAGGGGTTTCCCCAAAGCAAATTGTGTCCGAATATATAGGGTGCTTACGGTATGCACACACAGGGTATAACCAGATGAGCCAGCTCGCAACGAACTATCTCATCAGGATCTGCAGCGATTGGCTAACTTATTATTTTTCTAAATTGAAACAATTACCCCTTTATTGATTAAAAGGTACATGCCCAGTCAGTAGACACAAAATGTTCTTTATATCAGAGACATCAACTGAGACATTTTTTGTTAAAACAAACATTCATTCACCATTACCCCACGTATTGATTGGCATTATTATACATGCTATATCAGACGTCAATTTCCACACTGATATCAGGGGCGGGCGGACGGTGTTTCCTTAAAATGTTAACGGACATTACTACTATTTCATCTCTGTATTTATTTTTTGATGTGCACTGATCATACTTATAAATATAAATGCCTCATTTGCATTTCAAAATAGCCTGATACCATCGCGCGTCAGTATCAGTAAAATAAACATTACTAAATTATTATATCTGTATAGCGGCCACTCATAATTTTTAGAACTGGTGGAATAGTGACACAATTAAACACTTATTTAATTTCTATAAAGATCATTTTGTGCCTACTGAGTGGGCATGTACCTTTAATGGAATATCAAATGAAACTAACATGGAATAGTCAGTGTCAGATAGTCAGGGTTCAATGGATATTGAAAACATTTTCAGTAACCCGAAATGTTCGGCTGTCAGCCAGAAAATTCAGGCTACGTCTTCATTAACTTCTACCACTTCCCCAATATAATCGTGCCAATCGTCTTGAACTCGCTTCCTGATCAAACCGTTCAGTGTGTTAGGTTGATCATCAATTTCATCTGACGTAGAAAACTGAGCGTATAATCTACGCAGACTGCTTGTCAGAGGACGTTTGTCGCTTGGGCCCTTGACTCTGTCATGGTTGTTAGAGCGAGCGTCTAATAGATCGAGGTCGACTTTTCCGAATGGCCACGGAGCCAGAAGATATCGGAAGAACATCTACAGATTTACTGTCTGGCACAAGAATGCTGTCAAGTTTTACAAGTACAGTGAAACCTCTCGAAACCGGACACAAAGAACACACCTGTGATCTATTTTTGATGAGTTTCTTGGTCATGTATCTCAGGTGATCATGTCTGTTCGTGATCGCATAGCACATAGCTATGGCCCGGGATGATCAAATGTCGGATGTACAGTGAAACCTCTCTAAGCCGGACACAAAGAACACACCTGTGATCTATTTTTGATGAGTTTCTTGATCATTTATCTCAGGTGATAATGTATGTTCGTCATCGCATAGCACACAACTTTGGCTCAGAATGATCAACTGTCTGATTTACAGTGAAACCTCTCTAAGCCGGACACCCGGGGACCTCCCGGCGTGTCCGGTTTAGATATGTTTCATTGTAAATCAGGCATTATATAAATTAGTTGCGAACGGTAACTCTTGCAATCTACTCCCGTACCGTCCGTAGCCTACGGACGGTACGGGAGTAGATTGCAAGAGTTACCGTTCGCAACTATATATAAATAAAATTATTGCATAACATGGGCTGTTACAGTGTAATAACATAGTGTATTATAACTCATAATACACCAATGTAATAAATATGCCGATGATACCGCTACATACAACACATTAGGCGATCATTACAGCTTCAGTGTACATTTTGTGCTAATGCATAATCTAACATTCGTGACAATTTAATGTGACGTTTGAGTGATTTCATAAGAAAATCGGCGACATATCCTCGCTTCCTATGAAAAATTTAAATATCATGTTAAGTCATTACTCGTGTAAAATCCTCCGTACTTGCATAGCAATAAATGGATATTTTGTCAAATTAAGTCAGATACTGATTCTATTTAAAACAAAAATGATATTTCACATTGAGCATTATATAAACATGCCGGCATGTGTGAAGCTGTCCAATACAAGCAAGAGTCGAACACGGCAGTTTCTATTCAATTGGGGCCCGTTTCACGAAACTTCGTACGATACAAAAGTTCATATGAAGATTGTTTTTATTAATTTTCATCTCGGATTAACCTGGCTAACTAATGCTACAATTTCGCTTACATGTACACACTATTACACTATTACACTATTACACACTATTACACACTATTACACTATTACGCTATTACACTACACACTATTGCATTACTACTATTACTATTACACTATTACTACACTATTACATACACACTATTGCATTACACTACACTATTACACTACTACTACACTATTACACTACACACATTACACTATTCACTATTACACTATTACACTATACACTACACTACACTACACATATTACACTATTACTATTACACTAGTACACTATTACACTAACACACTAACACCTATTACATACTACACTATTACACTATTACACATCACATACACTATTACACTATTACTATATACACTACTACACTACTATACACACTTAATACACTACTGTCTGTTCCACGTTTTGCTGCCGACGAACTTTTGGCTATTAAACACATTAAATCTAAAAAATATTTAAAAGTAAGTACTTTTTCATCTATAACAAAAATATTCACCCTCCCCAAAAACTTTTGTTTCATGAAATTCCATCAAATATTGATTTTATTGCGAAAAAACGATTTTCCTTTGGGAATTTAACGTGGGGAGTCAATTTCCAAATTTTTTTGGAAATTGACTCCGAAACCTGGCGAGATAGCTTGAAAATGATGTAATTAAGAAAAAAAGTTAGATTTTGAAAATAAAAAAATATTTAAAAAAATATATATTTTTAGCCCCCAGGAAAATCTTTTTTTCGCAAAAGATTTTTTGGGGGAGGGTGACTTTTGTTATTGATGAAAAAGTACTTACTTTTAAATATTTTTTAGATTTAATGTGTTTAATTGCAAAAAGTTCGTCGGCAGCAAAACGTGGAACAGACAGTAATGGGTTGTTACACTAAACAATCGCCAATACCGGCTATCAGTGCAAATGCTATTCTCAATTCCAATTTTGCACTTACGAACTTTTAGTCGTACGAAACGGGCCTCTGGTTCTAAACTGGGTATGGTCGAACTAGGAAAACATAAATTGCAAACCATTTCCCAAATTTCAAAGTGTATCACTGTAAATCAGTAATTTGATCATTCTGAGTCATAGTTGTGTGCTATTCGATCACGAACAGACAGTATCAGCTATGATAAAAGACCAAGAAACTCCTCAAAAATAAGATCGCAGGTGTTTTCATTGTGTCCGGTTTAGAGATGTTCCGGTTCAGGAACATCTCTAAACCGGACACAAAGAAAACACCTGCGACTGTGTCAACAATAAAAATTCCACAACGTAATGCGTAATTCGGGAATACGTTTACAAACTCCTTCCTGTTGAATATTTATTATAATGATGTATTCATATAAAAGCGTAAATTGCATTTAAACGAGGTTTTAGCGGAATATTTATGCCCATCCCGCTACGTCGTAAATAGCCATCGAGTGGGTTGTTACAACAACCAAAGGACATACTTGGCGTTACACTCGTAGCTCGAGTACTTTTTCATCGCCCCTTATCTGTGATACCGTGTGATCTCGTCCTTTTCATTAATTTATCATTTGAATATGATATTCATGCGCCGTAATTCGACTTCAGAATGCTTTTAAGTCATTGAAAAATGGACGTCTCGTTTGAAAGCCTTCGCTTGATGGGCGAAGAAAGTATATTGTACTCGTTATTATAAAACGTCGGCAGTGATTGATAAGTGTTTTGATGTGGGGAATTTGTTACATTTTTTTGGAAAATAGATTGCATAAACCTCTCGTGTTTATTGTGAGCGTAACATGATGGATGGGTTGTTTTGACAGCGGTGTCGAGGGGCAGAGAAGGGGTGTCGAGAAATCGGTGAAATGTGATGGGTGGTCTCAGTGAATGTCACAACATCTTACAGAGCTCCAGATAAGGTGCGTATTGTTGTATTTCACGCACTTATCTTAGCTGAATACGCATTGATTATCAACAGTTGCAGTACAAAATACTCACGCAAATGTGAAAATACGCATTGATTTTCAAATTGAGTAGCGTAAATACTGTAATAAAGTTGAAAATGTACTTAGTTGAGCTTCAAAAAGCAAACACTGTTTTTTACAGCTGGAATAAGTAAATTTTCAAACTCTATTACCAGTATAAATACATGTGAATGAAATAAGTAATAATACACTCAAATAAGTGAATGTTTAAAATAAAATGAGCATTTGTTCCCTATTTAATAATGAATAAATTCAATAATCCATTTGTAAAAATAAAATACGCATTCAACTTGAAATCAGGGGGTACAATACTCTTTAAACACAAAGCTTATCTGGAGCGCTGATCTTATAAAAGCTCTAGGTTAGAAAACGCTACATAGTTTAACTATATAACACAACCCTTTCACCCCTAAATAACTGGCATGGACTGGTGTATGATAACTTTTGGACTAGTTCATTAATCATATCAGACAAGCTATGTGATTTTGTGCCTAAAAACATTTGCGATATCTCATGAAAAAAAAATCAGCGAGATTTGACAAAAATCGACATGTTCTGAGATTCAAAATAAAATGGCGTGTCTCATATGAGGTATATTTTTTTTAATCTGACAAATACTGTAAATCTTGATGAGACGGCCCGTTACAGTGTTTGCAAATATTTGCTTTACTATAGGAATGAATTGCCTTTTTGTGGAATTTATCGGGGTATAACGAAGGCCGGAAGGCCTCGTCCAGTATTCCCGCGACTTTTCCAAGTTTATATCCCCGATAAATTCCACAAACATGCCTTTCATTCCTTATAATTCCAGCATTTGAAATAAATTCATCAAGAAAATGTGTTTATTTTGACAGACGGCAGCCATTTGTTTACATTGACAGCACTGACAACGCACCTGTAGAAAGTAGTTCGGCGTGGGAGTTTACTGGGATATACATTTTGGACAGAGACTTGCTACGGGCCAATCAAATGTTAGGGAATTGTGTAAATATGTTTGTGCTGGAATTATGACCTTGTAGGGTTGAAGGGGTTAACACAATCGTCATAACGCGTTACATGCATACAAGCCATAGATTGCATATATATATTGTGTTTCAACGCTGTTTATGCAATTAATCATATTTCTGACAGCTTTCACAGTCTGTTTCCGTCTGAAAGCTGTTACCAATGGCATTAGTAACCTGCCAAAACACTTCATGCAACCACACTGGTATCAACCTTACACGTGAAATCCCTCTTACCGCGGTTTCCGCGTCGATTAAACCAGCCAGCTGTCTATACAGTGGAACTCTCTAAACCGGACACCCTGGGGACACCCCAGGGTGTCCGATTTAGAGAGGTTCCAATGTGAAACTTGCATATAATTACTTCAAGACACGCGTATGTGCTTTGTGATCATGAACATACATTATCATCGGAGATAAATATCAAGGAAGCGTATCAAAATTAAGCGCAATTTACTTGTCTCTCTGTCCGGTTTACAGGGGTTCGACTGTACATTATTTGCCATGTCTTATTTGTCATGACTTAGACAATTCCTACCCAATTCATACACGTGTATATTATTCATAGACTTGTTATTGTGTGTAGAGTCGGTCCTCTATAACCCGACGCCCTGGGAAGTCCCCGGGGTGGCCGGTTACACTGTAGTTTTTGTTTATATTTTGAAACGTTACACTGTACTATAAGTGTTGTTATCACATCTTCGAGTTTTGTTTCTGCATTTACACATCACATGGGCAATGTATGGACATGAGGAGGTGATATAACACAGTTAGATTACGTTCGTCCGCATGTACGATCGATATTCCACCCGCTAAAGCTCGTGGATTATTTCCTCGTATATGCGGACGAACCGTGATCTAACTGTGGCCTAATTTTGCCTGATTAGGCATTTCGAAAATTAGCATACCCATTAAGACGTTTGGTACAATGAATATTCGCATGGCTCCGTCTCTGGAATTGCCTCCTTTATCGCATCGCCGTATTTCGCCGATATTGATCTTGAAAACCATACAAATTTCCGCAAATGACGTCGAATGTTGACATACGCTTCATTTCATTAATTCCGTATCTGAAATTTATGTCACCGTTCGACGCCATTTACGGGAAATGCCACTGTGATATGGGAGGTTATCCACCGCCGATCCCATTTTATAAAACCTTCCACGTTGGTTAATTCTATTCCACCATGTGATACAGTGAAACCTCTCGAAACCGGACACCCTGGGAGGTCCCATGGTGTCCGGTTTAGACAGGTCTCACTGTAAATCATGCATTTTGATAAATTTGAGTCATACGTGTGTGCTATGTGATCATGAACAGACATTATCACCCGAGATAAATGACCAAGAAACTCATGAAAAATAAGATCTCATCTGCTTTCTTGATGTACGGTTTAGAGAGGTTCCACATTATTTACATTTTAAAGGTATATTCCCACTCAGTGGGCACCATTACCCCACGTATTGATTGGCATTATTATGAATTTGATATCAGACGTAAATTTCCACACTGCTATCAGGGGCGATAACCGTGTTTCCTTAAAATGATAACGGACATTACTATTTATTCTCTGTATTTATTTTTTGATGTGCAGTGATCATTTAATTAGTATAAATAATTAAAACATATCATGTCTAATTTGCATATAAAAATAGCCTGATAACACCACGAGTCACTATCAGTACAATAAATATTATAGGAATGAATGGCCTTTTTGTGGAATTTATCGGGGTATAAACTTGAAAAAGTCGCGGGAATACTGGACGAAGGCGATAAATTCCACAAAAAGGCCATTCATTCCTTATAATTCCAGCATTTGAAATAAATTCATCAAGAAAATGTGTTTATTTTCCGTTTTCTTAAGAATTATTTTAACTGCGCCTCACGGTTACGGAAAGTAGTTCGGCATGGGAGTTTACTGGGATATAAATTTTGGCCAATCAAATGTTAGGGAATTGTGTAAATATTTTTGTGCTGGAATTATTACTAAATGATTATATCTGTGGAGCGGGCACTCGTAACTTTTAAAACTGGTGGGTGGAATATTGACACAATTATACACTTGTTTAGTTCCTATAAAGAACAGTTTGTGCCTACTGAGTGGGCATGTACTTTTAATGATTGGCAGGCCGATCTGGGGATTGATATGAAACTCAATTCTAAGACCCTTCTTATCGCGGTAAATCACATATTGTATCACATACCTGGTAACATCAGGCAGATGTCACCCACTGGTTGTATCAGTGGCCACATAATCCGCATTACCGGGGAATTAGCTCAAGTGGTAGAGCGCTCGCTTAGCATGTGAGAGGTACCGGGATCGATACCCGGATTCTCCAATTATTTTTTATTCACTTTTTCATTTATTAAACTACTCAGAATTATTTCAATTCCAGTGGAACCTCTCCAAGCCGGACAACCTGGGAGGTCCCCAGGGTGTCTGGTTTGGAGAAATTCCACTGTAAATATCAGACATGAGAGCACTTCAAGACACATTCTAGTGTTTTGCAATCATGAAAAGTCATTGTTATCAGAGATACATAACAGCGAAACACATCTAAGGTAAACAACTATATTTTATCGAGGGTCCGGTTTAGAGGAGTTCCACTGTAGAATGCTAGTATTATTATATTATTGTGTGGATGCGCCCGCAATCCACATGGAGTTACAGTGGGGTCAGCGTGTAAGTGCACACACGAACGAACACGACAGGTTGGTGGAACCAACCTGTCGTGTTCGTTCGTGTGTGCACTTACACGCACACACGAACGAACACGACAGGTTGGTGGAACCAACCTGTCGTGTTCGTTCGTGTGTGCACTTACACGCTGACCCCACTGTATGTCACTTTTACGAGTCAGAAAATGCAACATTCTGCTTGTCTTCTACTTCTTCTACAGTTGTCGGTCGATTTACTTGATACTCGGTACACATGCACACATCAATCAGCTAATGGTGTACACCAGCAAACGATATACCATTTGATCATAATGTGACATTGACCTACTTTTTCGCTTCTATACCATGCCTCGCCGGGACTATATATACTAATAGTATACTAATACGGAACATTGCAATGGACCACTATGGACAACACGAACTGGCATCGTTAAAATAACCTACTGTCTGTTCCACGTTCTGCTGCCGACGAACATTTGGCCATTAAACACATTAAATCTAAAAAATATTTAAAAGTAAGTACTTTTTCATCAACATAGGAAAATCGTCTTTTCGCAATAAAATATTTGAATGAATTTCATCAAATAATTTTTTTGGGGAGGGTAACTTTTTTGTTATTGATAAAAAAGTACTTACTTTTAAAATATTTTTTGGATTTAATGTGTTTACTAGCCAAAAGTTCGTCGGCAGCAAAACGTGGAACAGACAGTAATCCACTCGCTGGCAGCCTTGATACTACAATGAAATCAAGCCCTCAGTGACTTGGGCGGTCTGACGTGTATGCAACACAAAGCATCATCCCTAGACACACACTGTGGCCAAATATTATCCAATTCGTGGAAGCGTTTCATAATTTATTGAATAAACAAAAAAACTATAACGCATTTGCCTTACAAACAAGGTGAACATAAGTGTCCAGTGACCTTGACCTTGGGCGGTAGGACGTGGGTCGTATGCAATAGACAGGCAACGCATCCATAGACACACGTTGTGGCCAAATATTATCAAAATCGATTATAGGAATGAATGGCCTTTTTATGGAATTTATCGGGATTATGGAATTTATGCTGGAATTATAAGGAATGAATGTGAATTTATCGGGGTATAAACTTTGAAAAGTCGCGGGAATACTGGACGAAGGCCATAAGGCCTCGTCCAGTATTCCCGCGACTTTTCCAAGTTTATATCCCCGATAAATTCACATTCATTCCTTATAATTCCAGCATTTTAAATAAATTCATTAAGAAAATGTGTTTATTTTACGTTTTCTTAAGAATTATTTTAACTGCGCCTCACGGTTACGGAAAGTAGTTCGGCGTGGGAGTTTACTGGGATATAAATTTTGGACAGAAACTTGCTACGAGCCAATCAAATGCTAGGGAATTGTGTAAATATGTTTGTGCTGGAATTATTGCATCCATAGACACGTTGTGGCCAAATATTATCAGAATCGATTAGTTATTAAAAATGAAAGGTGTTACTAACGCACGTACGTACGCACGTAAGCACGTACGTACATACGTACATGTACTAACGTTATATATCTTGCATATCGGCGAGGGTAATCGAGGAATTTAATTAGCTCAAGTGGCAGAGCGCTCGCCAGGTATATGAGAGGCACCGGGATCGATAGCCGATTTTTTATTCACCCGCCTCTCAAATTACGTCCCTTCTATTTTGCAGATAAATAGTTTAAAATAAATTGTAGAGGTAGGACGAACATCGTATTAAGTATCTTGGAACGATCGGTATATATCGCCCTCTAGTCGAATCGGTGGTCAAGTAATATGCACAACTGGGGAATTAGCTCAAGTGGTAGAGCACTCGCTTAGCATGTGAGAGGTACCGGAATCGATACCCGGATTCTCCAAATATTTTATTCACTTTTTAATTTATCTTACTATTCGGAAATATTTCCGCATATACTGGTTTCGGATTGTAATGATTTCATAGCGTCTTTTTAATGATGAAACAATTATTTCATTCAAATGAACGAACATAGTTTATTTTGATGGAAGCGAACCACGTTTGTCGGATTACCTGAAAATCCCTGGTGTAAACCACGCGTGACAGACTCGGACCTGTGACATAAAACTATGTCCATTGAAAGGAAAACCCGTTACTCCGGCCCTCCCGTATGTTGTCGTAATATGTTTCCCCGGGAGATGCTCGGGTGTCCGGTTTAGAGAGGTCACACTGTACTTTGTGTTTATATTTTAAAAACATCTCCAAGGCCAGCGGCTCCTGGTTTTAGAGAGAGGTTTCCATGATTGTTGTGGTTACATTTTGAAAATACAACGGAACCAAACCGGACACCCTGGGAGGATCCATGGTGTCCTGCGTGGAGAGATTCCACCGTGCAATAAATGGTGTAGTTTTGGTGGATGAGGCGTGTTGAAAATGAACGTTCTAGTTATGCATAGCTGTATACATGTACATGGGAGCATCTCTCGAATTTCCTCCCGTATCGCATCGCCGCATTTCGCAAATATCGATTGATGAAACCTTCACAATTTCCGCGAATGACCACGAAAATTGACAAATGTGTCATTTCACCTACCTGGGAAAGATCAGCAACTGTTGCCCACTGGTCGGATCAGTGGCCGGTATTCTACATAATCGGGGAATTAGCTCAAGTGGTAGAGCGCTCGCTTAGCATGTGAGAGGTACCGGGATCGATACCCGGATTCTCCAAATATTTTTATTCACGTTTTCAATTTATTAATCTAATAAATATGTTTTCATTTTATATGATGCTCGTGTTATATTGATTTCATATCGCATTTCTTTTTTAACTTTGCTAAATATTTTTAGAAATAGACGAAGGAACCTCAAAAATGTCACTGAAAATGAACCTATATATGAACTGAATTCGTCTGGTGAAATGAACGAATTGATTTAAAGAAAAAGAAAAAAGGAAAGACAACAACAATACATATACTAGATTTATCATACGTCATAAAATTAATTTATGGACACATTGTTGAATATGTTCTATTCTCTGATACAGGACAACCATTGACGATCGC
Organism: Conchocele bisecta; assembly: GCA_029237695.1. NCBI lineage: Eukaryota > Metazoa > Mollusca > Bivalvia > Lucinida > Thyasiridae > Conchocele > Conchocele bisecta. The sequence goes on from CM055267.1 coordinate 68,043,001, forward strand.
CTGTCCGCAATCTCGCTAACACTGGCTTACTGAACCTTTCTATATCAGTCACATAGTAACAACAACCGGGGAATTAGCTCAAGTGGTAGAGCGCTCGCTTAGCATGTGAGAGGTACCGGGATCGATACCCGGATTCTCCAAATAATTTTATTCACTTTTTAATTTATCATACTATTCGGAAATATTTCCGCATATACTGGTTTCGGATTGTAATGATTCCATAGCATCTTTCGTTTTTAATGACAATTGTTTCATCAAGATGAACAAACCACGTTTGTCGGATTATATGAAAGTCCCTGGTGTAAACCACGGGTGACAGACTCGGACCTGTGACATAAAACTATGTCCATTGAAAGGAAAACCCGTTACTCCGGCCCTCCCGCATGTTGTCGTACTGTGTTACTATATTATCGAACGAGCATAGCTCGTTCGATAATATAGTCAAGTATTGCAAAATAGTTACGCCCCCCCCCCCCTAACCCGAAATCCTGGATCCGCGCCTGGAACTTACACCGTGCAATAAATGTTGTAGTTTTGGTGGATCAGGCGTGTTGATAATTAACGTTCTAATTATGCATAGCTGTATACATGTACGTGGGAGAATCTCTCGAATTGTCTCCCGTATCGCATCGCCGCATTTCGCAAATATCGATTGATGAAACCTTGACAATTTCCGCGAATGACCACGAAAATTGACAAATGTGTCATTTCACCTACCTGGGAAAGATCAGAAACTGTCGCCCACTCGTCGGATCAGTGGCCGGTGTTCTACATAACCGGGGAATTAGCTCAAGTGGTTGAGCGCTCGCTTAGCATGTGAGAGGTACCGGGATCGATACTGTGATGTTCCGGGTGGGAATGCCCCCGGAACCCCCTAGCTCTATCTCGACTATTTTGCAATACTTGACTATATTATCGAACAAGCTATGCTCGTTCGATAATATAGTCAAATATTGCAAAATAGTTACGCCCCCCCCCCCTAACCCGAAATCCTGGATCCGCGCCTGGTTACACCGTGCAATAAATGTTGTAGTTTTGGTGGATGAGGCGTGTTGATAATTAACGTTCTAGTTATGCATAGCTGTATACATGTACGTGGGAGCGTCTCTCGAATTTCCTCCCGTATCGCATCGCCGCATTTCGAAAATATCAATTGATGAAACCTTCACAATTTCCGCGAATGACCACGACAATTGACAAATGTGTAATTTCACCTACCTGGGAAAGATCAGCAACTGTCGCCCACTGGTCGGATCAGTGGCCGGTATTCTACATAACCGGGGAATTATCTCAAGTGGTTGAGCGCTCGCTTAGCATGTGAGTGGTACCGGGATCGATACCCGGATTCTCCAATTATTTTGTATTTATGTTTCCATTAAAAGGACTATTCGGAGATACTTTCGCATTTCATGTTTAATGGTTTGATTTTGTATTTCATTTTAAATGATGAAACAATTATTTCATCCATATGAACGAACATAGTTTATTTTTATGGAAGCGAACAACTTTTGTAAGGTTACCTGAAAGTCGCTGGCACGCGTGACAGTCTCGGAACAGGGACATAACTGTATGTATTTTGCAGATAAATAATTATTTTAAAACCACCAACTTTTCAGCAATGACCTCAAAAGTTAACATAAACTTTATGTAAACAATTCCATATTTATAAAAATAAATTGTAGAGGTAGGACGAACATCGTATTAAGTATCTTGGAACGATCGGTAGATATCGCCCTCTAGTCGGATCGGTGGTCAAGTAATATATGCTTATGTAACATTTTCCAGATTTGTCATTTTTTCGGGTAGATTCTTGGCACTCATGTCTAAACACATCTAGGAACTTCACTGATGTAGAAAAAAAGGTGCGAATTTTTCTATTAACATTTAGGGACTCCATTTTGAATTTCAAAATGGCCATCAGCGAAAATCTCTTAAATAATTGCCAATTAACCATAACTCTTCATTTAACTGTCTTCCAATATTTGTTTATATTTATCTAAACTCATATACGGGGAAAACGATTCATTGGAAACAAAATAAGAGCACTTGAATACTCTAAATTGGCAAAAATCCAAAATGGCCACCAGATTGTTGGCTTTGTGTATGTAAAATGCCATACTTCTGAACCAATTGACATAGGACTATGTTTTGGTGCCTAACCATATGATTTGGCATATGATGATTCCAATAATAAAAACGTATGCATGTATTATTGGTAAAAAGTTACTAGAAATAATGTAGAATAATATTTTGGCAGTTATATAATTTGAAGATGGAATTGTTTTTTAAAAGTACGACAATGCTACATGTATGGGTCAGGAGTGTCAACGTTACTGATTAAATGTTCCTAATTGTCATTGATTCAATCATGTTCTAGATATTCACAAATCATTGGTGTTTTTATGTTCGTACAGCTGTCACTTTCCCTAGCACATTTGGAAAGCGCAGTACAGACCACAGTGTTTCCTCTGCATGATCACCTTCGCGAACACTTTGATTCTCACTGTTACACCTGTAGCCTATTTCATCAACATTGCAAAGTATACTTTACTAGCAAAGTATACTTTGAGGGAGTAATCATTTATTTTTCCAGAAATGCATTATTTCACATAGAACTAACAAATGCATATATTTCATGATTAAAAGTATGCAGAATTATTATACTGAATTTATTACATTATCACAGCCATTAAATGGCTGTGATAATGTAATAAATTCAGTATAATAAAAATTAATAAATTTTTAAAAAAATTGAAAATTTCTCCCTCAAAGTATACTTTGCTACTAAAGTATACTTTGCAATGTTGATGAAATAGGCTACAGATAATCTTTGCGCTGCAGCACTGATACCGGATCTGGTGCAACCCGAGAAAGAACTGACAGTAGATGTGTGTCTAGGTATCGCCACCCCAAAGACAGAGGTTCATGACAAGTTGGGTTCAATACCATATCCTGGCACCAGATATTAGCCTGTATATGGGCACGGCGTATATGCTCAATCCATGCTCCCTGAGTCGTTGGAAGTTTGTCAACTCATTGTTCATCATTGAACTGCTTGAACGAAAACCGTCTGAGCATCTTTGCTTGCCCAATGTTGACTCCACCTGGACAGAAAAGAGAGCAAAGAAACTCTTAACAGCCACATGGTACTTCTTCGGACGGTTCATCTCATTCGCCAAGACCAGCTAATGCTATCAGCATGGCGGGGCTTGACTTCAGGAAAGTTGCAAAGCATCCCTTCTTTCCCTTTCCTTTGATGTGTCTTGTAGTATTACATCCTGTGATAGCATGCCAGATGATCAAAGCTGCTGATTTCTCCGGGCCAACATTTTCATATATATGCTATAGGAAGATTATGCGTCGTATATCGCTTGTGCCCATGATTAGCGCAGAATGGTTGACAAGTAGTGGTGTTCTTTGTAGAGCCAAAAGCAGCACATCAGTGTCCTGTGAATATATGTGGACAATCATCCCGTTGCTCGCAAATTATACAGCATGATAAATAATAAGAGTGTCCACCCCTTCCAGTGTGCAGACACCTGCCATTGTTTTACATTCACAATTCATCATGACATCCTGCCGTGTTGCAGGCATAACCTTAACAGTACTGTAGCAGATGAGCTGATAGGAAAGGTAGAGAGTTAGCGAATCCTTTGTACTGCTGGCGAGAAACTTCTTGTTTGTCTTTGATGCCCGTTGATTATTGACCTATGTAGGATTTAGTTAGCCTTTCCGCCGCTCTTGCGTCTGTTCCTTCATTGATGCTTTCTATATCAAATATAACTTGCACTTGACCATATCATCGATGCCGTTGCGTCGATGAGTGTGACGAAGGACTTTGCAAGCTCTTTGCAAGTCTTAAAATTCTTGGCTTCCATCAACTCCTGTACCACTCCCATTATATATACTACCAGACACGTCTCCGATTCCTCTTAAAACTCGGTAGGCTGTGCAGAAGTTTGAGCTGTACCGTTGGCCACAAATATTAAAGAAGGTTTATCACTGTGCTCTTGTCTGCAGCGAGATGAATAGACCCACCCGGTGCCATGAGAACTTTGTTGGTGTAGGCAACCGCATGCATCCCAATCATTTCTTCCGGATTGACATTATTTCGAGATGACCGGGCAATAACCAGCAGTCTGGCAAAGAGTGATGTCGTTGCCTTCAAGCTCAACACATCAGACACTGTGTTCAATTTAATGTCTTTTGCTGCAGACATCCATGTTTTCTGCTTGAATTTGGTCATCGTGTCACACAATTTGCGACTCCCAATGATGCGTTCCGCTACAAACGTTTTGTAAGCTTCCATGCCAGTCTCCTCTGTTGCTAAGATGCTTTGTTTAACTTAATCGGCGATGATCTCCTTTGACATGACGCTGAACATGCGGCCTTTACAGTCCGATTTCTCGCTTGCAGCCTCCATTTGGAATAAGTTGCAGAGTGCTAGCACTGACTTCAGCTGTGAAACGGAGTGTTCTTGGCGAGCAATGTTTGACTGAGAGAGTTGATGATGTTGTGGTGGTGCAGTTGTGCTAGTAGAAGCTACAAGTTGTTCCCACTCAACAGCAAGTCTTGTCAGCTCCGGAGCAGTGAGACAAAACCTCAAGAGCTTTGCTGGATATGATGTTATTCCAGAGATACCTCCTTTGCCTTTTTCTATGATTTATTCAGGTCTTCCATCGCCTGATCAACAGCAATTCGTGTGAATGGAATACAGTTGCTGGTATTCACTACAAACTCACCATTGGTGAAGCTGTTCCATAGTTCTGGATCAGAAGTGCTCATGGTATCCATGCGTGCGATGAACTGGAATGTTTTGAGCTTGATCTAGCCTGGCATATGTAATGAAATACTTCCAAAGATGCCAAATAGAGGTGCCAGTTACCTTCCCGTAAAGTCCCCTGGAACTGTAACAGTGTCATCACCTGCCATACGTACATCGGTATTACGACTAAAGTCAAACTCTCGTAGCTGTGTTTCTCAAGATTCATGGATCCTATATCCATTAAGAACGCCTGGTGTGCTTCTGCAACGCCTGTCTTATACATGCATGCTTCAGTCCGCTGATTGACGCTAGCTACTAAGGCGCCATATACAACGGGTGATCCTCAAAGAATTTCTCAAACCAGAGTTCGAAGAGTGCCTGAATATAAAACTGGTGCGCTTCCATCGCACTGCTATAATGATTGCCATTTACAATATGTGATACAGTCATGCTACTGTACCGATCGCTTCTTGCCATGCATCGTCAAGACCACTGCCTTAAACTGTCCGTCCCAAACGCATAGTGCACAGATATCTGTGTAGAATTCCCCTGGGCAGAACACCCACTTGATCTTGAACTCTGGAAGTAGATACTCGAGTTGCACAAATATCTTGTACAAGTCCATATTTAAAGTCACAACGAGAGTACTGTTTGCAGCCACAGCTGCGTTCAATCTAGTTATCTGATCCAAGGCTGTAACTAATGTGGGCCATTCAGTAGCAGCAGCATTGGTGATAGGCCGACTGAACGTCTTGAAGCTGACCAGAAATGCACTTGTTGCTCTATAATGCTCTGCTTGGCTACCAAACCATCGGGTTCTTCGATGGTTTCGCTGATTCATCAGATTGTGATGTACTTGAATCGGACAAATCTGGAGTCAACTCCGGACATGTTGATGTTTTTTTATGAGTTTCCTCTGTTAACAACATGGAGCTTTCATCTAGTCATTGCATGTGTCTTGATTCTTCTAACCAACTGTATTAAAATATGAAGGATTGTTTTCAATATTTAAGAAATTATAAATACCTCCTTCCAGATAAGTACCTGGTGGGCGGAACTTGGTAGAAAGTGAAACTGGGGCGCTTACGCCGAAGTTTTAATTTAAGTTTAAGCTCCATCTACCAGGTATTTATCAAATTCTCCTGCTTAATATCTCATGAATATTCATGATACCTCGTGAATAGTCAGTCATGAGGTAGTTTACTAAATTGGTCCAATGAAATGGATAGCATCGAAACTTTTATACGTATGTACATGTTTAATGTAGTGCTCAGTGCTTTTCCGTAAATAGTATGAATGGGATATGCCAATGGTTATCTAATAAACTAAACTCGAAACGATGTGGCTGGCGAGCAAATCCGCTTGGTACGAAATGTCCCCCCCCCCCCGCTTATTTATTGCAACACAGCAAATAAATCGCGCGACTGTCAATAAACATCAGCCCCCTCCTGCTTCACTGGTTTCCTCGTAGCTCGTGTATTTCTAGCATAGCAGCTTTGGGGCATGGTACGTGCAAATTTGTTATTTCTCGTTTAGGGTAGGGCAGACAGGAGGGGTCTGGACACGCCCAAACTCCCTCCCCTTCTGGATCCGCGCCTGGTGTTGTGATTTCATATCCCAATGATTAAACTATGGAGTACGAGTCCAATTTAGCATATTGCAATACGAACGACATGTAGATCTACAAATATCGTACTGTAATTACATGCAAATAAAAGTGTGCTATCTTGGAACGGTCAGTTGCCAATTATTGTTTATATGTTACAGAAGGTTGTAAGTTAATTGCTATATGTCAGGAATACATTTTATTACCCTGTTTGCATTATATAAGTGTCATGTATGCTAACAAATGTGGAATCCAGTTTTCAGCATTTTTTTGTCAAAAAGAAGTGTCGCAATCATACCAATTGTTCTTTAAATTAATTTTGAAAACCGGTTGATATCCATGCAAACGAGTTTCAGATGATCAGTTGTCTCAATTATAATGCATTTGGTACCCAAACTCTTTCGATTATAGGTTTAAAATAATGTTGAATACCAAAACAATCATACAGATGGGTTATAAAAGGAGGCCATTTTGAAATTCAAAATGGAGGTCCTAAATGTTGATGGAAAAACTGGCACCCATTTTTTTCTTAATCAGTGATGTTTCTAGGTGTGCTTAAACATAGGTGCCAAGAATCTACCCAAAATTTTGCTTTTTTTACATAAGCCGACAGACTAAATATGCACAACTGGGGAATTAGCTCAAGTGGTAGAACGCTCGCTTAGCATGTGAGAGGTACCGCGATCGATACCCGGATTCTCCAAATAATTTTATTCACGTTTCAATTTATTAATCTACTAAAATATGCATTCATTTTATATGGTGTTCGAATGATATTGATTTCATATCGCATTTCTTTTTTAGCTTCGCGAAATATTTTTACAAGTAGACGAAGGAACCTCAACAATGTCACTGGAAATGAACCTATAAATGAACGATTTCGTCTGGTGAAATGAACGAATTGATTTAAATAAAAATAAAAAAGAAAAGACAACAACAATACATATACTAGATTTATCATACGTCATAAAATTAATTTATGGACACATTGTTGAATTATTTCTATTCTCGGATACAGGACAACCATTGACGATCGCCTGTCCGCAATCTCGCTAACACTGGCTTACTGAACCTTTCTATATCAGTCACACAGTAACAACAACCGGGGAATTAGCTCAAGTGGTAGAGCGCTCGCTTAGCATGTGAGAGGTACCGGGATCGATACCCGGATTCTCCAAATAATTTTATTCACTTTTTAATTTATCATACTATTCGGAAATATTTCCGCATATACTGGTTTCGGATTGTAATGATTCCATAGCGTCTTTCGTTTTTAATGACAATTATTTCATCAAGATGAACAAACCACGTTTGTCGGATTACCTGAAAGTCCCTGGTGTAAACCACGGGTGATAGACTCAGACCTGTGACATAAAACTATGTCCATTGAAATCCCGTTACCCCGGCCCTCCTGTATGTTGTCGTACTGTGTTTCTATAAATACATTCCCCGGGAGATGCTCGGGTGTCCGGTTTAGAGAGGCCACACTGTAGTTTGTGTTTACATTTTAAAAACATCTCCCAGGCCAGCGGCTCGTGGTTTGAGAGAGGTTTCCATGAATGTTGTGGTTACACTTTGAAAATACAGTGAAACCTATATCAACCGGACGCAATGGGGGTCCAAATGGTGTCCGGTGTGGAGAGGTTCCATAGTGCAATAAATGTTGTAGTTTTGGTGGACCTGGCGTGTCGAAAATTGAAGTTCTAATTATGCATAGTTGTATACATGTACGTGGGAGCGTCTCTCGAATTTCCTCCCGTATCGCCGCATTTCCCAAATATCGATTTTTTGACTTGACCACGTAAATTGACAAATGTGTCATTTCACCTACATGGGATAGATCAGCAACTGTCGCCCACTGGTCGGATCAGTGGCCGGTATTCTACATAACCGGGGAATTAGCTCAAGTGGTAGAGCGCTCGCTTAGCATGTGAGAGGTACCGGGATCGATATCCGGATTCTCCAAATAATTTTATTCACTTTTCCATTTCGACTATTCGGAGATATTTTCGCATTTCATGTTTAATTGTTTCGTATTGTATTGATTCATAGTGTATTTCGTTTTAAATGATGAAACAATATTTCATCCAAATGAACGAACGTAGTTTATTTTGATGGAAGCGAACCACTTTTGTAGGGTTATTTGAAAGTACTGGACCAATTTTTAAAATTTTACTTTTGTTTTCTTAGTTAGATCATATCCAAGCTATCTAGTCAGGTTTCGGAGTCAATTTCCAAAGTTTTTCGCTTTTTGACTTCTCCCACACTTCCTTACCACTTTTTCGCCCATGTTAAATTCCCATAGACAAATCAATTTTTCGTAAGAAAATCAATATTTGACGGAATTTCACGAAATAAAAAGAAGGTCATTCTTAAATTTTCCTTTAATTTAATACTGTCGAAAATAATATTGTTTTTGAATTGTTTATGTAGCCGTAACATTTGGGCAGCTTTCGTGAAACAGACTATAGTTATGTATTGCTGTATGCATGTACGTGTGAGCATCACTCGAATTGCCTCCCGTATCGTATCGCCGTGTGTCGCAAACATCGATTTTTAAAACCTTCACAATTTCCGCTAAGGACCACGAACATTGACAAATGTGTCATTTCACCTACCTGGGAAAGATCCGCAACTGTCGTCCACTGGTCGGATCAGTGGCCGGTGTTGTACATAACCGGGGAATTAGCTCAAGTGGTAGAGCGCTCGCTTAGCATGTGAGAAGTACCGGGATCGATACCCGGATTCTCCAAATATTTGTATTCACTTTACATTTATTATCTACTCAAATATGAATTCGTATTATATTGTCTTCTTATGAGATTGATTATTATTAATGTCGACAAATGTTTGTACAAACGGATGAACATTTCATAAGATGTAATTGGTTTTAACAGCACGAAGTGAACATGTAAGTGAACGTAATTCGTCGGTTGAACGAAATTTATTCAGATGAATGACATAAATTGAGATTAAAAACAAAAATACATGTACTAGTTTTGTTACAAGTTATTAGGCAACACTGTTAATTATTTCGATTTTCTGACTCGGGACGTACATTGATCGCCTGTCGAACATCTATATTCGGGGAATTAGCTCAAGTGGTAGAGTGCTCGCTTAGCATGTGAGAGGTACCGGGATCGATACCCGGATTCTCCAAATATATTATTCACTTTTCCATTTATCAAAATTGGAACAGTTTGCCATTGTCATTGTTTTTATCACCTATGCGTTTTGACTGACCTGCGTCTATCTCGGTCAAAACCACTTTGAACTCATTTTACTTTTTCTTCTTAAAAGTATATATGTTGTGACCACTTAGTTGAAAGCTCTCGACGAGACGATTCAGATGAATGGTAGTTGCGAGCAGTAACTCTTGCAATCTAATCCCGCACCGTCCGTAGCTACGGACAGTACGGGAGTAGATTGCAAGAGTTACTGTTCGCAACTAGATGAATGGTAACAACATACAGTCGAACCTCCCCGAACGGCCACCTCTCTACAACAACACTCACTCTATAACAGCCGCTATTTTATATCCTAAATGGGTGATTTCCTCTGTACCTAACCCTTAGACTGCTGAGCACGAAAATTGTGGTCTGCTGTTGCTTTGCCTTTTTTTTTGTTAAAAACAACATGTTTTGACAGCATTTTAGAATCATTTCCATTGGAAATGATTCTAAAATGTTGCCAAAGCATGTTTTCGATGAAAATTATCGAAGAAAATAAATAAACAGCGGACGATAAAATTTAATTCAGCATTAACCTCCCTACAACAGCCACCTCTCTACAACATCCAGTTTTCGCCTTCCCATGAGTGGCTGTTGTAGATAGGTTGCACTGTAATACTACTTCTGTGTAATATAAAGTGCTAACATCCTGCAGCTTCAGCATGTGATTGGATACTAAGTCATATTTTCTCGAGCACATCGACTAATTTTGCTACAGATTTACGAGTTTTAGTTTGGTAAGTGATAGCACTGACTGCCATTCAGATGCCGATTTATGACATTCGGTGTGTCGCACAGCACAATTAATTCATCGCGGACGTCAATCAGTCTGAACAAGTTATATTAGTACAGCCATTCTCAGTTGAGTATGGATGCTCACTTCAAATAATCAGTTCTGAATTAATTAGCCTAATCAGGAATTGTGATGGCGATATGTAACTTTCCACTGATATGTGTGAGATAAAAACCGTAATGTTCATATCTACGCGGCGTGGAAACTAATCAAAGACATGTACGGTTCTTAACTTTCTTTTTTACGCGACGTAGAAACCAACGGATGGAATGCCAGGGTCTTATTGCTCTGTTTGTCAAGTCTAGTTGTAATGTATGTGGCTGTATCTAGAGATGTGGGGCTTATGTGTTTTGCGATCAGTGTATATCCAGATCAGTCTGCGCATTCGCACAGTCTGATCAGGATTTGCACTGTTAGCCATCCCATCAATGTAACACGCATCATGCTTCTAACAAACACTAAATTGTTATCAGGCTAACAGAGTGTGATATTTGATCAGGAGTTACACTGGTCGCAAATCCCATAAGCCACATTTCCCAAGCCACAGTCACAGCCACATAACAATACATGTACCGGCTTCAGCCGGTCCCAATAACAAAACGACATTCATATTGTCCATATATCCAGGCATCGAGACAAAACACTGACACTCAGTCGGATACAACTGATCAGACTCCATGCTCAATTTACGTTTGTTGTAATGGGTGACTGGTTCTCCAATGTATTGTAATAAGCAACTCTAGACGATTTAGTGCGGCATATTCTATACTGCCCGCCAACCAATACAACCAGAAAGCTCGTAAAACATGTCTGAGATTGGCGAAATTGGGCTTATGGGATTTGTGGCCTGTGTAACTCTCGATCCAATAACACGCTCATGAAGCCTGATAACGATCTGTATTACAAGTTAGGAGTGTTGCGTTGATGGAATGGCGAACAGTGCAGATCCTGATCAGCCTGTGCATCCGCACAGGCTGATCAGGATCTACACTGGTCGCAAAACCTATAAGCCTAATTTCTCCAGTCACAGCCACAACTACGACGTATGCAATAAAGCAAATTATCGACCACGAAGATAACAGCCATTATTTGCGACCCTTAGTTTCAAAGGGAAACGGACACTGATCATTCTTTTTAAGCGTATTCGAAACGATATATGGCTGCGCCTGATGAAATCGGCCTGGTGGTATTTGTGACTCATGATAAAATAGCTCACTCCTATATCATGATAACAATATAAGTTACATTTTAGAAGCTAGTTGCGGGCAGTAACTCTGCAAAACTCCGGTACCGTATGTAGCATGTTTACATAATCTGCTGATTGTCACTTAGTGATTTACGTTTAGATTTCTCGGCCAGGGTACTATGGCCTGGTCAGAGTTGAACAGTTGTATAGTGGGGTCAGCGTGTAAGTGCACACACGAACGAACACGACAGGTTGGTTCACTATCCACCCAACGTGTATGTTGTTACCACTCAGTTGAACCGTCTCGCCGAGACGGTTCAACTGAGTGGTAACAACATACACTTTTGATGCGAAATGCGAAAAAATGCAGAAAAATATTTACATTTTTTTTTATACATGAAATACAGTGGGGTCAGCGTTCCAACCTGTCGTGTTCGTTCGTGTGTGGACTTACACGCTGACCCCACTGTACGTCCTACAGCTCGGTTTCAGACGTACTGGTGTTTTGTAGTTACCGCCCGCAACTAGCTACTAAAATGCAACTTTTATCCATTTTGGCTGTGATAATGTAATACATTCAGTATAATAATTCTGCATACTTTTAATCACCAAATGTATGCAGTCGTTAGTTCTATATGAAATAATGCATTTCGGGAAAAATAAATGATTACTCCCTCAAAGTATACTTTGCTAGATAAGTATACTTTGCAATTTTGATGAAACGCATCTATTAGCAGGATACATCAATACGGGCATCCTACACCATAATAACATACGGTAATGGCCGAGTCCTTTATTTGAATTACATATTATTACTTATTATTATTGGATAAGATAAATCATGGAGAAGATATCAGACATTTAAGCTTCTAACGACCTCTCTGGCTCCAGTTTACGAAAAGCTGATCTTCTCCGACCGTTAAATGGTCGTAAAGCCGCTGTTTCGCACGATGCCATCACACAAACGGAGTGTTTGTTCCTATACCCGGACAAACCAGATTTCGGCTAGAATGTATCCCGTTTGCATTTCATACTGCGCTATAACCATTTCATTTGCATCATTAATTGTGCTTTACAGATAGATCACTATACTGGCGGCGTCGGTGAGTGTACCCGACGGAGCACTCTTCAACCACGTGATAAGGCTTGTTTTTCTGGCTCTATGTGGGAACTGATATTTGACTTGCGAAGATAGGTTACATAGCACATCGTAAAATCCGAGGCAGTAAACGCGCGCGGAGATAAGAAAATAACAGACCGTCGTCAAAGTAGTTCGGTATGCTTATAGCAGAAACTGTATGTGGTACAGCTGAACCTCTCAAAATCGGACATTTTTTTATGAGTTTCAAGATCATTTATCTCAGGTGATAATGTCTGTTCGTGATCGCACAGCACACAGCTATGGCTCAGAATGATCAACTGCCTGATTGACAGTGAAACCTCTCTAACCCGAACACCCTGGGGGCCTACCAGGGTGTCCGGTTTAGAGAGGTTTCATTTTATACTTATACTCTGTGACTGGAGAAATTGGGCTTATTAGTTTTTCGACCAGTGTAGATCCAGATCAGCCTGTGCATCCGCATAGTCTGATCAGGATCTGCATTGGTCGGCATTCCCTCAATGAAACACCCGTCTTGCTATGAACATGCAGCATAGATTGAAACCAGGCTATAGGAGTGTGCTATTTGATCAGGACTTACACTGGTCACAAAGCCCATACGCGACATTCCTCATAGTTCAACTATGGATTGTCTGATATTGCAGCTCTGTTTTCAACATGTTTGGATTTCAATTTGGGCAATATTTTCCGTTTATATTCAATGAGTAATACATTTAGATTACATACCATGGTCTTTGACAGTGTACTAGCATTGTGTATTAAAAACCATAATATACGAGTGTAATAAATAATACAAATGAGACTCCTACAGAAAACACGCTAGGTTATCAATACAGCTTCAATGTTTATGTAAATATATGTAATAAAACATCTACATGATCTATGTTGAGTTATTATGATATGTATTAAACCCGTTGGTTGGTTGATTTCATAAAAAACTCGGCATAGACACATTTCTTATTATTATAGTAAACGCACATGCCATATTTACACATGCAAGGTGCTCTATATATGAAACATGATACAAACATGATCTATTTTCCAGTTCTTTCATTTTCTCAACGGTGACTTAGAAAATGCAATAAAAAAATGTTTCCGTAACACTATACAGTGGAACCTCTCTAAACCGAACACAATCAAAACATTTGTGATTTTATTAGTTTCTTTGTCATTTATCTCAGGTGACAATGCCTGTTCATGATCGCATAGCACACACACATGTCTCAGAATGGTTATATGCCTGATTTACAGCGAACCTCTCTAAACCGGACACCCTGGGGACCAGGGTGTCCGGTTTACAGAGGTTTCACTGTATATCTCTCGGCCATGGAATTCCATATTCATATGTCGCTGTGATTGGAGACATCGGGCTAACTAGTTTTGCTACCAGTGTAGATCCGGATCCGCACAGTCTGATCAGGATCTGCACTGTTCGGCATTCCCGCAATGAAACACCGTCATGCTCACAGGGTGTCCAGTTTAGAGAGGTTTCATTGTATATCACTATATGCAAACGTGAAGCGTTGTTTCATCGGTGACTGTTCTCTACCAACATATGCTGAGCAATGTATAGCATGTTGGAATCCATATTTCACAAAGTCTGCACCATTTAGATAATTACTATAACTACTTTAGTCAGCGCTGCTCCGAACATTACCGAATGACTTCTCGTAATCTCGTGTCGAGTCGCATTTCATACTGTCAATCAGATCGCAGATAACATATCTATACTAAACATACTTTAACATGGGACTGTCATATGACAAATTGACTTTATTTCATTTGCAGCCAGTGTAAATTCATATCACCTGCCATAGTTGCGCAGTTGCATTATTATTTAATTATTTTAATCAATTCGGTGGAGCTACTGAATGACGAACAACGTTAATAACTGAATGTTAACTGTAAATGACGTTTTCGAGCAGATTATAATAGATAATCAAAAATGTAATTACTGCCATCGGTCAATGATTATAAAACTTAAATACTGGGATTTTCTCGAAATTTGTGCTCAGAATCAGGCAGTTGGATTTGTCGAGACTGAGCTTAGCTCTAGCTCTTGCTCTGAGTCTCACAGTCAGACAGTTGGTTTGGTCGAGACTGAGCATATCTGTAGCGCTTGCTTTGGACCTCGGAATCAGGCAGTTGGATTGTCGAGACTGAGCACTAGCTCAAGCTCAGGCTCAGTCAATGAAACTGCTTGATTGCGAGTTGAGATTGGCAATAGATGTTCAGAAACGTTGACATTTTGTCAGCTTAACCCTTAGACAGGGATTCCGCTGGCGATCGCCTCTTTCGCAATTGGCGATAAAAATAAACAATTGGCGATAAAAAATTACAATTTTCGAAAAAATCAAATATATTTTTTTTTTCGAAAATTGTAATTTTTTATCGCCAATTGTTTATTTTTATCCTATTGGTTATTCCTTTTCTTTTTTTTGGGATTATTTTTTATTTTATTTTTTTTGAAGTAGCGATTTTTTTATTTTCCCCAGCGGAATCCCTGCTTAGACCACTATCTTAATTTTTTTGTCGTTCATTGCAAATGATTCTGAAGTGCTGTCAAAACATGCTTTTATTTAGAAATAAGGAAAGATATAAAAACAACAGCAGACGACAATTATTGTGAGTAGCGGTCTAATGGTTAACGCAGGCGGTTATGTAAAGCCACATTGTTGAGCCTATTGTGAATTTGGAAGCCACTATCAGTCTGTACTAGACGGGGCAAGACGTAACTGACGTGGCTGATATAATTATCAGATTATACGTGTACGTTAGGGGGCATTATAAGTGTAGATACGCTTTTTCCATAGTTCTGTATTGTGAAAGAACGTAGATATTCGTTATTGTTCAGTGAAATATTAGCGATAAGTACTTGTAATTTATGGCCCTATCGTGCTATGTCAAGTGATCCACGCCATTTAAAGCTAATTTTTATCACTTACGAGTGCCCATAAAAGACTTCAAAGGTAGCAGCTGAATACCCTGGGATAATACCTTACAAAACCCGAGCTCAGAGGTCAGCGAAGGCCAACTATTTGGGGTGGGTTTCAAACATAAACGGCGTAAAAGAATACAGTGAAAGATCGCGAGATTGCCATGCGTAAAAATTTATGTTCTCCGATCAAAATATACGTTACAGTAGTGGATAATATTAGCCTTCAACGACCGAATACAAGAAAGAATGATTGAATATTTAATTAGTAGGTCATTGCGGGTGAGCATCAGATGGGCTGAGAATAAAGACAGTCCAATACCCCGGTAATTTATGGGTCGACAGATAATGGTATCTCGGGTGGAGATCTTTCCAAACAAATAGACTCATCAAACTTGGGCGAGCGACACAATGGAGAGGGTAATTTACATACTTCCCGGCCTTAATTTTGCAATTATTACAAAACATTAGAAGACTCTTAATGTGTTTAACAATGTTATCTACGCAAGTGAAGAGACCATGTTATTCAAAGAGGAGAACATTAAATTTAAACGAGTTTTTGAAGCAAACCTGTGTGTACGGTGTTATGTTACTGGCTAATAACAAACAGTATCTCTTGTTACGTGGATGTGTACACAACCGACTGCGTTAATCTTGCTCAGATGTCAACGGTTCTGAAACACCTATTGGCAATCACGACTCGCGATCAAGCTGCTTGATTGGATGAGCCTGAGCTGTTGCACAGCTCAGGCTCATCCAATCAAGCTGCTTGGTTTCGGCAAGATTAGCGAGGTGGTGGCGTGCTATTGCCGACATGAGACGTGGCCAAAGTTCGTAAGCCATTTGTGTGACGAAATGCGCTGAAATGTCGATGTTATTTGGAGTAAAGCTAAACGTGTGAAGTCTGTGTGACACGTTAATAAATGTTTTTGTTGAATTGACATATGTCACTTCAAAATGGATTTATGTAGCACAAAATATATGTTCTGTCATTTCAGTTTTTCAAAATATTTGTATTCCTTGAATTCGTCGTAAAATCCAAGTAGACATTCGCGAGTTTAGCAAACAATGATGTTATATTGAACTTTTAATTTATTTATTAAACCATTTTTGATATCTATATACTTTATTATAATATCTCTTATAATAATATAATAAATAACAATAATAATAATAATAATAATACTAATGATAATAATAATATAAATAATAATAATGATAATAATAATAATAATAATAATAATAATAATAATAATAATAATAATAATAATAATGATAATAATAATGATAATATACTACTATAACTAATAATAATAATAAAATGATAATAATAATGATAATAAACTACTACTAATAATAATAATAATAATAATACTACTACTAATAATAACTAATAATGATAATAATAATAATAATAACTAATAATAAATTATTATTATTATTTATTATTATTATTATGATAATTATTATTATTATTATAATAATAAAAAGGAATTATAATTCATCATAAAACAAATATAAATGTATAATATTTATTAAATAATCAAGAAACTTGGATCCGTTATGTGCGGGCACAAGTCCAGGATACTGAAGTAGGGCCGGCTTTTTATTTATTTTATTTATTTCCTAAAATAGGAGGTCTGGAGCATATATCACTAGGTACTGTGGGATTGCAAGCACCATACGTTTTTCACGTGCATAATCTGTTCAAGAACATTACAACTAACAATAAAAATGACAACAACAACATTAACCCTTTGAACCCGAAAGCCCGCTATAGCGGTTTATGCAAAAATGCAGATCCAGATGAGCCGGCTCGTAACGAGCCGTTTCATCAGGATCTGCACTTTTTTAAAGTAATTTTCATATTTTTGAGAACAAAAAATACCCCCTTGTCATAAATGGACTAGTCTGAAAGCCATTTTGTGACGGTTGGGTTGGTTGCAAAATGAACATATCAAAATCCATTCCAGTTAATTAGGGGTGAAAGGGTTAATTCTACTAATATAATATATAATAAAAAAATATTCGCAATATTGGGACACAATTATATAGTACATATGTTTGTATTCTGTCGCTGTATAATATGGCATCGTGAACAACGTGAAATACACAAATAAAACGTCACAAATACCGACGCCACCACCACCGCAACAGACAACAACGACAACAGCAACGACAACAACAACGACAACAACAACGACAACAACAACACAACAGTAATAATACTACTAATAATAATTTGCTAATACTAATTCACAAAATACACACGTACTTATTATTATGATGTCAATTTGAAAATGCAGTCAGGGCACATGGATTTTTTTTATTAATTCGTTCCCACTAAATAACAATCCGTTCCCTCGATATAACAATTCGTTCCCCCGATTTTACAATTCGTTCCCACGAATTAACAATTAGTTCCCTCAAATTAACAATTCGCTCCAACGAAATGACAATTCGTTCCCTCAATTTAACAATTCGTTCCCTCGAATTAACAATTATTTCGCAGGTTATAACAATTCGTTCCCACCCGTGGGAACGAATTGTTAATTCGAGGGAACGAAATGTAAAATTGAGGGAACGAATTGTTATTTCGTGGGAACGAATTAATAAATTCTCCGTACAAATGAACACCCACCAGTATACGCACACCGTGACCCTTGTGAGATACAGACTTTCCATCCAACCAACTACCGTATTCTACATGTGCAATGTACATGTTTGCTGTCTGTATTCTTTGATTCATTTGTCGTATCTTGTTTTGAAAAAATGGCTATCTATTACATTTACAAGTATCCGAGTAGCTGTTTCGGAAAATGTGCGGCATGTCAGACAGACGAACGGACTGTCAGCAGTCACCAACCACTGCTACGTTGTGGTGCATGTGTTACCTGGCAACCCGTCGCATTAGTAATCACCAATGCGTCGGTGGTGTAAAGGTTAGCATGGTTGCCTTCCAAGCAGTCGATCCGGGTTCGATTCCCGGCCGACGCACATATCTTTTACTGTCATGTACTTTTGCTTTTGCACGATGTTGAGCGATTCGTCAATCGTGCAAAAACAGCCATTGTTACATGACTGCCATTGTTCAAAACCGCTCATAGCCGTTTTCAAACATACAGCGCGTTATGTTTGACCATGGCTGAAGACAATGCTCATTTCGGGGCCAAGCCAACACCTACATAATGTACTAGAACGCGCCAGTACATCACCTTATTAGTTCTCAACGATCGAAAATTGATGCGGCTGCATCAAGCGACGTGTACTGCGGCCCCGGAGTATGTATATGTAAATCAGCTGTTTGAATGAAACGGGTTATCAAAGTAGCGAAAATAACTGCATATATGCTCAAATTACACGATATTTCCGACGGAAATGTAACAATAACGTCCGACCATGTCCAGTTGCGGGTAAATGCTTGCCGTGGCACTCGGGAACTGTTTGAACCCACAGCCTACGGCCTTGGGATTCAAACAGTTCCCCCGTGTCACGGCAAACGTTTACCAACGGCTGGTCATGGTCGAACCTTACAATCAACAATCTTATCAATAATAAGCATTGTGAAACCTACTGTCAACGGTATCTTACGACGTTTACAAGTATTGTGCAGTTGCACCTCTCTAAATTGGACGTTCACATGGAGTCCGGCATAGAGAGGTTTCACTGTAGTCCAGGAATATTAACATTGCAATAAACGACTGTGTGCTTTGCAATCGTGAATATGCATTACCATCAGAGATAAGCGACCGAGAAAGTAATCAACAATACACACACTGACGTTTTCTCGGTGTCCGGTTGACAGAGGTTCCCCTGTGATTTTTGGGCTTACATTGAACTACATTGTATCTATAGTTTTGCTAAAAAAGAAGTAAATCAAGTAAATCAATGTTAGAATGTCGAACAAGGTAGATCCTTATACTTACGGAGTCGCGCAGGGGACGTATAATATTTTTTATTAATTCGTTCCTACGAAATAACAATTCGTTCCCTCAATTTAATAATTCGTTTCCTCAATTTAGCAATTCGTTTCCCACGAATTAACAACTCGTTCCCTCAATTTCACAATTCGTTCCTACGAAATAACAATTCGTTTCCACGGGAAAGAATTGTTAATTCGTGGGAACGAATTGTCATATCGTGGGAACGAATTGTTAATTCGATGGAACGAATTGTTAATTTGAGGGAACGAATTGTTAATTCGTGGGAACGAATTGTCATATCGTGGGAACGAATTGTTATTTCGAGGGAACGAATTGTTAAATTGAGGGAACGAATTGTTAATTCGTGGGAACAAATTGTCATATAGTGGGAACGAATTGTTAATTCGAGGGAACGAATTGGTAAATTGAGGGAACGAATTGTTATTTCGTGGGAACGAATTAATGAAAACAAATCCATGTCCCACGCGGGGCTCGAGCTCCGTATATACTTCGCAGATAATGGAATGGTCGCAACCGTCGTAGGGTCTATATATATATATATATATTTGTACAGTTACGAAGTGACAGTATATAACATCGCGCATTTACAACGGAATGTATGTATAAATGTCGGTAATGCAACACTCCATCTTGTTTTAAAAGTCTGACATCATTACAGATAACGCACGGTTAATGAACTCCATGGCTACCTTGGTGGTGCATGTGTTACCTGGCAACCTGTAAACGTCATTGCGTCGGTGGTGTAAAGGTTAGCATGGTTGCCTTCCAAGCAGTCGATCCGGGTTCGATTCCCGGCCGACGCACATATTTTTGTTGGACTAATTTTACGTATTGGGGATGAATATTTCATTAATGTATTAGGTCATAGATAGATACACTTGGCGCCAATGATAATTGCTTCATAAGAGTCATGTGATACATGAATATAACATGTGAATGTTGTCGTGTTGCTGTATACTACATGTATACAATGGGGTCAGCGTGTAAGTGCACACACGAACGAACACGACAGGTTGGAACGCTGACCCCACTGTATTTCATGTATACAAAAAATGTAAATATTTTTCTGCATTTTTTCTCATTTCGCATCAAAAGTGTATGTTGTTACCACTTAGTTGAACCGTCTCGGCGAGACGGTTCAACTGAGTGGTAACAACATACACTTTGGGTGGGTAGCGAACCAACATGTCGTGTTCGTTCGTGTGTGCACTTACACGCTGACACCACTGTACAAGTCGCCCTGCGTTTCAGACAGAAAATTCGTGTTAGGCGTAGCCGTGCTATCTCACTCAGCCAGTCATAGAATACACACTGGTTTTACTGTTTTCAGTGGAACCTCTCTAAACCGGACACATCAGGGTGTCCGGTTAGAGAGGTTTCACTGTAATTTCGATGTAAGAGCACTGAAGCACATGCCTGTATGCATTGTAATCATGAACACTGCATCTACGATATTTGACAGTGAACTCGGTCATACTTTAATACATCGATGTTGCAAGGTTGTTCGGTTGAGAGAGGTTTCACTGTTTACCTAGAATTGCACAGACTGTATAGAGAACCGTGTAGATTTTGATATGGAAATACACTGGTCGCAATATCAATAAGCTACAATTTTCCCAGCCACAGCCTCAACTATGGATGTTTCGAGACGGAAGATGCCATAATATCTGTCATAGTGGCGACGCCGGATCTACCAAAACACAATTATTGGCGATATTATTGAGCTGAGTGAAATATGAGCCAATTTACAAAGTATCAAACCTGATGGGCTGGGATAATAACCAAACATGCGAGTTTGCATTTGACAGAAGATGAGGTGTCAGCTTCATATTTACTGTCTTCATAAAACCAGTATTACAGATACAGACATATCACGCGGTGCTAACATAGCTACGATTGTTATTAACCCTGAGTCATAAGCCATCGTCGGCTCTTTATTTATTTTGTGTTCCATTTCTCTTGTAAAAACATCATGTTCATGAGAATTGTCTTCAAAACCTGCCATTGTCCTTGTGGGCGCTCATGGTCTATTGTAGTCGCAGTGCCAGTGTATGCAGGGGAGATAAACATGCAGGGCAGATAAAACCCTTTTGTAATGCACGTATATGTCGACATTGCTATTAAATTGACTTAACCCTTTCACCCCTAAGTAACTAGAATGGATTTTGATATGTTAATTTTTCAACCAAGACAATTGTCACAAAATGGTTTTCAGACTAGTCAATTTATGAAAAGGGGGTATTTTTGTTCTCAAAAATATGAAAATTACTTTCAAAATGTGCAGATCCTGATGAGACGGCTCATCTGGATCTGCACTATTTGCATGAACCGGTATAGCGGGCTTTCGGGTTCAAAGGGTCAAACCTCAATAAATAAATATAAATAAATTAGACCTTGAGCCACCAATAACCCCCCCTCCCCCCCCCCCTGTGGGATTTTTGGTCAGTATGATTTTCGGATTCAGTAACCTATTGTCTATCAAACCTGATTGTCTGCGCCTACAAAGCCGATGGATGAACAAATGGCGGCCATTTTCCAAAATGGCCGCCATACAAAACTGGGTGGTTTTACAACAGGCCGATATGTGTCATTTAAATCACGTTCTTCCAAGTTAAGCGATATCAGTTTTTTCACCAATTGAGTATAAAATGACTTACAATAAGTTTTATATTGGATACCATCCTCAAATAGCCACAATTATCAAAATGGCCGCCAAAATACTTAATTGTTTATGCTTGCAACATTTTTTTTCACCACACGATGAGCTACCTACAATTTAATCATGTCAGTAGCAACATATTCACATGGCAGTTCCTTTTTCACATCGATTTGCATTATTTCTGGTGTGCTATCAACGGTAATTATTTTCAAAATGGCCGCCAAACAGGTATTATATAATGGCCCTTTCGGGTATTTTTGGAGATTATTTGAGTTCATGACAAATGACAAATGCATGAAAGCATGGTCATCATACTCGGAGTTTCGAGACAGGGTTAGTGAAGGGAAACTTGGGACAACGGCACAGTATTGGCTGGGATACATGTATTCGGTGCATACGGTGTTGCAGTTTCTCCGTGCCACCAAAGAAAACAACTTAGACCTTCACATAGCATGTCTTCAGAAGATGTGTCCATTATTGTTCTTCAGCTTTGACCATCCCAACTACGCACGGTATACTACAGTATATCTGCTGAGTTTGTTAAACTTAGAGCAGTTATATCCTGGGATGGAAGATCTGTTGAGGAACAATGGATTCAGCGTGAACCGATCCAGCGTTCCGTCATCCAGAAATGGCGTGGATATCACAATAGAGCAAACCATCAATCGCCATGCTAAGTCACATGGAGGTATCATAGGTTTCAGCCTCAATTATGCAGCATACTACAGATGGTGTATGACGAGACACTTCCGAGCTAGCTACATGGATGCTACGCTTGAACTGGCTGATATGAACGCGCATGAACAGTCTTCACACAAGGACACACGAACTTCGGAAATATCCAGAAGTGAAACAGACGTCAAGAAAATTATCAATGCAATAGGAAATGTTATAGATCCGTTTGAAGTATCAGATGAATCGCTCTATTGCATATCTTCAGGGGCGCCAGCTCCTAAAGATGTCGTTGACGATCTGCTGTCTGCAGAAATGACAGGAAAACAAAGGTTTGCTCGGTTTGTACAGGAGCCGTTTGTTGAAAAGTCAGTCAGCTTTCATGCACCAATAAAACAGTTGCGCCTGAAAACATTTGCATCACTCGCTAAAGCTGTGAAGCTCACTGGTACGCAGAGAAAGACAAAGGAGTTAGTACCTGAACGAAATATATTTGGGCAGCTAATTTCACTTGCTCTCAAACACAACATTGACATGGAAAAGGTGCTTAGCTACCCATTGGGACCTGTGCCATGGTCGCTCGCCACTGCGGATGGCTCGCCAGCAAAAATTTGACACGGATGTGTTTGTTTTGATGTTGAAATTCGGACAGAAGCTGAAACAACAACTGCTGTTAGATACCGGAGTTGGGAACAAGAGGCGGCTGGTTGACATACATGGTGTCATTGGAGACATACGAACTGAACTGTGTTTGGCATTGCCTGCACTCCATGCTTTTACAGGCTGTGATAGCACAAGTGCTTTCGTTCGGCGTGGTAAAGTTATTACTTTGAAAACACTCCAGCGGCATCCAGAGTTTATTGAAGCCTTCCAGAAGTTGGGAATGTCTCAGTCAGTTGATGAAAAGCTATTTCAAACGCTTGAACACTTTGTATGCTTGCTGTACAACAAATCAGACATTACAGATATCAACAAGCTACGAATGGAGCTATTTCTACAAACGTGTAGCCCCAGGTCTGGCGATCTTCTTTCGACGTACAATGGGGCTGACCTGAGCATTTTACCACCATGCAGATCGTCACTGAAAATGCATGTAGCAAGAGCCAACTATCAAACGCTCATTTGGAACAATGCTGACCGGCGTGATGCAGACATACCGCCACCAGATGAACATGGATGGGAAGTTAACAATGGCTTGTTAGAATGCAAGTGGACAGAAGGAGATCACCTGCCAAGTGAAATGGTAGGGGAACGGAATGACGTACCTGATACTGATGAAACAGAAGATCCTGAAGCAGAGAGCCTACTTGATGCCATGTTTGGCACTGATGACGCGTATGACTAGTCTGGATTTATCTTAACCTACTCTCACAATTAGAACTTCACATAACTTGTCTGATGTTGTGACGATCGCAATTTGAATATTGTAAACCATGATGTATTTTGCCTCTTGAATTGTATTATATGTGGCTGGAACGTTTGTATATTGTGTTTCATCTTGCCTGAATCATGCTGTGATGATTGCCTCGCCATAGATGCGATGTTTTGACATTAAATGCATGTATACTTTTTTTTTTACAAGTTGAATGCTGCAAACCATGATATATGTTGCTTCTTGAATTGTATTATATGTGGATCAAGCTGTTGCCTATTGTGTTTCATCTTGCCTGATGCAGTGAGGATTGCCTCGCCACAGGTGCGATGTTTTGACTTTAACAATATGTAGAATATTTTGTGTTGCAAGTTGAATACTGTAAACTATGATGAATGTTGCCTCTTGAATTGTATTATATGTGGATTAAGTTTTTGCCTATTGTGTTTCATCTTGCCTGATGCTGTGAGGATTGCCTCGCCACAGGTGCGATGTTTTGACTTGAACAACATGTAGAATATCTTGTATTGCAAGTTGATTACTGTAAACCATGACATGTGTTTCCTCTTGAATTGTATTCTATGTGGATTACGTTTTTGCCTATTGTGTTTCATCTTGCCTGATGCTGTGAGGATTGCCTCGCCACAGGTGCGATGTTTTGACTTTAACAACATGTAGAATATTTTGTATTGCAAGTTGAATACTTTAAACCATGACATATGTTGCCTCTTGAATTGTATTATATGCGGATTAAGTTTTTGCCTATTGTGTTTCATCTTGCCTGATGCTGTGAGGATTGCCTCGCCACAGGTGCGATGTTTTGACTTTAACAACATGTAGAATATTTTGTATTGCAAGTTGAATACTGTGAACCATGATGTATGTTGCCTCTTGAATTGTATTATATGTGGATTCAGTTTTTGCCCATTGTGTTTCATCTTGCCTGATGCTGTGAGGATTGTCTCGCCACTATAACGAGATTATTAATGTTGTAGATCAACTACTGTTGCCGATAATGATCTAGTGCCCCGAAATGTTTGAATATTCGGATATATTTCAAAATCGGTACCGTTAATTTTTATTTGATAAATGTCCGTACAGACGGACGAAAACACGGACTCATAGTATATTTAGTAAGTATGGACAATAATGTTACATATTTGAGTTGTTTTCAATCCATAGTAAGCGGTTATAATGTTGTTAAATTGCATAATATTACATACCTGTTAAATTGCCATTGTAAAATGAGTGGGTGGGGAATGGTCGAAAATACGTTATTTTTCACTTTGTATATTTTGTGGTAGACACTAAATAGTCGACGTATATACATTGGATATGTTCAATTGGCCCTACTAGACTACATTGACATTGATAAAATGAAAAAAACGCCAACTTTTCATAAAGTTATTAACATGTATATTTTACCATTGAAATTGGGTGGGGGGGTGGGGTAATAAAACCTGTAAAATATGACTTCTAGATTGTCAAATTTATTTCAATTGTATATTATTCTATTCCATTGTGTTCAAAATCTCGGAAAACGTACGAAAATACCATCTTATTCGAACAAAAGGATATAAGGCAATTTTTATTAAAAAATGCGATTTTTCAAGATACTAAAAATACCGAGGGTGACATACTTGAAAATGGCGCCATATCTTCATCCATCGAGTTACAGAGCGCAGACAACGGATTAACACTCATAATTGAATGTAGTTTCAGGAAATATATGTCTGCAAAAATCCCACAGGGGGGGGAGGGTTTCGGTTATTGGCTCATGGGATAAATACTCATGTATTACTGGAGCAGTTTTTCAAGTTACCCGCAAATGGGAGGAGACAAATCATACACCGTTACGACATTGAGATGACGAGCGAGGGACCACATACAGTGGAACCTCTCTAAACCGGACACCAAGAAACACCTGTGAACGTATGTTCGATGATTTTCTTGGTCATTTATCGCAGGTGATAGTGTCTGTTCCTGATCACACAGCTTATTACTCAGAATTATCAAATTCTTGGATTACAGTGAAACTTCTCTAAACCGGACACCCTGGGGACCCCCAGGGTGTCCGGTTTAGAGAGGTTTCACTGTATATAATACAGACTATACGGAATTGTTAGAATATGTACCAGCGGTTAGTAGTAACATACGGAGCAACGCAAGGGACGTATAATTCTTTTTGTATTAATTCGTTACCACGAAATAACAATTCGTTCCCACGAAATAACAATTCGTTCCCTCAATTTAACACATCGTTCCCACAAATTAACAAGTCGTTCCCACGAATTAGCAATTCGCTCCCTCAATTTAACAATTCGTTCCCACGAAATAACAATTCGTTCCAACGGGAACGAATTGTTAATTCTTGGGAACGAATTGTTATATCCTGGGAACGAATTGTTAATTCGAGGGAATGATTTGTTAAATTGAGGGAACGAATTATCATTTCGTGGGGACGAATTGTTAATTCAAGGGAACGAATTGTTAAATTGCGGGAACAAATTGTTATTTCGTGGGAACGAATTAATAAAAAAAAATCCATGTCCTTGCGGGGGCTCCGCAGTAACATAATCGTCATAGTAAGTTAGTAACTCGAGTATTGTCACACATGGCGGATACACGGACATAGTAGGTCGAACTCACATGTACGAATACAAATAACGCCCGGTAACTTGTGTTCATATTCTGTCTCATCATGATCTCAGTTTGGCGAGCGAACTAAGCTGGGTCCGAATACATTTAGATCTTGACTAAACGAGTACATCTAAATTTCGATCTTATTTATTAAAATATAGGTGTGCGCTGTGTTGTCTATTAACCCTTTGAACCCGAAAGCCCGCTATATCGGTTTATGCAAACAGTGCAGATCCAGATGAGCCGGCTCGTAACGAGCCGTCTCATCAGGATCTGCACTTTTTGCAAGTAATTTTCATATTTCTTAGAACAAAAACATCCCCTTTTCATAAATGGACCAATCTGAAAATCATTTTGTGACCATTGGATTGGTCGGAACATTAGCATATCACAGTCCATTCCAGTTCCTTAGGGTTGAAAGGGTTAATGTTGTTTGCTCTATTGATTGTATTCTGGGACCGTACACCGCTAATCGTGGATATAACTGTCGGTGCTGTCTTTGTTCTGTACGAGTTTAAACCTTATAATGCATGAGACGAATACGGTCGTCGGATATTGTTTTATAGTTTGGGTTCTTTCTGAATAAAACATGATTTGACATGACTTTAGAATGATTTACCTAGGAAGTGATGCTAAGGTGCAGTCAACTCATGGTTTGACAAACAAAATGGAAAGTAGAAAATAAACAGGTAGACAACATACTTTAATTGAGCGATGAACACTTTCCATGCTTTCACATTTTGATTATCTGCGAGTGAAATCGGAATTTTGAACAGTGAAGTAACTGACTGTTGAGGATTTGCTCTTGCTTATAGGTACAAGTAGACGCATTGAGCCGGCTGTTTCGACATTGTCAGCATTATAAAACATCAACTATGGCGGAATGTGTTTATGACTGAAGAAATGGTGCTTATGACATGTGCGATCAGTGTAGATCCAGATCAGACTGCGCATCCGCGCAGTCTGATCAGGATCTGCACTGATCGCTATTCCACAAGTGAAACATATGTCCTGCTTCAAACAAAACAGTATACACCATTACCATGTTGCTATAGTGTGCTAGCGGATCAGGAGCTAGACCGTCCATACAATCCATAAGCCCATTTTCTCCAGGCACGTTCACAAATCAACTCGATCACGGATGCCAAGAGCACATCCGTTTTGTTTCCAATCCACGTTCATTTCACATGCAATTCGTTGTGACAGGTTCCCGATTAGGCAGAATCAGCGTCGCTCAGCAACACCACGCTATGGCGTCTGCAACCAGTATAGGCAAATAACAACCTGCATGCTATTCCGTGTTTCTGCTATTGTCACGTGGTAATATATCCGACATCAACCAATCATGCTTGAATGATCCGTCCATTAGAACCGTTGAGTTGCGTCAAACGCACGAGGAATCTATTCTGGGACTAGATTGAATACACATACCAAGTTTAACTCATGTTTCCCAGACTTCGGAAGAAATAATTTTACTGAGAGCAAATTGCCTATCGTAACTGATTAGTACCACAACTCGACTGTGCTCGTTTATTCTATTACTTCTCGTTGCCGAGTCGTGTTGCTTGACATGGGCTTACATTTGTCACATTCCGCAGCGCACGAATACTTTATAGCATGTTAAAGGTACATGCGCACTCAATAGGCAAACTGTTCTTTATAGGAATTAAATAAGTGTATAATTGTGTCATTATTCCACCAGTTCTAAAAATTACGAGTGCCCGCTATACAGATATAATAATTTAGTAATGTTTATTTTACTGATAGTGACTCGCGATGGTAACGGATTATTTTCATATGCAAATGAGGCCTGGTAGTTTTTAATTATTTATACTAATTAAATGCGACACCAGAAAAAAATAATATTTGCGACAGATTATAAAGTATGATCATTGCACATCAAAACATAAATACAGATACTAAATAATAATGTACGTTAACATTTTAAGGAAACACGGTTATCGCCCCGGATATCAGTGTGGAAATTTACGTCTGATATAAAATAGTGCCAATCAATACCTGGGGTAATGGTGAATGAATGTTTATTTTGCCAGAAAATCTCTCAGATGATGTCTCTGGTATATAAAGAACATTTTGTGCCTACTGAGTGGGCATGTACCTTTAAAACACGAATTAAAACCATTTCACCTGTAACTTTTTACTATGGTTTGTTTCATGTTCATTTCGGACAAATTTGGGTTAATGTTTCAAAAAATGTAAACTAATGACAAACACTGCAGATCCAGATGAGACGGCTCGTTACTTTCGAGCCGTCTCATCTGGGTTTACATAGTTTGTAGATGCTGGTTTTATGGCATATGTGGTTGAAATGATTAAATGATTGTATATACAAATATTCAGCGGTTTTACGTTAATTGCATGAAATAGACTCACTATTGTGAGTGTCCACTGCGGCATATCTTCAGTTTCCGATACATTTATACATCAGTCCATTAACATAACTTAGACATCCAGATTCAAATGACACCCGATCCTTCTGAACGTTAATATTACTACTAATAATATCTTAAATTTCCTCCACGTAGGAGAGCATAAGCACCAAACATAATATGTACAGTCGGGAACAATAACCAAAGCAATTAACCTTTAATACCATACGTACAATAGTTTCATTATATAAGTGTCACGTGACGTTATGTCATTCCGGCTTAGGCGACCAACATGCTAATGACACAAGCCATGTGCTTTTGTACCTAAGAAGATGTGCGATTGCGCATGAAATATATTTACAGTATTTATGATATTTCTCGTAAATGACGTCGACAGTTGGCGAAATGTTCAGGACATTTTTTTTATAAAGATGTTGTCAACTTTCTACGCCATTTACAGAAGATATCACAGTTTATGTAATATATTTCATGAACAATTGTCCTTCTTAGGTACAAAATCGCATGGCTTATTTCAATGGCTATAGTATAACATCTCTAAATCGGACACCTTTGGAGGCCCCAGGATGTCAGATTTAGAGATGTTCGTACTGACATTCTGGTATATTAGTATATATACGCATAGGGTGTCCCGTTTAGAGAGGTTAAATTGAAATTCTGGTGTATTAGTACTCTAAGGCACGTGACTGTGTGTGTTTTGCGATCATGAACCGAAATTATTGTTAGTAAACAATATTACAGTGGGACGTATCTAAACCGGACAAGAAAGAAACACACGTGATCTTATTTTGATGAGTTCTTGGTCATTTATCTCAGGTGATAATGTCTGTTCGTGATCGCATAGTACACAACTATGACTCGGAGCCTGATTTACAGTGAAACCTCTCTAAGCCGGACACCCTCACAGGGTGTCCGGCTTAGAGAGGTTTCACTGTATATAGTTAAATGTAAGTATAGTGAGTATTCAGGAAAGCCGTTTTCTCGCCTGTGAATCGTTTTGCACCGCTCCTCTCCACCGTATTAGGAAAAACGAGGAAACAAGAACATGTTGTCCCGTAGTTGTCATATCAATTTGTGTTCTGTGACTTGATATATTCAAGCTGTCCGTGCGAATCAATTTAGCCGGAATTTACCGGGAACTATTGCCCGTCAATAGACAATATATCCCTGGTAGCGAATGCGAAATGACATTGTAATTTTATTGAAAGGCAAGAACGCCAATTAAGTTTTCAGAACATATTCATCAAGCGCCGTGGTATTTATCATCGTTAGTTCCCGCAAAGTCGAGATGGGGACGACGATATGTGTTTTATTTCCGCGGGTTTTTTAGTTTCGCGAATTCGCGTCTGGATGGGAAATATCATTGACTGGCATTTGCCAGATACCGATTTATTTTCCTAGACGATTACTGTTTTTCCAGATAAATGGTTAAATTGCAGTACATGTACACCAGAACGTCTCTTTATCCCGTCAACACAGTGCGTATGTGCCGTGAAACACGGTGCCGTGAAACATTTTTGATATCCTGCCAATACGACCTAATCACCGCGTATGAATATATGCGGTGACTGGGGTTATTATTTTTTTTTGCATTTTAAAGCCATTTGTAGGTGTTGACGGGATAAATAGAATAGTAGGTTAGTGCCGTGAATGGGAAAAATATCTGGCGCTGCACGGAAACGGGATGTGCTCGGCAGAGCCTCGCCCATCCCGTTTCCTGAGCCTTCCCATTCACGGCACTAACCTACTATTCTCTATCTATTTTCCTTATTTCTGAACCAAAGTATATGTTGTGAACACTCATTTGAACCGTCTCGGCGAGACGGTTCAAATGAGTGGTCACAACATATACTTCTGATGAGAAATAAAGAAATTCTTGAGCCTTGCCGGATATTTTTTCCCATTCACGGCACTAACCTACTATTCTCTATAACCCTGCCACCTATACAATCATGCATTGTCTGCTTATTTATTTGCATATTACTTATAACATAGTACAGTGGAACCTCTCCAAACCGGACACCCTGGGAGGTCCCCAGGGTGTCCGGTTTGGGGATGTTCCACTGTAAATCAGACAGGTGAGCACTTCATGACACATTCTAGTATTTTGCAATCATGAAAAGTCATTGTGAGTAGAGATACATAACAGCGAAACACATGTAAGGTAAAATCTATATTTCCCCGAGTGTCCGGTTGAGAGGGGTGTTATTATTTACCATAGATTCAAATTCAAATAATAATCGTCCTTTACACAATCTTTGACAGATACCACACCGTGTTAGTAGAACACAATTGCGTCGGTGGTGTAAAGGTTAGCATGGTTGCCTTCCAAGCAGTCGATCCGGCTTCGATTCCCGGCCGACGCACATAAATGTTTTGCTTATGCTTTGTCAGCTAAAGTGAAATTAATTCATTAAAATAAAAATCATAAATATGATAATTATGAAATGGTATCGATTTCCTTTTAGTATTAAAGTAGTCATCGATGTGAGAACTATATTCAAAAATATATGAAGTATGTCTGGCAACTCTT
Organism: Conchocele bisecta; assembly: GCA_029237695.1. NCBI lineage: Eukaryota > Metazoa > Mollusca > Bivalvia > Lucinida > Thyasiridae > Conchocele > Conchocele bisecta. The sequence continues at coordinate 68,074,864 of CM055267.1, forward strand.
CAATGCTGTTTCGAAGGGTGTTTTCTTTCTGTCTAAGCTATAAAGATTCGAACATGAAACATATCTCCTTTGTTGTTAAGATTCGATGTAATTTATAAAAGGTATTGCAGATCTTCGACTTCCATTTCTTGAAATCCATATGCGACAAGGCAAAAACACATATAAAAACTAATGTAATGTATTTACATGTGCCTTGGTGCCATCCATGGCGCTTTCATGATATCCTTGTCCCAACAGACCGAATCTACTTCTGGGTTCATTTGGTATGTTTGGAACATGACGATATGGTGGTGCGACACGGTTTTACACATTACCAGCATTATATGTCGATCATTCATCACTTGGACGCCATTTACTTCCTCAATTCCTTTCTCCCGTCCCGCATCTGAGTCACGGCTGTAATTTGTTCCGATCACAAATGAGACGCGCCATGTGATTTTGTACCTTTTGTACATCTGCGTTATTTCATGAAATACGTTTACAAAATGTGCAATGTTTTCCGTAAATGGAGTCAACAGTTGATAAAACGTTCAGAGTACATGCGGAATTGTATTCCGCATGTACTCTGAAAATTTTGTGAACTTTTGACTTTATTTACGAAAAATATTGTGCATTTTGTAAACGTATTTAATAAAATTACGCATATGTTCGAAGATACAAAATCACATGGCGTGTCTTAAATCATTACTGCTGCCTGTATCCGCTACACGTCTGTGAAAGCCGATCTTATTTCGCGCGCATGCAGATCCGTTTGTGATCCTTCACTGCAATGCTACCGTCGTGATACAACGCACGTGTGCATAGCTATACTCACACACCTGCTAGTCGACGGTTTCGCATTATTTATGTATCATCTCCCATTCTCCAAATACTTCCAGAGAGAAGAGGGACCAAGTCTCAGAGACCGTGTCAATTTCCTTTGTCAGGTGTCACGTATTGTCGCAGCAACCGTTCATTTCGTTTCACCGAAACCGATCCCTAGCAAACCAGCTGAATCCGGTAGCGGTTGGTTTCGGAACATGGATCGGATTGTTTAGTTTGCCATAGGGTTATGTACCTACGTTGAATTAATTTCACATATGTGTCATGTTTCGTGGAAAATAACCATAGCAGTACTATGAGATGCGTCCTATTTTGAAATGACGATTTGTTTGGGATAACGTTAGGACGTTATCCCAAACAAATCGTCGTTTCAAAATGAAAATACGACCGGTTTCCCGGGACCAGCGCCAGGAGCGATGATTTATGGGGTGTGAAGATGATGTCTAAGCATGTTAAGGTGGATCATCGCTTGTTTCTTGTTGACATTTATTGATTCTGCCCCGGTCGAAGGTTGACGGCGTCGGCATCAGGCGAAAGCCAGCTGGGCTCTGCACTAAATGGCTGTTATTGCCGCACTTAGACATGCGCACTGACGCGACACCAGGGAGTGACTCGTCGGTTCAGCTACATGTAATAAAGTCCGGGTTGTATGTGGGAAGTCCAATCCTATGTAAGATGATGCTAGCAACACGAACATCAGTGTTTCTAGTCTCAGGTTACATGATATGAAACATAAACAGGACTATTAGTGTTTCTAGGTTACATGCTATGAAACAGGATGCTAGAAACAAGAATATTAGTGTCTATCGTCTCAGGTTACATGATATGAAACAGGATGCTAGAAACAGGAATATTGTTGTTTCTAGTCTCAGGTTAGAAACATGATACTAGAAACACAAATGTTCGTGCCTGTAGTATCAGTGTATACATGGCGTTGCTAAAATAATCAATGGCAAACTCAACGGCTATCCTGTTTTCCGTATGCAATCCTGATACTAGGAACACGGATATATGTTGCCTTTGCCAATGATTATGTTATCAACGTCATATGCAACCTGATGCTACTGTCTGTTTCACGAGACCTGCACACATTTTACGGCCATATAAACAATGCAAAAACAATAATAGTTTTGATAAGAATTTAAGAAATGTGGTCAAATATTGATTTTATTGCGAAAACAAAATTTCCCCATGTTAAATCCCCATAGACATCTTCATTCACTCTGTGAAGATGTCTATGGGGATTTAACATGGGGACATTTTTAGAATTTCAGAAACACTGGACGGATTTTTCCAAATTTAACTTTTGTTTTCTTAGTTAGATCATTTCCAAGCTATCTTGCCAGGTTTCAGAGTCAATTTCCAATTTTTTTCGTATTTTGA